>CM028331.1:22779991-24002491 GCA_016647705.1 Eucommia ulmoides
TTTAGGAAATCTCTTCCCTCGGTAAATCTTTTCTTGAGGTTCTGCTTAAATTTTGAAAAGATTAATTCAACAAAATTGTTTCTTCAATCCTCCCTTAATTCTCATATACATGGAATTTGAGAAAATTTCAAATCGGGATTTCTTTAAATTAATTGGGCAAACTTAAAATAGACATTATTTGCATCTATCTCGCATATTGATTTCTTATATCATTTAAACGGCATATTTAGGAAACTTTCACCACTTACACTTTTTTATATTTCATACATATTGGTTTTTTTTTTTTTCTTATTTTTTTTAATCCATACTATTTCTTCTCATTTAGTCACAACACACACACTACTTGCATTTTTTTATATTAAATAATTAAATCCTTACCACTCATAATCATATTAACTCACGTGGTGTTCTCTATTTAATTCTTATATTCAAATCATTTTGTATTGGTATATTTAAATTAAACCTTTTAGTTTTTTAGGTCACTTTTACAAAATAAAATAGAATTCATATAATATTAGTTTTTGTATTCATATTTTAATACTTATTTACTTATTTTAGTTTGCTCATTTAAAGTAAAGAAATCTTTCGAAAACATATATAAATACCCCATGGGAACCATACTTATCGAATCCTTAATATTCGATAAGAGGTCATACTAGGGGAATATTCCAAAAAAAAAATACAAAAACTTATCCCATCTTATTTTTTAAAATACCAAAAAGACTTTTATGAGAAGGAAAATATTTCAAAATAAAATAAAACATTTGGACTAAACTAATTGGACTTAATTGGTATAAGATAACGTTTTCAGACGGGTGTCTTGGGGTGCCTAATATTTTCCCTGAGCGTAATCGAACCCCAAGCTTTTAAAAGAATCTTTAGTTTAACCATGTTTTTAGAGTTAATTTTTACTTAGACCTTTTAAATTATTTTCTAAAAATTTTGTGATCTAACACATCATTTAAACTCAATGCTAGATGGTGACTTCTTATTTTAAAATGGCCTAAGTATTTTTTTTGAGAAAATCGACGCTTTGAAAACCCCTTATCCTTTAAGCTTATCTTATTATTTAATATTCTTTTCATTTCAGAAAATCGGGGTGCGTCACCAGTTTGTGTTCGTATTGTAAAATCATTCTAGTATTTGGTGTTTCCCAGTGAGATCATTCCAATTATTTTTATTTGCTTTCTAAGATTTATATATATTATTGATTGATCGGTTTAGGATTACTAAAAAACCGGTTTTGAACTTAAAGTCCTGAAAATCTTTTAAACAATTTTTGATTGATTATATGATTATGTGCTTATTGTGTGCTACCCACTTTTTATTTAATCAGATTTTAGTTGTCTCACATTGTATCCATCATGTAGTAATTATTCGGGCTATTAATCGAGTGTGTTTGTATTAAGGTGGTAGAAGCTTCTTCTTGGAAGAAACTTACAATTTTTTGTATTAGTAAGTTTGAGTGGATTAGACACGTTTTGATTCTTCCTAAAATTGAATTAAAGGATAATTATAAAGGTTCGTCCTAAACTTGTGAAAAAGATAAGTGAGAGAGTGGTAGATTGATTCTTAACCTATGAATAGAATAAGAGTTTGTAAATGTTGATTCTGAACCTGTGAAAAGAATCGAGAATTGTAAGGGTTTGGTTCTTACTTGGTAAAAGAATCAAGAGGTTTAGTGGATTATTAATCTCTACGGAGCTCGGGGGACTAGACGTAGGTAAGAATATCTTGTCAAACTAAGACAAATTCTAGTGTTCTGCATTGTTTATTTTCCTATCTTGTGTTTGGGTATGTATTTAGAATTAAACACATTTCAACCGTGTATCAAGATAATAATTGATTTAGGAAAATTAATTATTTGTGTTTAAAGGATTTAATTGTTTAAATTTTGTACATACCAAATTCATCCCCCCTCTTGAATAGCTCGTTGGGCCAATAAGTTATTTTCACCTAATTGTCTTCAATACTCTTCAAATTTTCATTGCTTTCATCTTGCACCTATCATGAACCCTTCAATGATTATTCTTTTCGATCAATTCATTTTCTCATTTCAACCTATGGAACTTTGAAAATGAAACCACTCAATAAAAATATTAGTTTTATAAAATATTAATATTTAATTGTCCATCAAAATATTAGGTTCAACGGGTTCTATATTACCGAATTATCCGTTAAAGGCCCGATGTGCCTTTCATAGGACAATAATTAATGGTCACTTTTGTTTTATCCTCAAGAGGTCAACTCTTCCATTTTAGGGCCATATAGAACATCATCTCTCATTCTTCCTCTATAAATCTTCTGCAACTATATTAACAATTCATTTTAGGGGTTAAAGAATTACGTATATGTGTGTCATACAGGAAGGATGACCGATATATGATGTGTTTCTCATGATAAAATGGTAAACATGATCCTTTATCATTGTCACGTGGGAGGCACATGGACATGTAATTGATAATTCATTAATAAATCTAGATGGAAAGACCTAATTGCTACAATCTTCAAACTAAGGGACTCAATTGAAAATTTTAAAATATATTAGGAATGCTTTTGACAGTAATGAAAAACTTTAGACCAATGGTGTAATTTAATTTATTTGTACCTTTTTCAAATACCAAGTAAAACTTCTAGAAATCCTTCATAACATTCAACCATTAACTGTCGCCAGCCATTTTTCTTAGCGCATTGATTATCAAACATGGCCCGCCTCCAACCATTTTTTTAGTTCTTCGTATTTCTGGAATTATGATAAGAACAAACATTTAATTCCATATATACCCCTCAGCATGCTATAAATTCATTCTCAACGACATTCCTCTCCCCCATCTCTCTTGGTATTATTTGACAATCTTCATCCAAAACTAGAGAAAACAGAAGGTATGTCTAAGGTCAATACCCTATTCATGGTCTCCCTTCTCTTCTTCATGGTATCCATGGCAGCAGCCCGGCCACCGGCAGAGTTTTACGACGTTACTCACATGGAAACTCACCCCGAGGTAATTATTATATTCTTTTTTTAAAAAAAAAATATTTTTTGCTCTTATTAATATTAAACATATTTGTGTGTGTTTTGAAAACAAATTATCTGTTTATTTTGAATATGTAGGATATAAAGGATAGTGGTATAGGGAGAGTAAGCGTGGAGAGGAACTGTGAAGGAGATGGACAAGAAGAATGCTTGATGAGAAGAACCCTCGCCGCGCAAACCGATTATATCTATACGCAAAAACATAATTAATCCTTAACGTAGAATTTCCAAATAAAGATTTTGAAAATTTTGAACTGTGAGTCGATTATAGTGTATCTTGTTGGACATGTATTTAAAACCTTTTTTTTTTTTCTTCAATATCATTGATTATCTTTCTTTTCTTTTTTTCTTATATATTTTTTTTAAGTAAGATAAATTGCACTTTACACCGTCAAACACTTTTTTTTTTTAAAGAAAAATGACAGTTTATTTCTTTTTACTTTATCTAAACATACAAGTAGATGGAATCTGTCTAATTTAAGAGTGTTTATTTCACCCAATAACCATTTTACCATGTTAGTCTACTTGATAGAAGAAGGTATTTTTTTTTTTGTTAACCAGGATTTGACTCTCTTAGGGAATATTTTCGAAATTAAATCTTGAATTTCACCGGGCTGATATGAGGAGATGCATCCTTAAGATTGTCCGGTGATATGATTAGTTAAGGTGCGCATAAACCTATCCGGACACTTCTTACCGGAAAAAAAAAAAAAAAAAAGGGGTTGCGTATGGGCTTGTAAATTCAATCCAAAATATTAATTTTATACCAATTTCTCCGTTTGAAAGGTTATCATTTGGAATTAATATTTAGTTAGGGTATAGAAGTGTAGTTTTCTATGATTGTTTCACCGTAAATTGCGTCATCTCCTCTAGCCGTAAGAGCATTGATCGACCGTAGCACACAAGTGGAACAACCCTTTCGACATTCATCACCGCCCTAAGGTTCGAATCTCTGACCGCCGCAATTCCCAATTGTCGAACTACCACCACCACCAGCCCCCACAACCTCCTAGCCTTTCCTTTCCCTCACCACCTGACCAATTTTTCTAATTATTCTTCAAATCAAAGCGCAGAAGCCAGATATAGAGAATATTGAGACACAGGAAAACATATCGAATTAGTAGACAACATAGTAGACAAATCACATAAGTTTCTCAATTTATAAAACTCTACTCAACTCCAATTTTCAATTCTACTTCACCTCTCTAAAATCTATACTACAAGATGTGTATATATATATATATATATAGTCATTCAATATATGTTAATCCTATTAACATCTAAATAGGTAATTACTTTAATCCTTTATTGCATTTACTAGCCACTTCACCACAACCCACATAACTTATATCCATCATCGTTAATCCACTGAACTCATCAGTACATATATATAGGAGCAGATCCCATAAGTTTCACAAACTCACAAAACTCTAGTCAACTTTATTTTCTATTCTACTTCAAGCCTCTAAAATCTCCATATATATATATATATCATTGTTCATCAACTTATTAACCACTAACTTATTAATAAATATCAAATTACAAAATTAATTTTTTTATTTCAACAACCCCCATTTAAACTTAATTTTGCACATTCATGTCATTTGCTTTCAAATTTCCACGATCGAGGGGTTTAGAGACAATTTTGATAATCATGTTTCCATCATCTTCAAATGAAACCATCTTTTGTTCTGTTTTGCAGTGTAAAACATAGAACAAGTTTCTTCATTTGTTCGAATTCAAATTTTCTTTTGTAGTTGTGCAAATATTCCATCTGTGGCACTTTTCTTTAAATTCTTATGACGATTCAACTTTTGTTGCTCTAGTTCTTCAGGATCAAAATATTTCTCCATATTGATCCATCATATATCACTTGCAATATTATCCACACAAATATTTTTGAATAAAATATCATTAAATTTCCATTAAATGCATCCACAATCTCGTCATTATTTCCGTGAATTCTTTATTTTCATTTTTATTTTCATTTTCATTTAGACAGTAGTTTTCCATACTCAATTCACCAAGCTCCAAACTATTTTGGTGAATTTTATTTTCTTTCTTCAATTCTTTTGAGTCAAAGGAGATTTCACTTTTATGTGAAGAGATGAACATAATCAAAAAAATTTCACAAGACAAATTCATATCAGAATTTTTTACCTCGTGAAATTCATCACTCTGTCTCCTTGACACTATTCTCTTCTTCCACATTGAATTGAAATGTTTAATTTATTCTCTACAAATGTTTGGAGTTAGGTCTTCCATGAAGAATGTCACATGTTCACTTCTTGATACTTCAGTTTGTTTTTGGACTTGTATCTCTTCAAATTGTAAACCTTCATGTTCAAACAATCTTCTCCATCCTCATTTCAAGAATCTTCACATCACGACTTCATCATCTTCAAAACATTTTACCCAATACTTCATCGATAAATGTTTTTTTGCACAATTAAAAAAAAAAAAAAAAAAGGAAAAATCTAGCTTCTTCCAAAACTTGTATGGAGATTTCAATTTTCCAAGTACCATCCAAATCGCAAAATGAATGGACTTTCTCAAAATTCTAACGGCCTCATCTTCTTTCTTTTCTTGGAAAGTTTTTCAAAACCAATACTTGGTTCTTCCCCAATCACATCGCATACATTTCACGTCTTCAAATAGGATGTTAGAAATATTGTCATTCTCTTGTAAATAGAGAACATCAACTTATCACACAAGAAGTACATCTTGGATGTCTCTTCGAAGATCTTTGTTACACCTAAGATATCAATGGCTTTGATACCACTATTAGGCAGTATCAAATAAATTAGATAAATAAATTCTAATATCTCTAAACTGGATATTTACAAACTCTAATATCGTGTTTCTATGAAAATACATATATGAATGGAGGAGGATACACCCTATAAATTATTATCTTTACTCAAAACGCATAAAAGAATATCGAAGACAACTCACATATGTTTCTCAACTCATAAAACTTTACTCAACTCCACTTTTTGATTCTACTTTACATCTCTACAATCTATGCCACATGATGTGTGTGTGTGTGTGTTTGTGTGTTTGTGTAGTCATTCAACATATATAACTCTTATAAGATCTAAAGACACTATTATATTAATCCTTTATTACATTTACGTACCACTATCACACTAAATCACATAACTTATATTTGTCATCATTGGTCTACTTATTACCCAATAACACATCTTACCAAATCTAGTTTATTATTCAATAGTTTTATGTCCCACATGGATCACTTGAGAATTCACAAACGACTATACAAATCAAAGGAGTTGCATCACGCAGAACCAATTGTTTTTAAGCTATAATATCCTCACATGGTATAAAAATCAAGGTTATGAAAAATTGTCTCTCATTCTTTCATAGTCAAATCATCAATGCAAGTTGTGAGTTGTACAATTATCATCATTCCTTTGTAGTCAAATCATCTACGCGAATCAGGGCGTTACAATTCAAAACGAGTGTTAGATTCAGATCACAGATTGGTCACTTATGAGTTCAGAAACCACTATATATATCAATGAGTCACTCCACTTAGAACCATATGATTTTAAATTGAATTTCCTAGCATGAGCAATTTGTTGTGATTTTAATTTTTTTTTTAATTATGGGATTTTGTTTACAATTTTTTATTTTGATGTTACTAAAAAATTCCAAACTTTACTTCGAAACATCAGTGTGTTGTTAACCAAACACTCTCCGATGAGAATAAGTAATATGTTTTTTGATTAAAAAAATGAGTTATCTATTATTGTTAGTGACATGCATATAATATATGTATAAATATTATATAAATCAGGGCATACTTTACTTTCAAGACATTTTGGACCCTTGCATTAGATATAACAACCAAGAATAAATTATTTCAAGTGACATTTGTAGCCCTCAGATTAGATTCAAGGGTTGCGATTAAGTTTATAAATTAATTATTTAACTAAACTCTTAATTACTACGGATATGCTTACTTTCACAAGCCCACCAACCATACCCCCAAGAGACTTTTACTCTTCCTCTATCCCTCTGCCATATCCATTCCAAAGCCACACCGTTCCATCGCCATCTCTATTTCATAGCCATCACCTTTCTATCATCGTCATCACTATCACTGTTCCATCACCATTACCTTTCCATCACCATCGCCATCGCCATCATTGTTCCATTGCCAAAAATAGGCTTTTGTCTCTGTAGAATTGCTTTGAAATCTATCGAGTTCATATGCGGTTGTGAAATGGTGGCTTTGGGTGTCATGCTATTTGTTCTCTTCCCTCTTGTCGTTCTCCAAAAGCTTTATATATTCCAATTCTATGATGTATGCCACAAATATTCTCACCATCGTTCTTGTTTTTATCTCCCATCTTGTTTTTTTTTTTTTTTTTTTTTCTTTCTCTCTCTCTCTCTCTCTCTCAACAACCACAGCGATTACCTAAATTCCCTACGTAGTCGCCACCCAAGGACTAAGATCCGCTCTATCTCTTCTTCCACATCTTATCTCTCTTTCTCTTTCTCTTAAATATCTAGGTGCCATTAACACCGACCACCAACACCATGTCGGCTCTCCCTCCCAATCACCACTACTCTAGCCTCTATGCAACCCTTCTCCTTTCAATTGGTTACCACCGCCTCACGCCATCACCAACACTATATTCACCATCACAAACAACCAGATTCTCCACCACCAACACCATCTCTTGGGAAATTACCATTACTACCATATATGCCATCACAAACACCAATACCATATTTGCCATTACCAACACCAGATCTATCATCACCGGCAACCAAAACTACCACCACTAGTACCAGTGTTAAACCTAAATGGATTCAAATCCTATTTTTATGCTTTTAATGATTCAATTAACTTTGATGTTTGGTTGGACTAACAACATTCTTGAGTTATGTTTACAATATATTAGTTAGGATCAATGTTGGACCAAGATAATGAGTTGATGAAATGAGAAATAATGAAAAAGAATACGAATGGTAAAGGGGATGTCAATTGGAGACATGATGAAGAAGAGATTTTTTTGAAGAAAATATTTTTTGTATTTCTAAGGTAAAACAACACTCATAATGATAAATTCTTGATAACAAAACTAGAATTATTCACTGTATGTTAAATTTATGTTAGATGCATATCTGTATGTCACTATGTGTTTAGGAATGTTTGAAAATTATCTTAAAAGGAGTTAAAAGACCTAAGGTAGTGAAAATTAGTCAACGGACCTAAAAAATTGTCAACTAATTGTAATTAGATTTTGAAAATATGAAAATCTTGAAAAATGAGATGAAACGATCACTAAAATGAAATCAATCAACTGCTAGCTATAGGGACTAGAAATTTTGTGAAATAATGCAAAATGGTCAAATGATTAGAAAAACTAGTCGACCTGTTATAGATGTAAATTACCTATATATTTTTAAACCGAAATTGTTAGTTTTCGAGTACATTTAATACGTTTTTGTTAGGTTTTAATATGTTTTTATTCTTTTTGTATTAAAACAGGTGTGTGGGGGTAAAAAGGTAAGAAAATGGAGCATAAACGATCAAATCATACCGAGGACGGTGGAAGAACGATGGGAAAATGGGCAAGGAGGAAAGATTATGAAAGAAGCCCACCGCCGCAGCATCCAGACCTCCGCTGCGGCGGTGAAAATGCAAAGAATAGCCATATCTTGCTGAATACCCACCGCTGCGGCGCTGAGAATGCAGGATGGTCACCCAAATTCACTGCTGACTCCACCGCCTCAGCGAACATCAAACCAACCTACCACCGCCGCGGTGGTCAGCTCTGCACCAGAATAGATATTTTTTAGGATATTTTGCTTATTTAATCCCCTCTATTTTCCTCTCATCTTCCTTCACCCAGCCATAGGAGACCCCTTAGGGTTCCTATGATTTTGAGAGTGTTTTGGGGTGTGCTCAACCAATTCCGAATGAGAAGAACGCGTTACAATAAAGGAGAAGCAATTGTTGGATGGTTTTAGCACTGAATCTTCAGACTACGGCTAAGTTCTTCCGTTTCTCTCTTTATTTTCTTAACTTTGGTAGGATTTTGAGCATATTTAGCTCAGTTTTTAATGTATAACCGGTTATGACCATGAGTTAAACATGGATTGTTTGAGGGATTAACATTTTATTTATAAAAATATGATTTGGTTGAGTTTGTGTTTCGTTTATGGTTGTTCCTTATAATTTTGATTGTGTTGCCTTGTTTTTTATGATTATATGCTAGTTTAGATATATTGAGAATATGGGGTTTGACACTCAGGAAAGGTAACCCTAGATTCGGATTAGGGTAAATACAACACAACAACCTAACGACCCGGGAGGGCGTTAGAAAGTGTGCAATCGATGACGTTGGGGCGAGTCTCATGTGACCTAGAGTCGTTAATACGTTGAGGGGGACTTATTCATTAACACGAAGTCGCGTATTCCCCCGTCTTACACTCGGGAGAGGTGACGAGGGAGTTTACGAACCGAGATTGTCGAATACGCCGAACTCCATTAATGTTAACTAAAACGAAATCAAACGCATTTAAGTAAATAAAGTTAATCCCTAGGCAATATACTCCCCTAAACAATCTCAATATAGTATTTATAGTATAGTTAATTTGATTAGTATTTTAGTTTAGTATTAGTATAATTTAAATTCAATTTTTAAGTGCCTAGATAAAGTTATGTTTTGATAATCACAGTACTCGATAGTAATCTCAATCAATCCCGATGGATATGATACCCGACCGAAAGGTCCATTATACTAAAACTTGACCCATACGCTTGCGGTGACCAAGTTTTTGGCACCGTTGTCAGGGATTAGTAGTTTATCAAATACAATTTTCGGCGATCACCACCATGTTTTTGGTAACGATTACCGGGGATTGTGTTTTAGATTATTGTTGATATTGTGAGTAAATAACTTGATTTTAATTTAGGCATTTTTTAGTGTTTATAATTTTTCGTTATAGTTTTGTTTTTGTTTTTTTGCAGGGTACTTGAAGATGTTAGATCGATAGGTACTCTTGCGTTTCTTTCATTGCAACATCTCTCCAGTCTTGAGGGCATGTGTCGGGCTGAGGACATTTAACCAAGTGCTTCTTGGGAGGCAACCCAAGGCAAGAATAAGTTAAATCCATCACTGCCGACTTAATTCGGAGGCGAGATTCTCTCGCCTCCTAGGTATGTGTTCTAAACCCCTATATTCATTATCATGCTACAAATTGTCATTGGGATCGCTGATAGGGTTGTTGTGATCATTTCCTGTTTAAATCGGGTGTGATGTGTTAGTATAGTATTACATATTTAATTGTAGTTTATATTTTGTTTTACGTTTGCATGTCTGTTTAGGATAGTTTTGTGCATGTGCTAAGTTTTGATGTCATCTGGGCCTTTACCCGATGATGAATATGTCCCCTGATTGTTTATTGAGGTCGAGCGTAAAGCTCATTCATGTGTGTTCTGTGTGCTTAATGTATTATCTTAGTAAAATTTATTGTAGATCCTAAATGCACGAGCACGTAAACTCAATATAGCACTATCTAATTGATTTGAAACCGATTATCCTTCACTCAATTTCATGACAACAGGGATTCTAGAACTTGATTTGGGGGAAATTCGAGGCGAAATCCTAGGCGAGATTGTTTAGGAGATATTATTTAGGCATTCATTTGATAACTTGAGCCTTTTGAAGCCTACCATGCAATATCATTATCCCTCGTTACCTTGTTGAAGCCTAAATGTCAATTCAATTATGAACATATGAACAAATTCCCTAGCTAGTTGATTTTTTCCAAACCTATATCGCCGAATTAAAGGCACATTTGAGTGAATCAAGTTAGCATTCATATATGCTACTTGATGTGAGCGGTTGGGTTTAGGGCGAATTTCGGATTGGTTCGGTATTAGTGTATTCACTTGTCATTTTCTTAATCATTTTTGCACACTCCTAAAACTGTAGATATTTGAATACGTTTGGGGGGGGGGGGTGTTACTTAATCAATTTTTGCACACTCCTTAAATTTTAGAAATTCGAATGAGTTTAGGGGTGTGTTTGAAAATAAATAAATAAATAAAAATTTACGTTTCTTTTGACAAGTGAATACTTTGGTCTAAAATGATTGTTTGGGATTGTTTACAATTTTTCTATGGGGGTTCAAGTGTGAGAGTGCTAGCGATATGCCTTGGGTAACGTCAAGTTAACGACGTTAACCCATTTTCTATTCAAATTTACCCTTGGCCATTTTTCCAAAACCGATCAAAGTCCTATTGATCGTTTTGAACCTCCGAGCCTACATTAGTGGAGAATAGATCCCGGGTGAAGCGTATGGATTCTCTATACCTAAAAGGTTTTAATCATGAACTTTATTGAGGGATAATCTCATCTAATCAAATGGATAGTTGTATATTTGAGTTTAATCACATACACACTTTAACAGGATCTAGAATGGCACTTACTATTTTTGAATGTTGAAATTCTAGAACACCACATGGTGTGATTTATACTTGAACTCGATAGGATTAGGGCCCATGAGGGAAAATCTTTCGGCCGGTAGATGATAATCAAAACTTCCACATTTTTTTGTTTTTAGTGTTTTTCGTTTTTAGTTTTCAAATCCGTAATTAGTTGTCATATTTTCTCGTATTGTGTGGATGTTTTGCTCGAGGACTAGAAAAATTCCGAGTTTGGGGGTATTTGATAGGTGTAAATTACCTATATATTTCCAAACCGAAATTGTTAGTTTTCGAGTACGTTTAATACGTTTTTGCTAAGTTTTAATATGTTTTTATTCTTTTTGTATTAAAACAGGTGTGTAGGGTGAAAAGGTAGGAAAAAGGAGTATAAACGATTAAATCGTATCGAGAACGGTGGAAGGACGGTGGGAAAATGAGCAAGGAGGCAAGATTTTGAAAGAAGCCCACAGCCGCCGCGTCTAGACCTCCGCCACGATAGTGAAAATGTAGAGAATTTCCATATCCTGCTGAACACCCATTGCCGCGGCGCTGAGAATGCAGGATGGTCACCTCAATCCATCGCTGACTCCACCGCCTCGGCGAACATCAAACTAACCTACCACAGCCGCTACGGTTAGCTCTACACCAGAATAGATATTTTTTTTATGATATTTTGCTTATTTAATCCCCTCTCTTTTCCTTTCATCTTCCTTCACCCAGCCATAGGAGACCCCTTAGGGTTCCTATGATTTTGAGAGTGTTTCGGGGTGTGCTCAACCAATTCCGAAGGAGAAGAACGCGTTGCAATAAAGGAGAAGCAATTGTTGGACGGTTTTAGCGCCGAATCTTCAGACTACGGCTAAGTTCTTCTGTTTCTCTCTTTATTTTCTTAACTTTGGTAGGATGTTGAGCATGTTTAGCTCAATATTTAATGTATAACCGGTTATGACCATGAGTTAAACATGGATTTTTTGAGGGATTAACATTTTATTTATAAAAATGTGATTTGGTTGAGTTTGTGTTTCGTTTATGGTTGTTCCTTATAATTTTGATTGTGTTACCATGTTTTCTATGATTATATACTAGTTTAGATATATTGAGAATACAGGGTTTGACACTCGGGAGAGGTAACCCCGAATTCAAACTACGGTAAATACAACACGACAATCTAATGACCTAGGAGGGCATTAGAAAGTGTGCAATCGATGACGTTGGGGTAAGACTCACATGACCTAGAGTCATTAAGATGTTGAGGGGGATTTCTTCATTAACACGAAGTCGCGTATTCCCCCGTCTTACACTCGAGAGAGGTAGCGAGAGAATTTACGAACCGAGATTGTCGGATACGCCGAACACTGTTAATGTTAACTAAAACAAAATCAAATGCATTTAAGTAAATAAAGTTAATCTCTAGGCAATCTACTCCCCTAAACAATATCAATATAGTTTTTATAGTATAGTTAATTTAATTAGTATTTTAGTTTAGTATTAATATAATTTAAATTCAATTTTTAAGCGCCTAGATAAAGTTAGGTTATGATAATCGCGGTACTTGATAGTAATCTCAACCAATCCTTGTGGATATGATACTCGACCGAAAGGTCTATTATACTAAAACTTCATCCGTACGCTTGCGATGAAAGTGGCGACGCAAAATTGCGGCCACCAACTTGTTAATACAAGTTCCTAAAAGAATTCAAACGGTGATAGGAAATGATCGACTAATTGAGACTCATAAACCTTGAGAAAGAACTTCAAATGGTATACCGAATTCAAATCAGCCTACTGATCTGTGTTTATTTTTTAAACCTATCGACCTGCATTTTTCAAAGTGGATAATCAGATTTTTGGAGATTTTTTTAGTGGAGAAATTAGATCTTGAGCTTGAATATTCAAATACTCTTAAAGAAGGAAAAAAAGAACCAAAAAATCAAGATATTTATGAAAGTTTTAATGAAAAACATTCAAGATCATTGGAACCAAATTCTAAGCTTTCATTTCAAACCATTCTAAAGGGATTTTTGGTATGATCTTTCTGGTTTATGGTTATTATTTTGTGTTTGTTTCTGAAATATGAACTTGAATTTTGAAATATTATTTTCTAAGAACTCATTAAACCTTATTTACTGAAAATCATTTTTTGAGTTTAAAACGATTTGTTTTATCTTATATAGGTGTTTTTGTACTTGTCTGTGATTAAATACAGATTTATAAATTCATGAATACTGAAATGGTTATATTTTTTAATTGTGAACAAGTATTACCTATTTCAAGCTATAAGTTGAGTTTATCATTATAAGTTCTGGTTGAAGCTCTTTGTGAGTGAGAAAACAAGAATTGCTTTTGTATTTGTGTGACATTGTAGCTCATACCTAATTGTAACTGGTCTGCATGAGATTGTGATTGAATATAAAGAGAATTTACTCAATCGGCATTTTACGAGTTCGATTCTCACTTGGTAAGAGAATTAGAAGAGTTTAGCGGATTGAATTCCCAACAATACCCTAGGAGAGTAAACACAAGCAAGTGTAGCTTGCCAACCTATTATAAAATATCTGGTGTCACTTGCCTCTATCTGTTATTTGTTTGTGTGTTCTTAGTTTAACTACTTCCACAATTCATCGAATAAAATTGACTAGGCTTAATTATTTTGATTAAATATTTAAACTACCAAATTCATCCCCTTTTGTTAGATCTTTGGGCCAACAATTGGTACCAAAACTAAGTTAACAAATTAGGCTTAATACCATAGCTATAAAGATCACATGGCACAATACATGGACACTACACTAGCTGAGAAGTAATCCATGCATAGACCTTCACTTTTTACGGGAAATAACTACATTTTCTTGAAATCCAGAATGATGACGTTCTTGTAAACTACTAATTATAATGAATGGTTGGTTGTTAAAAATTATCCTTATATTCATACTATTCATAGCATTTCTAAAATGGAAAAAAAAAAAAAAAAAAAAGTTCAACGAGAAGGATTTTAAAGACCTGTCTATTAATACCCAAGCTATTAAATGCTTATCATGTGGTTTAGACGTCAATAAATATAACAGGATATCATACGGTAAAAACTAAGGAGATATGGGATACCCTGCAAATCTCACATGATGGAATAAATCAGTTCAAGAAATCCAAGATCAGTGCCTTGATCCATAAATTCAAACTTTAAAAAAAAAAGGTAATTTAGAGTTGATCTATGATATGTACACCAGATTTACCAACATCTACAACAGTCTCAATGTAGTCTAAAAACCATATTCTATGCCAAAGATAGTTCAAAGCATTCTAAGATCATTATCCAAAGCATGGCATCCCAAGGTGACAGCGATTCCGGAAACTGAGGACCTAAATATGTATACCATTAATGCGCTCATTGGTAACCTGATGGATCATGAGCCTTCTATCCGGGGATATGAAGAGGAGTCAATCTTTTTAAAACAAAAGTTATTGGCGCGTAAGTCACAAAAAGAGGACGATGATGATGATAAAGTGAGCTTAGACAACGATCAAGATCAGCATCTAGCTCTTATAAAAAGAACTTCAAAATGATGGCCCGTCGTACTTTTCATGGTGGAAGAAACTTCAATGTTAACGAAATTGAGTGTTTCAACTGTCACAAGACAGAATACTTCCAATAATATTGTCTCGATCCAAAAAAAAAAAAACAACAAATGGAGTGACAAAAAGAAATTGGAAAAAGGTAAAAAGAAGTCTATGAAGGTTACATGCGATGATTCGGATTCAACAACTCCGAAACTTCAAGCAATGATGTGGAATTAATAATGTTTGCCTGAATGGAAAATGGAAATGACGTATCTAATTTAAGTTGTTCTATTCCTTATCCAGTTTATTTTGAAGATTTATTTGATACATATTAAGAACTGTTAAATGATTATAAAAATAATTGTTCTAAAATAAATGACCTAAAAAATAATTTTTTTCCTTTAAATAAACAAATTAAAACATATGAAGCTGAAAACACTTCTCTTAAAAAATAAGTTTCGAAAAAATCACTTCATATTTGAAAAAGAAAACAATGAGTTAAAAACAAAAATTGAAGATTTAAACTCAATTCTTCTCAAATTTACAAATGGTAGGAATAATTTAAATATGTTTTTGGGCAGTTTGAGATGTGTTTTCAACAAAGTTGGACTTGGATTTCAAGAAAAATACTAAACAAAAATGATTTCAAATATTCCTTTTTGAAACTAAGAAAATTGTCAAATGTAGAGATCAATTTTAATACATTTAATTTCGGTTTCCACACCTAATGTTAAGAAATTTTGCCAAACACACTTTTTGTTTTGACCTTAGAAACTGTAGTTTTAGCCGATTTCATCAAATTGACGGTCCAAAATATTTTATCTTTGAACATTGAATGTTCAAATTGTATTTTTTATAGTCTAATTTCATATTTTTCATTTTCTTTTTAGGAAAAAAAAAACAAAATATAAAAAACAATAGCATTTTATTGATAAAAAGTGCCCAAAGCACTAATTTCACTATGTGCACACACCCTTGGAATAAGACAAAGAATTGGATGCTTCTCCGGGGTTGAAATAGCCAATATTGAGTCCCCCTAGGTAATTTTCATAAAAGGAATGATTTAATTGGGTGGTTTTCGAAGTCAACCAAGCATTTAAAATTTTAAGGGCCCTAAAACGTAGTATTCACGAAATAGGGGTAGGTCCCCCATCAATTGTCCTCAAGTCCAATCCAGAGGTTCTAGAAACTCATGAGTACATAGACCCCTAGTAGTATATATAGGGGCTGGTCTTCCCCCTCAATAACACACAAGCGCTCTCTCTAGACTTCTTAAATCCTCTCTCAGGTTTGTGAGCAATATACAAAATCTCCCTCAAAACTCTCTTCATTTCTCTTAAAAAAACTCTTGAAAAATATATCAAAAAACCAAAATAATAAATTAAAACAAAAGAAGAAAGAAGGAGAAAAAGAAAGAAGAAAATAGTAGAAGAAGGAGAAGAGAAACATTAGGGAAAGACTTTTTTCCTAACCAAAGTAAGTCTTCCCTAAACCCACTCAAACTACATTTTCTTTTCTTTTTTGATAAAGGAAGATCTAAAATCAGAAAAAAAAAAAAAAAAAAAAAAAAAAAAAAAAAAAAACAAGAAAAAGTTCCCAAGTGAACACTAAAGAAAAGTTTATTTTCCTGCACTTTTTTTTTTGGTTATTTACTTTACTACTTTGTGCCTTTTTGAGCTTTACTTTTCTATACTTTACTTTATTACTCTATGCCTTTTCACTCTTTATTTTCAGCTATTTACTTTTCCTGATCTGAGCATTTCCTTGGATTATATTTCGACATTTAAAATTTTTGTCATTTACTTTTTCTGTTCTACGCCTTTCCTCAATTTATATTTCTTGTAATTTTTTATTTTATATATATATATATATAAGTCAAGACCTACTTAGCTAAAACTTAAATCCCATTTTAGGTTTCCTGATCTTCTGGGAACTTTAATTGGTAAGATAAGGGAGGCCCCCTCCAGAAACTTTTCTATTTTTTTAATCACATAGGTATTTTATTTTTGAAAACTTATTGCCTTTACCTTTTTTTCTTCTCTAAACAAAAATGGTTTTGCAAGAAGTTTTTTTTTTCAAAACTTTGTTTTACGCTATTTTTTTCTTTTTTTCTTTTTTAGAAAATTTCTTTTCAAAAAGTGTTGTCTTTAAAAAAGTATTTTTATGAAATTTTAAAAAATATTTCAACTTTATCTTTTTGGAAATTCTATAAGATTTTCTAGAAGCAATATATATATATATATTAAGAAATCTCTTTATAAAATATTTTTTCAAAACTTGTTTCCCCTCCTAAGGAAATTTTTCCCAAAAAGAATTCTTAAAATTATTTTTCCTTTCAAACTTCTTCACAAGGTGTAACTCAAGTGGTAAGGTACATTAGAGCTAAATTAGTTGAAGGGTCTCTAGAAGGTCAGGGGGTCAAACTTACGGAAAAAATACTTATTGAGAGAGGCAACCACACACCCCGGTGTGGATAGAGGGACACTTGTGAATGTACCAAAAAATAAATATTTTTTCTAATAATAATTTTTCCATAGAGAAACAAGGAGTTTTCAAAATGGAAAAATGTTTTCTAAATATTGGTCTTAAAATAAAATCAGATTTTCTTCCAAAAGACATTTTTTTTTTTACAGAGCTTTTTCGAAAATGAAAAATGCTTTCTTTATGTTTTTCTAAAACTTAAAAAAATGGATTTATTCTTCCTGAGAAACATTTCTTATACTTCCAAAAATTATTTTTTTCTCATCTTGGTATGCATGTAAGTTTTGTCAAAACAACCTAAACTAAAAAAGTAATAAACAAGAAAATTCCTTGGGGGTCAAACTCGTAGATTCATCTATAATCGATGTTCGGTCTAAAAATAGGACATTTCGTTTTTTATTTTATTTTTTGTCTTTTACTTATTTGTTTTTAAACTCTTTTTCTTTTGTATAAAATAAACAAAAATAAATAAGGTGAATTATTATGTTAACTGAAATAGAACAAATTACTTGGATTTGTTTTAATTTAAAAAATTTATTTAAAATTTGGTATCGTCTTCCGATGGGTGTCTTGGGGTGCTTAACACCTTCCTCGGGTATAATCGACCTTTGAATTTTAAAGAATTATCTAGTTAAGACCAAAATTATTTTTCAGGTAAAAAGTTGGCCATTTTTAAAAAAGATAATTTTTTTTTTAAAATTCCGGTGATTTAGCACACCATTTAACTCAATACTAGGTGGCAATTTCATTTTTCAAATAAAAGTCGGCCCAAAGAATATTTTCAAAATTGGGCCTAAAAAAGCCCAGGAAATTTATTTATTTTTCTTTTCAAAATGGATGGATTAAGTGGAACACAAAAATTGTTTTGTTCTTCTCTTTTCAAATCCAGGGTATGTCAACTCATCCACAATGAGGAAAGATTCTAAGGAGTTGGTGTAGAAATGTGACAAATGTCAAAGGTTTGCTAAAGACATTCTGGGTATGTCAACTCATCCACAATGAGGAAATATTCTAAGGAGTTGGTGTAGAAATGTGACAAATGTTAAAGGTTTGCTAAAGACATTCTGGTGGCGTTTGGTTAGGGTTTTCACTTTTTCTATCCCATTCCCAAAAAAAAAAAAAAAAATGGGATGGGACGAGATAGAATGAGAATTATGTTTTCTCTTAGGAATAGAATTACGTTTAGTAACGATAGAATTATGTTTTCTTCAGGGAACAAATTCACGTTTTGCAACGACATTATTTTGAAATTGTTTTTAATATATGAGAACATAAATAGAGAATCACTTTTGATAACGATTATTATTCTAAAATTGCTTCCTTAATTTATGAGAATAATAACAAAGAATCATGTTTGGTTGCAACATTTGTCTTTTTTCTTAAGATGTAGGACATAATATAAATATTCCCTATCCCATATTTTCTTTCTCAACAATTATTCTTTTGTTTTTCAAGTTAAGACAAAAAGGGTATCATAATATTCTAATCAAAATATTATAATCATGTTAACGAAATGGCTAAGGGTAATCAAAATTTTCTAATCACATTCAAGAAAATATTTAAAAGGTAATAAAATCGCTAAGAGTGCGTTTGGGAGCGACATTTTTCAAGAAAATATTATATTTTCTTCTCAAAATCCAATAACTCACCTAAACAAATCATAATACCTCAACTATTTTGCATATATCACTATTTTCACCATCTATAAAATCTAAAAAAAGCACCAATTGCAAGAACAATTTATATGTAACAACAAAAACATCTTACAAAATGATCCACGCTCAACATACGAATTATACTATACAGCCCACTGGCTAGTTGAAATAACTAAGTAGGCAAAAATACAACATAAGTATGTCAAGAAATAACTAAAGTAGCAGCCTCCATAAACAAGTCCTTAGGAGGAGCTTTGTGTGCTTAAAAAAAAAAGTAATAACAAAAACTGACGAAATCTTGAATTAGCACCTCTAGTAGTTTCCATATAGGCCAACAACTATCACAATTTTCCTATCATTGTCAGCTACCTACAGAATTCATACAAGTCATTGAAGATTTGGGTTTCATCAATGCCAATCACATCAAGCTGTCAAAATTTTATCATTTTAATGAGGAAAAAGAATAAAAACATAGGGAAAAAATATTGAACAATATCACATGCCATTCTTCTATCATTGTTATGTAAGAATCTATCATAGAATTAGCGGGGGAGCTAGGATTTCAAATGAGAAGGGACACAACAACAAAAAAAACTAAAAAAACCTCCTATGAAATGTACAGAAAAACCCAAGAATTTAACTAATTTTGTATTTGTTTCCACCATTATCGTCCTTCCCAATAGTAGTGGCCTTGGAACCTTTTAACCCTGTTGAAGAATCCAATTCTAGGTTAGATTCCCAACAAAACTTCCAAAAGTCAATCCAGTAACAATATTTACAAAATGAACCAATGGTTCCTTTCTTTTCAGAGGTTTTTCAAGATTTTCAAATGGTTGCCCAACCATGATTTGGTTTTGTTTTCGATAAATGAACCAAATAATTGAACCTGGATGAGTCCATCTCCCTCCCCTAAAAAAAATTAAAACACAACCAATCAGAAACAAATAAATGGAAGGAAAAGGGATCTACATAGTGAAACATTCATTAACATCAAAAGAATAAGAGAGGGAGAGAGAGACATGCATATTAATTAGTTGTATATTGGTTTAATTTTGAACTTCCGATAGATAATGTAAACATTGCATTTTGTCTCGCCCGTTTCGCATTCGGCAATTTGAAGACATTTGGTAAAGAAATTAAGTTTCAGACTAAAATCAAAATTTCTAAAAGTTAATTGGGGACCAAATTGATTAAATTGAAAGTGTATTTTAACAGAATATTAATTTGGGTAAAGTTTATATATAAATATTTTATTTTTTTATTTTTTTATTTTTTTATTTCCACCATTTAATATTAAGAAATTTTGTCAATTCCAACTATTTTCCGTTTTATCCCCAAAACAATATTTTTCTCCAATTTCGTCAAATTGACGAGCAATTGAGTCTTATTTTTCAAAATTGAACATTACAATATCAAATTGGATAATTTTATTTTATTTTTATCATTTCAATTTCACAAAAAACCCAAATATTTACTTTTAATTAACAAAAAGTGCTCAAAGCACTAATTTCATCTCATGTATATCTCCCGAGAATAAGAGGAAGCATTGGGATTTCAAATTGGATTGCCCATGGCGACCTAGGGAGTCTCCCAAGCAATTTATCTTAATGGAAAGACTTGGAGAGGTTGAAAAACAAAGTTAACTACTCAATTCTTGAAATAGGGGGACTAAAATGTATATTTCATGAAATAGAGAATAGTTATACATCAAAGGACAACTACCAGTGAGAGTCAATAGCCTGCACACTTACCGGGGCATGCACCCTAGTGAGGGAGTAGATTCCAGCCTTTATCAATAGAGGTGACCTCCCCACTATTCTTCATGTCAATTCACTTGTAATCTCTTGCATTCTTTCTACACACATGCAAGAAGACTTTCTCTCTCTAAAAATATTCTCTCAAAAATACTAGAAAAAATTTGTTTTAGAAGTCTTAGAAAAATATCTACGAAAAAAGAGATCAAAAGACAAAGGAAAAGAAGAAGAAATAAACAAAAAGAAATAACTTCTTCCATTAAGCAAGGTAAGTTCCCTAAACCTCCTTACACCCAGTTTTTATTTTTTTACTTCCTAAAGAAGGACAAATAAAACTGGTCATAACCTAGAAAAAAAAAAACTATTTCAAAGAGAACCCTGAAATAAGTTTATTTTCCTGCATTTACTTTTAACAATATTTACTTTATTGTCATTTACTTTTCCACTCTATGCCGTTTCACGCTTTTACTTTCTTACTTTACTTTACTATCATTTATTTTTCTGTTCTGCGTTTTTTTGCGCTTTTACTTCTTTGCACTTTACTTTACTATTCTGCGCTTTTCCACGCTCTAAAGTTTCTACAATTTTTCTTATTTTTAAGTCGAGCCTTCCCTAACTAAAAGGTCGAATAAGAGAAGACCCCTTGTTCCCCATTTCAAATAAGTGGCGGATAAGAGTGGTCCTCTCTAAAAACATTTCGCCATTCTTAGCCATAGTTAGGATTGGTAGTATATATATACTTATATACATATAATCAAAGTCAATCCTCCCTAGCTAAATAAGGGAAGACCCTCTCTTCCTTATTGCACGTAAATGATGGGATAAGTGCGGTCCATTACAAAAATGTTTCTCATTTCTTAGCCATGGTTAGAACTGACAATATATATATATATATATATATATATATATATATATATATATATATTCATTCCATAATGTTGTCCCAATGATCTACCCAAGAGGCGGGTGACTTGGGTAATTATAAACAATTTAAGCAAGTATTTATCTTTCAACACTTAAACATTCAAATAATTAATTTAATCCTAAATTAATTATTATCTCTATATAGTAGCGGATAAGTGTTATATAAACTAGAAGCGCACCCAAACAACAAAAAATATAGACTGGTTCACCAAGCTACTCTTGACTAATTCAGTCTTCCGAGCCCCACGAAAAGTTGCACCCACTAAACCACTAAGATTTCTTTAAATAGGTAGGAACAAAACATTTACCCAATGATACTTTTCACAAGCTCATAATTAACCTTTACAATTTTTTTTTTACAATCTAAGAAAGAATCTCTATTTTTTTCATAGGATAAAGATTAACCTAATTCTTTTATACTTAGGCTAAGAATCAAACCTCATAAAAAAATTCACTCCAAGTATCCTTTCTACCGGTAAGGATGTAACCGTTACAAAATCACACACACTAATTTTATTCAGGAAGAATTAATACTTATCTCTTTTCACAAAAAAGAGTAACCTAACCTTTATATGCCTTAGGTAAAGATCAAACCTTAATCTCTTTACTAGAAGAGATTGAAACCAAGTTACCCCTGATTAGATATTCCCAAAAATATCTAATCCGTACACAACTCACCAATTATAATAAATTGATAAGTCGTTTCCCACTCAGAGCTTCTATCATCTCAAATTAATTTAAAATCAATTAATGTCCTGAATTTACTAGTGATAGAATTTTACGTGAGAAATTTAAAATCTGATTACAAAAATATGTGGGTAGCACACAAATAAGTACGTAATCAGATTAACACAAATTGTTTTAAAAATGATTTTTATACACTTTAAAGTTGGAAAACGATTTTACACAAATCTTAAATACAAGCTTGTAATAATGATAATAACTCAAAATATAAAACAATAGCTTGAAAAGATCTCACCAGGATACCACCGAAAGAATGAAAACTGAATCACAATTAAAGCTTAGATCAGTGACCGCAAAATTCTCAACAATTTCCTCAAGAACAATTCTCAAGAATAATCTCACAATAAACTCTCAGTATATTTTCAAAATAATAACTCTCAGAAATCTCAGGAACTGATTTGTTCTTGATAGAATGATATATCCAAAAATGAAAAACGCAGGTCTATTTAAATAGATTTGAGACAAGCTCTCTAACGGCTAGTTCCCACATGATATGTCATTGAAATGCTAATATAAACCCATATATTAATATGACTCAATCCTGGTTCAATTCACTTAATTATAACATTTAAAATATTCAATTTAGTCCTCCTAATATTTCTCAATCTTAAATAAAACAAGATATAAGGTATTTAATGTTCCAATTTGAGAAACACTTAAAATAAGTGTACCATATCTATAGGGATAATCAAATATGGATGATATATCTATTATTAGTTCAAATCCCTAAGACAACTCCAAAAAATCAGCCAAAAATGGCTAGTTAACGGTTACTTTTAGATCAAATCCTCAAGATCCTCCAATCCTGAAACTGCCAGGTCGGTTGACCTACCAATGACCTATTGGTCGACCGATCGATTTAGGTTGTAGCCCAAGCCATTTCTCAAACATGGTCGATTGACCGATCCCCAAGGGTTGGTTGACCGATCGATTCAGGATGCTTCTCTAGGCTATTTTTCGGCCTTGGTTGGTTAATTGATTGATTCAGAGAGTTCACTTCTCGGTCATCGGTTGACCGATCTCTCTTGATCGTTGACCGATCGATTTAAAGACTGCTCTATTTTCCAGCCTATGCCTATCGGTTAACCGATCGTACTTGGTTGGTTGACTGATCAATGCTAGAACAACTTTACCTTAGTTCATTTAAACTCCAATCTTCTAATCTTTTTACCTTTTAACCATTTTTTTCTCGGTTAACTTAATTGACACTATTAATAATTTTTAAACATTAATCTTTCTTAGATCAATGTTTCTTCTTGAATTTCACATTGGAGCAAATATATCGATTAATTAGGATCCTAATAAAAACACACATAAATATAAATTCATTTTTGTGCGGTGTGAGATCCTAATCGGGATACATTAAAAGAAAAAATTAATCTGAGTTGTTTTCACCTAGATTCTTTAAGATCTTCAATCTCTTAATGTCCGTCTCTTTATCTGTCTCTTTGCATCCTTAGCAAATTTCTTCATGGTAACATCATTAATGGAACTTTAACACTGAAACACTCAATAAACTTATTAGTTTTACCAAAAATATCAATATTTAATTATCCGTCAAAATCTTGAGATCAACAATCTCTCCAATTTTTATGATGATAATTAACTTTGATGTTTTTGTCAAAATAAGAATGTAACCACACTCCCCCTAAATTTGAGGATAGGTTTTTTAACTTGTTAAAGTACAATCATGAAGAATATTTTTTTTAAAAATATACAATATTTAACAAAGCAGAAAATATAATCATATCATTACTGTTCTCCCCTATATTAGTGCAATTCTTAGGCGAACAAATCCTAAACATCAACTAACTCGTTTTAAGCACAACTAAGGTCCCCTTTTATCTTCACCTTAAATCAAATTCATTATATATTCAATAAAACATCAATCATATTCTTCCCCTTTGTCATCTCCAAAAAGTGGGGAAGAGGAACCAAAAACATTACTACTCTAGGCAAACATCATTATGCCTTGCCATACCCAAACCGTGAATGATTTTCACAAACTAATGTTCCTCTAAAAGTTTGGTAAAAATATCAGCAAGTTGGTATGAGGTATCAATATATTCAATAATAACGTCCCTTTTTCTGAATATGATCACAAATAAAATGTTGTCTAATCTCTATGTTTTTAGTTGGTGAGTGTTGTGTAGGATTCTTACTCAGACAAATAGCACTTTTATTATCACAATAAATCAGGACTTCCTCCATACATATTCCATAATCATTCAACTGTTGCTTAATATATAAAATTTGAGCACAACAGTTACTAGCTGCCATGTACTCAACCTCAGTAGTAGATAATACTATCGAATTTTCTTTCTTGCATGACCAAGAAACCAAGACATGTCCTAGTAAATAACATGACCCACTTGTACTTTTTCGCTCAACTTTGCTACCAACAAAATCAACATCGGAGTAACTTATTAACTTAAAATTACTCCCCCTAGGATACCCTAATCCTAGGTCAGTCGTCCCTTTTAAATATCGAAAGATTCGCTTAATCGCAGTTAAGTGCGATTCTTTAGGACAAGACTGAAATCTAGCATATAAACAAACTCTATACATAATGTTAGGTCTACTAGTAGTTAAATACAACAAGCTACCAATCATACCTCAATATAAATTTTTATTTACGTTTTTATCCGTCTCTTCTTCGTCTGTCTTCGTAGCTGTTGTCATGGGAGTTTTGTACTCTTTTGCTCCATCCAAACCATATTTCTTTAGCAACTCCTTGGTAAATTTAGCTTGGTTTATAAATATCTCTTCTTTGGTTTGCTTGATTTGCAACCCAAGGAAGAAATTTAACTCTCCCATCATGCTCATTTCTGATTCAACCTGCATTATCTTGGCAAACTCTTGACAAAGATTCTCATTAGTAGATCCAAAAATAATATCATCAATATATATTTGTACCAAAAGGATATCAGAATCAGTTTTCTTAATAAATAACGATATATCACTTAGACCCATTTTCAATTTAAGCATGATATAATATTGCCCCTCTTAAAAAAAAAACCTTCTCCCCATATTTAATAGTAACCAAATCAATTTATACTTAGGAGAAAAAACTTGAGGCAATAAAAATATTTTAAAAAAATAGCATGCAATCATATAATTTTAGTTAAGTCTACATACCTTACTCATGATACCAAATAATGTCTTCCTTTTAGATAAAATCAAGAACCTTATAATCTTTAACTCACTAGGATAGGAAGCATATCCCAATGATAATTTATCAACATAAATTTAGTGCATGCATAAACATGGATAAGTGTATATTTATCTCATAAAATTTCATCTTCCTTTAAGAATAACAATCATTAAAAACATGAGACATTAGATGAAAGCTAGACACCTAATGCTTATAATGATATCCATGTATGACGGTATCATGCTATATATTCAGAGATCATGCAAATTAACAAATAACTCAATGATAAATAAGTCATGGATTGATACAAGATGTTTCACATAGAGGAACTCATATAGCATAACATAACAATATCACATAAAAATATGTAAGCTTTTCTGATTATCATGTAATACTTATATCATCAATAAAATGGTATTTTGCTGACAACGGAATTCCTCATAGGCATATAATAAAAGCATGATCAGTCCAAATCATTATACAGTATCATGCAATTTAATAAATCAAGGTGCATAAAAAATCAGCTCAATTCAATTTATTTGTATGAAAGTAAATAACATAAATGATAGCGTATTATGCAAATAATCTTAGTAAAAGGAGACAACTCATTTATAATACTTAGTGAGATCACAAACACTTGATTCATTTTCTAATTCTCATAACATGTTTTAAAATCAAACACATGATCACTACTTGATATAAGCACATAAAAAATATTTTAATACCTCTTAACTAAATGTGATTCCCAAAATCACAATGCAATGTTTCTAAGATAGCAAATAAGAAAATCATTTAGTATAAGTCTTAGAAACTAATATCAACTTACCTATTGGGTAAGTCAGACATCTCTCTCTTTAACAAATTTAATAAATTTAAACCATGAGGCATTAGGAGTACCTTCTATATCTTTCAGGACAACTTTACTCTTTACTTCATTTGTACCGATGACTGATTTGGGTGCACCATTTCTCTTAGCCTATCTATATCATCTCAACCTTTGATTATTGCCATTTAATTTAGTGATACTTCCAATTGCACGTATCACTTGTGGCTTCCTGGTGATATCCCATCTTGGCTTTGATAAATCTTTTCTATTTGCATGTTTCGCTTGTGGCTGCTTTGTAACTTCGCATTTTGTCTTTGGTGCATTTTTTTGCTTTGTATGCTTCGCTTGTGGATCCTTGATGACTTCTTGTCTTGGCTTCGACATAACCTTTTTGTTTGTTCCTTTGGGTCCACTTCCTATATTATGTAACTCTGTACAAGACATTTCAACAACTCTCTTTAGTATCAATTTCATTTTGGATCCATTCTTGTTAGACATAAACTTAGAGTTCCTGAACGAACATGATAGTTTAAAATGCCCAATCCTATTACAATAATAACATCTCAAATTTAATAGATTATCATAGAAAGTACGAGACATAAAACATGAATAATTTCTAACAATAGCAACATATCTATCACTGGCTTGTGATGAAGGATGAGACGATGAAACATATCCACT
The DNA here is from genome assembly GCA_016647705.1 of Eucommia ulmoides. Classification (NCBI taxonomy): domain Eukaryota; kingdom Viridiplantae; phylum Streptophyta; class Magnoliopsida; order Garryales; family Eucommiaceae; genus Eucommia; species Eucommia ulmoides. Next base: position 22,807,270 of record CM028331.1, read on the forward strand.
TTGTTTAGATTAATCATTTTTAGAAGCTCTTGAAACAGATTTGAGGTCGGATTTTGACTTTTCAAAAATTTTCATAAGTAAATCAATTTGGAATCAAGATATGACCTTTGCTTGGAAATTATGTCAAACTTATTTTTTAAAACTCTGTTTTCATTTTCAAGCGAATCCACTTTAGAGAGCAAATTATTAATTTCAAAAATAACATCCGAAAACTCTTTTGTACCACAATAATCATCCAAATGCACTTTAGATTTTCAAACACTTTTTCCTCCATTTTTAAAAGAATCATTTTTTCTTTTTAAACTCAAACTCTCTTTAGCAAAAAGTAGTGTGAAATAAAGTAATTTTTACATGACAGTATGAACTTTTCATTATCATCATCTCCATCATTACTACTAATATCAAAGGAATCATACATCACAATACATCATTCATAGTATGTGCACATGACCGGTTTAGCTAGGGTATTAAGCCTAACGAGCTAAAAGTGGCTCTGATACCAATTGTTGGCCTAGTGATTTACCCAAGAGGGGGGTGAATTGGGTAGTTATAAAAAATTTAAGCAAGTATTTATCCTTTAACACTTAAAAATTCAAATAACCAATTTAATACTAAATTAATTATTATCTCTATATAGTAGCGGATAAGTGTTATATAAACTAGGAGCACACCCAAACAAAAAAATAAATAAATGAAGTAAGAATCTAGAACACCACGATGTGTACTGGTTCACCAAGCTACTTTTGACTAATCCAGTCCTTCGAGCCCCACAAAGAGTTGCACTCACTAAACCACTAAGGTTCCTTTAAATAAGTAGGAACCAAAACTTTACCCAATGATTCTTTTCACAGGCTCATAATTAACCTTTACAACTTTCTTTTCATAGGTAAGGAAAGAACCATTACAAAATCACACACACTAATTCTATTCTGAAAGAATTAACACCTATCTTTTTTCACAAAAAAGAGTAACCTAACCTTTGTATGCCTTAGGTAAAGATCAAACCTCAATCTCTTTACCAGAAGAGATTGAAACCAAGTTACCCCTGATTAGATATTCCCAACAATATCTAATCCGCATACATCTCACCAATTACAATAAATTGATAAATCGTTTCCCACTCGGAGCTTCTACTACCTCCAATTAATTTAAACTCAATTAATGTCCCGAATTTACTAGTGACAGAATTTTACGTGAGAAATTTAAAATCTGATTATAAAAATATATGGGTAGTACACAAATAAGTCAAATTAACTCAAATCGTTTTAAGAATAATTTTTATGCACTTTAAAATTTGAAAACTATTTCACACAAATCTTAAATCTAAGCAAGTAATAATGATAATAACTGAAAATATAAAACAGTAGCTTAGAAAGATCTCATCAGGATACCACTGAAAGAATGAAAAATGAATCACAATTAAATCTTAGATCAGTGACCGCAAAATTCTCAGCAATTTCCTCAAGAACAATTCTCAAGAATAATCTCATAATAAACTATCAGTATATTTTCAGAATAATGACTCTCAGAATACTTAGGAACTGATTTTTTCTTGACAAAATGATATATCCAAAAGTGAAAAACGCAGGTCCATTTAAATATATTTGAAACGAGCTCTCTAACAGCTAGTTCCCACAAGATATGTCATTTAAATGCTCATATAAACCCATATATTAATATGACTCAATCTTGGTTCAATTCACTTAATTATAACATTTAAAATATTCAATTTAGTCCTCCAAATATTTCTCAATCTCAAATAAAACAAGATTGGAAGTATTTAATGTACTAATTTGAGAAACACTTAAAATAAGCGTACCATATCTATAGGGGTAATCAAATAAGGATGATATATCTATTATTAGTTCAAATCCCTAAGGTCACTCCAAAAAATCAACCAAAAATGGCTAGTTAACGGCTACTTTTAGATCAAATCCTCGAAATCCTTCAATTCTGAAACTGCCAGGTCAATTGACCAACCAATAAGGCATCGGTCGACCGATCGATTCAGGTTGTAGCCCAAGCTATTTCTCAAACATGGTCGATTGACTGATCCCCAAGGTTCGGTTGACCGATCGATTCAGGATGCTTCCCTAGGCCATTTTTTTGGCTCTGGTCTATTGACTGATCATCAATGGTTGGTTGACCGATCGATTTAGAGAGTTTACTTTTTGGTCATTGGTTAACCGATTGATTCAGAGACTGGTCCATTTTCCAGCCTACGCCTATCGGTTGACCGATCCTAGTTGGTCGGTTAACCAATTAATGTTAGAACGACTTTACCTTAGTTCATTTCAACTCAATGTTTTGACGTTGTCGACCCTTTAACTGATTTTTTTTCTTGGTTAACTTAATTGAAACTATTAATCAATTTTAAACACTAGTATTTCTTTGGTCAATATTTCCTCTTCAATTTCACATTGGAACAAATATATGAACTAATTAGGATCCTAATAAAAGCACACTTAAATATAAAGTCATTTTTTGTGCCGTGTGAGATCCTAGTCGGGCTACATTAAGAGTAAAAATTAATCTGGGTTATTTTCACCTAGATTCTTCAAGATCTTCAATCTCTTAATGTCTGTCTATTTGTCTGTCTCTTGGCATCCTTAGAAAATTTCTTCATGATAATATCATTAATGAAACTTTAACACTGAGACACCTAATAAACTCATTAATTCTACAAAAAATATCAACATTTAATTGTCTATCAAAATCTTGAGATCAACACATAATATGACATTAAAAAAAAAAAAAAAAAAAAAAAAAAAAAAAAAAAAAATGTTTTGCCTAAACTAAAAATTGTAAAGGGAGGATTATTCATACCTCAGTTTTAGGTTTCCCAATCTTGTGAAAAAGTTTTGCCTAAACTAAAAATTGTAAAGGGAAGATTATTCATACAATCACTTTTAGGTTCTCCAAGTGATTATAGTTATGGTTATTATGATTTTTTTTTTTTTTTTTTAACTTTGTTAAAATTTAGAAAAAAAAACTAAGTCTTTTTTTTTTTTTTTTTTTGTTTTTCCAAAAACAAATAAACTTAAAAAAAAAAAAAAATGTTTGTTTTTCCCTAAAAAGGTCCTTTCCATGAAAAACAATATATATATATATATATTTAAAGAGATGTTTTCTTCAAATAAGAAAACCAATTTTTTTTAACAAAACTTTAATATTATTTTCTTTTGTTTTTGACCCAAGATGTGTTTTCTAAAAAAATGTTTTGTTCCATACAAAATAGGTTTCTCCAATAAAAGGATTTAAAAATATTTTCTACACTTTAAAAATATCTTATTCTTTTTCTCCTCAACTTTCTTTTCTTAAAATAAATATTTCTAAAAACTAGAAAACTTTACAAATGTGTTTTCCATAACATAACCAAAACTCATTTTCTTTTATTTAAAAAAAAATTGTTTTACATAAGAAAACAAGCTTACTTGTTTTTCTCACTTAAAATGTTTTCTCTTCACAAGAAAGTCTAACTAAAAGTATTTTCTTCGTAAGAAGTCAAACCTTTGTTTTTCATAAAAATATTTTTTAAACCAAAAAACATTTTAATAATTTTTTTAAATCATTTTATTCATTAATGAAAAAGCAACAAAAAAGATTTCCTTAGTCTTTAATTGTTTTCTTAACGAAAGAATCATCTCTTTTATAAAAATCTTGTCTTAATGGAAAAATCTTTCTATTGTCAAAGTTTTAATTCTTTTTCATACAAAAGTTTTGCCATCATAACTTGATCTAAAATTAAACCCCCTCCCTCGGGTACCAAGCCTAACGATTAATCCATAATTGTTAAGTGGTTTAAGAGCGAGACATTTTTTTGGATTTTATTTTACTTGTTTTATTTACTTCTTTGTTTTTAGTTATGTGTTTGTTAGGTTTACTTCATTTTCATGACATAAAAAAAAGGATAAGGGAAAGAGATTATGTTAACCTATCAAACTAAACAAAACTTAGAATTAGTTTAATTTATATACTTAAACACTAGGTATCATTTTGGAACAGGTGTCTTGGGGTGCCTAATACCTCCCCATCTGGTTAAGACCTTTTATTTCGACTAAAAATTGTGTGTCATTCAAATTTTTTTACTTTATTTTCTTTCTTTAAAACTCGGTGGCCTAGCACATGCTTTTCAAAATCTATGCTAGGCAGTGACTCCAAAATTTCATAAAATTTGGCCCTAGTAAATATGTACAAAATCGATGCCTAGAAAAGTCCCTTGAACTTTTTTTCTTAAAATATTGTCAAAATGAATTCTTATCCAAAATCATTTTCAAAAAAAGGATAAGTTTGTTTTAAAAAATAAATGGGATTCAAATAACACCATCACTAGGTTGGTGTTTGTTCATGAACTATCCTGAGCGCATCAGGTAGCAACTCTGTTGAGGACATAATGAGGGTCAATCCTAGTAGTGTCTAAATAACTTTAAATTAAATCCAAGTCCAAGAAGTTTGTTTTCATTTTGTTGGTTAAAATAATGCATTTTTTTCTTCAAAAACTAATAATAGTAATTGTCCTTCTTTCCATTTTCATGCTTAAGTACATAAGCATATTTATTTTTTGGTTTTAAATTACTGCATCTTATTCTTGTTTACTTCATGCTTTAAATTTTTTCTTTTATTTTCTATTCTTTGATTTTTGCATTTTACTTTACGTTATTTCATTTATTTATTGCTTTCTACAAATATATACATCCTATTGTGATTCTCTCCAAGGTACGATCACCGAAATGCATTCATAAACATTATCATAACTGAAATAGTAGGAGCTAAAATCGAACAGTTTTTCCGCCGATTTTAGCTTTGAAACCCTGTAGGATTAGAAAGCGAAGTCAATAGAAGCTAGGAAGCACAATTCATCTACCAAGATCTAGCTTTGAAACTTGCTTCATAGGGATTACTAACAAACAATGGATGTTCCCATGGCACATCAGAGGTTTGAAGATTTGGAAGCCGAACCTTTTTTTAGGATGCACTTGAAGAAAAACCATGAAGCCCATATAGCGAGCCTAGGATAGATTGCTACCAAAACCCTTGACTTGTAGGACACTACATAGGATTGGAAAGACATGCTTACATATCTGTTTTTTTATCCTGCTTTATCTTTTATGACCTGAAACAATATACTAGGAATCTCTAGGACTAATAAAGCCTAGAAATAGTCAACCTAGGAATTCATATTTTCCTCCCATGATCTTGTTCAAAGTCAAGATCCTGTCCATGACAATGAACATATCATAAGGAGAAACTGGAAAATCCTATGTTGTTTTTGCCATAATTCATTGGGCTAAGAGATATCCTTCTGTATAGATTTAGGATGTTATTGAGTTTGAACTTGATAATAACAAGAGAATCAAGATAAGATTTTTATTTAGCCCAAGAAGAAGTGCCATTGAGTCTGTTATTCAAAATACTCCATGTTTGTGAGAAAGTAATGTTGAAATTTGATATGGTTGTAATTTATAAAAGTTTTAGGTGAATGAAAATATTGCGTCCTCCCTAGTTGTGATCAAACTCAAACGTGTTTTGTGAATAAATGGTATTAATATGATTTTTGGCCATGAAAGGAAAATTTTGTTCATCATAGGAAAACTCCCATTCTCCAGTTTGTACTCATGCTTTGACTTGAAAGCCTGTCCCAATGGAAGAAATTAAGGAAAGACCAAAAAATTCCAATAGGATAGTTCAGCTCAAAGAAGATATGGTTTTAATAAAAGGAGTTGTTGGCCACATAACTGAGTTATTGCATCAGTTTCAATAGTCTCAGCAGAATCCCTAACTTCCGTGCAAGCCTTCGAGCAAGTTGAGTGTTACGCGCTCGGATTCAACTACTTTGTTTCCTCCTCGCGGTAATTGGACTACTCGCAAGTATACGAGGTTTAAGTTTTAATATAATGGATCTTTTAGGATCGGATATCGTTCCACTGGGAACGGCCGGTAATTCAGTTGAGTATTGCGATTTCAATAGTTTCATATTATCTCGACTAATCAAATTTTGTTTGTTTTCTAATTACTATACTAAGATAAATGACAACTATAAGGTTAGTTTTAATTACACTAATTACTTAGGTATAAATCTCTTTCATATAATGCATAACCGATTTCATTTAGTTAGCTATAACGGTTTCTATCTAATCCGACAACCTCTGTATCAATAACTCCTCTGCTACCTCTACCGAGTGTAAAACGAGGGATTACACGACTTTGTGTCAACGAAAAAGACCCCTTCAATGCCTAAACGACCCTAAGTCGCGTGAGTTTTGAGCCAACATCATGGGTTGCATACGTTCTAATGCCCTCTTGGGTCGTTAGAACGTCACGTTGTATTTACCCTAGTCTGAATCCGGGGTTACCTCTCCCGAGTGTCAAACCCTGCATTCTCGATTTATCAATACAAGCATGATGACAAGAATATCAATAAACACAATCGGATTTAGACAAACTACTCGTTAAAGTAACATAAATGTACTCAACTAAACGATTACATGATTTTGACTACACCTAAGTAACATTTAACTACTACTACAAGTTCTTAGCCATATACCATACAAAATAAGAGGGATTCAACATTCTTAGATATGAAAAAGTGATTACAAAGAATAAAACAAGAGAGAAACGATCAAATCTGGAAGTGAAACAGTTCACTGTCACTAATGATCGGTCCGCAAGTTATCCTTTTTTATCCGAATGACGAATCACCCTCTTGATCTTCTAAATATAGCTTAAGAGCTCTTTTCTAGGGTTAGGGTTCTTCAACAACTAGTTTCAGACGTGGCCAAGGGGTATTTATAGGCTTAGGGGTTCAAAAATATCTAAACAGATATTTTGACCTGTTCTGCAATTTCCGCCTAAGCGGTGGAAACTTCGCTTAGGCGGTGCTTAAGTTGGTTAGAATTCCGCCTAAGCGGTAGAATCTTTTCTTAGGCGGAGGACTAACTTCTTGAATCCTTATCTTTCTGACGGAATTCTGCCTAGGCGGTAGCTACTTCGCCTAGGCGAATTTACAGCAGTGTAGCTCTATCCAGCAATTCAGTACTTCCAGCTTTCTGGTGGATTTCTGCCTAGGCGGTGGAAACTTCGCCTAGGCGGATTCAATACTTCAGCCCTTGCAACCTTCTGATGGATTTCTGCCTCAGCGGTGGAAACCACCGCGTAGGCGGATTTCAAATCTTCAGCAATTCAACTTTCTGATGAATGTCCGTCTAAGCGGTGGAAACTTCGCCTAGGCGGATTTGCTCTGTTATTTAAAACCTTTTTTTTTTTTTTTTTTTTTCTTTTTGGCTACCCCTCTCACCATTTTGCTCGGTTTACCAATTGTTTACGTCCCTGCTCCTGACTAATAAAAACAGCTAAAACGGTATTCAAACTTCAATAAAATACTCGAAAACTGGCAAATTCGATTTAGAATTAGATAGGTATTTTACACCTATCAAATACCCCCAAACTTAGAATTTTGCTAGTCCTCGAGCAAATACCCTAATGCTAAATAACATTAACTACACTAATTAGCTACATCCTAAACTACAGATATGTAATCATTAACAAATAATAAGTACATACCTGTAAAATTTAAGTTTAGTCAAAGAAACCATGATATTCTTCCCTCAACAACCCAAAATCAGATCCGGTTAAGGAATAACACACACCACGTGGTGTTCCAGAATTTCAACACTCAATATCAGTTCAAATCATTTTAGATCCTATTGAAATGTGTGTGTGTGAGAACTCGGATATATAACAAATAAAATGCCGGATTAGATTTTTCAATGAATAAGATCATGACTTAAACTTGTTAAAACATTAAGGGAAACCATATGCTTGACTGGGCTCCACTATCCACTAATGTAGGTTCAGACATTCACCGAGATCAATAGGGCTTGGTCAGGCTTTGAAGAACGGCCAAGGGTATCGTAGGATTTGAAACTCGTTATAATTTTAACGATACCCGAGGTACAACGCTTGTCACTAAATCTCTCTCATGACTCCCTTATCTTTGAAGATATTACCCTGAATAGGATTTAGTAAACTTGTATTCACTTGTCAAGTCTATTGAATTTAAACACTATATTCACATAGTTGTTGTTGTGTTTTTTTTTTTAGAGACTGGAACACCCCCAAACTTATTGAATTTTGTACAATTTTAGGGGTATTTAGATACAACTAAAAGCTTGACAAGTGAATACTCTTATACTTAACCAAAAATACTGAAACCCCGATTGCCCGCTTCAAGTTAGCATAATCTAATGCTACTTGTTTTCACTCAATTTTTCACTTTTATTTCTAGCGACAATGGTTCTGAAAAATTTACTTGGTTAAAGTATAGAAACAAGTTCAGAAAACAAAAATTTTTATGGCTTCGACAGGAGAATGAGGGAATAACTTTTCAGGTTAGTTTTAAAACGGTTCAAGTGATAAAAGTGAAGGCCTATATCATGCCTCCGGAATTACCTTACCTATAATTTTGCCTCAAGCCTCCCCCAGTCAAGTTCTAGATTCCTCATTTCTGTCATGAACTTAATACTAAATAATTGGTATCCAATCGTTCAATTGATTATACAACGAGTTTATGCAATCATGCGATTTAGGATCAAAATAATTTTTACCTAATCGACATGCTAAGCACACAAAATACACGTGAATGTTATTACCCCCAACCTTAAAACACAATTTAGGGGGTTATTTTCATCATCGAGACATGGTTCGGACGAACTAAAAAAAACTCAGCATGCTTGTACAACTCAATTCATTAACAATTCTACTCTAATTCTACAAACTAATATTACCTATGCTAATTATCCTTACACATGCATAGCTAAACATTACACATGTATAACCAAAAAGAATTTCAAAATTTATAAAAATTTTAACATTAATACATAAATTTGTACACCAAAAAGAATTTTTGTTCCCCTTTACATCAAAATTTTTTCATCCTTCTTATCCCCTTCAAGACAAAAAAACAAAAAACAAAAACTACATGCATCGCATGTCATACTCCTCCCAAACTTAAACAAGGCAGTGTCCCCACTGCCTAAACAGTAAACCCGTAGCAGAATAGAAAAATATGTATGAAAACTGGGCGAACACATACCTAGGAGGGAAGACATAGAAATCTAACCTCCTACCGTTTATTGTGGATGAGATGGCGGTGGAGGCTCATCCGGCTCGAAAAGTGGCACAGGCGTATAACGCGCCATGTCGATTCCAAGATGCTCGAATATGACTCGTTGGTTTTGATCTTGTTGCCGGATGTAGGATTCCATGTATTTCTCCATCCGGGCGAAATTATCTTGAAGTTGACTCACATCGGACTGGAGACTACGGACATCTCGTAAGATTTGTACGATTTGGCCTCGGCTGGTTGTAGGCGTTGGTCGTTTCGAAGAACCGACTTCTTCCTATTCTTGACCCTCATCTCCTTCTCCTGGTCCACCTATCCACAACCTGTTAATCATTACTAGATCAAGTGGCTTCACAGGTGGAAAGGGGCTTGTGGATGTGATCCGAATGCTGGCTCGTTGAAAGAGCGCGGTGAGGACGGAAGGAAAAGGAAGGGCACCCTTTTTCGACTTGGCAGCATGAAGTATGGAAGAATAAATGTCCCAGCCGACGTTTATGGGGGTCCCTCTATCGATGCCGTAGAGCATGAAAGCTCTCTCCTTGGATACGTCAGACACATGGGTCGTCGGGAGCAGATTGGCGCAGATAAATGAAAACCAAATCTTGGGGATCGATTTTAGAAACCGCGACTTGAATATTGCTTGGCCCTGCCATGTGTTGGTCCACTGTGCGTTGCCTGTCGTGAAGGCCTAAATCACCAAACTCATGGTTGGTGAGGCGACATCGTCTAAATCTTGTGAAGCTTCAGGCCCCATCAACCCTAGCAATTGATTAAAATGATCGGCAATGAATAGGATGGGAATGTTTCGGACCCGTGTTTGAACTCCTGTGGCCTCTGCGATATTGGTATAAAATTCTCGAACAAGGGTCAACTCGCCCGTTGGAGGTAGGGCACAAAACTGTTGCCATCGTCTTTGTACGATCACAGTTCTGATTTCTTCAGGAGGGTCATTCAAAGGCCCAAATCTTTTTTTACGGATACCTGGCTGCTTACTCTCATGTTCTTTATACCGATCCTCCGCCTGCTTAGAAACAAACTTAAGGGAATTGAAATCCGAAGCGGACGGAGGTTTGTCTGTTCTTGAGTGCTTGGCAACCCTGCGCTTTGCCATTGTCCCTGAAAATTCAAATCACCACACCAACCACAAGAATAACAATAGAACAAGTGATTCAAACCCTAATCAACGAACCAACCATACCCTATTTAATCAATCATATGCCAATCAAAACCACATGATACAAATCTCAACACATATCCTACCGACCATAACCAAATCACATTTTTGTTGCAATGTAGCGCAAACTACATGATTCACATTGTATATCAACACAAAAATATGATAGGGTTTATCATTTAGCATTCCTCAATCCCATTTAACATGAAAATTGCAATTTAGGGTTTAAAGGGTTTAGAGTTCCAATCAAATCCACTGTTTTGTTGAAATAAGTGAGCAAATGAAACAAATAATTCATCAACTAAGTGAAGAATAAGATCATTGACACTTACTTGTCGAAAAATTTGATCAAATCAGTGGAGAATGGTGATTTCGCACTGTTTCACCGCTCGAACCCTAATTTTCGAGAATGGGTGGAGGAATTCCACGTTTAGAGGAAGATTCTTGATGAGAATCCAAGTTTTTAGTACTATAGAATGAATCTTTAAAAGGGGGAAGGAATTTGGGATGGTGAAATTGAGAGGTTTCTTGAAATTTTTAGGAGGGAAATGCCGTTTGCGAAGTAGACAGTACATTTTAAAAACAGAGTTCGCGTAAATTCGCCTAGGCGGTGGTTTTACCGCTTAGGCGGATTAGCGCCTTTTCTTTTTGAAAACTTTCTGGTGTAAATCTGCTTAGGCGGTGGTTTTTCCGCTGGGGCGAGTTTACACCAGTGTGAAACCCTGATTTGGTTGTAAATTCGCTTAGGCGGTGGGTTTTCCGCCTGAGCGAATTTACGCCAGCGTAGGAACTCAGCTTTTCGTTTTTTTTTTTTTTTTTTTTCCGCCTAAACGGTGGTTTTACCGCCTGGGCGAACTTGCGGCAGTGTAAAATTGAGACTTTTTCTATCCAATTATCGCCTAAGCGGTGGTTTTACCGCTTGGGCGACATTATGCCAGAATGTTTTCTCAGCCTTTTTGTCCAATGTTCGCCTAGGCGGTGGGTTTACCGCTTAGGCGAATTTTTGCCAGTGTGGACCTAAGCTGGATTCCTTCAGGTTTTCACATTGTTTCTCTTCACCTCTTATTTCCTCTTCAATCCTCAAATTAATTTTAGCATGCAAATCAATCCTAAGCATCTAACCTCATCAATTCACCACAAAATTAATATAACGAGATTAATACGATCTCCAAAAAAGGTATTTATACAAAAGTTGGGAATATTCGTTACCTTCGATGTCACGTCAAAAAAAATGTTGCTTGGTTTTACGTCCCTAGCATGGACGTTTCAAGAATTCCGGCTTTATTCTTCAACGAGGGAGATGTTCTCCACAACTCGCTCTTCATTTTTGAAGTAATGCTTGATCCGTTCCCCGTTGACTCGGAAAGTACGTCTGTCTTTGGCTTCTAGCTCGATAGCTCCAAATGGATAGATATGCTTGATCCGGAACGGTCCAGACCACCGAGACTTCAACTTTCCGGGAAAGAGCCTCAGCCTCGAATTAAACAATAGGACTTGTTGGCCAGGACTGAACTCCCTCCGGACTATCATTTTGTCATGCCATCTCTTCGTTTTGTCTTTGTAGAGCTTGGCATTCTCATAAGCTTTGTGTCGGAATTCCTCCATTTCATTTAATTGGAGGAGACGTTGCGCACTAGAAGCTTTTATGTCAAAATTGAGTTTCTTTATCGCTTAGAATGCACGGTGCTCCAATTCAACGGGAAAATGGCAAGCTTTCCCAAACACCAATCGATACGGAGACATGTAGATCGGTGTCTTAAAAGCCGTGCGATATGCCCATAAAGCATCATCTAGCTTCACCGCCCAATCCTTGCGATTTGTATGAACCGTCTTTTCCAGAATGAGCTTGATCTCACGGTTTGAAACTTCCACTTGGCTATTTGTCTGTGGGTGGTAAGGTAGCGCCACCTTGTGCCTCACGCTATACTTTGCCAACAAGGCATTGAGCATTTTGTTACAGAAGTGGGTCCCCTCATCACTGATTAAGGCTCGAGGTGTCTCGAACTGTGTCATTACATTATGTTGAAGGAACTTTAACACCACTTTGGCATCATTAGTAGGTGTTGCCATAGCCTCGACCCATTTGGACACATAATCCACCGCTAGCAGAATATACTCCTTCCCAAATGAGGGCGGAAATGGTCCCATGAAATCCAATCCCCACACATCAAACAACTCAAGCTCAAGAATTGATGTCAGTGGCAACTCATGCCTCCTTGATATGTTACCCACCCTTTGACATCTATCACAGGTTTTTACAAACGTATATGAATCTTTAAACAAAGAGGGCCAATAAAAACCTGATTGCAGTACTTTTGATGCCGTCCGAGTCGCACCGAAATGGCCGCCACAAGGTGATGAATGGAAATGGTAGAGAATACTAGCCATTTCCTCTTCCGGAACATATCTCCGGATCACCTGATCAACACATTTCTTGAATAGCAACGGCTCGTCCCACAGATAGTTCTTAGCATCAAAAAGAAATTTATTCCTTTGTGCTCCCGTCAACTCAGGTGGTAACACGGCACATGCAAGATAATTAACAATGTCAGCATACCAAAGAAGTGCATTTTCTACTGCAAAGAGTTGTTCGTCAGGGAAAACTTCCGTGATATTAGACTTGTCACCAACGTCATCTTGGATTAACCTCGAGAAATGATCGGCCACAATGTTCTCACTCCTATTTTTGTCCCTTATTTCCGCATCAAACTCTTGTAATAAGAGAATCCACCTAATCAACCTTGGCTTAGCATCTTTCTTGGCAAATAAGTACCGGATAGCCGCATGATCTGTATAGACGATCACTTTTGACCCAATGATGTACGAACGGAACTTATCACAAGCAAAGACCACCGCTAGCATTTCTTTCTCCGTTGTGGTGTAATTCTCCTGGGCATCATTCAATGTTTTGCTTGCATAATAGATCGAGCGGAAGATATTCTCCTTCCGTTGGCCTAACACCGCGCCAACGGCATAGTCACTAGCATCGCACATTATCTCAAATGACATTTCTCAATCCGGAGCGACCATTATTGGAGCCGTGATCAACTTTTCCTTTATCGCCTTAAACGCCTCCATGCAAGCTTCATTGAATTCAAACGAAGTATCCTTCTCAAGAAGGTGACATAACGGCTTCACCGTCTTCGAGAAGTCCTTAATAAAGCCCCGGTAAAAGCTGGCATGCCCCAAGAAACTTCGAACTCCTTTCATATTTATTGGTGGCGGAAGCTTCTCAATCGTCTCTATCTTTGCTTGGTCTACCTCAAGCCCCTTGGCAGAGACTCGATGACCTAAGACGATCCCCTGTTTAACCATAAAGTGGCACTTCTCCCAATTTAGAACCAAATTCTTCTCTTCACATCGGTCAAGAATAAGCGCCAGATTGTAGAGACAGTGATCAAATGATGATCCAAAGACTGAGAAGTCATCCATAAAGATTTCCATTTTCTCCTCCACCATATCAAAAAATATCGCCATCATACACCGTTGGAAAGTTGCCGGTGCATTGCAAAGGCCAAACGGCATACGTTGATACTCAAACGTTCCATACGGGCATGTGAAAGTCATCTTCTCTTGGTCCTCCGGTGCAATGGCTATTTGATTATAACCGGAATAACCATCAAGAAAGCAGTAGTACTCATAACCGGCTAAACGATCTAGCATTTGATCAATGAAAGGAAGAGGAAAATGATATTTCCTCGTTGCCTTATTTAATCTCCGATAATCAATACATACACGCCAGCCTGTGATGGTTCGTGTCGGGATAAGGTCATCCTTCTCATTCTTTACTAACGTCATACCTCCTTTCTTTGGCACCACTTGCACCGGGCTCACCTACTCACTGTCGGATATGGCGTAAATAATCCCCACATTCAAGAGCTTCAACACCTCCGCTTTCACCACTTTCTTCATAGTCGTATTTGGCCGCCGTTGATGTTCAATGGAGGGTTTGAACGTATCCTCCATCAAAATCTTGTGCATACACACCGATGGACTAATTCCCTTGATATCTGAAATAGACCAAGCAAAAGCGGACTGGTGCCTCTTCAAGATTCTTAACAACTTACTCTCCTCTTTTTCCATCAGAGTTGATGAGATTATAACCGGATCGGTCAAATTCTCTCCCAAAAAGATATACCGAAGGTGTTCCGGTAATTGCTTGAGTAATAACCCACCGTGAGGCGGATTTGATTTCTCGGGAGAGTCTTCAACTTGTTCAATCTCCGCCACATGAATAGAACAATCTATGGCTTTCGGTTGAGCATCTAGAGCTAGCACATATTCCACAACATCAAAGTCCGTGGTAGAGCCTCCCTCACCAAGATCCCCCACAGATAAGGAATTTGTGAGAGTGTGCTCTAAGGAATCTATATCCATGTTTGCAAGAAAGAACTCCCGCACGCAAGAGTCCACAACATCAAATCGATTCCAATTGGGAGATTCATCCAGAAAGTTCATAGTGTTAAAATGTTGAACCTTATTTCTTCATTGTTCACTCTTAAGGTCAAATTGCCGTTATGCACATCTATTAAGGCCTTTCTCGTTGCAAGGAAAGGTCTTCCAAGGATGATCGGGATCTCTCGGTCTTCTTCCATCTCAAGTACCACGAAATCCACCGGAAAAATAAATTTGTCCACTTTCACCAACACATCCTCAATGATCCCCTTAGGATAGGTTAGAGAACGATCTGCCATTTGAAGAGATATAGTCGTCAGCTTTGCACTTCCGAGTCCTAACTTCCGATAAACGGAAGAAGGCATCAAATTGATACTTGCCCCTAGATCACAAAGTGCCTTATCGAAGTGGGATTTCCCGATAGTACACGAAATCGTGAAACTACCCGGATCCTTCAATTTAGTAGGCATCTTTCTCTGTAGTATTGCACTACACTCTTCAGTTAGCTTCACGGTTTCATACTCCTCCAACTTCCGCTTCTTTGTCATGATATCCTTCAAGAACTTGCCATAATTGGACATTTGTTCCAAAGCATCCGCAAAGGGAATGTTGATGTGGATTTTCTTGAAGATTTCAAGAAATTTTTAGAATTGAACATCCAACTTCCTCTTTTGGAACCTTTGAGAATATGGCAATGGTGTGACTAGAATCGGCAGATTCTCTAAAAAAGTTACCCTTCCCGGTATCACCCTTTCATCTCTTCTTCTCTCCTCAACTTTCTCCTTGTTGCTACTCCCATTCACGTCTTCACTTAGCTTCTCCTTTCCTTCATTGGCCTTTGCTTCAACGTCTTCCTCCACACTAGTTCTTGGTTCATCATCCGGAAACTCACGACTCATAGCCGACTCAGTTTCCATAGGCCTCCTCACTTCCACGTCTCTGCCGCTCCTCAACTTAATCACCTTGCATTCCTGAGGGTTGGTTTCCGTGTTGCTTGGAAACTTTCCCTTTTGTTGTTCTTGAATTGCCCTAGCAAGTTGCGCGATTTGAGTCTTAAGAGCCTTCACCGTGGAATTAGTGTTGGTACACGTGGTATCAATAGAGTCCAGCCGTGTTTCATGTTTATTCAGGCGATTATGCGTCTCATGCATCATAGTCTGCGTCTCTTTCATAAATGATCCCAGAACTTCATCCAAATTTGGCTTCGGATTGTGGATTGGCGGTTGTTGCATTTGGCGATTTGCTTGCATTGGATATCCCGAAGATTGATTTCCATACCCCGGAGGTGGCCGCAAAGTGTTTTGATTATTCGCATATGAAAAGTTCTCATGATTATGAAGTCCGGGATTGTAGTGAGTTGGAATGTTGGTAGCCGGCCTGAAAGTGTAAGCACGGTTATTCAGAAAATGGCATTCCTCAAACTCATTATCTAATCCGGACTGAGAACCACTTGCCACTATCTCCTCCCCTTGATTCGACAGAGCACCGTTTGTAGACAAAGCGACTAATTGGTCCGAGAGCTTGGACACTTGGGCCGATAACGTCGAAATATGGTCCGATTCTTGGATAGAAGCGACCCATCTTCCCGTGTTCCTCTTATTCGTCCATTAATAATTATTAGCCGCCATCTCCTCCAATAACGCATTTGCTTCGATTGGGGTTTTGGACAACAATGATCCCCCGGAGGCCGCATCGACTATCGTTCTTGTCTGGCCGTCCAACCCGTTATAGAATAATTGGGTTTGAAACCAATCTTGATAACCGTGTTGGGGGTACCTTCTCAATAAGTCTTTAAACCTCTCCCATGCCTCAAATAATGGCTCGAAATCTCTCTAACGAAACTGCGCAATTTCGCCTCGGAGTTGAGACGTCTTCGAGGGTGGGAAGAACTTAGTGAGGAACCTTTGTTCAAGGTCCTCCCAAGTGTTAATGCTCCCCGGCTGCATCGATTGAAACCATCCCCTTGCTCGGTCTCGTAAGGAGAATGGAAATAACCGCACCCTTATCACATCTTTGACGACTCCGTTGATCTTTACGGTATCACAGTTTTCTAGAAAAGTAGCTAAGTGTACGTTGGGATCTTCGTGAAGATTCCCGCCATATTGGTTCTGCTGAACCATGTTGATTAAGGCGGGTTTCAACTCGAAGTTGTTAGCTTGGATCGGCTGCCTCCGGATCCCTGAATAATTGTCCAACATAAGGGTCCGATAATAGTCCCAAAGGACTCTTTGTGGCCTCTCATGCTTCGGAGGCTGGAGTGCTTGCGGCTCTGGTGGTTGCGGAATATTCTTATGTCCACCGGCCATTACTGTAGCTTTTTCTTCTTTTTGCTTAGCAATACGTTTACTCCGCCGCATGCACTGCTCAAATTCGATTGATAAATAAAATAAATAAATGAATTGAATAAAATTTAAGAACAAAAGAATTATCGTGATTAACATTCAACTACTTAATCACAATATCAACTTAATTGAAAAACACACCGTCCCCGGCAACGACGCCAAAAACTTGTTACGCGCTCGGATTCAACTACTTTATTTCCTCCTCGCGGTAATTGGACTACTCGCAAGTATAAGAGGTCTAAATTTTAATATAATGGATCTTTTAGGATCGGATATCGTTCCACTGGGAACGGCCGTTAATTTAGTTGAGTATTGCGATTTCAATAGTTTCATATTATCTCGACTAATCAAATTTTGTTTGTTTTCTAATTACTATACTAAGATAAATGACAAATATAAGGTTAGTTTTAATTACACTAATTACTTAGGTATAAATCTCTTTCATATAATGCATAACCGATTTCATTTAGTTAGCTATAACGGTTTCTATCTAATCCGACAACCTCTGTATCAATAACTCCTCCGCTACCTCTCTTGAGTGTAAAATGAGGGATTACACGACTTTGTGTCAACGAAGAAGTCCCCTTCAACGCCTAAACGACCCTAAGTCGTGTGTGTTTTGAGCCAACGTCATGGGTTGCATACGTTCTAATGCCCTCCCGGGTCATTAGAACGTCACGTTGTATTTACCCTAATCTAAATCCGGGGTTACCTCTCCTGAGTGTCAAACCCCGTATTCTCGGTTTATCAATACAAGCATAATGACAAGAATAACAATAAATACAATCGGATTTAGACAAACTACTCGTTAAAGTAACATAAATTTACTCAACTAAACGATTACATGATTTTGACTACACCTAAGTAACATTTAACTACTACTACAAGTTCTTAGCCATATACCATACAAAATAAGAGGGATTCAATATTCTTAGATATGAAAAAGTGATTACAAAGAATAAAACAAGAGAGAAACGATCAAATCTGGAAGTGAAACAGTTCACTGTCACTAATGATCGGTCCGCAAGTTATCCTTCTTTATCCGAATGATGAATCTCCTTCTTGATCTTCCAAATATAGCTTAAGAGCTCTTTTCTAGGGTTAGGGTTCTTCAACAACCAGTTTCAGATGTGGCCAAGGGTTATTTATAGGCTTAGGGGTTGAAAAATATCTAAACAGATATTTTGACCTGTTCTGCGATTTCCGCCTAAGCGGTGGAAACTTCGCTTAGGCGGTGCTTAAGTTGGTTAGAATTCTGCCTAAGTGGTAGAATCTTCGCTTAGGCGGAGGACTAACTTCTTGGCTCCTTATCTTTCTGACGGAATTCCGCCTAGGCGGTAGCTACTTCGCCTAGGTGAATTTACAACAGTGCAGCTCTATCCAGCAATTCAGTACTTCCAGCGTTCTGGTGGATTTTCGCCTAAGTGGTGGAAACTTTGCCTAGGAGGATTCAATACTTCAGCCCTTGCAACCTTCTGATGGATTTTCGCCTAGGCGGTGGAAACCACCGCCTAGGTGAAACAAAGAAGTTCGGTCTTCCCAAGAAGAAAGATTCAGGGTAGTGATGATTATCCATAATCGAAGGAACCCCCCTAATATCAGGCCCCAATACACCTATCAACAGCCAAATCCTCCCAAATACCAAAACTTCTCTACTGAAAACTAGGGTTTACCCCAATTCACTCCATTTCAAACTCCAGCGTATACCTTTTATCCATATATCACTCCCTACATAGCTCCAACACCACCTCCTCCAATCCCTTTCAACCCTAATAAGAATTGCCAAGGGATGATTCATCCAACTAAAGAAATAAGTCAATTCACCCATCTGCCAGTACCACTCTCTTGAATCCTCAAGGAGTGTATAAAAACCAAAATGTTTAAGATAATTCCTCCAAATCGATAAAACCATTAGGAACCTAGGTTTTAACCCCGACCAGTTCTGCGACTATCACTCTAGAGCACTTGGTCACCATACTGACAATTAGTACAATTTGAGGCACCAAATAGAGGAACTAATTCAATCCAAGGTCATTTTGTTCCTGAAAAATGGAGAAACTACTCGACCTAATTGTCAACAAAACCCATTGTTGAAGCATGAAGACTCGGTTCCAATCGTCAACATGATCGGTCGAGATCGGGATAACTACTCTGATGATGTTTGAGAAGTCTGAAGACATATCCGAAATCGCCCAAGGCAACGTAGGTAGAATCAGGAAACTATCCAAAAAGCATATTGGGTAGACTTATCACCCCATTCATGGGCAAGGGATAACCTTCCAATCACGCCAACCAGATTAGAGAGTGATTTTGAATAAGAAATGATGATAGATGAGACTAACAAAGCAAAAGAGCCAGTAATTGATGTCGACATGGAAAAAAATAAAAAAAAAGGAAAGGATCCCCCTGGATCATGAAGAGTTAAACCTCATTTGGGAAAAGTTGGATGTGTAGAGCAAAAAAGTCACAAAAGTAATACATAGGTTCGATAAAGTGATAAATGTATATCGTCCACCTAATGATGAATGCCCGAGTCATCCGCTACCACTCCTACCAAAGAAAGCATTCAACAAAATAATCAGCCTCAACCACCCAATATCAGTTGATCAAATACACGGATCTAAAAGAGTGTTACAGGAAAAAGACATCAATTCACCAAACAAGGACAATTCTAGAAACATTGGCAAAAGGCTAAGTGTGCCAATCGAAAATGATTATTGGATTGATTTAGTCAATTGTGGATTCATGCAAATGGACCCCAAGAGGTACCTTGGAATTATTCCATTACCATCCAAACCAAGGTCCTAAAAAATGAAGAAAGTTAAGTAGCAGAAGTAGGAGGAATCACCCGAAGAGGCAGAATCTTAGCTGCGCCAAACCTCCTGAAGATACCTAACAGTGAACCTAAGAGAGCTTCTAAGTAATTGATTATCAAGCAAGAGGTGCATGAATTCATCAAAGTAGCAAATAACACAGAGTACGTAATTGTTGAAAAACTAAGCAAGGCACCTATGTAAATCTTGATGTTGTCCTTGTTGATGGCTTCAGAAATCCATCATGATGTATTGTTGAAAGTGCTCAATGAGGTGCATGTTCCGAGTTCGATATTGCAAGATTACTTTGCTAATATAGTAGATAAAATTCTCTGCACCAACCTCATTAGCTTCACCGATGATGAGATACCAGCTGATGGGACAGGACGCATCAAGCCATTAAATATATCAGTGTAGTACAAGGACTTCATCTTCTCTCAAGTCCTTGTGGATGATGGTTTAGCATTAAACATATGCCCTTTGAGTATGCTCAAGAAAGTGGCAATTGAATAAAGTCTCATCAGAGCCACTTCTATCACTATTCGAGCATTCGACGGTGAAAAAAGAGAGTCCATGAGAGAAATAACCATACAGATCACTATAGGACTGGTAACATTCTAGATAGATCTATACTCAGCAGGAGTTGTACCATCATCATTGTATCAATAAATAAAGTTCACATTCGAGGACAATATCATAACTGTCCATGCCAAAGATAACCATGCTATTTATAGAATAAGAGCTTGTAAGACCCTAATTTTTGCATCCGCATAACCATTAGTTGCATTTTAGAACATTTAGAAAATAACGGGGTAGATTGTGTCATTTAGTATTTAATTTAAAATTTTAGGGGTCAATTTGTAATTTTAAAAATATTAATCTTAGATTTTGGGTTTAACTAATAACTTAAAGAAAATTAAAGGGAATTAGTGTAATTTAAATAAATTAAATTTATCTCTCTCTCTATATATACACATATATATATATATATATATATAAGAGAAAGGGGACACATGGAAAGATTTTACACATACACACACACACACACACACACACACACACACACATATATACACACATATACATGCATGCACTGAGATCACAACCTGAAAAGAAGAGAAAACGGAGAGAGAGAAGAAGGTTCGGTCATTATCGGCAGTGTGCTTAGTCCAATGTCATGTGTGTGTGTTCTGCTCTAAGCGATCATGAGGGTGGTCAACCATCATCGTCAGTGGTCCGTTGAGTGTTCGGTGTTCGACTATCGTGTGGGGTGGTATGCTTGGTCGACGGAGAGTTTTGTGGGTGTGCCGTCATCAAATCTCAGGAGAGAGATAGAGTGGTTTGGCGTAGGTGGTGGGTGATCATCGTTGGTCATCCGGTGAGTGTTCGGTGATGCGTTCAACTAGTCGTCAACGGTGACTGGGTGTGTGTGTGAGTTCGGTTCGTCGTCCGGCAGTGTGGGTGGTTGTCATTGTTTCGACGTCGGCGTTTGTGTGTGTGTTGTCATTCTCCGGTGGTAAGCATTGTTGATCGGTCTTGTGAGGGGGTGTGTGTGTATATTGATGTCTGTATGTGTGTTACTGTGTTTGGGTTGTTTGACGGAAACCAGTAGGCCGGCGGTGGGAGCGTGTGATCTGAGTAGGTGATCGGCGGTGAGATTTCAAACTGAAATAGAAACAGAAAAAAAAAAAAAAAAAAAAAAAAAAACTAACTTCTCGGCCTGCGAGCGATTGGAAAACAGGTAAAATTTTAGCCGATTATTATTAGCATTAAAATTTTCTTATTCAAGATAATAATTTTTGGTAACCATTAAATTTAATAATTTTGTACAGTAAATATTAACGTAGCGAAATGGGGTAAATAATAATTTTGCATAATTAAATTTGAAAAATGAGAAATTTTATATTTTAGGGTCATGCATTGCATATTAGGGTTTATTTTAAATAAAATATTAATTTAGGCCCTATCACTATTAGGTTCACTGGTGCTAGCGTCCCGGTAGGTTCTGACGTTGGTATTTTTGCAATGAGGAAATCGAGGTGAGTGTACTATCCTCTATGTAAATTTAAAAATCTTATTTTCATATAAATTGTGGGGGAAAAAATGTGTTTATTAAAATGGACGATTTTGTGACTTATGGGGATTAAGTAGGTTTTAAATATAGAAAGTGATTTTTATCCGACTATACCATAACTTTGAACCCGTCAAGAGGGCATGTCCTACAGGATGGTTTTGACCTGTTAGGAGGGCACGTCCTGCAGGTGGTTGATTATTTTATTGACTTGTCAGGAGTGTCAGTCTTGTAGGTGGTTAATTATTATGACTTGTCAGGAAGATATGTCCTATAGGTGGTTGTTGACATTATGATCTGTCAGGAGAATAGTCCTGTAGGTGGTTGATTATTATAACCTGTTAGGAGGATAATTCTGCAGGTGGTTGATTATTATAACTTATCCATAGCATTAGTTCGGCAGGTGGTTGATTGACTCGTTAGGAGTACAAATCCTACGGGTGGTACCCCTACCATTGGAGATAATAAATGGCCCTGACACTGATAGTCACTTTAAATGACATAGTTGTACAGGTTATGGTACCGTCATAACTCTGATCGTGAGGTAAATACAATCCTATGGCTAGTAGGAAAGTGGTGTACGGTATTTTATTATACGATGAATTGTTTGGATTGATTGGATTAAATATATTATTTTAAATAGATTGACGTAAATATATTATTGCATTGGTTGACTTAAAATATTTGGATTGGGTGTTTTAAATATATTATTTCATTACATTGGTGGCAGTGGAACTAGATATCCAGTATGATATGCAATATATGATATATTTCTTGAAACATGGTGTTTAATACTTATGCTTGATCCATAAAATATTTTTATTATGAAGTACACCGATAAAATATTTAGTTTCAGGTATCACGGCTAGGAAGAGGTCCACTATTGGCATGAGGTAGATTTGGAGGTAGTGTCATTTTGGGAATGGGCCGGTCGGAGGCGAACCGCGGAAGGTTCGACGTTTTGGTGATTTTTGTGGTACATATTTGGAACGGATGTATTCCGATATTTTGATATGAGTATATATATATATTTGTGAAATAAAAATGTTGATAGCGGGACATGTGCATTTATACATATATACGTATGTATTTGGTTGTTTGGTCAGGTTGGGTCGAGGGGTCGTCACGCCCAGCCTTGGCAGTGGGGGCCCAGGGTGGGGGTGTGACAATTTGTGTTATCAGAGTCTAGGTTATAGGTTCTATAGCCGTGCCAGTTCTCGAGTCAGTAGTGGACCTTGAGATAGTGTATCGGTAGGTGATTTCGGTACGCGGGTGGTAGTTATTTTATTAAATTAAATACTGTTGTTTTTTTGGTTGGCCTAGTTGGTTATTGAATTCTATTTCAGATAGTAAACATGGAGCGTAGAGATGAAATCACTGGGATTGTTGGACCCCATAGGCAAAGAGATAGGGCGTAGGAAAATTTAGATACTGTTGAGAGAATTTTACAGGTTGCTGCATAGTTGACAGAGTAGCAGGAGAAAATAATAGAATGTCAAAATGACCAAACCGATATGGCTACGTCCTAGGCAGTACTTTTGAAAATGTTCAAGGAGTTGGATCCTCCAGTTTTTACAGGAACGGCAGGTCCAGCTGATGCTGAAAAATGGTTGAGAGGTGTAGGGCATATCTTTGAGGCTATGGGGATTTCTGATGATCGCTGAGTTCCTCTTGCCACTTTTCAACTGAAGGAGGAAGCTGAACACTGGTAGGAGGAGATGAAGAGGTTGATTGATGTTGTAGGCACGGAGATTACTTGGGACTGTTTTGTTGCGGCGTTTAATGAGAAATATTTCCCTGAGTCTTATTAGTTTCAGATGGAGGATGAGTTTATAGTTTTAAAGCAGGAGAAGATGATCATTCAGCAATACGAAGTTAAATTTGATGTCTTGTCTCACTTTGCCCTTGATTTGGTAAAAACGGAGGAGGCAAAATACGGACGGTTCCACAAGGGACTCCATTTAGAGATTCGTTCCAGGCTAACAAGCAGGCAGATTAGGAGATATGATGAGTTGGTGAATACGGCAAGATGGTAAAGAGGGATGTTCAGGAAGCCGCTGACAGCCGCAATTAGCACAAAAAGGGTAGATTCGAGTCACCTAATAGATATTCAAGTGGCACTTTTCGGGGAGCAGTTTCTCGACCTCCAGGTTCTCGGGCCCCATCGATCTGTTAGAAGTCAAGGTTCACGGCAGTCATACTCTGGGCGACAGCAGAATGTATCCGGATCAAGTGTCAACCAACAAGGGCAGGGGCGGAGCTAGATGTTTAATCGAGCCGGGGTATTCGTATGCTACCAATGTGGAACATTGGATCATTTTATCAGAGACTGTCCTATGGAAAGTCCCGTATGTTTCCATTGTTATGAGCCGGGTCACATAGCTCTGAATTGTCCGAAATCTACTGTCACATCTATGCCTTCTACGAGCAGTGCGGGTAGTGTTGGCCCTAGTAGTGTCTAGGGGCGTGGTAGAGGATCTACTAGTAGACCTTAGATGCGGGGTCGTGTATTTGCTACTACTCGATTGGATGCTAAGGCTACCTCAGATGTGGTTACAAGTATCATGTCTTTATATGATAGAGATGCATGTATACTTATTGATCCCGGTTCCACTCATTCATTTGTTTCGGCAAACTTTATGATGCATGTAGATAAATTTTCTACTTCTCTATCATATAGCATTATTATTTCTACCCCAGTGGGTGAGTCAGTATTGATAGATAGTGCGTATAGAGACAGTCCACTTCAGATCAGTGATAGAGAATTTTTGGTAGATCTATTACCTTTGAGTATTTACGATTTTGATATTATACTGGGTATGGATTTTCTATCAGGTTATCATGCCACAGTGGATTATGTTAGGAAAGAAGTTACTTTTCGGGTTTCAGGCGAGCCAGAGTTCTTATTTTTGGGGGACAAAATCATTACCCCAGTCAGTTTGATTTCAGTCCTGGAGGCCAGGAAGTTATTAAAAAAGGGATGTCAGGGATACCTCACGCATATGATTGACACTAGTCAGAGTGAGGTACAGGTGGCGGATATTCCAGTAGTTAGGGATTTTCCCGATGTGTTTATAGAAGAATTATCAGGGTTTCCAATGGATAGGGAAATGGAATTCACCATCGAGTTACTTTTAGGAACTGCTCCGATATCCATTCTACCATGTCGTATGGTACCTATCGAGCTGAAGGAATTAAAAATTCAGTTGCAAGATCTATTAGACCGCGGGTTTATCAAACCTAGTGTTTCTCCGTGGGGAGCCCCGATGTTGTTCGTAAAGAAAAAGGATGGCACACTACGGATGTGTATTAACTATCGACAGTTAAATAAGGTGATGGTTCATAATAAATACTCGTTGCCTAGGATTAATGACTTGTTCGACCAATTGCAGAAGGCTAGAGTGTTTTCCAAAATAGATCTTCGATCAGGATACCACCAACTGAAAGTCAGAGACAGTGATGTGGCGAAGACGGTGTTCCGGACGAGGTATGAGCATTATGAATTTCTAGTTATGCCATTCGGATTGACGAATGGCCTTGCTGCTTTTATGGATTTGATGAATCCGATCTTCCAACCCTATCTGGATCAGTTTATTATCGTGTTCATTGATGATATACTGATCTACTCCCAAAATCAATAAGAGCATGCATAACATCTCCATATTGTATTGCAGACGTTGTGAGAGAAGCAGTTGTATGCCAAATTCAGTAAATGTGAGTTTTGGTTGGATAGAGTCATGTTCTTGGGGTATGTTATCTCGGGAGATAGTATTCAGGTGGATCCAAAGAAAGTTGAAGCCGTTGTTCATTGGGAAAAGCTGAAAAGTATAACCGAAGTCCGAAGATTGGCGGGTTATTATCGTTGGTTTGTTCAGGGATTTTCTATTATAGCTGCCCCGTTAACCCGATTGACTCACAAAGAGTCTAAATTTGAGTGGACTGATAAATGCAAATAGTGTTTTCAAGAACTAAAAAGTAAGCTGATATTTGCACCAATACTTTGTCTTTCGACTGAAAGCGGTGGCTTTGTAATCTACAGTGATGTGTCACACCAAGGGTTAGGGTGTGTAATGATGCAACATGGGCACGTGATTGCATATGCCTCCTAGCAATTAATGAATCATGAGCGTAATTACCCGACGCATGATCTAGAGTTGGCAGCGATTGTGTTTGCCCTAAAGATTTGGAGACATAACCTGTATGGCAAAACTTGTGAGATATACACTAACCATCAGAGTTTGAAATATTTGTTTACGCAGAAGGAGTTAAATCTGAGACCGAGATGCTGGACAGAGTTGATAAAGGATTATGACTGCACTATCCACTATCATCCTGGAAAGTCCAATGTTGTAGTAGATGCGCTAAGTCAGAAATCGATAGGTTCAATTGTACATATTCAAGTGGTTCATACTAATCTATACGTTGAGTTGAGATCTTTGTGAGTTCAGTTGGCGGTTGGTCAAACGGAAGCGTTACTTGCGACGTTGACTTTGCGGCCGACATTGGTCGACCGTATTATAGAAGCGTAAAAGTTGGATGTCCAACTGGGAAAGATTAGAGATGAAGTAAAAAATGGCCACAAAGCAGACTATCACGTTAGGGATAATGATGAGGCATTGATAGATGGAAACAGACTGTGTGTACCTGATGATACCAATTTGAAAAAGGATATCTTGGAAGAAGCGCATAGTTCAGCGTATGCAATGCATCCAAGCAGTACCAAAATATATCGGGATTTGCGAGAACACTATTGGTGGAATGGAATAAAACGAAAAATTGCTGAATTTGTTGCCAGGTGTCACGTATGTCAGGAAGTCAAGATTGAGCACCAATGTCCAGGTGGATTATTACAACCTCTACCTAATCCAGAGTAGAAATGGGAGCATATCACAATAGATTTTGTTTTGGGATTACCCCATACTCAAAAGTGGCATAATTCCATCTAGTTGATTGTTGATAGGCTTACCAAGTTTGCTCATTTTCTGGCCGTAAAGACGATGTATTCTCTGGATAAGTATGCCCACTTGTATATTGATGAGATTATTCGGTTGCATGGTGCACCGGTTTCCATATTGTCGGATAGAGATATGAGGTTTACTTCGAAGTTCTGGCCGAGTCTCCAAACTACTTTAGGTACCAAGTTGAAATTCAGTACCACCTTCCATCCTCAAACTGATGGTCAATCAGAACGTACGATTCAGACGTTGGAGGATATGTTGAGAGATTGTGTTTTATAATTTCTTGGTAGTTGGGATGATCATTTAACGTTGATAGAATTTGCCTGCAATAACAGTTACCATTCAGGAACCGAAATGGCCCCGTATAAAGCGTTGTATGGCAAGAGATGCAGGACTCCAATATGTTGGACTGAGGTGGGAGAACATAAATTGTTGATGCTGGATATAGCTCAAATAACGGCAGACAAGGTGAAAGTGATTCAAGAAAAAATGAGAATTGCTTAGAGTCGGCAAAAGAGTTATGCTGACAAGTGTAGGTGAGAGTTGAAATTTGAAGTGGGTGATCATGTATTTTTGCATATATCCCCGTGGAAGGGTATATGAGATTCAGGAAGAAAGGAAAGTTAAGTCCGAGGTATATCGGGCCATACGAAATCTTAGATCGGGTTGGTGCGATAGCTTATCCACTTGCCCTACTACCAGAATTGTCCAGACGACACGGCGTTTTCCACGTATCGATGCTTAGGAAATATATGCTAGACCCTTCGCACATGTGGACTTCTCAACCAATCGAATTGGAAGAGGATTTGACATACATTGAGAAACCAGTCCAAATTCTAAATCGTAAAGATCAAGTATTACGAACGAAAACGATTCCATTAGTAAAAGTGCTCTGGCATAGTCACTCAGTAGAAAAAGCGACGTGGGAGCGAGAAGATGAAATGAGAAATAAATATCCGCATTTATTTGATCAAGGTAATTAAAATTTCGGGACGAAATTTGTTTTAGGGGGGAAGGGTTGTAAGACCCTAATTTCTGCATGTTCATAACCATTAGTTGCATTTTAGAACTTTAGAAAATAACGGGGTATATTGTGTTATTTAGTATTTAATATAAATTTTTTTAGGGGTCAATTCGTAATTTTGAAAATATTAATCTTAGATTTCGAGTTTAACTAATTACTTAAAGAAAATTGAGGGGGATTAGTGTAATATAAATAAATTAAATTTATCTTCTCCGAAGGAAAATGTTTAATATATATATATATATATATATATATATACATACATATATATATGTATATATATATACACACACACAAATATATATAAGAGAAAAGGGACACACAACAAGATTTTACATATATATATACACATATACATCTATGCACTGAGATCACAACCTGAAAAGAAGAGAAAACAGAGAGAGAGGAGAAGGTTCGGTCGTCGTTGGCAGTGTGCTCAGTCCAGCAGTATGCTCGGTT
This sequence comes from Eucommia ulmoides, assembly GCA_016647705.1. NCBI lineage: Eukaryota > Viridiplantae > Streptophyta > Magnoliopsida > Garryales > Eucommiaceae > Eucommia > Eucommia ulmoides. The sequence continues at coordinate 22,835,627 of CM028331.1, forward strand.
CGGTGTCGTGTATGTGTGTTCTGCTCTAAGCTATCGTGAGGGTGGTCGGCCTTCATTGTCGATAGTCCGTTGAGTGTTCGGTTGTGGGGTGGTGTGCTTGCTCGACGGAGAGTTTTGTGGGTGTGGCGTCGTCAAATCTCAGGAGAGAGAGAGAGTAGTTTGGCGTAGGTGGTGGGTGATCATCGTCGGTCGTCTGGTGTGTGTTTGGTGATGCGTTCGGCTCAACATCAACGATGACTGGGTGTGTGTGTGAGTTCGATTCGTCGTCCGGCAATGTGGGTGGTTGTCAATGTTTCGACGTCGGCGTTTGTGTGTGTGTTGTCGTTCTCCGGTGGTAAGCATTGCTGATCAGTCTTGCGATGGTGTGTTTGTGTGTATTATTGTCTGTGTGTGTGCTGCTGTGTATAGGTTGTTTGACGGAAACCAATAGGCTGGCGGTGGGAGCGTGTGATCGGAGTAGGTGATCGACGGGGAGATTTCAAACTGAAAAAAAAAAAAAGGCAAAAAACAAAAAAACAAAAAATCAACTTCTCGGCCTGTGGACGATTGGGAAACAGGTAAAATTTTAGCCAATTATTATTAGCATTAAAATTTTCATATTCATGATAATAGTTTTTGGTAACCATTAAATTTAATAATTTTGTATAGTAAATAATAACGTAGCGAAATGGGGTAAATAATAATTTTGCATAATTAAATTTGGAAAATGGGAAATTTTACATTTTAGGGCCACGCATTGCATATTAGGGTTTATTTTAAATAAAATATTAATTTAGGCCCTATTACTGTTAGGTTCATAAGCGCCAGTGTCCCGGTAGGTTTTAACGTCGGTATTTTTGAAGTGCGGAAATCGAGGTAAGTGTACTATCTTCTATGTAAATTTACAAATATTATTTTCATATAAATTGTGGAAAAAAAATGTGTTTATTAAAATGGACGATTTTGTGACTTATGGGGATTAAGTAGGTTTTATATGTGGAAAGTGATTTTTATCCGACTATATCATAGCTTTGATCCCATCAGTAGGGCATATCCCGCAGGATGGTTTTGACCTATTAGGAGGGCATGTCTTGCAGGTGGTTGATTATGTTATTGACCTGGCGAGAGTGTCAGTCCTGCAGGTGGTTGATTATTATGACCTGTCGGAGGATATGTCCTGCAGATGGTTGTTGACATTATGACCTATCAAGAGGATAGTCCTGCAGGTGGTTGATTATTATAACTTGTCAGGAGGGTAGTCCTACAGGTGGTTGATTATTATAACCTGTTCGGAGGATTAGTCCGGTAGGTGGTTGATTGACCCGTCAAGAGTGAAAATCCTACAGGTGGTACCCCTACCATTGGGGATAATAAATGGCCCTAACACTGATAGTCACTTTAGATGGCACAGTTGTACAGGTTATAGTACCGTCGTAACTCTGATCGTGAGGTAAAAACGATCCTATGGCTAGTAGGAAAGTGGTGTGCGGTATTTTATTATATGCTGAACTGCCTGGATTGATTGGCTTAAATATATTATTTTAAATGGATTGACGTAAATATATTATTGCATTGGTTGACTTAAAATGTTTGGATTTGGTATTTTAAATATATTATTTCATTACATTGGTGGCAGTGGAACTAGATTTTCAGCATGGTATGCGATATATGATATATTTCTTGAAACATGGTGTTTAATACTTATGCTTGATCCATAAAATGTTTTTATTATGAAGACAATACACCAATAAAATATTTGGTTTCAGGTACCACGGCTAGGAGGGGGTCTACTGTTGGCACTAGGTAGAGTTGGAGGTAGTTTAATTTTGGGAGTGGGCCGGTTGGAGGCAAACTACGGAAGGTTTGGTGTTTTGGTGATTTTTGTTTTACATATTTGGGACGGGTGTATTCCCATATTTTGATATGAGTATATATATATATATATTTTTGGAAAATAAAAATATTGATAGCGGGACATGTGCATTTATACATATATACGTATGTATTTGGTTGTTTGGTCAGGTTGGGTTGAGGGGTCGTCACGCTCGGCCTTGGGTAGTGGGGGCCCAAGGTGGGGGTGTGACAGAGCTACTCCAATAGTTTTGGCAGAACAAGTTAAGCAGATGGTAGGTGTAATTTATCTATTTATTCCCAAGTCGATTTTGTTAGTTTTAGAGTATTTTTATAGCATTTTTATATGTTTTAATATGTTTTTCTTCTTTTTGAATTAAAACAGGTGTGTAGGGTGAAAAGGTATGAAAATGGAGCATAAACGATCAAATAAGTTGGGGTTTGACACTCGGGAGAGGTAATCCCGGATTCAGACTAGGTTAAACACAACGCGACGATCCAATAACCAGGGAGGGAGTTGGAAAATGTGTAATCAATGATGTTGGGGCGAGAGTCATGTGACCTAGTGTCGTTAATACATTGAGGGGGACTTCTTCGTTGATGCGAAATCGCATATTCACTCATCTGACACTCGGGAGAGGTGGCGAGTGAGTTTACGAACCGAGATTGTCGGATAAGTTGAACGCCGTTAACGTAAACTAAAATGAGATCGAACATGTATTTGTAAACGAAGTTAATCCCTATACAATCTATTCTCTCAAAACGATCTCAATATAATATTTATAGTTTAATTAGATAAATTAGTATTTTAGTATTAGTTTTTATTAATTATAAATTACATTTTTTATTGTCTAGATAAAATTAGGTTATGATAATTGCGATACTCGATAATAATCCCAACCAATCCCTGCGAACACGATACCCTTACTCTCCCAACCTATACTAAAACTTGACCCGTATACTTGCGGTAAAAGTGGCGTGAGTTAATTATGCGCCACCAAGTTTTTGGCGTTGTTGCCGGGGATTGGTTTTTAGATTATTATAGATATTGTGAGTAAATGACTCGATTTTACTTTAGACATTTCTTTTGTTTATAATTTTTTCTTTATATTTTTTGTTTTTGTTTTCCGGCAGGATGCTTGACGATGTTAGATCAACAAGTACTTTTGCATTTCTTTCAATGGGATTCCGAGCCATTTTTAAAGTGCTTGAGATCGATACAAGGTGTAGCTGTTCCGGTTTCCGAACCATAATTTCCCGAGAGAGTGTCAACTACTAAACTTCCTCGATAGGTTACTAGCTGCAACTAGAATGTGGGTTGAAAGAGAGAACGGTACCACCTCTTTCGACCAACTAACTGTGGACGAAGCCTGTCGAGTACTGGAAGACATGGCCAAGTATGATTTTCACTGTCAAAATTATTCAACAAGCTACCAAAGCTTGGGGAATAGTTCCACCGCTTTAGAGCCATAGATTGACACCTCAGACCAATATGTTGAGTCTTCTTCTGCATTGGAGAAAATATTCACTAATTTTATTGGAGAGACTCAGTCATATTGGAGGGAGACGAATGACTAGCTAAATGAGCACGAAGATCGTCTCAACAACATTGAGATGATTTGCACTAAAATCGATTCGACCGTAGCATCTTTGCAGACGCGAATCAGTCAACTTATCTGCTTTATTGAGGTTGAGTTAGACGTGGTAACACTCGGAGATTCACAAGCCACATTCAGCGAAAGCCACCGTGAGAAGCCAGAAACAAGCGAAAGGAGCTTAGGAGCATTCAATGATTATTATTTGAATGAGCTAGGAACCCAAGCATGGATCGACAATTATGATTCGTCACCATTGGAGATCCAAACCGTGATTCCACCATCGATCCCAAACGATCATATTTACGAGGATCTGATGTGGCTCACTTATCATTTACTGCCATTAGCAACATTCTTCTAGACCCACCAAGTACATGAGCTGGTGGAGCATCCTGTTGAAAGATTGAGTTGATCAGAGCCAAATTTCGGTAGTTTTAAGGACGTACCGAACCAAGACCCTTATGTAGTGTTGTACGACACGTACTACGGTGGAAGTCGCTCTTTGATAAGTCGTTTTCCATGTCGAGCCGAGGATAATAAACCACGCACTTCTTGGGAGACAACCCCAGTTCTAAAATAAATTAAATCTGTCACTTCCGACTTGATTTGGAGGCGAGATTCTCTCGCCTCCCAGGTACATGTTCTAAACCCCCTTCGTCAGCATACTTTAATTTCAAATATTGAGATTAATGATTGGGTCACTGAGAACACTGTCCGTTTTAAGTTTGGCGATGATGTGTAGGATATTAGTATGTTTTATTGTTTTACCGTATTATATGTTTGTTTAGTGTAGAATGTTTTGGTGGTGTTGTTGTGTACATGCTAAGTTTTGTGTTCATCTGGGCCGTTACCCGATGATGATGTTACCCCCTGGTTGCTGGTTGTTTTCGAGATCAAGGGTAATACCTATGCATGTTCTGTGTGCTTGACAATGCGTTTTGGTAAAAATTATTGTGGATCCTAATTTGAACGACCACATAGACTCAATGTATTTCTATTTAATTGATTTGAGGCTGATTATCGATTAGCCAAACTCATGACAATTTAAGGATTCTAGAACCTGATTGAGGGGAAGCTTGAGGTGAAATCCTAAGCGAGGTAATTCAGGAGACGTGATTTAGGAATTCATTTTGTCGCTTGAGCCTTTTAAGCTAACCATGTTATATGTTTATCCCTCGTTACCCTGTTAAAGCCTAAATGTGATTTTAATTCTGAACACATAAACAAATACCTTGCCTAGTTGATCTTTTTCCAAACCTATATCGCTAATTAAAGGCACAATTTGAGTGAATCAAGTTAGCATTCGAATATATTGCTTGATGTGAGTAGTTGGGTTTAGGGCGAACTTCGGATTGGTTCGATATTTGAGTACTCACTTGTCGTTTTTCGTTCATACTTCACACACTTCTTAAATTGTACAAATCAAATAAGTTTGGGGGTGTGTTTGGTTAAAACAAATGTAAATATCGTTAAATTTACATTTGTTTTGACAAGTGAGTACGTTGGTCTTAAATGTTTGTTCGGGATTGTTTCTAATTTATTTTTGGGGTTCGAGAGTGAATGTTTCAAACGTTGAGCCTTGGGTAACGTTAAGTTAACAACGTTAACCCATTGTCTATTCCGAAATACCATTGGCCAAATATTCCAAAATCGAACCACGTCCTTCTGATCTTTATGAACTTCCAAGCCTACATTAGTGGAGAGTGGTCCCCAATCAGGCATATGGATATCCTAGTCCTTTACGGTCTAAGTCGTGAGTTTCGTTGGTGGATAATCCAATTCGATCTTGGATAGCTATATTATTGAGTCTCGTACAAACACGTTAACAGGATCTAGAATGACATTTACCATTATTGAATGTCAAAATTCTATAACACCACATGGTGCGTTTTACCACCTGAACTCGATATAATTATGGGTTGTTGAGGGGAAAATGACTTGGTCGATAGAAGAATTCAAAACTCGCATATCATTATGTTTAGATTGTTTGTGTTTAGGTTGTTCATGTTATTTAATTTAGTTGTGTTTTTTATTTTAGCGTGAGTGTTTTGCTTGAGGACGAGAAAAATTCCAAGTTTGGGGGTATTTGATAAGTGTGATTTATCAACTTATTTCCAAGACGATTTTGTTAGTTTTAGAGTATTTTTATAGCATTTTTATATGTTTTAATATGTTTTTATTCTTTTTGTATTAAAACAAGTGTATGGGGTAAAAAGATATGAAAACGGAGCATAAACGATCAAATCGGATCAAGAACGGTGAGAAAACAAGCATAGTGTCGTAATTCTAAAACCTGGCCCACCGCCACGGCATCCAGACCACCACTGCAATGGTGAATATGCAGTGAAAGGCCTGTAGTTGCTGAACATCTACCTCCACAGTTGTGAGATTCACCGCCATGGCGGTAAAACTGTAGAAAAGGTCCTTACGCCCACCGCAGTCTCCACCGCTACGGCGAAGATCAAATCGACATACTCACCGCCGTGGCTGTCACTCTGCACACAGAATTAGATATTTATTTTGATATTTTTCTCTCTATATATTCCTCCTCTCCTTTCCTCCGTCCATTTAACACCCCCTAAGGCCCTTAGAATATATTTAGGGTTAGGTTGAGAGGTTTTTTAGGGAGGGCTCACAACCCGAAGAAGAAGAAGAAGAAGGAAGCGATCGTTCAACAATTTTAGCACCAAATCTTTGGATATCGGCCAAATATTTCATTTCTTTTCTTTATTTTCTTAATTTCCGTAGTTGTTGAGCATGTTTAGCTAATTTTACATTGTATATATGATTATGGTCATTGGCTAAACATGGGTTGTTTAGGGATTAATATATTTTATGAATATGTTGTTTGATTGAATTATGTTTCGTTAGCGGTTGTTCTTCATTATTTTGATTGTGTTTATCGTTCTTGTATTTTTTGTATACTTGCTATGATATATAGAGAATACAGGGTTTGATATTCAGGAGAGGTAACCCATGAATTTGGACTAGGTTAAACACAACGCGATGATCCAATAACCCGGGAGGGAGTTGAAAAGTGTGCAATCAATGACGTTGGGGAGAGGCTCATGTGACCTAGCGTCGTTAAGACATTGAGGGGGACTTCTTTGTTGACACGAAGTCGCATATTCACTCATCTTACATTTGGGAGAGGTGGCGAGTGAGTTTACGAACCGAGATTGTTGGATAAGTCAACGTCATTAACTTAAACTAAAACGAGATCGAACATGTATTTGTAAACGAAGTTAATCCCTAGATAATCTATTATCTCAAAACGATCTTAATATAATATTTATAGTATAGATTAGTTAGTATTTTAGTATTAGTTTTTATTAATTATAAATTACATTTTTTATCACCTAGATAAAATTAGGTTATGATAATCGCGGTACTCGATAATAATCTCAATCAATCCCTGTGAACATGATACCCTTACTCTCCCAACCTATAGTAAAATTTGACCCATATACTTGTGGTAAAAGTGGCGTACGTCAATTACTCGCCACTAGCAGGCAATCTCGTTTCAGGCCTTCGATACTGTTAACCCCATAATTGTCCGAGAAAAGGAATCCTCAGTCGATACCCAATATCTGTTGCAACAACCATGTTGGCTAACCACTTACATATTATGGGTTTTGTCCTAAAGAAAGGTCTCATATTGAACTAGACAAGAGTACGAGTCTCGTTCAAGGCTAGACGAAAGTGAGATACCTTTAGATTAGGGTATGTATTGTAAAGAAAAAAGAAATACAAAAATCAGATGGACCCAGTAAAATCCCTCACATTAAGATCACATTCCCAGTTGTCGCAAGTATAGTCCAAATGAGAAAAAAAAAAAAAAGAATAACCTAAGTTCGTATTGATCGCAAAATGTGCCATGAACAACCAATTTGCGTTATCCTGAAGAGGTCTAGTTTGTGGGAATCTTTGGGGAAAGCGAAGACGAAGAGAAGATCATTCGAAAGATAGAACCAACAACTTGCCTGGTAATTGGGAACTCGAATGATCCCAATACCCCGAGAGTTGTGGTAATTCCAGAGGTTGAATTATATTTTCCTATCTGACTCACCAACAGACAATCAAGACTCTTCTATCTTAGGCCTTTTTGTCTCTGTAATCTCCTTTCTGCAGTAAAGTATGGTTATTAAGGAAAATATTGTATTTAAAATCTGATTTCATATTTGCTTTTCACGTGCCGAAGTACATCAAATTTTAATCCATATAATAACAAAAATCACTCATCTAAGAACTAGAATTTGATAAGAAAATAAGTTGGGAATCAACAAAAATCGAAGTGGAAGACGATCCTATCCTAGAGAATACTGAATAAATCCAAAGAGCCTTAGAACGATTTGAGAGTCAAACGATCCCCAGCCAAGACCAAACCAAAACAGTAAATCTAGGGGACATAGAGAATCCAAGGGAAACATAGATTGGAATGTCTTTGAGCCACCAAGAAAGAGAAGATTTGATATTGTTGTTGAAAGAATATCATGATGTGTTCACTTGGTCTTACGGCAATATGGTAGGCTGGCGACCAACATTGTGACATACAAACTTTCAATTAAGGAAGGGTTTAAGCCAATCAAGGAAAAAATTTGAAGAAGCAAATGACCAGACATCAGCCGTAAGGTCAAGTAAGAAGTCATGAAGCAATTTGAGGCATGCTTTATTTAAAGTATGCATTTATTGTAGAGTGGTTCACTACTCACCTGATTGCCTGAATAGATCTGTTGATGTACGTATTTGAAAAATCAATACTCACACGAAGAATTTCCAAATGGAAGATGTTGCTAACTTAATTCAACATTGTATACGTAACTTAGAAGGCAGTCAAGGGGCCAGTGATCACTGATCAACTTGCTGATAATTCGATGGCCGACAATGAATTGCTAGAGATGGAATTCCCTGACGAACCTGTAGCAATATTAGCCTCCAATGAAAAGGAAAATACATGGAAAATGTATTTTGATGGATCTAGCAACTCGAAAGCAGATGGAATCGGGGTTGTCCTGATTTCTCTAACAGGGCAGTACTTCCCGGTTGCGAAATTCGCAAACACAAACAACACCGTCGAGTATGAAATGTGTATTTTGGGACTCGAGAAGGTAATCAGTTTGAAGATGAAAGAACTTGTGGTATATGGAGAGTCCTAATTTACTTTTATTGTCATTTACTTTTTCGCTCTGTGTCTTACCGCGCTTTTACTTTCCTGCAATTACTTCACTGTCATTTATTTTCTTATTCTGCACCTTTCTGAAGTTTTACTTTTTTGCAATTTACTTTTTTGTTGTTCACCTTTCTGCATTCTAAATTTCATGCATTTTTTTTAGAAAAGTCGAGTCCTTCGTAGCTTAAAGGTCGAATAAGAGAAGGCCTCATATTCACCATTTTAAATAAGTGACGGATAAAGGTGGTCATCTCTAGAAACGTTTTACCTTTCTTATCCATTGTTAGGACTGGAAGTATGTTTGTATATATATGTATATACACACATATAATCTAAGTCGAGTTCTTCCCAGCTAAAAGGATGAATAAGGGAAGACCCTCCATTCCTCATTTCACATAAATCACGGGATAAGTGCGGTCCTCTCCAGAAACATTTCTCCTTTCTTAGCCATAGTTAGGACTGGCAATACACACACACACACACACACACACACACACACACACACACACATACATACATACATATATATACACACTTGCGTATAACCCGTGCCTAAAGGCACGGGCATTAATAATTTGATCTATCAAATTGTTTAACTTTTTCTATTATTGGATAATTCCAATGAACCACAATTGTGCACAAATTGATATTACGTGCACAAATTTAAAAAAAAAAAATTACAAAACTCTCGATACGACATTTCTCAAGGTCTCACTTTTGCTTTCAAATGAATAGAAAAATAAACAACACAAGCCATAACAATTAACAAAACTTAACCAACAATTCAAAAAAAATGAGAAAGCATCATTTATTTCTCATGTTTTCAACTTCCATTTTCAAATAAACAGTCATATCCATTTTTTTTTTTAATAAATAGCATAATTCAATTTGTTTATTCAACACTCCCATTTTCAACAATGGGTTTTCAAACAAACCCAACAAAAACAAAAAATATAAAGATAACAATAGTTAAATGATTATATGGATAAAACTCATGCAAACAGAATTGCACCAATTAAGCCCAATTGCAATAAAAAAAAAAAATCTAATGAATATAGTGTAAAAAAATAACCAATTGAACCTAATTTGAAATGGATGAGGGGTTTTTGAGGAGTATAAATAACCTCTGTTTTTTCGTGTGTGTGTTTTCCTCACGTTTGGAGAGATTAGAAAGGAATAATCCATGTTAGAACATATTTCACCCATAAAAATTAGAAATGAACAAAAATAGATTATAGAAAAACAAACAGGATTTAGGGGAACATACCTGGCGACGAGAGAGTGACAAAGGGACATGGATGCAGAAATCAAATAGAAAAATTAAAATCATAAGGTCACATGCTAGTTTAAGAACAAAGGTAATTTTTCACCCCAAACCCAATATTAATGGGAAAATAGTTTGAAATATTACCTTTTTTAAGCTACCCTAAATTAGCAAATCCCATTTTTTCAAAATTCAAAGTACCTTTATTTTTGTGAAATTTGAGAAGCATGATATAAGATCGCCTGCATAAGTAAACAAAATAGTTAGCATGAATGAGACTTGCATAGCATTAGGGGGTTCCTACTCTAAGAATGATTTAAGATCCACTAATATTTTTTTTAAGAATATTTTCAAATCATGATTTTTGAATGATTAAAATATTAGACACCACATTAAATCAATTGTTAAAGATTTTTAAGAATGATTCTACAAGTAAAAAAGTAAAATGATTTTGAAGTTAAAAAACATATAGGAGCAAATACAACTGTATAAAAGTAGAATTATAGAAACAAAACAATTAAAGTAAATAACTTGCCTCACATTTAGAAGTAAATTGTGAATGAGAGTCTAGATCGAGTTATTATTGAGCCAGTTAGAGTATTTAACGAACGGATTGGTTCATTTACAATCTCATTTATTAATGATTATATACATATTTTTTATTTGTTTTATTTTTGGGGGGTGGGGGTGGGGGGGGGGGGGGGGGGGAGGTTCCTTTTGCTTTTGTTTTATTTTGGGGAGTAAATATGTATTGGTTTTTCAATTGTGCACCAATACAATCACTAAAATTTGGGAATACCCATTAAACAACATTATGTTTTTCAAAAATTAAAAATCTAATAACCAAGAAAAAAACATATAAAAAGAACACATACTTAACTTACAATTTAGCTCTATTAAGTTCTACTCCCCCACCACGTGTCTAAGCAAAAAGAAACACATTAAGGAGATCCTATCGAAGAAGGTCCAGAACAAAATAATTGAAAAGAAATATGAGTACAAAACAGAAATAGAAAGTTGGGAAGAGAAACAAAAATCTAGAACAGAAAAACCTGGGAACAAAAAAACCTTTGTGTTGAGAGAATCAATCTAATTTCTTTCTAAACATAAGATCAAAAAGTTTTCCCACAAACAAAAGTTAGTAAAACATTTAACATATGAATAAATGTAGATAAAATGAAGATTATAAACTAAACTATTCAAATTTGGTCCATTAAACCCTGAAATCATGAATATCAAAATAATAGCATAGTTAAATCAAACAATTAAGGAGATATCAACAAAATCAAACACGAACAGATTAAGGATGAACCATAAATCAGTAGATTCAAATGTTTTAGTTTTGGCCTCAAAATTAAAAATTCGAACATGATTTGAACTATGGTTAATACATAGACGCGTGATTAAATAAGTTTGAAAGACAATTATCTCTAGCCTTCTAAGATATATTACTCAAGTTGATGGCATGTAAATCGTTATTCACAAACAAAACTTAATAAACAAATCATTCAAACCCAATCAATGAGAAATTAAAGAAGTCACTGACCTTGGGAGGTGAATGACTGATATAGATAGGAAGAGAGATCGAGAGAGTAGAAGAGTGTTAGAGCGATAAAATACGATTGTGATTTGGATGAGAGATCTGATTTGGAACCTAAACCCTAAATTGCAAGGGATAAGGGGGAGAAAATATCGCAATTGGAACCTAAATATTGAGATTTGGGATTTGCAGATGGACGGAGAGAAAGAGAGTGATTTAGGTTAGAGAAAATCCCCAACGATAGAGATGGATCAACAGAGAGATTAGTTCCACTGCGAATTTGAGGGAGAAAAGATCGTGAAATCTGATTTTCTATCTCATCTCTAACCCTACCCCCAATCGTCAAACTTGAATTTTGCAAAATCTAATTCGGAGTTTCCGCTAACAAAGTAGATTGATGGAGATACCTTAGAGCAACGACAAAGGTGATGAGACATATCTGGAGATAGAGAGGTTAGCGGTGGAGGTGGCAACCTTCCAGAGAAGAGAAAAGAAGTTGAGGTAGAGAGATGGGGAGATAGAAGCTCATAAAGGAAGAGGGAGAGAGAGGAGAGGGGGAGAAAGAGAATCAGATGGCGCGGTTGACTAGCGGCGATAGAAATGCTGAGAGTGTTGAGTGGCGGCGATGGAAATGTGAGTGTAAGAGAGAGCGTTTGATTCCAAAGTGAGAGTGAGAAGGGGAGAGCATTTGACAGTGAGGGAGAAATGAGACAGAAGCGAGAGACTGAATAACAAAACCCTAAATTTTATTTTGCTTTTATAATTAGGTTAAAATTAATCCAACGGTCAGATAATGTCTTGAGATTTGTCTCTCATCCGATGGTTTGAATATCCCAATCCTGATTTATTATATAGATATACATATTCTATATATATATGTACGTATATGCATTCCATAACATACATAAAAAAAGAAAAAAAAATGTAAAATAAAAAGAAACCATTTTTCCTAAACTAAAAACTGTAAAGGGAAGATTATCCATACTTTGTTTTTAGGTTTTCTAATCATGTAAGAAACTTTAAATAAGAGTTAAGCAAAATCTTTTCCCCAAGTGATTTTAGTTAAGATTATTTTGGAAAAAATAGATGTAATTTTTTATTTTTTTTAACATTGTTAAAAATGAAGGGAAAAAAATTAAGTCTCTTTGTTTTCTTCCAAAAATAAACAAACTTAAAAAATTAAATAAATAAATTACCTTAAAACATCCTTTCCATGAAACATAATTTTTCATTTAAAGAAATGTTTTCTTCATATAAGAAAACGATTTTCTTTTTTAACAAAATTTTAATGTTCTTTTCTTTTTGTTTTGAACCCATGATGTGTTTTCTAAAAAACGTTTTCTTACACACAAATTAGTTTTCCGCAAAAAAGGTTGAAAGATGTTTTCTACACTTTAAAATATCTTCTTCTTTTTCTTTTCAAAAATACTTTTTCTTTTTTTTTTTCCCCAAAAATGTGTTTTCTTAAGAAATTTTTCTAAAAAAGTATAAAATTTTAAAAATGTGTTTTTTTCATGATATATCTGACACTCTTTTTCCTTTGTTTAAAAAAAGTTTATTTTTTCATAAGAAAATAATTTACTATTTTTTTTTAAATGTTTTCTCGAAAGTCTAATAAAGGTTTTCTCCTTCATAAGAAACCAAACCGTTGTTTTTCTTAAAAATATTTTTTAAAACCAAACAATATTTTAGTAACTTTTTTTTAAAATCATTTTCTTCAATAATGATAAAAGCAACAAAAAATATTTTCTTAGTCTTTAATTGTTTTCTTAACAAAAGAAACATCTCTTTTATAAAAATCTTGTCTTAATGGAAAAATTATTTTTTATTGTCAAAGTTTTATTTATTTATTGTCAAAGTTTTATTTATTTTTCATACATAAATTTTGCTATCATAACTTGCGCTAAAATAATAGTTAAGAAATAAATAAATAAATAAATAAATAAAGGAGAGGAAAGGGGTGACCAAGCTTATCGATTCATCCATAATTGTTAAGTAGTTTAAAAGGGGGACATTTTTTGTACTTTATTTTACTTGTTTTATTTACTTCTTTGTTTTTAGTTATTTGTTTATTAGTTTTACTTCAATTGCATGACATAAAAAAGATAAGGGAAAAAGATTATGTTAACCAACCAAAGTAAATAAAACTTGGACTTAGTTTATTTTAAAATACTTAGACATTGAATACTATTTTTGAATGGGTGTCTTGAGGAGCCTAACACCTTCTCCGAGTATAACCGACCCTTGAACTTAAAAGAATACACTAGTTAATACCTTTTACTTCGAGTAAAAAATGTAGGCCATTTCAACATTTTTTTTCTTTTACTTTATTAATTTTCTTTAAAACCCGGTGACCTAGCACAACCTTTTCAATACTTATGCTCAGTGATAACTCCAAAATTTTATAAAATTTGACTCAAATAAATTTGTTCAAAACCCCTTGAACTTATTTTCTTAAAATATTTTCAAAATAAAAAATTATCCAAAAGCATTTTCAGAATGGATAAGTTTGTCTTAAAAAATGAATGGGATTCGAATAACACCGGCACTAAGTTGGTGTTTGTTCGCGAACAATCCAGGGCACGTCAGATAATTTTGTAGTCAAAGAGTTACTCTAATTAGTAAGCTCTAAGCACAAAAGCAGATATCTATATCATTAAAAAAATAAAAAAATAAAAATAAATAGCGGCTCGACATTTTACCAATGCACATGCTTCATGCTTGAACTTTGTTTCTCCTTTGTTTTCTAAGTTTGGTGTCAAATAAGAACAATACCTAAAATTTACTCTTAAACAAATTGAACTCTGAAAAGATTTAGTTCCAAAAATGTAGTCAGCTACATAAACGAACGCAATTCACAGATTTGATCTATATAGGCTCACATGTCTTATATGCACAAAAACTCTTTTTTAATGTACCTCATTACAATAAATTTTGTTTTCCTCTTTTTCCTTGGACTACCATCCCTAAAATTAATGTCAATGTTGATTGTGTCAGTGGTAGCGATTTCTTTTGTCACACCGCAAGTGTACGGGTCAAGTTTTAATAGTAAAAGGTGAGTAGAGTATCGTATCCATAAGAATTGGTTTAAATCGTCGCTAAGTACCACGATAATGGTAACCTAATTTCATTTAGGCGTCCAAATTTAGGGTTTTTTTTTTTTTTTTTTTTTTTTTTTTTTTTAACAACATAAAACTAAAACAAATATAAAATAAAAAAACAAAATGAAATATGGATTTTCTATGCACTATTGTTCTAGGGGCTTGATTTCATCTCATTATTTCCATGTCATCCTATTCCGCAATTATTATTCAATTCCATTAATTCAATAATCAAGATCACTCGTGCTCCCTCACTACCTCTCCCGAGTGTCAAGTAAGAAAATGTGAAAACACTTTAAAACTGATATCCCTATCTAGTATTTAGGTAAGAACATTCGTTATGCCCCGACCTTGAGAAAGTTAGAAAGAAAACTAAGAACCCTGATCTGGAATTGTTACACATGTTCCAACCTGGGAGCTATGAAGAAACCACAAAGTACTAATAGAAGACTTGTAGCTGACATACCTATCAAGGAGAACTCGAGAAAGACCTTTGGTTGATATCATCTTTAAGGATTCCTAAGAAGAAGAAATTAACCTCAGAACGTAGCCTCGCCCTAAGAAAAATTTTAAGAGGGGAGTAGGTGACCATAAACTATTCTGAAAGGCAAAACTAGTAGCTGGGGTTGCATTTCAGAAAAAACAAATTGAAGGCTTGTCATGGAAGTTCTTACAAAATCTACGAGACCAAGCCTTACCCAAAGTTCTCCAAAGGAGTAAGGTAAATAATCAAAAGAATCTTTCGTCCTTAGCAAAAAAGGATCAATTTAGAAGAAGATAATGAGGCTTTATAGGATAATAGCCGATAAGGGAGAAGTATCCTAGAGAAGGGCGAATTCAGCGAAAACCTCGAGATTGACTCAAACTACCTTATTCTCCAAAATATAAAATATAGAAACTACGTGTTAAGAAAAAAAAAATAATAAAGAATGGTCTCAGAAATTTTTTAAACACTGAGTGGACACATGAAGGCCATCGAGTGAATCACAATGTTTATATAATTTGAGTAATAAATCGTAGGGGTGTCTCAACACCTAGTGACTTGGGCCAACTAGACAGGGATCACTACCCAAAGCTCACTACAGGGATTATATAGGAAGTCTGAGTCACTAATTTCCAGAGTGAAAAAAAAAAAATGATTATCTCAACACTGCAAGGATAAACCAACATTTGTTAAACATTCTTAACTAACATTTGTTTCTCTATTATTATTTTTTCCCCTCATTTGAGTCATCTCAGGAAGGCGCATTCTAGTCTCCTTCAGTTTAAGACAGAAGAGATGAATCGGAACCATTGAAGAAACCTCAAGAAGCGTACAGGGTTGTAGGTAATCTCGATAACAATCTCAAAAAAGTTCAATTATAAGAACTTGATAGAATTGAGCCAAAAAACTTTTTAAAGTAATAACTGCTGATATTTGGTCCAAATTACTACTGAAATCATATTCATCATAATCTAGATTAATCCAAAGTACAAATCACGATAATCAATGAAATGATTGGAGGTTTGAGTATGACTAGTTTAGTATACTTTAGACAAAATAATCTTGCACGAAAGTGAAAAAGGAAATATGCATACCACTTATAGTTATAATACCTAAAACATTATAAATAAACTCAAGAAAGTAGAGGAAACGAAAAAGAAGGTGCTTTGTGAAGGATTCCATTAATTCAAACCCACTCTCAAAACTGATCAGAAAATCATTCAAAGCCAGAGTCAGATAGTCAGTAATCTCCATCCCGAGGCAGATGTTCCTATTCTAGGATATCCTGACCTCAACTAAGCAAAACATGGTATAACCCTCTACAAATCCAGGCCAAACCATTCGATCCTATAATGAAAGTTGTACGTGACCTTCTTGAAGGGCAATCTCAATCCTAGGCCTGAATTCTAGTTGCAACGCAAGCAAGAGCAAAGGAACATAAATCCTTTCAAAAATCATCGGTTAGTCTTTTTGTATCAAAGACAATAGTGAGACTCCCAAGGGAAATGACTTATAGCGAAAGACACCTAATGCAAAAAATATATATATATATATATATATATATCATCCCATAAAATTTTTGGCATCTCCAAGTAGACCTTGCATTCCCTAGAAAAATATTCTAGCTAGAAATCATACATCGTTGTGTTTAGGCTCATATAATTAAAAATTAAGGGAAAGTGAAAAATGCATTCATTTACACAAGTGTCACTATGCAATGTCATCGTGTAGATCTTATATTTCCTAGACATATTTCTTACAAAGTCACAATACACATACAAGTACCCAAATACTACACAAGTTTAATGCATCACATTTCACTTAGGCAAGCATAACTTTCATACACGTGAGAAACATTAAGTCATCATATTTTACAAGAACCCATGGCATCTTACATATCATTTTACATCAATAGGCTATCCTCAACATAACACTTTCACCCATACACCCTATTTTAAAGCTCTAGTAGGCTAACAGGTAATCCTTGGATGCATAACCCAGTCAATTTCTTCACCAGTCACCGTACCATTGTCCATCTCTAATAGTGGCTTCAACTAGCTCTGAAGTTAGACAATGAGTCTACCTCACATAAATTAAATCTTGATAATAGACCTTACCCATTCTTGCAAAGCGTTAGGGTGTACCAGAATCTCATTAGAAAAGTAACCTTGCCAGTATCCTCCTGAATGATTAATTTTGAGTACCAATCAAGTGCTCCAAGCACCAGGACCTCCACCAGCAAAACTTAGAATAACGTTATTTAATGAATTTAGCAGACCAACAATTAAGACAACAATCGATCCTGCCTAACTAGTGTTCACGCAAGAGACTCTATCCATTGGGCTGGAGTAGATTGTTGCTAGTGAACGTAGCTATCTTTACTTACGCCAAGTATGACTCTTAAAATCATCTCGTTGTTTGGAACTACATTATGACTTGATCTTTGGTAACTCATCAAGGTATGTAACAAACCAAGAAGGGTCCGGTTGAATAAAAAATGTGTCAACTTCATGACATTTTCTTGGTCCTATATCGAGGTGTATTTCTAGAGAAAGTGCATAGAATTTCCAAAGAATCCGTTTCCACTCTCGTTGTTATTCAAATAACAAGGGCAATTTTTTGCAAGAACTACGCTTGACCTAATCCTTGGAAACTTTCCAAATTAAATAAGAAACCTATTGAGGTTTGGTTATCCAACTACAGAAACCCCGGCCATGGGTTGGGGCGTGTTCTTATAGTTTTTATCATCATGCATCGATTGTACTTGAATAAAATCCATTGTACACCGATAGGTGTGAAAAACGTATTTATTTTCAATCCGAATTTGTTAGTTTTCGAATATGTTTATAGTTATTTTTATTATGTATTAATTAGTTTTCATACGTTTTGTATAACTCAGGTGTGTCGGGCAAAAAGATAGAAAACTGGAGCTAAAACGATGAGATCGAACCAAAGCGGTTCGAAGTTACGGTGGATAAATAAGCTCAGAGGCTAAAAGATGAAACAGGCCCACCACTTAGGTGTCCAAACCACTGCCTATGTGGTGAAGATGCAGAGAAGAGCAAAATGTTACTGACGGACGACCACCTGAGCGGAAATTCTACCGCTTAGGTGGAAATCCAACAGAGGACGAAAAAGGGCTACTGACAGCCGCTCGCCTAGGTGGAAATTCTACTGCCTAGGCGTAATTTCAACAGAATGTTCTCCAATCCACCACCTACTTCACCACCCAGGTGATCAGACTTAACCGACCTAACTCCGCCTAGGCGTAATTTCCACCGCCTAGGCAGATTTGCCCTGCACAGTTTTTAGATATTTTTAGGATATTTTTGCTATAAATATCCCCTCTCCTCCCCTTTGGCCGGTATCTCTCTTCCCTCTCTTGCATTTTTGATCCCCTTAGGCTATATTTAAACCGAGGGTTAGGAATTTTAGTGGTGGAGCGCGCATCCCGAAGTGGAGAAGACGGCGAATCGATCGTAGAGCGTTCTTAGCGGTTTATCTTCGGACGACGCTAAGTTGTTCGATCGTTTTTCCTTATTTCTTTATCTTAGGAGTATATGAGCATGTTTAGCTCGTTATTTTCTTGTATATGCGGCTATGGCCCGGAGTTAAATATGGATTGTAGTAGGGATTAACCTACAATTTATAAATACGTTATTTGGATGATTTCGGTGTTTCGTTTGTGATTGTTCTTCGTAGTTTGATTGTATTTATAGTATTGTTTGTTTATTATGCTTGGATTGATAAATGGAGAATATGGGGTTTTGACAAACCCCAGATTCGGATTAGGGTAAACAAACGCCACGATTCAATAACCCAGGAGGGAGTTCGATTATGGACAATCGATGACGTTGGGCAAGACACACGCTACCTATGGTCCTTAAGACGTTGAGGGGGACCTCTTCATTGACTCGAAGTTGCATTATATCCCTCGTCTTACACTCGAAAGAGGTGGTGATGGAGTTTTAGAATGGAGATTGTCGATAGGGTAAATACAACACGACGATCTAATAACCCGGGAGGGAGTTGGATTGTGTGCAATCAATGACGCTGGGCGAGACTCACATGACCTAGGGTCGTTAAGACATTGAGGGGGACTTCTCCATTGACTCAAAGTCATGTATTCCCCCGTCCTACACTCAGAAGAGGTGGCGGTGGAGTTTACGTACCGAGGTTGTCAAATAGGTCGAACAACGTAAACGTTAGTAAATCGAGATCGAACATGTATTTGTAAACACGTTAATCCCTATGCAATTCTTCACCCTAAAACATATTAACATAATAGTGTAGTTAATTTAGGTTATATTAGTATTAGTTTAATTAATTAAATACATTTGTTTTTCGCCTAGATAAACTTAGGTCTTGACAAACGCGGTATTCAATAGTAACGACAACAATCCCTGTGGATACGATAACCCGATCTTAACGATCACACTATACAAAAACTTAGACCTCGTATACTTGCGAGTGTAAGTAGCTGCGTGACATTCCCGCGCGCTACCATGTTTTTGGTGCCGTTGCCGGGGATTGTTTTGATGTTATTGTTGGGAAAATACGGTAACGGCTCAGGACTTAAGTTTTAGAGAGGAGAAGCCAGTGTTTCGTATTGCCGGGATTAGCGATTTCGTTCATTGTCGATATTATGTGTAAATGACCTAATTTTATTTTAGGCATTTATTTGTATATAATTTTTGTTTGTAGTTTTGTTTTTGTTTCTTATGCATGGTACTTGGCGATGTTAGATCGAGGGGTATTGATGCATCCCTTTTGACGGGATTCCAAGCCGTTTATTGTGCTTAGCCAAGCACATAAGCCGGTGAGGCGTTTTGTTGAAAAATTAAGCCGATCATAGCAAAACCTCACCAATCTTGAGGGCATTCTAAAAATGTCGGGCTGAGGACATTAAACCACACGCTTCTTGGGAGGTAACCCAAGCAATTCTTTTTTATCCATCACATCCGACTTGATTCGGAGGCGAGACCCTCTCGCCTCCCATGTAAGTGTTCTAAACACCCTTCGTCAGTATGCTTTAAATTTCATATGTTGAGAATGATGATTGGGTTCGCTGAGGACACTGTCCATTTTAAGTTTGGAAGTGATGTGTAGTATGTAGTATTGTTAGTTTATGTGTTATTGTTTTCCGTATTGCATGTGTGTTTAGGTTAGAATGTGTTTATGTTTTTGTGTGTTGTTTTTATGTTGAGTTTTGTGTTCATCTGGGCCATCACCTGATGATGAAAATTACTCCTGGTTGTTTTCGAAGTTAAGGGTAATACCCATGCATGTGTGATTCTGTGTGCTTGACTATACTTTTTGGTCAAAATTATTGTAGATCCTAATTTGCACGAGCACATAGACTCAATGTATAGTTATTCAATTGATTTGAGGATGATTATCGATTAACCAAATTCATGACACATTAAGGATTCTAGAACTTGATTGAGGGGAAGCTTGAGGCGAAATCCTAGGCGAGGTAGTTCAAGAGATGTGATTTAGGCATTCTTTTTGTCGCTTAAGCCTTTTTAAGCCTACCTTGATATACGTTTATCCCTCGTTACCCTGTCGAAGCCTAAATGCAAATTCAATTTAGAACACATAAACCAATACCACGGCCAATTGAATTCCTTCCAATCCTTTATCGCTGAATCTAAAGGCACATTTGAGTGAATCAAGTTAGCCGTTGCAAAGGATTCTTGATGTGAGCGGTTGGGATTAGGGAGAACTTCAAATTGGTTCAGTATTTGAGTACTCACTTGTCGGTTTTTATTTGTATTTCACACACCCCTTCAATTGTAACAATCAAATAAGTTTGGGAGTGTTCATTGAAAAGAAAAAAAAAATCAAATGTAAATACGGTTTTTATTTCTGTTTCTTTTGACAAGTGAGTACGTCAGTATTCAATGTATGTCCGGGATTGTTTCCAACCTTCCTATGGGGAATTCAAGAGTGAATGTGTCAAGCGTTGAGTCTTGGGTAACGTTAAGTTAACAACGTTAACCAATTTTCTATTCTGAAATACCCTTGGCCAAATTAACCTTAACCGAACCAAGCCCTAATGATCTTCATGAACTACTAAACCTACATTAGTGGAGAGTGGACCCCAATCAAGCCTATGGAAATCCTAGTCCTTCACGGTCTAAGTCATGAATTTCGTTGGCGGATAATCCAATCCGATCGTTGTATAGTTATATTATTGAGTCTCGTACTAACACGTTTAAAGGATCTAGAATAGAGTTCACCATTATTGCATGTCGAAATTCTAGAACATTACATGCTGTGTGTTACCGCCTGAACTCAATATAACTAGCGGTTGTTGAGGGAAAAATAAATAGGCCGTTAGAAGAATTTAAAACTCGCATGTTATTATGTTTAGATTGTTTTTAGGTTGTTTGTTATTTATTTCAGTTTGTTGTTTTTCTATTTTTTTTTTCATTTTAGTGTGTGTGTTTGGCTCGAGGACTAGCCAAATTTTGAGTTTGGGGGTATTGATTGGTGTGAAAAACCTATTTATTTCTAATCCGAATTTGTTAGTTTTCAAATATGTTTATAGTTATTTTTATTATGTTTTAATTAGTTTTCATAATTTTTGTATAACTCAGGTGTGTCGGGGAAAAAGATAGAAAACTGAAGCTAAAACAATGAGATCGAACCAAAGCGGTTCGAAGTTACTGTGGATAAACAAGCTCGGAGGCTAAAAGATGAAACAGGCCCACTGCTTAGGTGTTTAGACCACTGCCTAAGTGGTGAAGATGCAGAGAAGAGCAAAATGTTACTAACGGACGACCGCCTGAGCGAAAATTCTACCGCTTAGGCGGAAATTCAGCAGATGACAAAGAAGGACTACTGACAGATGCTCGCCTAGGCAAAAATTCTACCGCCTAGGCGTAATTTCAACAGGATGTTCTCCAGTCCACCGCCTACTTCACCACCCAGGCAATCAGACATAACCGACCTAACTCCGCCTAGGCACAATTTCCACCACCTAGGTGGATTTGCCCTGCACAGTCTTTAGATATTTTTAGATATTTTTAGGATATTTTTGTAATAAATATCCCCTCTTCTCCCCCTTGGCCGGTATCTCTCTTCCCTCTCTTGCATTTTTGAGCCCCTTAGGCTATATTTAAGCCGAGGGTTAGGAATTCTAGTGGTGGAGCTCGCATCCCGAAGTGGAGAAGACGACAAATCGATCGTGGAGCATTCTCAGTGGTTTATCTTTGGAAGAGGCTAAGTTCTTCGATCGTTTTTCCTTATTTCTTTATCTTAGGAGTATGTGAGCATGTTTAGCTCGTTATTTTATTTTATATACGGCAATGGCCTCAAGTTAAATATGGATTGTAGTAGGGATTAACCTATAATTTATAAATAGGTTGTTTGGATGATTTCGGTGTTTCGTTTGTGATTCTTCTTTGTAGTTTGATTGTATTTATCGTATTTTTTGTTTATTATGTTTGGATTGATAAATGGAGAATACGGGGTTTTGACAAACCCCAGATTCGGATTAGGGTAAACAAACGCCACGATTCAATAACTCGGGAGGGAGTTGGATTGTGGATAATCGATGACGTTGGGCAAGACACACGCTACCTAGGGTCGTTAAGACGTTGAGGGGGACCTCTTCGTTAACTCGAAGTTGCGTTATATCCCTCGTCTTACACTCGGAAGAGGTGGAGAGAGAGTTTTAGAACGGAGATCGTCAATAGGGTAAATACAATGCGATGATCCAATAACCTGGAAGGCAGTTAGATTGTGTGCAATCAATGACGCTGGGCGAGACTCACATGACCTAGGGTCGTTAAGACGTTGAGGGGGACTACTCCATTGACTCGAAGTCATGTATTCCCCTATCTTACACTCGGAAGAGGTGGCAGTGGAGTTTACGTACCGAGGTTGTCAAATAGGTCGAACAACGTAAACGTTAATAAATCGAGATCGAACACGTATTTGTAAACACGTTAATCCCTATGCAATTCTTCACCCTAAAACATATTAACATAATAGTGTAGTTAATTTAGGTTATATTAGTATTAGTTTAATTAATTAAATACATTTATTTTTTGCCTAGATAAACTTAGGTCACGTCAAATGCGGTATTCGATAGTAACGACAACAATCCCTGTGGATACGATAACCTGATCTTAACGATCACACTATACTAAAACTTAGACCTCGTATACTTGCGAGTGTAAGTAGCGGTGTGACATTCCCGCGCGCTACCATACACTCTTAACTAAGAGGGCGTGGGTCAAAATTTAAATCCTCAATCTATATTAAAGGATGCTACAAGGTAAAAATAACAAACAAATAAAATTAAAATAAAATAAAAGGGAAAAAAACAAGAGATTTCAGTTACATTGTCATCAACCGAGGAAGTCATTAGGTTCATTTAAAGGCAATGATTCAAAAATTGGGTTGAGAAATCTAGAATTCGACTGGTAATTCAGAATTCTTAAGGTTTAACCGGAAGAAATGTGGGAAACTGCTAGAAAACTAGAAAACTAACGCAAGTAATTTATAACTTCTAATTTATCTAATTCCTATTTTCTTTCTTGATTAACTCATGCACCCTGGATTTTGATAGTGGAAGAAGTAAAAAATTAGGAAGAAGATGAAAAATAAGTTTCATTCCTTCCTCTCTAAGTAATCCAAATCCGTTCATTTTGAAAATGATTTTGCGAGGGCTTTTCTAGGCGTCGGTTTTGAAAAACTTCTTGTGCTACGATTTGATGTGACGAATGGAGTCGCCACCTAGCATAGGATTATATGGTGTGCTAGGTAACTAGGATTTTAGAAATTCATTTTTCCTTTTAAAATGACCTGTGTTTTGGCTTCCAAAGGTCTGTGTACCAGAGATATTCTTTAAGTTCGAGATTAGGTTATGCTTGGGGAAGGTTTTACGCACCCCAAGACACCCGTCCATAAACAGTACCTTGTTCTAATTAGATATTCACTGTTAAACTTATCCAAGCAGTTTTCTTTGATTTACTTAAACAAAAATAATTCCATTTTTAAAGTTTTTTCTCTTTTTATGTTTTTTATCATAAAAGTAGTAAATATTATACTGTACTATACTATTCTAGGCAGTGACAACCCCATAGCAGTTTTATAAGAGACAGGAATATAAATATGCTAGCTATATGAAATGCAAACTAAGACTAAATTATTTAGATATGTGATAGGTGTGAAATACCTATCTACTTCTAAACTGAATTTGGTTGTTTTTGAGTGTATTATTAATATTTAATTGCGTTTTAGTTTGTTTTTAGTTAAATCATGTGTAGTGACGTTAACGAGCAACAAATAGGCAAAATAGTCGGAAAACGGTGAAGAAATGATAAAGAAACAAGGTTTCAAGATCACAAGACCCACCGTCATGGCGGTGAGAATGCTGGGAGTGCTGAAAATACATAAGTCTCACCGCTTAGGCGGTAAAAGTGCAGAGAGTTGGAGCTGGTTCACCGTCGCAGTACTAATCTCCACTGCTGCGGCGAAGGTTAAATCGACTTACTCACTACCTAGACGGTGAAAGATCAGAGAGTTTGGAAAGCTGGCCGACACACCTACCATCGCGGCACTGATCCCCACTACTGCAGCGGTCAGCTCTACAAATCAAAGAAGATATTTTCAGATATTTTGAATCCTTACACCTATAAATACCTATTCTCCCACTTCCATTAAGAGACTCTTGGAGCTGAAACGTCCCTAACCCTTAGGAGGTGATCCTTGGCCATTTTTCAAGAGCTCAAAGACGAGATTCATCATCCGGAGAAGAGGAAACATTGGTGGATCGATCTTCGGCGAAAGTGGAGACCACTCCACTTTAAGATTTGATATTTCTCTCTTTGTTTTTCTTCTTTGTAATTTAATATTTTATTGTAAATGATGATGAATCCATCTTGGTTTAATGTTTCAATGGCCAAGATCATATTAGATTAGATAAATATTAGCTAGGGATAAATGTAGTTGTGTAAATATTAGTTTGATGAAATATATGTTTCTTTAACGGTTGTTTGTTTTTAAATCCGATTGTGTTTATCATTTTATGACAAATTTAATACGCTTGTTAAGATATTACGGTTGGATTTGAGAATACGGGATTTGACACTCAGAAGAGGTAACCCCGGATTCGGACTAGGGTAAACACATCGTTACGATCTAACGACCTGGGAGGGCGTTAGTAAGTGTGCAATCGATGATGTTGGAGTAAGACTTACGTGACCTAGCATTATTAAGACGTTGAGGGAGACTTCTTCATTGATGCGAAGTCACGTATTGACTCGTCTTACACTCGGGAGAGGTGGCGAGTGAGTTTACAAACCAAGATTGTCGGATACCTAAACTCCGTTATTGTTAACTAAACGAAATCAAAAATGTATTAAGTGACAGAAATCAATCCCTAGGTAATCAACTTAGTTAGGATTAACCCACTAATTGTAGTTTAGCTTAGTTTTAATTAGTTTAATTTTAAAATAAATGTTGAACTGTCTGGATAATATAAGACTATGCAAATTGCGGTATTCAATTATTCACACCGTCCTTATGGGAACGATATCCGATCTTAAATATCCACTTTATTAAAGCTGGACCTCGTGCACTTGTGAGTCGTCAATACGCGAACATGTAAAAAATCTCGTCATACAAGTTTTTGGCGCCATTGCCGGGGATGGTGTTAAATGCGTAGAATTGATATTGCGACTAAGTAATTGAATATTAATCCAGACAACTCTTTTGTTTTATTTTCTTTTAATTTTTTTTTTGTTTCGTTAGTTGTGATCAAGCAGTGCATGCAACGAAGAATGAGTATGATGGGAGAGTTAACCTTCTTTCTTGGGTTAGAAATCAAGCAAACTCCCATTGCAATAGCTACGAAAATAGACAAGGAGAATACGGGCAAAAACATAAATGAGAAAATGTATCGAGGTATGATTGGTAGCTTATTGTATCTTATTGCTAGTAGACCGGACATAATATTTAGTGTATGCTAGTGTGCTAGATTTCAGTCTTGTCCTAAAAAATTACATCTAACAGCGATCAAGCGAATCTTTCAATATTTCAAAAGGACAAGTGACATTGGATTATGTTATCATAGGGGGAGAGACTTTAAGTTAACTAGTTATTCCGACATTAATTTTGTTGGACGCAAAGTTGAGCGTAAAAGCACAAGTGGGTCATGTCACTTTTTAGAATGCTTTGGTTTCTTAGTCTAGCAAGAAATAGAACTCAATTGCCTTATCTACTACTGATGTTGATTATTTGGTAGCTGGTAATTGTTGTGCTCAAATTCCATATATTAAGCAACAATTATATGATTTTGGATGTATGGAGAAAGTCCCTATTTATTGTGATAATAAGAGTGTTATATGCTTAAGTAAAAATCCGACACAACATTCACAAACTAAGCACATAGAGATTAGGCATCATTTTATCCGTGATCACATTCTGAAAATGGATGTAACTATTGAATATGTTGATACCTTCGATCAACTTGCCGATATTTTTATGAAACCTCTAGCGGAAGATAAAGTTATGAAAAATTATTCGAGGTTTAGGTATGGCTAGGCAAAATAATGTATGCCTAAAATAATGTTTTAGGGTCTCCGCCCCCACTTTTTGAGATGACAAAGAGAGAGAAGTTGATGTTTAATGAGTTAGTTGATGTTTAGGAACTTGTTTGACTAAGAATTGCATTGATTAAAGAAAGATGTTAATTATTGGGTTTATGTTGAATATCTTTATCATTGTTTACTTATGTTTTCATAGTTATGCTTAAATGAGTTTAAATACCAGTCCTCGGATTTAGGGAGAGCAAGGTTACAATTTTTATTGAAGAAAATATCAAAATTAATTGTCATCATAAAAACGAGGGAGATTATTGAATTCGAGGTTTTGATGAACAATTAAGAATTAATATTTTTGTGGAACTAATGATTTTTACAAGTGTTTTAGATTTATAAGTTCCAAACATGCGATTAAGAAAGACCTTATGAAGAAAACATAAAGGGTGCAAAATGGACGAAATGAAGATGTAAAGAGTTTTGAAGACCTTGAAGAAATATAGGTGAAAACAACTCTGTACTCATATACTCATAATGCAACTCGAATTAGGATCACACACGGAACTTTAAATGAGTTCATTATATGTATGTCATGGTAATAAGTAATAAGATTAAAGATTCTAAATTGAGATTTTGTATATACTCCTTATGTGAAATGAAATTTATAATTGACCTAATTGAAAAACATGTTTTAAAATATAAAAAGTTGAATTTTCGGATCAATTTGGTCAATCGAGAAAATAAATTGGTCAACCGAATCAAGCTATGAGCTTTGGGGTTGAAATGAGGTGCTATTGATCCAATCAGTTAACCAAATGGAATTGGCTGGTCAACCATATGAAGCAATAACTAAATTAGCGAAAGAACTTGATGAGTGATTTATTTACCAATAAATTAAGTACTTTTAGATTCAAATATTTGTGTGTTTTCAAGCACCTTTGTTAATTTAATGTGTTTTTGTATTGTTTTATAGGTTTTTGAATAAATGGGTTCAAATATGCAAATTCGGTACAGGTGCAGTAAATTCAAGGCCAATTTTAAATATGATTAAATTATTTTTGGAAAAACTAAAAACACATAAATTGTATATCTGTGTCTTATCTTTCTATAGGTTTTTGAATCACCTCAATCAAAGTTCGGACGAGAAAGTTACAGCCAAAAGAAGAACCTGATGTCAGCACTGCAGCGACCATTTCCACCGCTGCAACGATGGTTCCCATCACTGCAGTTGTAATTTAGCAGTAAGTTACTGCCCTTTCATTGCTGCAGTGATTCCCCCATCGCTACAGTGACCCGACACCACCTGGCAAAGATATTTTGGGATATTTTTGAGATATTTTGGAATTGTCTTGATATCCCCTCATACCCAACACCCTATGCATGTTTTTTGGGGATATTTTGGAGATACTTGGGAGCTCAAGATAGAGAACCATAAGGAGATTTCATCATTTTGGAGAGGAGAAACCAAGATCGAAGCCGATTTCGCAGAAGTGGAACCATTCACTCTACATATTTGCTTTTCATTCTTTGTTTCTCTCTTTGCTCTTAAACTTTGTAGCATGTATGATGATATTATTCTAATGTAATGTTGAATATTGGGTTTGCATCTTGATTAACTAAGTATCTATTGTCTAGGGATTGAATTGGTTCATAAATACGTTATTTGTTTGAATCTATGTTTCGTTAACGGTTATTCGTTTGCATTCGATTGTGTTTTCAGTTTTATTACTTCTAGTATATGGTTGTTATGATATTGTGGTTGGTTTGAGAATACGGGATTTAACACTCGGGAGAGATAACCCCAGATTTGGACTAGGGTTTAAACACAACGCAACAATCTAATGAATCTGGAGATTATTAGAAAGTGTGGAATCCGTGAGGTTGGTACAAGACTCATGTGATTGTTTCGACACTAGATAGGGATATCAGTGTTGACACAAGTCACATATTCATTCACTTTACACTTGGGAGAGGTAGTGAGTAAGTTTTCGATACCTAGATTGTTGGATAGTTTGAATACTATTAATGTAAACTAGACTAATTCAAACACATTTAAGTGAATAAAGTTAATCCCTAGATAATATATTCTCATAAACATCATTATTAGTATTGTAATTTAATTAGTTAGTATTTTAGTTTAGTTTATTTTTACAAAAATCCTAAAATTGGAATGCCTAGAAAAAATTCGGTTACGACAATCACGGTACTTAACGACAATTTAATCCAATCCCTGTGGATAGGAAAACCCTTACTCTTCCCACAATATTAAAACTTGACTTGTACACTTGCGGTAAAAATAGCAACGAATAATTCCGCTACCAGAAGTGAGCACATTGATCCAATCAATCAACCAAATAGAAGAGGTCGGTCAACCGTTTGAGTCAGTAGGTAAATTGAAGGGAAATTAGATCATTCTGATCCAATCGGTCAACCGATTGAGAGTAATCGGTCAACTAACTAGCCTTAAGATAACAACTAGATTTTGATCTAGACAAGTCGGCCAACCGACTTGTGGGACTCGGTCAACCGGTTGAGTTAGTTGAGAATTCGGGAGATTTGGTCTCTTGGTAAAAAACTATCCATTTTTATAATTCCAAGAGAAGGATTTGGGAGATTTAAACCTAATTGAGATATTATCTACCTATTATGTTATCCCTATTGATTTGGTCCAATGTATTTTGAGATTCTTCTACTTTAAATGGTTTAATACTTACTATTTCTATGGTTTTAAATTAACAATAGTTTTGTGGACTTATTTGAAAGAATCGAAAGTTATTTTTAATTGAAATACTCCTGCATTGAAAGGTTATCATATATGGGGTCAAAAATATCTTTGACAGGCATATCTTTAAGAAACTAGCCATTAGAGGGCTTGATATTTGTCTATTAATATAGACCTGCGAGATTTGTGATCAATACTACAAGAACAATTAGTTTGAACTATTCTGAGAGTGATATTTACGTTGAGATTACTGTGAGAGATTTATTCTAAATTCTTGATCTAAATTGCTTGTGGTTTGCCATCACTAACTTGAGTTCTATTGCTATTCTGTCATTTTCTTCAGTGTTCCCCGATGAGATCTATCCAAGCTTTACTATTTACTTTAAAATTATATTTTTATTGATTGCTTGATATAGGATTATTTAGAAAACTGTTTTAAACTTGAAAACCTAACAATCTATTTTAAACAATTTTTGTTTGATTATCAGATTACTTGCTTAAATTGTGCTACCCATATTATTTATTAATCTGATTTTATTTGTCTCACTGTCATACCCCACCCCGGCACCCGGCACCCGAGGCCGGGCGTGACGTCGACTTGACGCTACCTGACCTACCCACGAATATCCATACATACATATTCCCATACCCACTCTGCTACTGAAATTTTTTTCCCACAATATATCTACCCATATTCAAAATTTGGGAATATACCGATCCCAAATATTCACAACCAAAAACACAAGAATACTTGAACCTACTACAGTTCACATCCGACCAGTTCACCTCCAACACGACACCACTTCCGAACTCTACCTAGTGCCCATAGTGGACCAACTCCTAACCGCGGTACCTAAAACCAAAAATTTTTATCGGTGTACTGTCTTTATAATAATAAAAAAAAACATTTAATGGATCAAGCACAAATATTAAATATCACATTTCAAAATATAATATCTTATAGTCACATACTCGGCTAAAAATTCAATTCCACTGCCACTAATGAAATGAAATACTATAAAGATAATACCGTACATCGAATACCATATTTAAAACCAATTTCTAACTACCACCAATGTAAAGAAATAATGCATTTAAAATACCCAATACAAATATTTTAAGTTAATCAATCCAAATATTTTAAATCAGCTAGTCCAAATATTTTAAATCAACCCGACCAAGTATTTTAAACCAACCAGTCCAAACGTTTCAACATAATATAAAATACTCCCCACATCATCTCCTACTAGCCATAAGATCGTTTCACCTCACGATCGGGAGTTGCAACGGTACCGTACTACCCGCAGGATTTGCATTCCAAACGGCTCAAACCACCCTGCAAGACTTGCGTAGCAGGTAATCCACATCTCGCAGGTCATATCCTCTAAACGAGAAGAAAATTCACATCTCGTAGGTCATACCTGCCTAACGAGAAGAAAATCCACATTTCATAGGTCATACCTATCTAACGAGATGAAAATTCACATCTCGTAGGTCATACCGCCTAATAAGAAAAAACTATGGCATAGTTGGACAAAAATCACTCTCCACCTTTAAAACCGACTTGATCCAAAAAATAATTTTTCTCCACCTTTAAAACCAACTTAATCCATATGAGTTGCAAAATTGTCCATTTAAAATAAGCACATTTTCTACAATTTATACGAAAATAAGATTTGTAAATTTACATAGAAGACAATACACTCACCTATATTTTCAGACTACGAAACTATCACTGTCCAAAACCTACCGGGCCGCTAACGCCTGCGAACCAAACAACGATAGAGCCTAAATTAATATTTTAATTAAAACAAACCTAATATGAAATGCATGGCCCTAAATTTCATAGTTTCCTATTCCCCAAAATTGATTATGAAAAATTGTTCTTTTGCCCGTTTTGCTACGTTAATTTTTTCTGTACCAAAATTATTAAAATTAATGATTGTTAAAATTGACGGTTATAAAAATTATTTTCACAATTACGAAAATTTTAATGCTAATAATTTTAATTTAACAAAAATAATAATCGATTGAAATGTTACCTGCTTCGAATTTCCCCGCCAGCCGAGAAGTTGTTTTTTGGATTTTTGGGCTCATTTGATTTCTTTTTTTTTTTCCTTCTTCTTTCTCTTTTTTCTTTTTTTTGAGATACGTC
Organism: Eucommia ulmoides; assembly: GCA_016647705.1. NCBI lineage: Eukaryota > Viridiplantae > Streptophyta > Magnoliopsida > Garryales > Eucommiaceae > Eucommia > Eucommia ulmoides. The sequence goes on from CM028331.1 coordinate 22,867,043, forward strand.
CGTTGGCGCCACCGACGACACCCCCTCTAACCCCAACCTTCCCCATCGGTGCTCACTGCTAACAGAACACACACACATGCCAGAGAACATCTACTGAACAAACAACCACACTCACACAACCAAACGGTCACACCCACACAGCCGACGTACTGCACCACCGCCACCGGCCAAACAACCTTCTCTCTCTCCTGAAATTTGACGATGACACCCACACAAATAACAGCGACGACAATGGCCACCGAACACTTACTATCGACCAAGCACACCACCGCCGGCTGCTGAACAGCCCACCGTCGAATTGACCGATGGCAACCTACACGAAACAGTGACGATCACCCCATCAGTACTCCACACCGTCGACAACGAACGGGACATCACACTGTCGGCACCACCAATGATCGACCATCGAACGAACGGACCCGCTCACACCCACGCTCGTCGGATCTCACCACCCCCACGCCGACCTCTCTCTCTCTCTCTCTTCTGTTTTTCTAGGTTTTTTTTTTTTTTGTTCCTGGTTTACAGCCAACACACACACACTTTTCACTCACCTAACCAGCCGATCGACGGTGACACGCACACACCCATGCCGAAGAAACGGCGACAATCACACCCCAGTGGTCGATGACACACCACCGTCGATCCTCTTTCCTCTATTCTCTCTGTTTAAATATTTCTCTTTCTTTTGAGATTTTATGATTGCAATCGCATGAATACATATATATGAATAAAATTAGTGGTTTAGTTTTGATCTCTTGTAATGCCACGTCAATCCTTCATTTCCCTGTTTTTGGTTCTTCATCCCGACAATATGTATATATTTATAAATTTTTCCCAAATTACATTTATCTCCCCCTAAATCCTTTTAAGTTATCAGTTAAACCCATTTCAAAATTTAATATTCTAAAAGTTTCAAATTAACCCCTTGGAATTTTAAATTGAGTAATAAATGACACATTCTATCCCGTTATATTCTAAATATTCTAAAATGCAGCTGAAATTATACATATGTGAGAATTAGAGTCTTACAACCCTTCCTCCTAAAAGAAATTTTGTCCCGAAATTTTAGTTACCTTGACCGAACAAGTGTGGATATTTGTCCCTCATCTCGCCCTCTCGTTCCCACGTCGCCTCCTCTATCGAATGACTGTGCCACAACACTTTCTCTAATGGAATTGTTTTTGTCCGCAACACCTGATCTCTACAATTTAGAATTTGGTCTAGCTCCTTAACGTATATCCAATCCTCCTCCAATTCAATTGGTCGAGAAGTCAACACATGCGAAGAATCTGGTACATACTTCCTAAGCATCGATACGTGGAAAACGTCATGTAATCTGGAACATTCTGTTGGTAAGGCCATTTTATAAACTATCATACCAACCCGTTCTTAAAATTTGATATGGCCCGATATATCTTGGACTTAACTTTGCTTTTTTCTCGAACCTCACTGTGCCCTTCCACGGGGATATATGCAAAAATAGATGATTGCCCACTTTAAATTCCAATTCTCGTCTACGCTTGTCAGCCTAACTCTTTTATCGACTCTGAGTAATCTTCAATCTTTTCTAAATCACCTTTGCTTTGTTTGCTATCATTTGGGCGATATCCAGCATCAATAATTTTCTTTCTCTCACTTCGGTCCAACAAATTGTGGTTCTGTATCTCCTGCCACACAAGGCTCCATACGGTGTCATTTCGATTGATGAATGGTAGCGGTTATTGTAGGAAAATTGATCCATATGAGTTGCAAAATCATCCATTTAAAATAAGCACATTTTCTAAAATTTATATGAAAATAAAATTTTTAAATTTACATAGAAGACAGTACACTCACCTCGATTTTCGCACTGCGAAACTATTACTGTCAAAACCTACCGGGCCGCTGGCGCCTGCGAACCTAATAGCGATAGAGCCTAAATTAATATTTTAATTAAAACAACCCTAATATGAAATGCATGGCCCTAAATTTCACAGTTTTCTATTCCCCAAAATTGATTATGAAAAATTGTTCTTTTGTACCTTTTGCTACGTTAATTTTTACTATACCAAAATTATTAAAATTAACGATTGTTAAAATTGAAAATTATAAAAATTATTATCACGATTACGGAAATTTTAATGTTAATAATTTTAAATTAACGAAAATAATAACCGATTGAAATTTTACCTGCTCTGAATTTCCCCATCGGTCGAGAAGTTGGTTTTCGGATTTTTGGGTTTATTTGATTTCTTTTTTTTTCCCTTTTTTTTTCTTTTTTATTACCTTTTTTTTTTTTTTTCTTTTGTTTTTCCTTTTTTTTTTCTTCTTATTCCCGCTTCGGTTTGAGCTCCATCTGCCGACCCCACCGACGACACCCCTCTCTCACGCCAACCTTCCCCACCGGCGCTCACTGCCAACAGAACACACACACACACTGGAGAACATCCACCGAACAAACAACCACACTCACACAACCGAACGGTCACACCCAAACAGTCGACGCATTGCACCACCTCCACCGGTCGAATTACCTTCTCTCTTTCCTAAAAATTGATGACGACACCCACAAAATCACACACACGCATAACAACGACAACAACAGCCACCGAACGCTCACCGTCAACCCAGTACACCACCGTTGGCTGCTGAACAGCCCACCGCCGAACTGACCGACGGCAACATACACAAAACAGTGATGATCACCCTATCAGCACTCTATACCATCGACAACGAACGGGACATCACACCGTCGGCACCACCAACGATCGACCAACGATTGAACGAACCCGCTCACACCCACGCTCGTAGGATCTCACCACCCCCACGCTTACCTCTCTCTCTTTCCTCTATTTCTCTAAATTTTTTTCATGTTCCTAGTTTACAGCCGACACACACACACTTCACTCACCCAACCGGCCAGTCGATGGTGACACGCACACACCCATGCCAGAGAAACGACGACAATCACACCCCACCAGCCGACGACACACCACCGCCGATCCTCTCTCCTCTCTTTTCTCTGTTTTCATATTTCTCCTTCTTTTAAGATTTTATGATTACAATCGCATGAATACATATATATATATGCATGAAATTAGGGGTTTAGTTTTGATATCTTGTAATGCCACATCAATCTCCCCTTTTCCTATTTTTGGTTTTTGATCTTGACAAAATGTGTGTGTATATATATATATATATAAATTTTTCCCAAATTACATTTATCTCCCCCCAAATCCCTTTAAGTTATCATTTAAACCCATTTCAAAATTTAATATTCTTAAAGTTTCAAATTCACCCCTTAGAATTTTAAATTGAGTAATAAATGACACATTCTACCCCGTTATTTTCTAAATGTTCTAAAATGCAGCTGAAATTATTCGTATGTGAAAATTAGGGTCTTACACTCACATTATATCTATCACATAGTAATTATTCGAGTAATTAATTGAGAATATTCGTATTGAGGTGGTTGAAGCTTCTTATTGGCAGAAAGTTGCGTTTTTTTTGTATTTGTGCGTTTGAGCGGATTAAACATGTTTGGGATGGTGTCTAGTCAAGGTAGTTAGGTTTCGATCTTTTTTCTATAAAAAAAATTAGGGTTTGATCTTTGTCCTGATAAAAAGGTTAGGTTATTATTTTCTCAATACGTTTTGATTCTTCTAGTAATTGAATTGTAAAGGTTAATCCTCCCTTGTGAAATGGATAAGTGATCTAGAGTTAGGTTAATGTTTAATTTGGTAAAAAAATAGGATTCATCATTGGCTTGGGAAAAGGGTAATTTGTAAAGGTTGATTTTGTGCTTGTAAAGGAATTGTTGTAAGGGTTTTGGTTTCTACTTAGTAAAATGATCAAAGGGTTTAGTGGATTAGGAATCTCCATGGAGCTCGGGGGACTAGACAAAGGAAAGACTAGTTTGGCCGAACCAGGCTAAATTCTTTTCTGATGTATTGAATTATATTGTATCTTGTGTTTGGGTGTGCACTTAGTATTAAACACATATTCACTGTGTATAAAGATAATAATCTAGTTAGAAAATATATTATTGGACATTAAGTTTTCAAAGTAATTATTTTTTTAATTTTAGTAACTACTCAATTAATCCATCCTCTTGGATAGCTCTTTGGGCCAACAAAGTCCCTTAGATACCCAAAATATTTTGGTGAAAATATCTTAACACTTTAAACCTATCCCTTCCATGTCATCCCAAGCATTTATTTATTTATGGGATGGACATTTAATGTATTGGTTAGGTGGTAAACCAATTTGGTTTTGTTTCGTTAACGAGTAGTCACAATTCAAGGATTTTGGTTAAACTAGAGATATTTTTCTCAAAATATATACATCCCTTGAATGTAGCCTATCCATGCCATCCAAAGAATTTAATAGTTCATGATATGGGAATTAAATTCTCATTAGATTCCTAACTTAGGTGGCGAACTAAATCGGTATAGTTTCGATAATGGTTTGTCACATCATAAGTATCTTGGTTCCCTTCCAAGATATTTTTGTAGGGAACTTCTAGGATGTTTCCTGGGTTATTTGAATGCCTCTTTTATGGGCCTTTAATTATGTCTAGTCCTTTAATTCATTGGGCCAAGGTTGGTTTGTCAAGACAACTTGAATTTGGTATAATTCCAGATCAAGCCCAACTCCTTAATCACCTTTATGATTTAGGCTTTGTTATGGCCTTTCCAAGTCTTTATCAAGGTCTCTTGGAATTTTTATGGATAGGATTTGATATTTAATATCCATAAATTAAATAAATGGTTTTGGTGCTAAACCAACAAGAGTCAGTGGTTGTAAATGTTTTAGGGTCTGGGTAGGTAACCGGAGTAATTTATTTGAAATATCCTGTAATTTAAGGGTAGTGGCTAATTTTTATCTATGTTAAATATGATTTAATGAAACCAAACTTTAATAAATTTATTTTATACCCCCTTAAATTATGGGATTTTCGAGGCTAACCCGAAGGTTTTACTTAACTGCATTTTGTCAAATTTAACAGTTTTTGTTTTTCTCATGCATTCTCGGAATTTTTTGTATATTATATAGTGTGATCTTAGGTAGAAATTTATTCCCTTTGAACCTAAGTTTAAAGTTTATCTGAACTTGTACTTGATCCGACACTAACTACGCAGGACAAAATACGATGTCTACAACTACCCTCCTTTATAATGTGAATTTACTCGTAATGAGAAAAAGAAGACATAAATATTTTATTCCGCTAGACATAAAATACATATCATTAAATATATCCTAAAGGATGGAAACATACCTAATCCCTAATGATTTGATGAGGATGACAATTGACCACTTCTACCATTGTGTACTTTGAAGGATGAAGAACAATCAACCTTGGAAGACTATTGCTGGAAGAGTGGTGACATATCTGAGTCCTGTCTATTTGCATTCCTGGAGGATGGCGATACAGCTGATCCTATAAGGCACGATGAGGATAACAATTTGTATAAGCCCTCCTGGTGACTAAATATTATATATTATGCTCCTGATGGATAACCAACAATCAAACGTATAGGACTTGACGAGGACAGCACTCTGTACAAGCCCTACCGATGACCATACTATACTATACCATAGAATGGAAACATGCCTAATTATAGGTCTTGATGAGGACACCACTCTAGTGCAAGCCCTCCCAATGATATATATTTTACTGCTCCTAAAGGATTACCATTGATCTACCCTATAGGATCTGGTGAAGACGACACTCTGTACGGGCCTTCCCAAGTATCATATTACTATACAATATTATACTACTAGCTGGCCAAAATTATAAAATTATACTACTATACTAACTGGCAGAAATTTAAAATACAACTATACTACTGGCTGGCCGAAAATTAAAATATAACTATAATACTAGCTAGTCGGAATTTAAAATACTACTACATTATACTATTGTCTGGCCAGAATTATTAAGGCCTCGTTTGGTAACCACTCCCATCCCAAAAATTCTCATTTTATTCCCTGTTTTTTATTGGGCATAGCGTTTGGTAACCACTCCCACTTTTTTGTTTCCATTCCCATCCTATTCTAAAATGGGAATTGTGCCTATTTTTTCTTAAGGGTTGAGAAACAAAAAAAAAACCATTTCACACAATTCCCATCCCATTCCCAATAGGACACACTAGGCACTTTTCAATTTGTTAAGTGCGATCACTCTTCACTCTTTGTAAGCAACATTCTTTCCTCTTTTTTTCTTCATTTTTCTTCTTCGTCTTCTACGCGTAGGACGTTGTTGCCCCTCCTTCCCAATATTTTGTCCTCCTTCAGCCTCCTTCTTTTCCTCCTCATCTGACTCCCTCTTTGTCTGCTTCGTACCATCGTCTTCTTCGTCTACTTTGTGGTTTGGTTAGGGTTTCGATTTCGATTTCAATTTCGAAATTGAAATTGATTTCATTCGCATTGATCTGTGCAGTGGAAGAGCAGATGATTTTGAAATCAGTAGGGTTTCGATTGATTTTTCAAAATCAAAATCGATTTCGATTTCAATCGATTTCGACAAACGGCGAAATTCGAAATTGAAATGGAAATCATGGTTACAAAGACTACATGAAGGACATCATTCCCATGATGTTCCAGTTTGAACTCGAAATCGAAATGGAGGATGGTAACGAAGATGACGCGAAAAATATCATTCCCATGATGTTCTAGTTTGAACTCGAAATGGATTTCGATTTGGGTTGATGGTCGTCGAAATCAATAGGGTTTCGATTTTGAGAGAGAGAGAGAGACGATGGTGGGTTGAATTTGTACTTGGATTTGTTAGAATATGTTCTTGGATTTCTTCGAATTTCTTCTTAAATTTGTTCTTGGATTTGTTCTTGAATTTGTGGTCAAGGGTTGATTTCTTGGAAGAATATCGTTACCAAACACGATTTTGTTCCGAAATCCAAAAACAATTGTCATTACTAAATGTGATTCTCTTCCCAAAAAGGAAACAAAATTCTAATCCCATTCCATTCCCATCCCACTATTTGGGATGGGCATAAAATGGTAAGCAAACGGGCCCTAAAATATTGCTAAATTATACTACTAGCTGGCCAAAAATTATTAAAATACAGCTCCAAAAATATTATGCACGGTCTATGACCGGGGAAAATTCGTTCGCCCGCCGGTTGATTGGACTCGCAAGTGCACAAAGTCAAGTTTTAATACAGTGGACCTTTCGGTCGGATATCATTCCATAGGGATTGGTTGAGAATAAAGTCGAGTACCGTAATTATCATAACCCGATTTTATCTAGGCAACAAAAATGGTATCGTAATTAATTAATACTAATACTAAATTAATTAATCTAATTATACTAATATATTGGTAGGACGTTTATGGGAATTATTGCCTAGGAATTAATATCGTTCACTTAAACGTGTTTGTTTCAATCTATTTTCATTAATGGTGTTCATCCTATCCAACAATCTCAGTTCGTAAACTCTCTCGCCACCTCTCTCGAGTGTAAGACGGGGGAATATGAGACTTCGCGTAAATGAAGAAGTCCTCCTCAACGTCTTAACGACCCTAGGTCATGTGATTCTCGCTGTAACGTCATTGATTGCACACTTTCCAACTCTCTCCCGGGTTATTAGATCGTCGCGTTGTGTTTAACCTAGTCCAAATCCGGGGTTCCATCTCCTGAGTGTTAAACCCCGTATTCTCGGTATATCGTAACAAGCATAATAAACAATATAGCACGGCAAACACAATCAGATGAACATGAACAACCACCAACAAAACATCGATTTTATATAAACAACGTTTTCATGAATTCAATTAAGCCCTAGACAACATATGTTTAGCTAAACATGGTCGTAGCCCTATATACAACAAGAAACAAGATAAACATATACAAACATTCAACCAAATCTATGAGAGAAAGAGAGAAACGAGGAAACTAGCCGTTTATCTAAAGATCCAACGCCAAAACCGTTCTGGGAACGCTTCCTCCTTCTTCGCAATGTGATCTTCCCTTGGTCGAATGGCCTTGGAGCTCTCAAGACTTCCCAAAATGTGTAACCCTTGAAATGTAGGACAAGGGATGATATATAGGCTCAAAAATATCACAAAATATCCTAAATATCCTAACATATCCACAAAGTGACCGCTGCGGTGGTAAGTAGGTCAGTTTAATCTTCGCCTAAATGGTGGATTCAGGGACCATCCTACAGTTTCATAGCTGCAGCGGTAGTCTAGACGCCGCAGCGGTGGGCTTCTTTTCTGAATTTTGCCGTCGTGCTTGTTTTTCCACCATTCTTCCACCGTGCTTGCTCTGATTTGATTGCTTATGGACCATTTTAGTCCCTTTTTACCCCAAATACCTGTTTTACGACAAAAAGAATATAAACAAATTAAAACGTAATAAAACATACTAAACATACTCGAAAACTAACAAGTTCAGTTTGGAAATAGATAGGTAATTTACACTTATCAAATACCCCCAAACTTGAAATTTTGCTAGTCCTCGAGCAGAACACCCACACAATATAAGAAAATATAACAACTAAAAACTAAAAATCAAAAACACTAAAAACAAATATGTGCAAGTTTTGAGTATCATCTACCGGCCAAACGAATTATCCCTCATCGGCCCCTAGTCCTATCAAGTTCAAGCATAAAAACACACCATGTAGTGTTCTAGAATTTCAACGTTTCGATGATAGTAAGCTCCATTATAGATCCTACTAAAGTTTGTGTGTGTGTTTAAAACTCAAATATATAACTGTCCGTTGATTTGATGGGATTATCCATCAATATAGTTCATGACTAAAACCTTTATGGTATAGGCTCGGAAGTTCACCAAGATCATTAGATATTGGTTTGGTTTATCCATCAATATAGTTCATGACTAAAACCTTTATGGTATAGGCTCGGAGGTTCGCCAAGGGTATATTGGAAATAGAAAATAGGTTAACGTCGTTAACTTGACGATACCCGAGGTATATGCTTGGCACTCTCACACTCGAAACCCTACAGATAAGATTTAACAACCCTAAACAATACAATTAAGACCGACTTACTCACTTGTCAAAAGAAAAGGAAATAAAACTATATTCACATAGTTTTTTTTTTTTTTTAAACAACACACCCCCAAACTTATTTGATTTGTACAATTTGAGGGGTGTGTGAAATATGAACGACAAACAATAAGTGAGTACTCGAATACCAAACCAATTAAAAGTTCACCCTAATTTCAACCACTCACTTCAAGTAACATAATGAATGCTAACTTGATTTTCTCAAATTATGCCTTTGGTTTAGTGATAAAGGACTGGAAGGAATTCAATTGGCCATGGTATTGGTTAAGTGTTCAAAATTGAAACGGCTTTTAGGCTTCGATAGGGTAACGAAGGGTAATGATATATCATGGTAGGCTTAAAAAGACTCAAGCGACAAAAACGAATACCTAAATCATATCTCCTAAACCACCTCGCCTAGGATTTCATCTCGAATTTCCCCCAAATCAAGTTCTAAAATCCCTATTGTCATAAACTATGCTAAAGGATAATCATTCTCAAATCGATTGGATAATTCTATATTGAGTTTACATGCTCGTGTATTTAGGATCTGTAATAACATTTACTAAAACGAAACGTCAAACACACATAACACATATGAATGAGCTTTATGCTCGACCTCAAAACAACTAGGGGACAGACTCATCATTGGGTAATGGCCCAGATGAAGTCAAAATTCATCACATGCACAAAAACTATCCTAAACAGACATACACACGTAAAACAAAATATAAACTACAACTAAACATATAATATTATACTAACACTTCACACCCGACTTAAACAGGCAATAATCACAACAACCCTATCAACGATCCCGATGACAGTTTATAGTATGATAATGAAGACAGGGGTATAGAACACATACCTGGGAGGTGAGAGAATCTCGCCTCTGAATCAAGTCGGTAGTGACGGATCCAATTTATTTTTCCTTGGGTTGCCTCCCAAGAAGCGTTTGGTTTAAGGTCATCAGCCCAACACGCTGAAGTGCTTGTCAAAGAGTGGTTTCCATTCGTAGTAAATGTCATACAACACCACATACGGGTCTTGGTTTAGTACGCCCTCAAGACCGGAAAGATATGGCATTGTCCGACTTAAACTTTCAACTTGATTCTTCACCGTCTCATAAGCTTGGAAGGATGGAATGAATGGTACTAGAAGTGGTGGAGGAATAGTGAGCCACATTGGATCCTCATAGAAATATTCTTCTTTGATCGATGTCGGAATCACAACGTAGATCTCAAATGGTGGATAATCACAAGTGTTATCTTGTGATTTTTCATCGTCGATCAACGCTTGGGTATTCTTTTCAGTAGAATAATCATCAAAGAACTCAACCAAGTTTCTCCCACTTGTACTCGGTTCCTCACAGTGATTTTCATAATTGAATACGGCTTGCTCGTCTCTCAGTGCCACCATGTTTGACTCGACCTCAATGAAGCAAAGAAGATGACCGATTTGCATCTCAAGAGACATTACGGTCATGTCGATTTCAGTGCAGACCATCTCAATAGTGTCAAGATGGCCCTTATGCTCATTGAGTCAGTCATACGTTTCCCTAAAGACTCTTTGAGTCTTCCCCATGACAGTAGCGAATAGTTCTTCCTGATTAGGGAAAGACTCCTCAACGTGGTCCAGAGTGTCAATCCATGGCGCCGAAGTGTTGTAACTATCCCTCAAACTTGGGTAGCTCGAAGAAGAATTGCAACTCTGATAATCAAATGCCGCCATGTCTTCCAATAACCAATAGGTCTCATCCGCGATTGGTTGGTCGAAAGAGGTGGTACCATTTTCTCTTTCAACCCAATTTCTTGTTGCGGCTCGTAACCCATCGAGGAAGTTCAGTAGTTGACACTCCCTCGGGAAATAATGATTCGAGAACCGAAGTAGCAACACCTTATATCGTTCCTAGGTATAATAAAATGGTTCGAAATCTTGTTGAAAGAACCTAAAGAGGACTTGTCGATGATCCATCTCCAAGTACCTCGTAAACAAAAACAAAACTAAAAAGAAAAATTATAAACAAAATTAATGCCTAAATTAAAATCAAGTTATTTACTCACAATATCAACAATAATCTAAAAATCAGTCCCCGGCAACGGCGCCAAAAACTTGACCGGGGTGAATTCATTCACCCGTTGGTTGATTTGACTCATAAGTGTACGAGGTCAAATTTTAATATAGTAGACCTTTCGGTCGGATATCATTCCACAGGGATTGGTTGAGAATAATGTTGAGTATCATAATTATCATAACCCGACTTTATCTAGGCGACAAAAGTGGTATTTATAATAAATTAATACTAATACTAAATTAATTAATCCAATTATACTAATATATTGGTAGGACGTTTATGGGAATTATTGCCTAGGGATTAATATCGTTTACTTAAACATGTTTATTTCAATCTATTTTCATTAATGGTGTTCATCCTATCCGACAATTCAGTTCGTAAACTCCCTCACCACCTCTCCCGAGTGTAAGACAGGGGAATACGCAACTTCGCGTCAACAAAGAAGTCCCCATCAACATGTTAATGACCCTAGGTCACGTGAGTCTTTCCCCAATGTCATTGATTGCACACTTTCCAATTCTCTCCGGGGTTTTTGGATCATCGCGTTGTGTTTAACCTAGTCCAAATCTAGGGTTACCTCTCCCGAGTATCAAACCCTGTATTCTCAGTATATCGTAACAAGCATAATAAAACACAATCATATAAACATGAACAACCACTAACAAAACATCAATTTTATATAAGAAATGTTTTCATGAATTCAATCAAGCCTTAGACAATATATGTTTAGCTAAACATGACCGTAGCCCTATATACAACTAGAAATGAGCTAAACATATACAAACATTCAACCAAAGAGAGAAAGAGAGAAATGAGGAAACTAGTTGTTTATCCGAAGATCCGAGGCTAAAATAGTTCCAAGAACGCTTCCTCCTTCTTCGCAACGTGATCTTTCCTTAGTCGAATGGCCTCGGAGCTCTCAAGACTTCCCAAAATGTTAAACCCTTGAAATGGAGAAGAAGGGAGGATATATATAGGCTCAAAAATATCACAAAATATCCTAAATATCCTAACATATCTACAGAGTGACCACCGCGGCGGTGGGATTCACTGTCGCGGCGGTGTGTAGGTCGGTTTAATATTTGCGTGAGCAGTGGAGTCAACGATGGATTCAAGGACCATCTTGCAATTTCACCATTGTGGCGGTGGATTTCCAGCAAGATTAGGCCCTCTCGGTATTTTCAACGCCACGGCAGTGGTCTGAACGCCATGGCGGTGGGCTTCTTTTCTGAATTTTGCCGCCGTGCTTATTTTTCCACTGTTTTTCCACTGTGCTTTCTTTGATTTGACCACTTAAGGACTGTTTTAGTCACTTTTCACCCCAAATACCTATTTTATGACAAAAAGAATATAAACGAATTAAAACGTAATTAAATATACTAAACATACTCGAAAACTAACAAGTCCGGTTTGGAAATAGATAGGTAATTTACACCTATCAGTCTATCCTATAGGATGTAGAGAAGATGACACAAGGTCAATTGAATCTTGGTTGTGACCATACCCAAAAGGTAATCTTACATATCTCAAATTAATGAGAACAAGGTCGCATGTAGCTCTAGCTGGTAAGGTAAATTCTATTACTACACTATACTACTGGCTAGAATTATTAAAATACTGTCTAGCTGGCTGGCTGGAATTACACTATACTACCCAAAATTATTAAAATATTATCTGGCTAGCTGGCTAGATTTACACTACTGTGGCCAGAATTATTAAAATATTGTTACTAAATGATGATGCACGATCTATCCTATAGGAGGTGGAGAGGATGACACTCAAACAATCGGCTCCTAGTTGTGACCGTACCCCAAAGGGTTTTCCTATATATCTCAAATTAATGATAATCAGGTCACATGTAGTTCTAAAACGTAAAATAAATCAAGATTGGGTGGAATGGTTCTGGGTTAGAGAACTAGTTCCGGGGTGTCCTGTCAGTTTGAGACTGAGGTCGACGATATATCTAAATATTGATTTCTGTGGACTGGCTTGAGCAAACCCCATTAGGGCAACTACATATCTTAGAGTTAATTGAGAATCAGGTCAAATATCGTTTGACATGATAAGTAAGTCAATATTTGGTCGAACTATATCTAGGTTAGAGTAACCGATTCATGGGTTATCATATCAATACATAATCGAAAATGACTAAGGAAAATCACATGAGTGAAGACCCTCAAAGAAACTCAACACCTAATGGAGTTTCTTAGCCATATCTCACTTGGGACATCCTGACGAGGATTAGAAAACTTCTTGGGGGAAATTTAACCTCGGATAAAATATGCCCTAATCATAGACAAGGGTTCTATGATGCTTGTTCATTTTCTGGGGTTATATACTTTAGTTGGTGATTAGTGCGAGTCTTATATCAAGAAACTCTCTACAGAGAAGAACTGATATAATGTGCCCCAGCTCTAGTTGTGGTGACTCCTATCATATAATCTCAACGGAGAAACCGGATATAATGTGCCCCAGCTCTAGCTGGGGCAAGTCCCATTATAGATTCGTAGCGAAGAATCGGATATAATGTTCCCCAGCCATAGCTGGGGCATGGGACTACCTCCTGAGCATTCAAAGGCTGTGACAGAGTACGCATGGGTTGTCTCTATATCCTGAATTGAGCGTGTAATTTGTAATGTTTATTTTAGTTCGGAAACCCCATTGGGTTTTTTATGTATATTTGTATTACTGTTTTGAATGATGATCGCCAGATGACTGAAACCCAACTAGGTTATCTACATACACTTATTTCCTAGGTTAGGAATCTAATTGAAAATGTAGTTCGGCCCTCATTGTGTTATCTCAAATTATCAACCATACCCACAAGAGCTTCATACGTACCTTAGTAATCTACCAAGGAATCAAGTTGACATATTGTTCGAGCACAGGTATCATTTGTTTTCTATTTAGAAAAATGATTCGGTTTCTCAAGGAAGTCAAGGGATTTATTGGGAGATGCGTCCTGATACAAGGCTGAGAGAATGTCATGATGCTGACATCTCTTTGGCTTCGACTAGTCCCATTTGGGTTTCCTATGTACCTTGGGGATCAACCAAGGACAGGTCGAAGTGAAGTCTCCTGGAGATGGAGGAATTTTGTTTAAGATGATGACCCAACCTATAAAGGTTTCACATATCCTGGTATTTACCAGGACTTAGGTCGACACCTAATTCTTCCTTGTCTGGTTAAAGTTTTACATGGTTAAATCTAGATTGGTGAGCTATTGTTACATTTGGTATGGTTCAATTCCAATTAATTGGGAGATTTATTATTGAGCAACTCTGTGGGGATTTTATTATTTGTCTTGATTCAATCCCAATTGGCATGGGATTTTTGTTAATGGTGACCGAAGAAGGTTTCCTATGTATCTTGGTAATCTACAAAGAATCACGTCGGAACAATAGTTCAACGCTTATTGGTTTGTCAACCAAACCTACATGGGTTTCCTACATATCCTAGGCTTCGCCGAGAGTCAGGTTAATACATAGTTCTTGGTTAAGAATAATATATTGTTTGGTAAACAAGAAGAGTTCATATGGATTTTCTCAAGAGAGTTAAAGGACTATTCCTAGAGATGTGCCCTAGTCTAAGGCTAACAAAGCGTCGTAAATATGATACACTTTTCTTTTTTTTTTTCGACCGAACCTACTTGGGTTTCTTACGTACCTTGGTGATCTACCAGGGATTAGGTCAAACTTATACTGGGTATTATTGGTTGTCAACTGAACCTTGTAAAGGTTTCCTAGGTATCCTTGTTTTTTACAAGCAATCTGGTTGATGCCTAGTTCAATGCGCATGAATAGTTTTTATTTTAAAGGGCGCGACCAAACCTGTATATTGGTTGCCTACATATCTCAGATAACTAAGAATCAGGTCACACATTGTTCAACACACATGGTTGGTGAACCAAGTTTATTATGATCTAGGCACTTTATTTCACGTCGAGAGATGAAATTAACATTGTTTCCATTAGAAAAACATGAATAGGATAAAATGTGCCCCAGTCGTAAACTGGGGAAGTGACTAGATAAGTTCTACTGGGGAATCTAATCCGACAATCCCTATCATACAATTCATGATTATTAACAGTGTAAAGTATGTCTCAGCCTGCGGTTTAGGGAGAGACTTGCTTAGCTACAGGATTATGAAGCTAAATCGGTTTGTCTCACTATTTGTCGGGGTGATGAATTCAGGATTTTACTGATTTAAATCCTAGAATATACCTGCTGACGGGTTTGTTATTATTTATTATTTTACTAGCGTATAACTCGTGCCTGAAGGCATGAGGTTTAAAAAATTGAAATAATATAGCGGGAAAAAAATAGACATAGTCCCCATTATTTTTATAACATTCCTAAATTATCAATGAACATGACAAACAAACACGAGCAAGAAAAAAAATAAAATATTTTGACATAATCCCCTTTTTTTATTCGACATACTTCAATATTCAAAAATTATTTCCAAATGAACATAACCAATAATTAATGTACAAACAAATTAGACAAAATCTATGACATTCCAAATTATCCACTTTTACTTTAAAATAAAACGACACTAACAAACACGACAAATAAAAATCAAAGATGTCAATAACTAACACAGTATTGAACTTCAACAATACAACAAATAATAAAGAATTAATTATATAAATTATGAACTTCGTAATGTTAGTCCACCACCCAGGACCACTGGATCCCACCTTAATTATAGACTATCAAGCTACAAATTCTCACCATTCGTCTTCAATATTTGAAGTGCCACATATTTGTATGTTGTCTAATGAAAAACAAGCATAATAATTATCAATTGGACAAATAAATTAATATTATATTAAAGACAAAAAAATAAATAAGTCCATTGTTTTTATATAATAAATTAGTATTATACTAAAACATAGTTCAAAATCATAGTCATAGCCAAAGACAATAAAAAGACCCCTTGCAATCTTGCCAAAGTTTGTTCCACCATGGTACTACGAAGAAAAAATACAATTAAATTAATTAAATTTAATTTGCAAAAATAAATATGATTTTCTTGGAGAAAAATAAATAAATAATTAATTTACCATATAATAGTTAATGAAAGATCCACCCTTTTGTATGAATCTTGCAACTAAATAACGCTAGTTCTTCTTCTGGACGGTAAGGAACAGGTCCTCCAAATTCAATAAGCCTACCCAAAATTATTTTTAATCATATAATGAGGTAAGACACAAAACAAAAGTTTAAATTAATGTTGTAATGTTGTGGAGGTCGGAAAGTTGTGGGTGGCTTCATTTTTTTTCCAGTAGTCTTTTAAGGATGATCCACAGAGCTTGAAAATCATCTGAAGCTAGTCAACCTGGAAAAAAAAATGATGATGATGAACGGAAGATGAACTGCATATATAGTGAATATTTAGATGGAAATGGCATTTATTTGGGAACCTATTAGAAATGTCAACACAATTATTAAAGAAAAAAACAAAAATGACAGCACAACCATAAACCCTACACTCCACAAAATCACCCTATAAACAACATTTACCATTGTATCCAAAGAATCTAAAAAATAATGTAATAAAGTATTGAGACTGTATATATAAGTCATCGATGCTGTTTAAAATTGAATAAAAATAGTAAAAAAAACAGACACGTGACTGGACAAAACACTTACTAGATTTCATTGCCTGGAGAACATTACTATCTTCACAAATATGAGGACTGCCATTTACTCTATTGTTGGTTACATTAAACATATCATACAAAACAGAGCAAACAACCTGTATTGGTAACAAAAATAAATTTATCCATCATCATAAGTTTAAAAAAATAAAACACCAATAAATAAATGATTCAATGCATCCAATTCTTAAACCACAAACAAAAACCAATAATTGAATCATGAACTGCAAGAAAAAAAAAACATGTTAGGAGTGTATCATTAAGTTTTTTACCAGTTTTGATACCTATGTAGGGTGTACTATTTCCTCCATTGTTAGTTATGGTTCCTTGATGAAGGCAGTTTATTAAACTAATCATCCAAAACAACTCCAATAGCCTATAAAAATCTAGCAAAAAAAATAAAAAAATAAAAAGTAAATTAGTAATTACCAAAATCGCAAAAAGTATAAATGCACAATCAACAAATCACAACTTAACACATGACAAAATCTAGTACTCTTTATGGGAATGAAGGCTTTTACAAAACAATCACCCTAATGGAATCTAGTACCTAGAACTGAAAACACAACACATTTATTTATATTATCCTTCTTTTTAACCAAACAGATTTCTCACACAAAACTGTATTAAGAAAACTCTTACTTCTGGAAAACAAAAAAAATATTTCAAGCAAAAAAAGGGAAATAATGAGAGAAAAACAATCTCTGCAAAAGAAATACACACACATAATTCTCAAAACATATAACAAGAATACACACCATTGACCTTCATCGTCTCCAAACACCGACGTCCACCTTTTCCCCAAAAAAATGATAACTAGGGTTCTCTAATTCAAAATGATGAAACATTTCAATATTGAATTGTCGATAAAATCTATAAAGATGAGAGAGAGAGTACCCATGGTGAAGCAACAGAACATCTTCTGAAGAGCTGATGAGAGTTGAGAATAATTGGACCACCATCGAAACAAACCTTAATGTAAAGCACTCAAATCCTGATTTTGCTTTATTATCAGTATTTTTTTATAAATTAATTTTCATTTTATTCTTCCTAGATGATTGAACGGGCAGCTATCCCACCACATGAGCTCTGTAACAAAAGCATAACATAAGAAAAATCAAATTCTAAGGGCCTATTTGGTTAATTCGAGTTTAAATGCTTTGAATTTATAGCTAAAGAGAGAGAAAAATATGGAAATTTAACTTTGAAGCAAGATATCTGAAATGGTCATTTGGAGCAGAACCCATTTTATCTTCAACACCATCTTTCATAGAAACCCTAGAATTCTCCTCTTCCAAAACCCTAATTGTACCTCCGGAAGAACACAAAACAAAGGCTTTACCATCAATCTCAAATCTGCTATTGATATAGAAAACCCATTTCCCATAACCATCAATTGAATCAAAAAATACACTTTTAGCCCCTAAAACACAACTCTTCATAGGGAGAGGCCAGATTAGAACTCACCTACATCGTTGATCACAACAGGAGCAACACATCAACATATTTGATTGTGGAAGAATACATTTAAAAAAAGAGGGATGGAAGACCTACCCGATGATTTCAACAGTGTGATCGACGGTGATAGATGATGGCACGGAGACGTGTGATTTTTGTTTGGTGGTAGACGACGGTGATTTTTAGATGAAGGGTTGTGGTGAAGAGGGATTGACGATATCAAGTAAATGATAAGGGGAGTGAGGGAGAGAAGAAGAGGGGCGATAATGGTAGCAACAAGGAACGATGAAGGAGGGATAGTTGTCATCGTGCAAGAAAGAGATGAGAGAGCGAAGTTGATCGAGAGGGAGAGATGAGAGAGCGAAGCAAAGATGAGAGAAATAGAGAGAGAGAAAGACGATCGAGAGAGAGATTGATTTTTAAATAAGGAAATTAGGGTTAGTTTGCGAGGGATATTAAGGTTAGATTAGTGGATTAATCTGGACCATTCTTTATTGGGGTATAAAGAATGGCTGAGATTTGTCTAGAGGGCTTATGTACGGTTTGTTTTATTATATAGGTTTCTTAAAATGCAAAGTTTAATCATCCGTTGGTATATCATACAAGTTATGTAACTACTTATTTAGTGCAGACATGTATTGAAAAAGGAATTACCTGTAGCGCCAAGGCTTGCATATTATTTGTTGGAACTTGGAATAGCAAACCTCATTCTTTTTCCATTTAGTCATTTTTCACTTCAAATTTTCCACTCTAAATGTCATCACATAGGTAACCAGTGTCTATTTTCCAGTATTTTTGAAAGTCAAAGTTTTGTCAAAAGAAAATCGAACCCTCATCTCCATTCCTTAGTCTTGTTGACTGAACGGTGTACACTTGCTTCTTTCTTTAGAAGTTCGTAAATCTTCATTTTTCAATGATCTTATTATTTTTTGAAAAGATTCATCCTGAAGATAACTCTAAAGTATACCATACTTGTCTCATAGTTGAAAACCAGGCATTCAATGGTGCTCGATGGTTTTACTGGTTCTGTGGCTGTTTAATCAATTTGGATCACATGATACTATTTAATAAGGATGTATTATTGGTTTAGTAATGACAGTAGACATCCTTACATGGAATTGGGTTTAAGGGTAATTTGCAAAGTTTTGCCTTACTTTTATCCCTCTGCTCCTATCGTATTTGTCTCTTCTACTTATCTATATTGAAATCTTAGTCATGAAAGAAACATAACATATAAACAATTAGAAGTTAAAGTTACTAAACAAAGCCTACATAGTCAAGTATATTATCCATTTTTCAAAGATTCATTCTTTCGTAGAAGTACAAACTTATACTTGGTCATTTATCGAAGGCTTTAAGATCTCTAGCAGCTTCCAACCTGTCTTCTATCGAATCCCAAGGCAGACAGAATTACCAATTGAAGTCTTCAATTTACTCAAGCCAATTATAGTACAATGGTTTCCTAAACGGATTTGAACTCCACAGAAGAATGATAGATGGGTTGAAAACCAACATATCTTATATAATTTAGTATTTGTATTATTATATGTATACCATTTTTGCACTTAGCGCCCTTTCAGGTTTTTACTAAGGCCGACTACCATATATTTGCACCTCAACGCCCTCTCGAGTTTTCATTGGGTCGGTAGTTTTGTATCTTGCTACGATCCCTACATTTTTTCCCATAGTACCCTTTCAGATTTTCACCATGTTCCCAGGTTGTACAAATTTTTATACCTTTTTTTTTTCCACTCACTTTCTTGCGGTCATGAGTTTAGGTTTATCTTTTCTAGGGGTAGAACTTCTTTACCACATCAACATTAATGGGCTCCGAGAACTCTTCTCCATCCATCTCTTGAAGTATTAAGGCTCCACGCCCTAACACTTTCTTAACGATGTATAGTCCTTCCCAATTTGGCACAAACTTACCCTTAGTTTCATCTTAGAAGAAGAAGATCGTCTTTAGTACTAATTCACCTGCAATGTAGATTCTCGAATGAACCCTCTTGTTGTGCTCTCTAGCCATCCTCTTCTCTTAAACATTGCCCATGGTATATAGCATTGAGTCTCTTTTTATCTATCAGACACAGCTAATCAAGTCTCTGTTATACCTATTCGACTTCTTCTGACTCAGTTTCCACTAGAATCCTAAGAGAGGGAATTTCTATCTCTGTTGGGATTACGACTTCCATTCCATATACTAATGAATATGGTATGGTTCCGATTGATGTTCTGACTGTTGTTTAATAGACCATCAAGGCAAATAGGAACATCTCATCCCATTCCTTATGGTTGTCTACCATCTTCCTCAGGATCTGTTTTATATTCTTGTTAGCGGCCTCTACTACTCCATTTATTTTTAGATGGTAGGGTGCAAAATTCTTGTGTTCTACCTTGAACTAGGCGCAGATGGATTTCATCATACCTCTTTGAGGTTTTGGACATTGTCTGTGATCAAAGCTTGGGGTACTCCGTAACGCGATAGGATATTCTCTTCGAAGAACCGCGTTACGGTATTTTGGGTAACATGAGTAAGTGAAACCGCCTACATCAGTTTATGAAGAAGTTTATAGCCACTAGGATGAATCGGCATCTGCTTGGTGCCGTCAGTATAATGGGACCTATGGTGTCCATTCCCCACATCGAGAAAGTCCATAGGGATGTTAGGCAATGCAAGTCTGTTGGGGATAAGTATATCTGATCACTATGTCTCTGACACTTTTGACATCTTCTTACGAAGTTTATCCAATCGCCCTCCATGGTCAACCAAAAATGGCCAATTCGTAGAATTTTCTTAGATAACATGAATCTACTAATATGTCATCTACATAAAATGTTATGAACCTCCTTCATAAGTTGTATTACTTCTCCGGTGCCTATACACCTTTAGAGACCTAGGTCTGGCGATTTCTTATATAAGGTATTGCCACTGAGAAACAATGGCCCGCTAGTCTTCGCAAGGTTCTTTGACTCAAGCTAACGGCTCCTTTAGGATACTCTTGACTTCTTAGAAACCTTTGGATATCTACATACCAAGGTTCCCCATCCTTTTCAAGCTCTACCTGATTACAATGAGCTAGTTGTCAATATATCTCGATAGTTATGGGAATTTCATCGTCTTTCTCATTGATCATTGATATCATAAATGCTAACGTTACAAGGGTGTCGATGAAATCTTTCTTTAGCCGCGGTACATGCCCAATCCTGATCTTTGAGAAATTTTCAAAAAAGGTCAAGTAAGTGATTGTTGTACCTGATAGCTGAAATTTATCTATCTATTTTCAAACCAAATTTGGTAGTTTTTGAGTATTATTGTTATGTTTTAATTTAATTTTATTTATTTTTGTTCAAAGCAAGGGTTAGGAGCGAAAACGGTCAAAGACAAGGAAATCGGATGAAAAATGATCAAGAGGATCAAAGTTGGTAGCAGAATCTTCACCGCTACAACGGTCAAGCCACTGCTGCAGCGGTGAAACAACAGATTGTTGAAAAACTCTCTGTTTGTTCACCTCTGCAGTTGTGAGATCCACCACGACAGCAGTGAAAGAGAAGAATGCCCACCAACATACCCACCGCTGTAGCGGTAAAACCCACCACTGTAGCGGTCAATGGCCAGCTATTTTAGTTATTTTCTAGATATTTTCTTTTTGTTCCTAATCCATTCACACTTATCTTAGAACATATAGGGAGTATTTTTTAAGTGTTCTAAAAAGCTCTCAACCAACCAAAGAGGAGGAACACAATTGGAGAAACGGAAACAAGATCGGAGCGGTTTTTACCGACGTCGCCTTCAGATAACAGCTATTCTCCCGTGTTTCTCTCTTTATTATTAACTCATTTTTGGTTGTTTGAATATGTATATATGGATTATTGTTGAATTTATGGTTATGGCCAAGAGCTAAATACTGATTATCTATGGGATTGATGTAGTTTACTAATATATATTGTTTATTTGAATCTATGCTTGTTTAACAGTTGTTCTTTCCTATTTGATTGTGTTTATCATTTTATTACAATCTTGATATGTTTGTTATGGTATTAGGGTTGGTTTTGAGAATACGGGGTTTGACACTTAGGAGAGGTAACCCCAGATTAGGACTAGGGTTTAAACATAACGTGATGATCTAATGACCCGGGAAGGCATTAGAAAGTATGCAAAACGTGAGGTTAGGGAGTGAATCATGTGACCAAGTGTCATATAGACACTCGAAAGGGACTTCTACATTGACACAAAGTCGTATATTCATTTACTTTATACTCGAGAGAGATAGTGAGTGAGTTTTCGATACCTAGATTGTTAGATAATTTAAATACCGTTAATGTAAAATAGATTGGATCAAACACGTATAATTAAACGAAGTCAATCCCTAGATACACTATTCCTATATAATATATTTAGTATTATAGTTTAATTAATTGTTAATTTAGTATATTATTTATTAAAAACAAAAACCCAATTTTTATCACCTAAATAAAGTTCGATTATGATAATTGCAGTAGTTGGTGACAATTTAATCCAATCCCTGTGGATACGACAACCTTTCTCATTCACTATTCTATAAAACTTGACCCGTACACTTGTGGTAAAAGTAGCGACGTAACATTCTGCTACCATATTTTTGGCGCCGTTGCTGGGGATTGGTTTTTAGATTGTTGACGATATTGTGAGTAAGTAACTTGATTTTAATTTAGGCATTTATTTTGTGCTTGGGATAGATACAAAGAGTTATTGTTCTGGTTCCCAAATCATTGTTTCCCAAGGGAGTGTTAATTACTAAATTTTCTCGACGGGTTACAAGCCGCAACGAGAACATGGGTGGAAGGAGGAAATGGTACCATATCTTTCTACTACCTACCCATGGACGAAGCCTATTTGTCGTTGGAAGACATGGCCGAGTTGGACTTTTAGTTTTGGAATTTTTCAACAAGTCACCAAAACTTGGGGGATATTTCCAACATTTTGGAGCCATGGATTGACACATCAAACCAACCTGTGGAGTCGTCCCCCACACTAGAAGAAATGTTTGCTATTGTTACGGGGAAAACTCAAATTTTCTTGAGGGAAACGCAAAACAGTTGCAATGAGCATGAGGATCGACTTGATAATATAAGATGATCTACACTGAAATTGACACAACTGTAAAGTCTCTTAAGATGCAAATCGGTTAACTTATTTGCTACATTGAGGCCAAGGTAGAAACGATGGCACTAAGAGAAACACAAGTCCCATCCGAATGTAAAATCCATTGTAAGAAATCGGATACAAATGGGAGAAACTTGGGTTCGTTCGATGATGAAGATTCTAATAAGGAGGAGACCCAAGAATTGATAGATGGTAAAGAATCACAAGACAACACTTGTAAATCTTAACTGTTTGAGATCCACGTTGTGATTCTAACACCGATCAAAGCCAAACATTTCTATAAGGATCCAATGTGGCTGGTTTTTCATCTACCATTTCCAACTCCGTTCCTTCAAGCTTCCAAAGCACATGAGATGATGACGAGTCAAATTGAGAGTATAGATTAAGCGATGCCACATTTCACCAAGCTTGAGGGCATTCAAAATTAAGACCCATATATGGTGTTGTACGACACTTACTATGGGTGGAAGTCGCTCTTTGACGAGCACTTCTTTGTGTCAGGTCGAGGATAATAAACCAAGTGCTTCTTGGGATTCAACCCAAGTTTTTAAAATAAATTAGATCATCACTGCCGACTTCATTCGAAGGCGATATTGTCTCGCCTCCCAGGTACGTGTTATAAACCCCCCTTCGTCGGCATGCTATATTTCAATTGTTGAGAACAATGATTGGGTTACTGTGGATACTGCCTGTTTTAAGTTTGGGGGTGATGTGTAGTATGCTAGCATGTTTTATTGTTGTTAGTTATATAGTTTAAGTTAATTTATTGTTTAATTGTATGCGTATTTGTTTAGTTTAGTTAGTAAGTTATTGTTTGTATTAGTTGTTGTATGAGTTGAGTTTTGTAGTTCATCTAGGCCATTACCCGATGATGATATTATCCCCTAGTTATTTTTCGAGGTCAGGGGTAATGCTCATTCATGTGTGTTCTGTGTGATTGACGTTTTGTTGTGGTAAAAGTTATTGTAGATCCTAACATGCACGAGCACTTAAACTCAATGTACTAGCTATCCAATTGATTTGATGTCGAATATCCGTTAGCCAAGTTCATGACAATAGGGATTTTAGAACCCGATTTGGGGGAAATTCGAGGCAAAATCCTAGGCAAGATAATTTAGGAGATATGATTTAAGCATTCATTTTGATCGCTTGAGCCTTTAAAGCTTACCATGTAATATCATTTATCTCTCGTTACCCTGTCGAAGCCTGTTAGCCGTTTCAATTCTGAACATGTAACAAATGCCCTGGCCAATTGAATTTTTTCCAAACCTTTATCGCTAAACCTAAGGCACAATTTGAGTGAAATCAAGTTAGCGTTTGTTATGCTACTTGAAGTGAGCAATTGAGTTTTGGAAGACCTATTGATTGGTTCAGTATTCGAGTACTCACTTGTTATTTTTCTATCGTATTTCCATACCTGTCAAATTGTAACAAATCAAATAAGTTTGGGGGTGTGTTTGTTGAAAAAAAAAAGAATAAATATAGTTCTATTTTTGTTTTGTCCTAACAAGTGAGTACTACATTTTTAAATATAAGTTCAGGGTTGTTTCAAATTGATCTATGTAGGTTACGAGTGTGATTGAGCCAAGCATTGTGCCTCGGGTATTGGTGGTGAAGCGTTGTTACACGCTCACATATTGACTACTTGTAACCATACTCGGTTGAAGTTTTGGTATAGTGTGATTGTTTAAGATCAGGTATTGTATCCACAGGGATTGGTGTCGTTATAATCTAGTACCGTAATTGTCATGACCTAACTTTATCTAGGTAACCAAAAATGTAAATAATTAATTAATACTAATACTAATATATCCTAATTATCTATACTAATATACTAATATGTTCTAGGGGAAAGAATTGTATAGGGATTAACTTGGTTTACAAATACACGTTCGATCTCGATTGACTTACGCTTACGGTGTTCGACTTATTTGACAATCTCGGTATCTAAAACTCCACTGCCACCTCTCCCGAGTGTAAGACGGGGGAATACATGACTTCTAGTCAATAAATAAGTCCCCCTCAATGTCTTAACGACCTTAGGTCACGCAAGTCTTGCCCCAACGACATCGATTGGCGTTATGCTTACCTTAGTCCGAATCCGGGGTTTATCAAACCCCGTATTCTTGATATATCTATCTAAGCATAATAAACAAAAAATACAATAAACACAATCAAACTACGAAGAACAAACATAAACGCAACACCGAAATCATATGAAACACATATTTATAAATATTATCATTAATCCCTATACAATCCATATTTAGCCTATGGACATAGTCGTATTTACATGAAAGAATGAGCCAAACATGATCACAAAATCCTAAGTTAAAAAAATAAGAGAAGAAATTAAAAAACTTAGCTTCGTCCGAAGATTTGTCGCTAAAAACGTTCAACGATCGCTTTGTCGTCTTCCTCCACCTCTGGATGTGAGCTCTCCCTCTAAAACTCATCTACCTTACCCTTAGATATATTCTAAGGGGATCAAAATGCCAAGAGAGACTAAAAATGAGAGAGGAGAGTGGCTTAAATAGGGAAAATATCTAAAAAAATATCTAATCTGGCGCAGAGGCCACCACCTAGGCAGTGGGTATGTCGGTTGGGTGATCTCCTCGCCAGTAAAGTCAACGGTGGCCTCGGTTGACATTTTGCAATTTCACCGCCACGACGGTAGATCTCACCACCACGGCGGAGGTCAGGACGCCGCGGCAGTGGGCTTCTTTCAGAATATTGCCCCCTTACTCATTTTTCCACCGTTTTTGGTTCGATCTCATCATTTTCGCTCCAGTTTCCTATCTTTTTGCCACATGCACACCTGATTTATACAAAAAGAATAAAAACTACTTAAAACATAATAAAATAAACTATAAAAATACTCTAAAAGTAACAAAACTAGTTTAGAAATATATAGGTAGATCACACCTATCAAATACCCCCAAACTTGGAATTTTGCTAGTCCTCGAGCAAAATACACACACGAAAATGAAAAACACAACTGAATTAAATAACAAACAACCTAAAAACAATCTAAACATAACGACATGCGACTTTTGACTTCTTCTAACGGCCAAGTCATTTTTCCTTCAACAACTGCCAATCATATCGAGTTTAGGCGGTAACATACATCATGTAATGTTCTAGAATTTGACATGAAATAATGGTGAACGCCATTCTAGATCCTTTAAACGTGTTCGTGCGAGACTCAATAATAAAGTTATACAATGACTAGATTGGATTATCCCCCAACTAAACTCATGACTTAGATCGTAAAAGACTAAGATATCCATATGCCCAATTGGGGTTGGTTGAGTAGTTCAAAAATATCAGAAGGACTTGGTTCGCTTTTGGAATATTTGGCCAAGGGTAATTTAGAATAGAAATCGGGTTAACGTTGTTAACTTAACATTACCCAAGGCTCAACATTTGGCACATTCACTCTCGAACCCCCATATATTGATTGGAAAACAATCCCGAACGATCAATTTAGACCGACGTACTAACTTGTCAAAAGAAACATAATTTTTTTTTAACTAACCACACCCCCAAACTTATTGGATTAGTATGATTTCACAAGTGTGGTTAAAACGAAAGAAAAACGACAAGTGAGTACTCGAATATCGAACCAATATGAAGTTCGCTCAAAACCCAACCTCTCACATCAAGAAGCATTTGCAATTACTAACTTGATTTACTCAAATGTGCCTTTAAATTCAGCAATTAAGGTTTGGAAAAAGATCAATTGGCTAGGGTATTTGTTTATGTGTTCAGAATTGAATTGGCATTTAGGCTTCGACAGGGTAATGAGGGATAAACATGTTACAAGGTAGGATTCAAAGGCTCAAGCGACAAAAAGAATACCTAAATCATGTCTCTTGAACTACCTTGCTTAGGATTTAGCCTGAAGCTTCCCCTCAATCAGGTTCTACAATCCTTAATGTCATGAATTTGGCTAATCGATAATTGTCCTTAAATCAATTGAATAGAAATACATTGAATCTATGTCCTTGTGCAAATTAGGATCTATAATAATTTTCACCAAAACGCATTATCAAGCATACATAACACACATGCATGGCATTACCCTTGACCTCAAAAATAGCCAGGGGTAATCTCATCATGAGGTAACGGCCCAGATGAAAACAAAACTCAGCATGCAATAACAACAACACAAAAACATAAACACATTCTAACCTAAACAAACATGCACATAGGAAAACAATAACACATTTAACATACTATACTACACATCGCTTCCGAACTTAAAATAGATAGTGTTCTCAGCGGCCCAATAATCAATCTCAATGACAGTTTATAGCATGATAATAAAGACAGGGGTTTAGAACACATACCTAGGAGGCAAGAGAATCTCACCTTCGAATTAAGTCGACAGTGACGAATTTAAATTATTCTTCTTCAAGCACCCTACAAGAAAACAAAAACAAAACTACAAAGAAAAATTATAAACACTAAAAAATGCCTAAATTAAAATCAAATTATTTACTCACAATATCAATAACAATCATCAAACCAGGCCTCGAAAATCGTTACCAAAAACTTGGTGGTGATCACCGAAAACTGATTTTGACAAACCAATCCCCAGCAACGGCGCCAAAAACTTGATGGTGAAGCATTTGTTACACGCTCACGTATTTCCAGCTCGCAATTGTACGAGGTCAAAGTTTTATTATAGTGTGATCGTTTAAGATCGGGCATCGTATCCACAGGGATTGGTGTCGTTATTATCGAGTACCGTAATTGTCACGACCTAACTTTATCTAGAAGACCAAAAATGTAAATAATTAATTAATACTAACACTAATATATCCTAATTTATCTATACTAATATACTAATATGTTTTAGGGGAAAGAATTTTCTAGGGATTAACTTGGTTTACAAATACGCGTTCGATCTCGATTGACTTATGTCTACGGTGTTCAACCTATTTGACAATCTCGGTATCTAAAACTCTATCGCCACCTCTCCTGAGTGTAAGACAGGGGAATACATGATTTTGAGTCAACGAAGAAGTCCCCCTCAAACTCCCGACCAGGTCATTGGATCGTCGCGTTGTGTTTACCCTATCGACAATCTCAGTTCTAAAACTCCACCGCTAACTCTCCCGAGTGTAAGACAGGGGAATACATGACTTCAAGTCAACAAAGAAGTCCCCCTCAATGTCTTAACGACCCTAGGTCACGTGATTTTTTCCCCAACGCCATCGATTGGCATTATATTTACCTTAATCCGAAATTCGGGGTTTTTCAAACCCCATATTCTTGATATATCTATCTATGCATAATAAACAAACAATACGATAAGCACAATCAAACTACGAAGAACAAACATAAACGCAACACCGAAATCATACAAAACACATATTTATAAATATTATCGTTAATCCCTATACAATCCATATTTAGCCTATGGCCATAGCCGTATTTACATGAAAGAACAAGCTAAACATGCTCACAAAATCCTAAGTTAAATAAATAAGAGAAGAAATCGAAGAACTTAGCCTCGTCCAAAGATTTGTCGTTAAGAACGTTCAACGATCGCTTCGCCGTCTTCCTCCACCTTAGGATGTGAGCTCTCCCTCTAAAACTCCTCTACCTTACCCTTAGATATATTCTAAGGGGCTCAAAATTCCAAGAGATACCAAAAATGAGAGAGGGGAATGGATTAAATAGGGAAAATATCTAACAAAATATTTAATCTGGCATAGAGGCCACCGCCTAGGCGGTGGGTATGTCGATTGGGTGATCGTCTCGGCGGTGAAATCAACGATGGCCTTGGTTGACATTCTAAAGTTTCACTGCTGCAGTGGTGGACATTCAGGAAGATAATGCCACTATCTGCATTTTCACTGCCACGGCAGAGGTCTGGACGCCGCAGCGGTGGGCTTCTTTCAGAATATTGCCGCCTTGCTCATTTTTCCACCGTTTTTCAATCGTTTTTGGTTCGATCTCATCATTTTCACTCCAGTTTCCTATATTTTTGCCCCACACACTTGATTTATACAAAAAGAATAAAAACTAATTAAAATGTAATAAAATAAACTATAAAAATACTCTAAAACTAACAAAACCGGTTTGAAAATATCTAGGTAGATCACACCTATCAGGTATCGTTAAGTTAATAATGCTAATATGTTTTTATATTCCTAATATACCCTTGGCCATTTGACAAAAACCCAACCAAGTCCTATTGATCTTTTTGAATTTTCAAGCCTACATTAGTGGAGAGTGGAACCCAGTCTAGTATATGGATTTCCTATACCTTTTTAGTTTTAGCCATGAACTTTGTTGGTAGATAATCCAATTCAGTCTGTGAATGGTTGTATGATTGAGTTTTCGCACACACACTTGAACAACATCTAGAATGGCGCTTACTGTTATTGAATGTTAAAATTCTAGAACACCACATGGTGCATTTTACTCTTGACATCAATTTGATTGGGGGTTGATGAGGGAAAACCTTTTGGTCGTTAGAAGAATTTCAAAACTTACACATTGTTATTTTTTTAGTTCGTTTGTGTTTTTTTTTTTTAGTAATTAAATTCGTTATTAGTCGTGGTAGTTTATTTTATTGCATGAGTGTTTTGCTTGAGGATTAACAAAATTCCAAATTTGGAAGTATTTCATAGGTGAAATTTATCTATCTATTTCTAAATCGAATTTGGTAGTTTTTGAGTATTTTTGTTATGTTTTAATTCATTTTTATTTTTTATTTTTTTCAAAGAAGGGATTACGAGCAAAAACGGTCAAAAAACAAGGAAATCGGGTGAAAAACGATCAAGATGATCAAAGTTGGTTGCAGCATCTTCACCGCTATAGCGGTCAAGCCACTGCTGTAACAGTAAAACAACAGAGACTTCAAAAACTCTCTGTTTGTTTAATGCTGCAGTGGTGAAAGGGCATAATGCCCATCGACATGCCCACCGCTACAGCGGTCAATGGCCAATTGTTTTAGATATTTTCTAGATAATTTGTTTTTATTCCTTTTTGTTCCTGATCCATTCCCACTTCTATTAGAACATATAGGGAGTGTTTTTTGAGTGTTATAAAAAGTTCTCAACCAACCAAAGAGGAGGAACACAATTAGAGAAATGGAAACAAGATCGGAGCGATTTTTACGGACGCCACCTTCAGATAACGGCTATTCTCTCTCGTTTCTCTCTTTATTATTAACTCATTTTTGGTTGTTTAAACATATTTATATAGATTATTGTTGAATATATGGTTATGGCCAAGAGCTAAATACTAATTATCTATGGGATTGATGTAGTTTACTAATATATGTTGTTTGTTTGAATCTATGTTTTGTTAACGGTTATTCTTGCCTATTCAATTGTGTTTACCATTTTATTACCATATTGATATGTTTATTATGGTATTAGGGTTGGTTTTGAGAATACGAGATTTTACACTCGGGAGAGGTAATCCCGGATTCGAATTAGGGTTTAACACAATGTGACAATCTAATGACCCAGGAGGGCATTAGAAAGTATATATTCTGTGAGTTTGGGGCGAGACTCATGTGACCAAGTATCGTATAGATACTTGAGGAGGACTTCAACATTGACGCAAAGTTGCATATTAGTTCACTTTACACTCGGGAGAAGTAGTAAGTAAGTTTTCAATACCTAGATTATCAGATAGTTTGAATATCGTTAATGTAAACTAGATTGGATCAAACACATATAAGTAAATAAAGTTAATCCCTAGATAATCTATTCCCATATAATATATTTAGTATTATAGTTTAATTAATTATTAATTTAGTATATTATTTATTTAAAACAAAAATCCAATTTTTATCGCCTAAATAAAGTTTGGATATGATAATCGCAGTACTTAGCGACAATTTAATCAAATCCCTATGGATACGAAAATCCTTCTCATCAACTATTCTATAAAACTTAAATCATACACTTGTGGTGAAAGTAGCGACGTAATATTTCGTTACCAGTACCCAATTAGCTTGGTATCTTTTGTTGTATAAATATCAGTGATCTGGTTTATAATCAGCTCTGAATCCCTGTGTACTATCAGCTCTTTGATTTTTAATCTTTTGGCCAACTCCAAGCCCATGATACAAGCTTCGTACTTGACACCATTGTTGGTATTGGTGAACATTAGCTTAGCTGCAACTAGAAAGTGCTAACCTAGCGAAGAGATTAGGACAGCACCGATGCTAAACCCTTTCAAGTTGCTAGCTCCGTCAAAGTACATTTGCTATATCTGCTCGTTTTTATCTCTAGTTAGAAATGCAGTAGGTTTGTCAAGAAACTCAGTCTCCATGGACCTTTCGTCGACTCTTGGGATATCAGCAAGTTGTTCGGCAATTGCTTGGCCTTTGACTACTTTTTGAGTGACATATATAATGTTGAACTCCGTCAGCAGCATTTCCCACTTAGATATTCTTTTGGTAAGTACAGGCTTCTCAAATATATACTTTAAAGGATCCATTTTAGCTATAAAATAGGTAGTAAAGTATTGTAAATAGTGACATAACCTTTGAGCATTAGGGCTAACGCACATCTAGTTTTCTCTAATACTAAGTATTTTTCTTCGTATAAGGAGAATCTTTTGCTGACATAGTAAATGGTTTGCTCCTTCTTAATTGAACTGTCATGTTGTCACAATATTTCCCCCATAGAAGTCTCTAGGACGGTAAGGTATAGAAATAGAGGTCTTCTTTGTTGGGGTGGTACCAAGACAGGAGGGGTCAATAAATAAGCCTTGACTTTATCCAAGGATTCCTGGAATTCTTTGTTCCATTTCCTGTTTGACTCATTTCTTAGAAGCTTGAAGATTAGTTCACAAGATACTATCAGTTGTGAAATGAAACGTGCGATGAAATTCACTCTTCCAAGGAAACCACGAATTTATTTTTTCATTCTAGGTATAGGCATTTCAATTATGGATTTAATATTGGTAGGGTCAATTTTAATCCCCCGATGATTAACTATAAATCAAAGCAGCTTCCCATACACTACTCTGAATATACACTTGGTCGGGTTGAGCTTTATCTGGAACTTCTGGAGACGAATGAACATCTTTTTCAAGTGTTCTAAGTGATCTTCGTTTTTCCTTGATTTCACTATCATTTCATCCACATATACCTCCATTTCCTTGTGGATCATATCGTGGAACAAGGTCATCATAGCTCTTAGATAAGTTTCTCCAACATTCTTAAGTCCGAATGACATGGATCGATAACATAATACTCCCCAAGGCATTGTGAATGTGGTCTTATGTTTGTCTTTCTCATTGACTAGGATATGGTTATGTCACACCCCACCCCGGACACCCGTTACAGTGGGGCCGGCGTGACGTCAACACGACATCACTAAACCGAATAACCAACCAAAATACGACAATATACAAACTTTAATCTACACGTCAAATACATAACTTCATACGATAGGGATACACTTGTCCCAAAAATAAAAACAACAAAACAAAACTCATGAACCTCCCTTAGGTTAATTCTCTGACAGCTCGTCTCAAAATACACCCATATGACTCCAACGCATGACCCACATAACTCTATCTAACACCAGTAGGAGACCAACCAACTTACTATCTGCTCCACCTGCGAGTGTACTGTCTTCTTAATAAAAATATTTTATAATAATAATTCATTTTACAACATCTACATGGATCAAGCGTACGTAATATAAGTTCTACATGGATCAAGCGTACATAACATCTCCATAATATAAGCAGTGAAAATAAATCAATAAATGTAAGTTCTATTCAAACCCATCTAGTATAAAATCATACCAATCACCATAATAAATAATAAATCACCCAATATAAGTAAAACATCACATCTCAAACCACCACTCCACCACAACACACAATGGTCAGCCATAGTGATCGTTTTAACCTCACGATTGGGAGTTGCAACGGTACCGTAACATCCGTAGGAATGCCTTCCTATGAAATATCCAAACCCCTTTTGGGGAGAAATATAATCCACACCCCTTACGGGGAGAACTATTCACATCCCATGGGAAGAATCCACACCCCTTGCAGAGAGAAATATAATCCACACCCCTTTCAGGGAGAACAACTATGGCATCATCCAAATCAACAATATCGTAAAGATCCACACCCCTTACGGGGAGAAATATATTTTACAACAACATCGTCAAAAATCCACACCCCTTATGTGGAAAATATAAACTACACCCCTTTGGGGGAGAATTTCCAAAATTACATTTATTCAAACCACACCCCTTATAGGGGAGAATTTTCAAGCCACGTTTTTCTCTCTTTTTAAAAGTACCACCCATTTAGTAAAAACCATTTTTCCACCTTTGGTTTTAGAAAACCAAGCATTCTTAGAAACCCAGATATTTTTCCACTCGTTCAAATCACCAAAGCCAATGAATCATTTTTCAACTTTATTTTAAAACCAACATAATTTACCGAAAATCCATTTTTCCCAACTCACCCAAAACTTGCTTGATCCATATCATTTATAAAATCATCCTGTTTTAAGTCACATATTTCATCATATGCTAGAATTTAATTTAACAAAACTAAAATAAAGTTAACGGAAAACGTTCTCCATTCTGAATCGTTCACGGGTCGGGATATAAATTTGGATTTTTATTGGGGTTATTCGTGAAATTTTTCTTTTTCTTCCCTTTTCCTTTTTTTTTTTTTTTTTCTTTCTTTTTCTTCTGTGTGATTCTGTTTCTAGTTCAGTTTGCTCCCAGCAGCCGAAGACCGACGATACCACACACTCACACACACAGTCGCCGGACGTACACTGAAAGGTGTGAAAAACCTATCTATTTCCAATTCGAATTTGTTAGTTTTCGAATGCGTTTATAGTTATTTTTATTATGTTTTAATTAGTTTTTATCATTTTGTATAAATCAGGTGTGTGGGGAAAAAAATAGGAAACTGGAGATAAAATGATGAGATCGAACCAAAGCGGTTCGAAGTTACGGTGAATAAATAAGCTCAGACGCTAAAAGATGAAACAGGCCCACCGCTTAGGCGTCCAGACCACCACCTAAGCGGTGAAGAAACTGAGAAAGAGCAAAATGTTACTGATGGACGACCGCCTAAGCGTAGATTCCATTGCCTAGACATAAATCCAGCAGAAGACGAAGATGGGCTACTGACAGCCGTTCGCCTAGGCGAAGTTTTCTTCGCCTAGGTAAAAATCCAACAGAATGTTCTCCCAGTCAACCACCTACTTCACCGCCTAGGCGATCAGATCGAACTAACCTAACTCCGCCTAAGCGAAGAATCCACCGCCTAGGCGGAATTGCCCTGCACAGTCTTGAGATATTTTTAGATATTTTTTAGATATTTTGGCTATAAATACCCCCTCTCCTCCCCCTTGGCCGGTGACTCTCTTGACCCCATGGCGTTTTTAGCCCCTTAGGCTATATCTATGGGCATAGTTAGGGATTTTAGAGGTGGATCTCACATCCCGAAGTGGAGAAGATGGAGAATCGATCGTTGAGCATTCTTAGCGATTTATCTTCGGACGAGGCTAAGTTCTTCAATTATTTTTCCTTATTTCTTTATCTTAGGATCATGTGAGCATGTTTAGCTCGATTTATATGTTTATGCGGCTATGGCCACGAGTTAAATATGGATTGTAGTAGGGATTAACACTATATTTATAAATACGTTGTTTGGATGATTTCGGTGTTTCGTTTGTGAATGTTCTTCGTAGTTTGATTGTATTTATCGTATTGTTTGTTTATTATGCTTAGAATGGTAAATGGAAAATACGGGATTTTGATAAACCCTGGATTCAGATTTGGGTAAACAAACGCCACGATTTTATAACCCGGTCGGGATTTGAATCGTGGACAATCGATGACGTGGGGCAAGACACACGCTACCTAGGGTCGTTAAGACATTCAAGGGGGCTTCTTTGTTGACTCAAAGTTGCGTCACACCCCTCGTCTTACACTCGGGAGAGGTGGCGAGGGAGTTTTAGAACGGAGATTGCCGATAGGGTAAATACAACCCACGATCCAATAACCCGGGAGGGAGTTGGATTGTGTGCAATTAATGACACTGGGTGAGACTCACATAACCTAGGGTCGTTAAGACATTGAGGGGGACTTATTCATTAGCTCGAATTCATGTATTCCCCCGTCTTACTCCCAGGAGAGATGGCGGTGGAGTTTACGTACCGAGATTGTCAAATAGGTAGCAGTGTGTTTCACGCCCCTACCAAGTTTTTGGCGCCATTGCCAAGGATTGTTTTGATGTTATTGTCGGACAAACGCGGTAATGGCCGGAGACTTAAGTTTTAGATAGGAGAAGCAAGTGTATCGTATTCTAGTCCCGTTAACGCATCAAGTTTTTGTCACCGTTGCCGAGGATTGGCGATTTCGTTAGTATTGATATTGTGTGTAAATGACTTAATTTTACTTTAGGCATTTCTTTGTATATAATTTTTGTTTGTAGTTTTGTTTGTGTTTCCGATGCAGCATACTTGGCGATGTTAGATCGACGGGTATTGATGCATCCATTTTGACGTGATTCCAAATCGTTTTATGTTGCTTGGCCAAGCACATAATCCGATGAGGCGTTTCGTTGAAAGATTGAGCTGAACAAAGAAAAACCTCGCCAATCTTGAGGGCGTTCTGAAAATGTCGGGCCGAGGATTATGTGCTTGGCCAAACAACATAAAATGATTTGGAATCCTGTCAAAAGGGATGCATCAACACCCGTTGATCTAACATCGCCAAGTACGCTGCATCGGAAACACAAACAAAACTACAAACAAAAATTATATACAAAGAAATGCCTAAAGTAAAATTAAGTCATTTACACACAATATCAATATTAACGAAATTGCCAATCCTCGGCAACAGCGCCAAAAACTTGGTGCGTTGACGGGACTAGAATACGATACACTTGCTTCTCCTATCTAAAACTTAAGTCTCCGGCCGTTACCGTGTTTCTCCGACAATAACACTAAAACAATCCCCGGCAACGGCGCCAAAAACTTGGTAGGGCGCAAAATATATGATTCTACTTACACTCACAAGTATATGAGGTCTAAGTTTTAGTATAGTGTGATCGTTAAGATTGGGTTATCGTATCCACAGGGATTGGTGTCGTTACTATCGAATACCGCGTTTGTCGTAATCTAATTTTATCTAGGCAAAAAACAAATGTATTTAACTAATTAAACTAATACTAATATAACCTAAATTAACTAAACTAATATGCTAATATGTTTTAGGGTGAAGAATTTCCTAGGGATTAACGTGTTTACAAATACGTGTTCGATTCCGATTTACTCACGTTTATGATGTTCGACCTATTTGACAACCTCGGTACATAAACTCCACCGCCACCTCTCCTGAGTGTAAGACGGGGGAATACATGAATTCGAGCCAACGAAGAAGTCCCTCTCAACGTCTTAACGACCCTAGGTCACGTGAGTCTCGCCCAGCGTCATTGATTACACACAATCCAACTCCCTCCCGGGTTATTAGATCGTCGCGTTGTATTTACCCTATCGACAATCTTCGTTCTAAAAATCCCTCGCCACCTCTCCCAAGTGTAAGACGAGGGATATAACGCAACTTCGAGTCAACGAAGAAGTCCCCCTCAACGTCTTAACGACCCTAGGTAGCGTGTGTCTTGCCCCACCTCATCGATTGTCCACGATTCAAACCTCGACCAGGTTATAAAATTGTGGCGTTTGTTTACCCAAATCTGAATCCGGGGTTTATCAAAACCCCGTATTATCTATTTACCATTCTAAGCATAATAAACAAACAATACAATAAATACAATCATACTACGAAGAACACTCACAAATGAAACACTGAAATCATCCAAATAACGTATTTATAAATATAGTGTTAATCCCCACTAATATCCATATTTAACTCGAGGCCATAGCCGCATATACAAGAAACAAATAAGCTAAACATGCTCACATACTCCTAAGATAAAGAAATAGGGAAAAATAATTGAAGAACTTAGCCTCATCCGAAGATAAACCGCTAAGAACGCTCTACGATCGATTCGTCGTCTTCTCCACTTCGAGATGTGAGCTCCACCTCTAAAATCCCTAGCTATACCCTTAGATATAGCCTAAGGGGCTCAAAAAGCCAAGGGGGCAAGAGAGTCACCAACCAAGGGAGAGGAGAGGGGGTATTTATAACCAAAATATCTAAAAAATATCTAAAAATATCTCAAGACTGTGCAGGGCAAATCTGCCTAGGCGGTGGATTCTTCGCCTAGGTGGAGTTAGGTAGGTTCGGTCTGATCGCCTAGGCAGTGAAGTAGGCGGTGGACTGGGAGAACATTCTATTGGATTTCCGCCTAGGTGAAGAAAACTTTGCCTAGGCGGACGGCTGTCAGTAGCCCTTCTTCGTCTTCTGTTGGATTTTCGCCTAGGCGATGGAATCTTTGCCTAGGCGATCGTCCATCAGTAACATTTTCCTCTTTCTCAGCTTCTTCACCACCTAGGCGGTGGTCTGGACGCCTAGGCAGTGGGTCTGTTTCATCTTTTAGCCTCCGAGCTTGTTTATCCACCATAACTTCGAACCGCTTTGGTTCGATCTCATCGTTTTCACTCTAGTTTCCTATCTTTTTGCCTCCAAACACCTGATTTATACAAAAAGATAAAAACTAATTAAAACATAATAAAAATAACTATAAACGTATTCAAAAACTAACAAATTCGGATTGGAAATAGATAGGTTTTTCACACCTATCATACACCTACACCCAGTCACCGTCGACGACACGGACACATACCACCGGCAACAAAACACACACATACCACAGACAATCCTCCACTGAACACACTCACACTACCGGACCAACACACACCCACAGACAGTGACTGAACAATGCCCACACACATGATGCTCACACACACACCCCCTGTCGGAGGAACACACACACACACCCTGCTAATTTTCGTCAACAACACACGCCCACGCACTGATGAAACCAACACATGAACCACCCACATACCCAGCTGCGCTGAACAAAAACAGAGAACACACACACTGCCAAAAATTTTACCGATCCATACTTGCAACACACATGCATGCACACACCCACCAAAATGATCAAAGAAAATACACAAATACTCACCAGATCGACAATCGTTGATGACTGGAAAGCAATCGATAAAGAACTGGATAGCCGACCCAACTCCCGCTCACCGGAGACGCTAAAAACGCACACCGCCACACCGTCGACGAACCACCCTACCGGCCGAACCACCTTCGCTCTTCCCTGGAACTGACAACGATACCCACACGACCACGCACATGCGTAACATCCACGACCATGGCCACCTAACGCTCACCGCCGACAGCTCCTTGCAGTCCGTCGAACCGAACCTCTCTCTCTCTAGAATTTTCTGGATGATTTTTCTCTTCTCATTTCAATCCACTGCATGCATATATATATATATATATATATATATATATATATATATATATATAATCAGTGGTTGAAGATTGATTTTACAATTGCCACATTGCCTCCCGCTTTCTCTTCTCTCTGTCGCCAGCGATCTCTCGTCACACACACAAGCTTATATATGTGTGTTTATAAAATAAAAAAAAATAATTTTTTTTTTTGTTAAATTGCTCTTTTCTGCCCCTAATTCTCTAACTCTCATTTTTAGTTCAAATTTACACTTATAAGTTTCTAAAATTGAAATTCCACCCTTAACATTTTCAATTTTAGATTTTTACTTGACAATTTGCATTCCAAGTTTAGAATAAATATTTCTATATTTTTAATTTGACCTAATAATTTTTAATTTGGTTTTTAATTAACATCATTTTTTTTTCCTAAATGCTCTAAATTGAAAATAATAACGTACATGCTAAATTTCGGGTCTTACAGGTTATACTCATAGAATCTATCCATAAAGGATAAAATCATATACCTAGCAGTGTTGTCCAGGATGATGTGGATATTTGGCATTTAGAAGTCATCTTTTGGACTTGCCCCTTTGAGGCCTCTATGGTTAACACAAACTTGGATCCTTTCATCTTTCTTGGATACTGGCACTATGTTACTCAACTACACACAGTAAGTACAGACTTCGGTGAGGTGAGCTTTGAACTGCTTCATGATTTCCTCTTTAACTTTCAAGATGATATTGGGTCGCATCTTTCGGAGCTTCTTCTTGATTAGTTTGACTCCCTCTTTAATAGGAAACTTGTGTGTCATGATATTGGTTTATAATCCTACCATGTCATCATAAGACCATGCAAAAACATCCTGATATTTATTTAATAAGGAAATCAAGTCTTCTCTCTCTTGGCTACTAATCAACTTCCCAATCTTCGATTTCCTAGGATTTTTCGGATCTCTTAGGTTCCCTGTTTCGGTCTTGTCTCGACTCAAAATAGGTCATTCCTCAAATATTTCTAAGGCTCTTCGGACTTTCTCGGTGTTCACAAAAATAGGGACATCTTCCATTTTGATTTCCATTAACTCCCGATTTATTTTCTTATCTAGTTTGTACTCATCAGGGAGGGGTGATTCATTATTCTACAGAATACATTCAAGATTATTTAGGAACCTAAAAAGTAAATACAAAAATATAATTTTAAATATGTTATAATCTTAGCATGACTATTATTACAATACAAAAAAAAAAATCGAAAAAGTTAAAAGGACCCTAGAGATATCATAATCTCCACTATCTAGTGGCTAATTAGATAGGAGATGTTACAGCTTCTCGTTGATTACCAAGATCCTTGTCGCACTAGGATTAGGCGAGCTTTCTCATTACTGAGGCTACTAGCTGGATCAGCTACTCCGACATTATTCCCTTCCTTGTTGATCATACCAACTAACACTTCGGACCACAGGACTGGAAGGTTAGGCTTGGTTTGGTAAGGGATTATCACGAAGTCGATTTATCTTTTTTCTCTTCTTTCTCAGCTTGAACTGTGGTAGTGGCGAATGGAAAGTTCACTCGGATCTGAGGTATTATTCTCTATTCTCCATTCTTCCCAAGTTATTTGTTGAATCCCCCATTTAGGCTTAGAACGAAACTCAATTCGTAGGTATCTAGCTTCTGCCTGATATCAAATAGGGATCGCATTCTTGCTTTACCTTTGTTGACTTCTATCTTCAGATCAAAGTTTATAATGTTTATATGGGTGGCTAACATAATGATAGTAGCGGCCAGTTTAGGTGTGGGTGGTAGACTTCCTTCTTGAACATATGAAGTACTAGCAATATCGAGAGGTTGGAAAGAAACTACCTGGTTAACATGCTCGGCTACTATTACTAGTTCAGCAGCGTTCGGTAGATGGAATGATCTTTCTCAGCATAAAAGTTAATGATACCATCCTCGATGATAAACTTTACCTTCTAATGAAGTGATCAGGGCACTGCCCCGGCTAAGTGTATCCAAGGTCTTTCGAGGAGCAGGTTATAAGCAGCTGGTATGTCTAAGACACGCAGGTCTACTTGAAAAGTAATCAGGCTTATAACGATCGATAGTGTAATTTCTCCCATAGATTCTCTCTTCTTACCATCGAAAGCCCTAATGATGATAGGGATAGGTGTGATCTGCCTACATATTTCCAAATCAGTTTTCTTAGTTTTAGAGTAGTTTTTATATTTATTTTATTATGTTTTAATTAGTTTTTATATTTTTTTTTTATAAATCAGGTGTGTGAGGCAAAAAAATAAGAAACTAGAGCGTAAACAATGAGATCAAACCAAGAACGGTCGAAGAACAGTGGAAAAATGAGCAAGACAGCAATATTCTAAAAGCAGCCCACCACTGCGGTGTCCAGACCTCCGCCGCGGCGATAAAAATGCAGAGAATGACCAACTTCTACTGGAAGCTCATCACCTAGGTGGTGATGTCACTGCCTAGGGGGTGAAAATGCAGGATGTCAACCTAATCCACTGCCGAGGCGATCAGCTAACCGACCTACTCACCGCCGCGGCGGTGACCTCTGCACAGTTTAGATATTTTGTTTAGATATCTTCCCTATAAATATCTTCTCCTCTCCTTTGAGTACCCTCCATCCATTAGATCCCTTAGGGCTTAGTTTATAGTAGAGAGAGAGTATAGGGAGTGCTCAAACAAATCTGAATGAGAAGATTACCACGCGGAGAAAGAGAATCGATTGGTGGACAATTTTAGCGGCTAATCTTCGGATATCGGCTAAGTTCATCCATTTTTCCTTTTATTTCTTAACTTCAATATTTGTTTGAGCATGTTTCACTTTGTTTCAATTGTAGAAATGGCTATGGCCATAAGCTAAATGTGGATTATGTATAGGATTAATATTATTTATAAAAATGTAGTTTTGTTTAAGTTGTGTTTCTTTAGTGATTGTTCTTCGCTATTTTGATTGTGTGTGCCATTTCTTTGTTTATCATGCTTAGAATGATATTTAGAGAATACAGGGTTTAACAAACCCCGGATTCGGACTAGGGTAAACAAACGCCATGATTCAATAACCCGAGATGAAGTTGGATTGTGGGCAATCGATGATGTTAGGGAAAGACTCACGTGACCTAGGGTCCTTAACACATTGAGGGGGACTTATTCATTGACTCACAGTCATGTATTCCCCCGTCTTACACTCGGGAGATGTGGCAGTGGAGTTTTAGAACTAAGATTGTCAATAGGGTAAACACAACGTGACGATCCAATGACCCAGTCGGGAGTTGGATTGTGTTCAATCAATGACGTTGGGGCGAGACTCACGTGACCTAGGATCGTTAAGACGTTGAGTGGGACTTCTTCGTTGACAAGAAGTCGCATTATATCCCTCATCTTACACTCGAAGGAGGTAGCGGGGGAGTTTACAAACTGAGATTGTCGAATAGGTCGAACACCATTATTGTAAATTAAACGAAATCAAACGCGTTTAACTAAATAAAGTTAATCCCTAGATAATCCATCCCATAACTATCTCGTATTAGTATAATCAGTATAGATTAAATTAAGTTATATTAGTATTAGTATTAATAAATTAAATACATTTTTTTTAGCCTAGATAAAGTTAGGTCATGATAAACACGATACTCGATAATAATGACAACCAATCCCTATGGATACAATACCCGATCTTAATAATCACACTATACTAAAACTTTAACCTCATACATTTGCGAGTAATCAATATGCGAGCGCATAACAAATGCTTGCCGAAAAATAGCA
This sequence comes from Eucommia ulmoides, assembly GCA_016647705.1. Lineage (NCBI taxonomy): Eukaryota > Viridiplantae > Streptophyta > Magnoliopsida > Garryales > Eucommiaceae > Eucommia > Eucommia ulmoides. The sequence goes on from CM028331.1 coordinate 22,909,580, forward strand.
ATGGCTCGAATTTAGTCTTCTTTTACCTCTATTTTCTTGAGCGTACTTAGAGAGTATATGTCAAGCGCGGATCCATTGTCCACTAGCACTCTATAGATGATGAAATCCCGATACTGCACTAATACGTTGAGAGGTTTGATATGCTCAGTTCTTTTAGAGGGTATCTCATCATCAATAAAGGTCACAAGATTGGTGCTACTGATAATCTCCATTATATTAATGATGTGGTCCTGTGACATAAAACTTGGTACATAGGCCTCAATAAGGACTTTCAATAGAGCATTTTAATGTACTTCGGTGGTCATTAGTAACGACAGGATTGAAATCTATGTCGGTACTTTGCTCAATTTCTCGATAACCTTGTACTCAGTGTTTTTAACTACCTTTAGGAACTCTTGTACTTCTTCCTTAGTGACAATCTTCTTAGGGATACCCTTGGATTTTTTATCTGGTACTTTCAGCAAGTCTGGGGCAAAAAAGATTCTCCTACTCCAATTAATACCTCTGATCTCTTCTACATGGTCTTTTATCCTTAAGATATTGGTTTTAATCATCGTAGAGTAATTACAAGGCACTTCTTTCAAGTCTTTCATTGATTCTTTCTTTGGTATTTCAAAGGTTAGCGTGATTTCTAGTCGGATTATTTTTGGGTTCTAGAGTGCTTGGGGTTTTATGGTGAAGTAAGAAACTTCTGATCCCCATGCCTGATCAAGGTTTAACTTCATAAAACCATAGTCAAGCATGTTAATCCAAGAAATATCCTTGACTGGATAGCTTGGTCGTCTACCCATGGTGCTAGAATTTTCCTTGGTATGGGGATTATTCTACCATTAGGTTTCTGAGGCTTGGTTAGATTTGTCCTCTTAGTTATAATTGGGTAATTGAGGTCAAATATTTTCTTAGAAGGTAGAAATGTTGCGTTTCTTGGAGGTTCCATCTTGGGTGGTTGATATACATTCACGACCTATTGCTAGCATAAAATTACATCGTTATTTTCACCGCAAGTGTATGGGTCAAGTTTTAGTAAAGTGGGAAGAGTAAGGGTTGTCGTATCCACAGGTATTAGATTAGATCGTCGCTAAGGACCACTATTGTCATAACCTGACTTTATCAAGGCGACTCAATTTATATTTTTTGTTAATATAATTAATATACTAAACTAATTAACCTAATATACTAATATAGACATTTAAGGGAGGAAATTGTCTAGGGATTAATTTAGTTCATTTAAACGCGTTCGATTTAAAGTAGTTTACATTAATGGCATTCACACTAGCCGACAATCTAGGTATCGAAATCTCACTCACTACCTATCCCGAGTGTAAAGTGAATGAATATGTGACTTTGTGTCAACACCGAAGTCCCTCTCGAGCGTCTATACGACACTTGGTCACATGAGTCTCGCCCCAACCTCACAGATTGCATAATTTCTAATGCCCTCCCGGGTTATTAGATCATCACGTTGTGTTTAAACCCTAATCCAAATCCAGGGTTACCTCTCCCGAGTGTCAAACCCCGTATTCTCAAAATAAACCCTAATACCATAACAAGCATATCAATATTGTAATAAAATAGTAAACACAATTGGATAATGATAAACAACCATTAACAAAACATAAATTCAATCAAATAACGTTTTTATAAACGAATCGCTCCCTAGACAATATATGTTTAGTTTTTCACGGCCATAACCAAATATACAACAAAATACAAGATAAACATATACAAAACTATCAACCAAACTGAGAATAAAATATAGAAACGAGGAGACTAGCCGTTATTCGAAGAACCGTCGCTAAAACCACTCCGAGAACGTTTTCTCTTCTTAGCTTTGTGATCTTCCCTTGGTTGATAGGCCTTGGAGCACTCAAGACACACACAAAAATGTTCCTAGTGTTTGGGGGATAAGAAGGAACATTTATAGATCCCAAAATATCCTAAAAGATCTGCTATCGGACAACTATAGCAATGGGGAAGTCAGTAAAGTCACTGTCAGATGACCGCTACAGCGGTGGTTTCACCCTGCAGTGGTGGAGCTCTCTATATTTTAACCGCTGCAACAGTAGTTTCACCACTGCAGCGGTGGTTTCACCGCTGCAGCAATGGATGCAAGTTCTGAATTTTGATCTTTTTGCTCTTTTTCTCCACCATTCTTCCACCGACTTGCTCGTTTATAGACTGTTTTCGTCCCTTTTCGCCCCAAACACCTGATTTATAACAAAACAAATAAAAATGTATTAAAACATATTAAAACGCTATAAAAATATTCAAAAACTACCAAAATTGGCATGGGAATAAATAGATAAATTACACCTATCAAATACCCCCAAACTTAGAATTTTGCTAATCCTTGAGCAAAACACTCACACTAAAATAAAAAAACTCAACTAAATTAACTAACACAAAAACTAAACATGAATAAAAACATAAACTACCGAAACATAACGATATGCAAGTTTTGAATTCAACTATCGACCAAAACATTTTCCCTCAACAACCCCCAATCATATCGAGTTTAGGAGTAAAACGCACCATGTAATATTCTAGAATTTCAACATTCAATAATAGTAAATGTCATTCTAGATTCTTTCAACATGTGTGTGAGAAATTCAATAATAAAACTATCCAACAACCGGATTGGATTATCCACCAACGAAGTTCACGACTTAAATCGATAAGGATTAAAATTTCCATATACCTGAATGGGTTCCACTCTCCACTAATGTAGGCTTAGAAGTTCAAAAAGATCAATAGGACTTGGTTCGGTTTGGAACATTTGGCCAAGGGTATATCGGGAATATAAAACGGGATAACGTCATTAACTCAACGATACCCAAGGCACAACGCTTGGCACACAATCACACTCGAACCTCCATAGATAAATTTGAAATAGCTCTGAACATACATTTAAGACTGACATACTCACTTGTTAAAAGAAATGGAAATTGAACTATATTTACATATGATTTTTTTTTAAACGTACCACACCCCCAAACTTATTCGATTATTACAATTTCACGAGTATGGTTAAAACGAAAGAAAAATGAAAAGTGAGTATTCGAATACCAAACCAATCAAAAGTTCGCCCTAAACCCAACCACTCACTTTAAGTAGCATACACGAATGCTAACGAGATTCACTCAAATTGTGCCTTCGGTTTAGCGATATAGGTTTGGAAAGAATTCAATTGGCTAGGGTATTTGTTATGTGTTCAGAATTGAAACGACTTATAGGCTTCGACAGGGTAACAAGGGATAAACATATTACAAGGTAAACTTCAAAGGCTCAAGCAAATCAAATGAGTGCCTAAATCATATCTCTTAAACTACCTTATCTAGGATTTTGCCTCAAGTTTTCCCCAATCAGGTTCTAGAATCCTTAAAATTATCATGAATTTGGCTAATGGATAATCGGCCTCAAATCAATTGAATAGTTATACATTGAGTTTAAGTGCTCGTGCATATTAGGATCCTCAATAATTTTCACCAAAATGACATGCCAAGCACACAAAACACACATGAATGGGCATTACCCTTAACCTCGAAAAATAACTAGGGGATAATATCATCATAGGGTAATAGCCCAAATGAACTCAAAACTCAGCACACAACAAACATAAACACATCTTACACTAAACAAACATGCAAACAATTTAACTAAAACTACACAACTAACAAAAAGAACATATACTAATATACTACACATCACCCCCAAACGTAAAACGGGCAGTGTCCACAATAACCCAATCATCGTTCTCAACAATTGAAATATAACATGCCGATAAAGGGGGTTTAGAACACGTACCTGGGAGACGAGACAATCTCTCCTCCGAATGAATTTGGTGATGATGGATCTAATTTATTCTATAAACTTAGGTTGACTCCCAAGAAGTGCTCGGTTTAACGTCCTCGGCCTGACATAGAGAAGGGCTCGTCAAAGAGCAACTTCCACCTATAGTATGTGTCATACAACATAACATATAGGTCTTGATTCAGAATACCCACAAAACTAGCGAGATTTGGCATTATTTGGCCTATAATTTTAACTTGACTTAACTCCATTTCTTGTGCTTGGTGGGCATGAAAGAACAGTGCTAAAGGCGACAAAGGACAAGTGATCCACATCGAATTCTCGTAGATGTGATCGTCTTCGATCGGTGGTGGAAACACTTGGTGGATCTCAAATGGTGGATAATCACAAGTGTTATCTTGTGATTTTGCATCGTCTTCGAACTGATCCAAGTTTCTCTCACTTGTTTCTGGTTCCTCACAATGGCTTTCAATGTATGTGTTGTTTGTGTCTCTCAATTCCACCATTTCTGACTCGGCCTCAATATAGCAAATAAGCTGACTGATTTGCGTCCAAATAGACGTTATGGTTGCATCAATTTCGGCATAGGTCATCTCAATATTGTCAAGACGATCCTCATACTCGTTGATCCAGTCATTCGTCTCCCTCCAGAAAGCCTGAGTCTCCTCCATAAATTCAGCGAACATTTCCTCAAAGGTGGGGGAACACTCCTCCTATTAATCCAAGATGTCAATCCATGGAGCCAAAATGGAGAAACTATCCCCCAAGATTTGGTAGCTTGTTGAATAATTAGAACTGTGAAAATAAAACTCCGCCATATTTTCCAACAACTAATAGGCTTCATCCGCGGTTAGTTGGTCGAAAAAAGTGGTATCGTTTACTCTTTCCACCTATGTTCTAGTTGCGACTAATAACATGTCAAGGATGTTCAGTAGTTGACACTCCCTCGGGAAAAGATGATTTGGGAATCGGAATAGCAACTCCTTGTATCTATCCCAACCATAATAAAATGAATCAGAATCTCGTTGAAAGAAAGGCAAAAGCACTTGTTGATCTAACATCCTTAACTACCTTGCAAGAGAAACAAAACTACAAAGAAAAAATTATAAACACAATAAATGCTTAAATTAAAATCAAGTTATTTACTCAAAATATCAACAACAATCTAAAAACTAATCCTCGGCAACGGCGCCAAAAACTTGGTAGCGCAAAATTACGTCGCTACTATCACCGCAAGTGTACGGGTCAAGTTTTAGTAGAGTGGGAAGAGTGAGGGTTGTCGTATCCACAGGGATTGGATTAGATCATCGCTAAGTACCACGATTGTCATAACCTAACTTTATCTAGGTGACTCAATTTATATTTTTTGTTAATATAATTAATATACTAAACTAATTAACCTAATATACTAATATAGACATTTAAGGGAGTAAATTGTCTAGGGATTAACTTCATTCATGTAAACGGGTTTGATTCAATCTACTTTACCTTAACGGTATTCACACTATTCGACAATTTAGGTATCGAAATCTCACTCACTACCTCTCCCGAGTGTAAAGTGAATGAATATGTGACTTCGCGTCAATGCCGAAGTCCCCCTCGAGCATCTATATGACACTTGGTCACATGAGTCTCACCCCAACCTCACGGATTGTATACTTTTTAACACACTCCCGGGTCATTAGATCGTCCCGTTGTGTTTAAACCCTAGTCCAAATCCGAAGTTACCTCTCCCGAGTGTTAAATCATGTATTCTCAAAATCAACCCTAATACCATAACAAGCATATCAAGATTTTAATAAAATGGTAAACACAATTGGATAAAGATAAACAACCATTAACGAAACATAAATTCAACCAAACAATTTTTTTATAAATGAATTGCTCCCTAGACAATATATATTTAGTTTTTCATGGCCATAACCACATATACAACAAAATAAAAGCTAAACATATACAAAACTATCAACCAAACTAAGAATAAAAGAGAGAAACGAGGAGACTAGTCGTTATCCGAAGAACAGTCACTAAAATAGCTCCAAGAACGTTTCCTCTTCTTGGGTTTGTGATCTTCTCTTGGTTGATACGCCTTGGAGCTCTCAAGACACTCCCAAAAACGTTCGTAGTATTTGGGGGAGAAGAGGGGATATTTATATGATCCAAAATATCACAAAATATCCTAAAAGATCTGCTGTCATACCGCTGCAGTAGTGGAAAAGTCTATAGGGTTACTGTCGGATGACCGCTGCACCGCTGCAGCGGTGGAGCTCTCTGCATTTTGACCGCTGCGGCGGTGGATGCAGGTTCTGAATATTGATCTTTTTGCTCTTTTTCTCCATCGTTCTTCTACCGACTTGCTCGTTTTTGGACCGTTTTTGTCTTTTTTCTCCTCAAACACCAGATTTATAACAAAACAAATAAAAACGTATTAAAAAATATAAAATTCTATAAAAATACTCGAAAACTACCAAAATTGACTTGGGAATAAATAGATAAATTACATCTATCACCTATTCGGCTACAATAGCTACATCGATAACATTCTTATTCAACGTTTCAATTTCTCACCATATCTGGTCTAACTCTTTTTGCCCTTGGGAGGTTCCTCCTTCTCCACTTATCAGTTCTGGATTTTCCTCTATTATATGTCCCTTACCCCTATCATCTTTCTCCTCGAATTCACTTCTTCCGCCAGTAGGAAAGATTGCTTTATCATTTATTCCTGAAGTTGAGACCAATATGTCTATCCAATATGCTTTAGGGAAAGTTCTAGCTTCTACCCATACTACTCCAGGTGGTTTGGGAATAGATTTCCATACTCTAGTATAGTCGTTTGAATTGGTCTCCCAATCTCGTCCAACCATGTTGACAGTTGGAGCTAAGTTATCATGCTTAGGCAACGAATTTTGCTGACAGTTAGGTTGAGAAGTCTCTCCCTTCTTTGGGAAACATATCACCTTGGCCTGTATCAAATCTTCTATTTTGTGTTTTAGAGTGATACAGTTATCCACATGGTGACCTAGTACTCCAAAGTGATAAGGATTGAATTGGTGTAGGTCATAGTATGAGCTATGGATGTACAGTCATTTGGGGGGTACAAGTTCAAGCATTTTGTTTTTAACACATTCCTCAAAGATCCGAGAAAAAGTTATAAGGAGAGAGGAAAATTGCCTGGGTTTTCTGTATGGTAGATTGAGTCTATAAGTCTATTGGTAGTTGGATGGGTTTGGAGGCTGTGGCAGAGCTTTATAAGGGGATTGATATGGATATGAGTTGTATGCTAGATCTGGAATATGAGAAAATTGAGGCGGCGGTATGATCTGTGGTGGTAGTACGAATTGAGGTGGTTGTGTGAATTGAGGTGGTGGTACGAATTGAGGTGGTTGCTTCTAAAAGACATGGTTTTCAATTTTGGGAAGATTTGGCTTCTAGGGTTTATATTGAGGTTGGAAGTTCTATTGGTTTCTTTGTCCCTAGCCTATTATTGCCAGTTTAGGGTCTTTCTTCTTAGGTATTGATCTCTTGTGTTCCTACTCAGTCGGCTTTTGAATTCTTCCAGTCTTAACACCCTCTTCTATATATTTTCCTAAAAGGATTACATCAGAGAATGGGTAATTCAGTGTGTAATAAAGGCCCATAGTATGAATAAAGTTGAGCCTGGACAAATATTTGGACCATCTCGGCCTCCTTCATTGGCGATTCTACTTTTGCAGCTCTATCCCTCCATCGGATAGCATATTCCTGAAACTTTTCCTCACACTTTCTAGTCAAGATTTAGAGAGAAATCTTATGCGACAACACTTCCTGATTATAGTTGTATTTCTCACAAAAGACCTTAACTATGTCGAGGAACGTCTTCAGTTTTGAATGTTCTATTGTCAAATACCAATTACCAACAAGTCCGTTTAATGATTGTTGGAAGAGCTGAATAGCTAATGCTTCACTGTGGATGTATGCCCCCATCTCATTCTTATACCTTTGGATGTGCCAATCTAGGCACCCAGATCCATTATACTTCGTAAATATGGGCACAACAGAGTTGTCAGGGCACTTTGCTTGAAGTATAGAAGATAGATCATGATATCAGGCATTGGTTCCAGATTCTCTCTTCTTCACTTCTTGGAGTTCTCTTTCCATTTGTAGTAGTTTCTCAATCAGTAGGAATGTTTTATTAAATTGTTCTTTCATCTCTCTTTTGAATTGGTCATTGGTTTCTAGTAGAACTAGGCGAGTATTTGGTTTAGCTGAGGTAGTACTTGGGTTTGGATCAGTCAAAGTTGAAGTAACTTGTGGCTGAGGTTCAACAGGAATCTCCTCCATTTCAAGGGTTAGACATTTTGGGAAGTCTTAAAAGCTCCGAGGCCATTCGACCAAGGGAAGATCACGTTGCGAAGAAGTAGGAAACATTCTCGGAATAGTTTTAGCATCGGATCTTTGGATAAATGGCTAGTTTCCTCGTTTCTCTTTCGTATATGTTTAGCTCGTTTCTAGTTGTATATAGGGCTACGACCATGTTTAGCTAAACATATATTATCTGGGGCTTGATTAAATTCATGAAAATGTTGTTTATATAAAATCAATATTTTGTTAGTGGTGGTTCATGTTTATCTGATTGTATTTGCCGTGTTGTATTGTTTATTATGCTTGTTACGATATACCAAGAATACGGGGTTTTACACTTGGGATAGGTAACCCCGGATTCAGACTAGGGTAAACACAACACGATGATCCAATAACCTAGGAGGGAGTTGGAGAGTGTGCAATCAATGACGTTGGGGCGAGACTCATGTGACCTAGGGTCGTTAAGACGTTGAGGGGGATTTTTTTGTTGACGCGAAGTCGCGTATTCCCTTGTCTTACACTGGGGAGAGGTGGCGAGAGAGTTTATGAACTAAGATTATCGGATAGGATGAACACCATTAATAAAAATAGATTGAAATGAACACGTTTAAGTGAACGATATTAATCCCTAGGCAATAATTCCCACAAACGTCCTACCAATATATTAGTATAATTAGATTAATTAATTTAGTATTAGTATTAATTAATTATAAATACCATTTTTGTCACCTAGATAAAGCCGGGTTATGATAATTACGGTACTCGACAATATTCTCAACCAATCCCCATGAACACAATACCCTTACTCTATCTACCTATACTAAAACTTGACCCGTACGCTTGCAGTAAAGGTGGTGACGCATAATTGCGGCCACCAAGTTTTTGGTGCCGTTTCCGGGGATTATGTTTTAGATTATCGTTGATATTGTGAGGAAATAACTTGATTTTAATTTAGGCATTTATTTTGTTTATAATTTTTCTTTTTAGTTTTTTTTTTTTTGTTTACGAGGTACTTGGAGATGGATCATCGACAAGTCATTTTTATGTTCTTTCAACAAGATTTCGAATCGTTATATTGTGCTTGGGAATGTTACAAGGTATTGCTGCTTCGGTTCTCGAATCATTATTTTCTGAGGGAGTACCAACTACTGAACTTCCTCGATAAGTTACAAGTTGCAACAAGAAATTGGGTTGAAAGAGGAAACGGTACCACCTCTTTTGACCAATTAACCGCGAACGAGGCCTATTAGTTATTGGAAGACATGGCGGTATTTGATTATTGAAGTTGTAATTCTTATTCAAGCTATCAAAGCTTGGGGGATAGTTACAACACTTCGGCGCCATGGATTGACACTCTAGACCACGATGATGAGTCTTCTCCCAATCTAGAGGAAATACTCGCTACTGTCATGGGGGAGACTCAGAGAGTCTTGAGGAAAACAAATGACTAGATCAACAAGCACGAGGATCGTCTTGATTTTATTGAGACGATCTATGCCGACATTGATACGATCGTAACGTCTTTGCATATACATATCAGTCAGCTAATAGAAGGACCAAAACTGTAATTTACCTAAAAATTACTTTTCTACCCCTGAAGTTTGCATGTGCAAGTCATATGCCTCAAATTCGTCACAATTAACGCATATTTTTTATGAAAGGGCCACTTAATAAAACAGCTACAAATACGAGGCCACTTTGACTAAAAACAAGTAAGGGCTAAATGAAAAACGTGTGCAAATACGAAGACCAAAACTGTAATTTGCCTTTTCTTTTTTGTTTATTTAGGAAAAGTAAGAACAAGATATAACACAAATGGTAAGTGAAATGCACATTTGATTTTGTCAAGAACACTCCAACTTATTTTACTTACTTAGGCAAATTTAATATTAAGATTTAATTTTATTAGTCCAAAAGAGAAGAAAATATAGAATATAAGTGCCTGCCCAACTCGTAACTAAGAAGGAGGAAACATTTCTGAAGAATGCACACACTTATCCCCGAAAGAATAGAGAACCTCCATTTATTCCACATTTTAGCCACAAGGGTCTAGACATAATAATATACAAAGGGATCCAGTCCATGATCTGAGACATATGGTCAGTCCATGATCTAGGCTTAAATATATTTAAAGGTGCTAGTTCACAGACGGAGACATAGGGTCAGGCCGTGATTTAGGCTAGCACGGAAAGGCATAAAGTAAGAAAAGTAAATGCTAGTTGTTAATAGTTAATAGTCCATAATCGGTGGTTATTTTAAGTTCATTGAGTTTGGTTTCATATGTTCTTGACAAAGGCCAAAGATGTTATGTGTATACCATATGTTCTTGTTATTATAGACACAAAAACGAGACTATATACAAAATCTAAGACACTAAGAACAATCAAAGAACATTATGTATACAAATCAAAATATTTTAATCGAAAAAAAAAATACAAAGAGAAGTTTAAGAAAAACTTACCTAACTTGGGGGAGTGGTATTTCCTTAAGTGTTTTTTTTTTTTTTTTTTCCTTTTTCTTTTCCTTTAATCTTTTGTTCCTTTTTGCTTGGTTGTTATTGAAAAACTTCTTGAACTCTTGTTAGAAGAGTATCAAGAACACCTTTCAAGAGCTTTTTTATAAGAGTTTATGTGTGTTTATGAGGTACAAAGCTTAAGAGATCAAGAGAATTGAGAGAGGATTTTGAGCCTAGAGAGAAAAGTGGTCCAGAAAAACTTGGCTCCTACTGAAAATAGGCTGCCTTTTATAGGCAAAGGCATGCATGCATATTGGTGAGTGTGCATGTGTAGTAAGTCTATTTTAATTGCTTATTGAAATCTCACTTAAGTCTATTTAATGTTAGACAGCTCCGACAATGATCAAGATCTCCTAATATCTTGTAGGTGATCATGAAGATTTTGTCATGATGATCAACATCTAGCCATTTAATGCTTTATTTAAGACTATATTTAATGCCCATTTAATGCATCATTTAATGGCCTTAACGGCTTTGTGATGATGGGGCTAATTAGTCTAGGTTTTTAGGCACTAATTACCTAAGAATATTTGGTTTCATCATAAGATCTTTGATCAAAATCTTGCCCAAAAGATTTCCTATTTAACGTATCATTTAATGCATTCATTTAATGACATTTAATGCCCTTAAATGCTTAGCCATGATGAAGGCTAGTTTGGACTAGGTTTAGGCACTTAAATACCTATGGAATGATGATATTTTATCATCACGAGATGTTCATGTACCAAATCTTTCATAAGATTACTTTATTTAACACATCATTTATAACTTCATTTAATGCCACATTAATTGCTTCATTTAATGCTATTAAATGGTCTTTAATAGTGGCATGCTAATTCTACTAGCTAGGCATCATAACATTTCTAGCAAATTATGATATTATTATGGATGATATATGTTGATCCTAAGATTTTGATAAACAATTAAAGGTTGATGTTTTTTATGGAACTAACGGTTTAATTAAGTGTTTCAGTTTATTAGTTCTAATGATAAAGATATGATGAAAAGTAATGAATGGATGGTAAAAGAAGATGACAAAGATGGTGAAGGATTAAGAGGTTGAAGAATTTGAAGAACCTAGAGAAAACAACCCAGATTAAATTTCAACTCTTAATATCCCAATTAGGATCACACACGATACAAAAAGTTTTTTAAATGATTTTTATAAATATGTGTTTTTTTTATAGGATCCTAATTAGTTAAATTATTTGCTCCTATGTGAAATTGAAAAAGAAATATTAATAATTGATTAAAATTGAATTTAAGTATTTAGTGGAGCCAACCGAGAAAAAAAAAATCGCTTAAAGGAGCGAAAATGTCAATGAGAATGAATTAAAAATGAATTTAGAAGAGGTTCCCAGCATTGACAAGTCGACAGGTAAGTCGACCGTGCATAGAAGGTAAAGTCTCTGAATCTCTCGGTCGATAGTTAGGTCGACCTGAGCGTAACTGGTGAAATCTCTAAATCGATAAGTCGATAGGGAGGTCGACCTGTGACCAGAAATGGAACTCTCTGAATCTCTAGGTCGACAGATAGGTCGACCAATGGGCTATGGATTTTTGGCTTAGCTATATCCTGAATCGAGCAATCGACCGATGATTCTTAGTAAGTCGACTTATGGCACTATTTCAGGATTTTGTGGAATTTTGGATTTTATTCTAATAGCAGCCGTTACTAACCATTTTATAGTTAAGATTCATGACATATTTTAGGGATTTTATATTATTTGAGATATGCAACACATATTATGATATCCCTATAGATTTGGTTCATTAAGTTTGAATATTTCTCAATTTGGTATATGTAATTCTTTCTATCCTATTTAATTGTGATTGAGAAATATTTGATAGACTTAATTGAGAAGTTTAAAAGCTATAATTAAGTGTTTTGAACCAGGATGAAGTCTTAATGATATAAAGGATCTATAAGAGCAGTTAAATGTCATAACAAGTAGGAACTAGCCGTTGGAGAGCTTATTTTATTCCCTTTTATATAGACCTGTGTTTTTTTTATTATTAGTGACATATCAAGAGAATGATACTAAACTTTCTAAGTGTAATCATATTAATTGAGTTGTGAGATCTTTTCTGAGAGTTATTCTTGAGAATTATTTGTTGTGGATTGTTGCTACTACCGATATGAAGTGACATTGCTATCATTATTCTTTCGGTAGATTCCGAGTGACATCTTTCTAAATTACTTTCTATTAATTGATTGCTTGATTATATTTGGAATTTGATTTTTGAAATTGTTTTTCGATTTTTTATTGAAAAATATTTTTGAAACAATTTCTTGAAGAAATCTGATTATGTGCTCAATAATATGCTACCTATTTTTGTTTAAAATCATATTTTGAATATCTCACTTTTCTATCACTATTTTTGGGATATTAATTGAGTTCTAATTTATCTAGGGTGGTAGAAGTTTCGAGTGAGAAAAATCACTTATGAATTTGTAATTGGTGAGTCGAGTAATGGATTGAATAATATTGAGAGTATGTAATCTAAGGGTAGCTGGTTTCAGTCTCTTCCTATAAAGACATTAATGTAGTAATTCTTCCTTGATTGAATTGATTTGTGAGAAATTTTGTAACAGTTCAATCCTTACAGAGTAAAAGGATATTTGGAGTGTTTGTGAGGTTTTGATTCTTTAGCTATAGTTTAAAAAAGATTTAGGTTATTCTTGAGCCTGTAAAAAGTAAAGGTTATTCCTAAGCCTATGAAAAGGAATTTGTAAAGGTTGATTCTGAGCCTGTGAGAAAAATCTTTGTGAGGGTTCGGTTCCTACCTTTAAAGGAATCTTGAGTTTAGAGCGTGTGACTGTCCGTGGAGCTCGGGGGACTGGATTAGCCAAGAGTAGCCTTGTGAACCAGTATAAATTTCTGGTGGGCTGCTATTTTTCATTATTTATTTATGTTTTGTTTGGTATGCACCTAGTTGATATTATTTTTCTGTTGTTATATAAAGATAATAATTAATTTAGGATTAAAATTAATTATTTGAATTATTGAAGTATTTTTTCTCTGATAATGTTTTATCTACCCAATTCACCCCCTTCTTGGGTAGCTCACTGGGCTAACAATTGGCATCAGAGCTGATTTTAGTTCGATATACTTCACAGTATAGCTAAACACGATCACTTGGAGTGTCTTGATTCTGAAGTTATATGTACTACTGTGTTGATTCTACTTCTTCTAATAGTCATTGTTCTGATCGTGAGACTGATATAATTTGCAATGATGAAAATGTAGATAAGGCTATTGAGATGCTTATTGCTCTTACGTATGTTTTTGAAAAAGAGAATTTTAAACTAGAGCAAAAAATTGCAATTCTTGAAAATAAGAAGTTTAGTATTGTTAAATCTCTCAAGAAAAAGATTTTAGACAAATATTTTGAAACTGTTGAGTTTAAAAATGCTTTATCTAAAATTAGTAAGTTGTGTGAGAAAATTGAGTCTCTGGAGGATGAAACTGAGGTTTTGAAAAATAATTTTTATGATCTTCAACATAATGAATTTAAAAGAAAATATCTTGAAACCTTGAATGAGACCTTGAACATTGAATTGGACAATACAAGGTGTGAGCTTGATAGAGCTTGTGTGAAAATCCATTCTATTGAAAATAAGTGCCAAAATCTTAAGAATGATCTTAAATTTATGCATAAAAAGAATTTTGGTCTACAGGTAAATGTTAGCACCAATGGGCGGTTACTTAAGAAGACTCAAAAGGAGCTTAAAGAAGCAATAGATAAATTCAAGGATGTTGAGAGTACTAAATATATTAAAAAACCAATAGTTACTAAAGGTTCTCAAAATCGCAAACAATATTATGCTCTCGTACGAAACATTGACTATCCGAAGAGGCGTGATAACAGAATTAAGTATTTTTATTGTGGTAAATTTGGTCATTATGAAAACTCTTGTTATTTATTACATGGTTACTGATAGGTGTAAATTACCTATCTATATTCAAATCGAAATTGTTAGTTTTTTAGTACGTTTATTACATTTTAATACATTTTAATGTGTTTTTATTATTTTTGTACTAAACCAGGTGTGTGGGGTGAAACGGTATGGAAACGGATGCTAAACGATGATATCGGATCAAGAACGGTGGAAGAACGATAGAAAAATATGCACAAAGGCTATATTCTGAAAGGCAGCCCATCGTCGCGGTATCCAAGCTACCGCCGTGGCGGTGAAAATACAGAGAGGTGCTTTTCTTGCTGAACGTCCACCGCCACGGTGGTGAAACTGTAGGATGGTCCTGAATCCACTGCCTTCTCCACCGCCTAAGCGATCAATGAACTGACTTACCTCACCGCCACGGCAGTCACTCTACATATTGGATTAGATATTTTTAGATATTGTTGGCCCTATAAAACCCCTCCTCTCCTCCTCTCTTCTAATTTTATCACCCCCTAAGGCCCTTAGAAGATATTTGTTTAAGAGATTTTTGAGGGAGAGCTCACAACCCGAGGTGGAAGAAGAAGGAAGAAGTGATCGTTCAACAGTTTTAGTGCCAAATCTTCGAATATCGACTAAGTTATTTCATTTCTTTTCTTTGTTTTCTTCATTTCGATAGTTGTTGGGCATGTTTAGTCCATTTTACATTGTATATATGGTATGGCCATTGGCTAAACATAAGTTATTTAGGGATTAGCGCTATATTTATGAATATGTTGTTTGATTGAGTTTATGTCTCATTGGTAGTTATTCTTCGTTATTTTGATTGTATTTATCATATTATTTGTTTATCATGCTTAGATTGATATACCGATAATACGGGGTTTGAAGCTCGAAAAAAGTACCCCAAATTTGAACTAGTGTAAATGAACGCCACGATCCAATAACCCAGGAGAGAGTTGGATTGTGTACAATCGATGACATTGGGGCAAGACTCACGTGACTTAGGGTCATTAATACGTTGAGGGGGACTTCTTTATTGACACGAAGTCATGTATTCCCCCGTATTATACTCGGGAGAGGTGACGGGGAAGTTTACGAACTGAGATTGTCGATCGGGTAAACACAACACGATGATCCAATAACCCGAGAGGGAGTTACATTGTGTGCAATCAATGACGTTGGGGTGAGACTCACATGACCTAAGGTCGTTAAGACTTTGAGGGGGACTTCTTCGTTGACACGAAGTCGCATATTTTCTCATCTTACACTGGGGAGAGGTAGCGGAGAAGTTTACGAATTGAGATTGTTGGATAAGTCGAACGCCGTTGACATAAACTAAAATGAGATCGAACATGTATTCGTAAATAAAGTTAATTCATAGACAATCTATTCCCTTAAAACTATCTCAATATAATATTAGTATAGTTAATTTAGTAAGTTTAATTAAATTAGTATTAGTATTTAATTTTATTCAATTTATTTTCGCCTAGATAAAATTAGGTTATGATAATCACGGTAATCAATAATAACCACAACCAATCCCTATGGACACGATACCCCTACTCTCTCCATCTTTACTAAAACTTGACCCGTACACTTACAATGTAAATGGCGACACGTAATTGCGGCTACCAAGTTTTTAGTGCCGTTGCCGGGGATTGGTTGTTTGTCATATGCAGTTTCCGACAATCGCCACCAAGTTGTTGGCGCCCTTACCAGGGATTGTGTTTTTTATTATTATTGATATTGTGAGTAAATGACCGAATTTTACTTTAGGCATTTCTTTTGTGTATAATATTTTTCTTTGTAGTATTTGTTTTTGTTTTTCCGTAGGGTGCTTGAAGATGGTAGATCAACAAGTACTCTTTTATTCTTTCAACGAGATTCAAAGCCATTTTATCGTGTTTGGGATCGATACAAGGATTTGCTACTCTAGTTTCTGAACCATCATTTCCCAACGGAGAGTCAACTCCTCAATTTCCTCGATGGGTTACAAGCCGCAACTAGAATATAGGTGGAAGGAGAAAATGGTACCCCCCCTCTCTCTACGACCTAACCGCAGACGAAGCTATTTGGTCATTGGAGGAAATGGAAGCCTATGATTATCAAAGTTGGAATCATTCATCAAGTCACCAAAGCTCGAGGAATTTTTCCAATACCTCGGTGCCATGGATTAACATTCTGGATCACGACAAGGAGTCTTCCCCCAATTTGGAAGAAACGCTTGCAACCATTATGTGGGAGACTTAGAGACTATTGAGGGAGATGCATGACCAGATCAACGAGCATGAAGATCTTCTTAATCATATCAAGACTGTCCGCGCCGACATCGATGAGACTGTAATATCTTTATAGACGCAAATCGGTCAGCTAATCTGCTTGATTGAGGCTAAGTCAAACGCGGTGGCACCCAAAGATTCACAAGCCACATTCTGTGAAATCCACCATACGGAGTCGGAGACATGCAAGAGGTACTTGAGTGAGATCAATGGAGATCCACATACTAATTTTTGTGAATTTTCACCATTCGAATTCCAGCTGGTGACGCCACCATCGATCCAAGACGATCATATTTATAAGGATCCAATGTGGCTCATTGATCCTTTGCCGTAGCTAGCAACATTCTTCCATGCCCACCAAGTACATGAGCCAGTGGAGCATCCTGTTGAAAGATCGAGCTATACATTGCCACATCTCACCAGTCTTGAGGGCGTACTGAACCAAGACCCGGATGTGGTGTTGTACGACATGTACTACGGGCGAAAGCTACTCTTTAATGAGCACTTCGACATGTCAGGCTGACGACCATAAACCAAGTGCTTCTTGGGAGGCAACCAAGGAAAAAAATAAGTTAGATCCGTCGCAACCGATTTGATTCGGAGGCGAGATTCTCCCACCTCCCAAGTACGTGTTCTATACCCTAGTCTTCATTATAATGCTTTATTATGTCATTGGGATTGCTGACTAGGTTATTATGGGCATTTCTTGTTTGAGTTGAGTGTGATGTGTACTATGTTTTTAGTATATTTTATTGTTTCTACGTATGCATGTCTGTTTAGGATAGTTTTTGTGTTATATGCTAAGTTTTGACATCATCTGGGCTATTACTCAATGATGAGTCTATCCCCTGGTTGTTTATTAAGGTCGAGCGTAAAGCTCATGCACGTATGTTCTGTGTGCTCAACGTTATGTTTTAGTAATAGTTATTATAGATCCTACTTGCATGAGCACGTAAACTCATTATATAACCATCTAATTGATTTAAAAACGATTATTTGTCACCTAAATTCATGACATTAGGGTTTCTAGAACTTGATTTGGGGAAAATTAAAGGCGAAATCCTAGGCGAGGTAGTTCGGAAGACATGATTTAGGCATTCATTTTCTCGCTTGAGCCTTTTTAATCTTACCTTAAAATATCATTATCCCTCGTTACCTTGTTCAAGTTTAATAACCATTTCAATTATGAACACTTAACTAATACCATAGCTGATTGAACTTTGTCCAAACCTACATCGCTAAACTAAAGGCACAACCTAAGAGAATCAAGCTAGCAGTTGCAAATACTATTTGATGTGAGCGGTTGGGTTTTGGGCAAGCTATTAATTGGTTCGGTATTCGAGTACTCACTTGTCATTTTTCATTCATATTTCACACACCCCTTAAATTGTACAAATCAAATAAGTTTGGGGGTATATTTAGTTAAAAAAAAAAAAAAATCAAATGTAAATACAGTTTTTATTTCAGTTTCTTTTTAACAAGTGAGTACGTCGTTCTTAACGTATGTTCAAGGTTGTTTCCAATTTAACTATGGGGTTTCGAGTATGAGAGTGCCAAGCGATATGCCTTGGGTAACGTCAAGTTAACGACGTTAACCCGTTTTCTTTTTCAAAATTACCCTTAGCTATTTGTCCTAAACCGAACCAAGAACTATTGATCTTTTTGAACTTCTGAGCCTACATTAGTGGAGAATAGATCCCGGATCAAGCCTATGGATTCCCTATACCTTCCGGGTTTTTTTGTCATGCACTTATATGGTGGATAATCCAATCCGATTAACGGACAGTTATATATTTGAGTTTTAAACACACACACACTTTATAAGGATCTATAATGGCGCTTAATATTGTAAATGTTGAAATTCTAGAACACTACATGGTGTGTTTTTATGCTTGAACTCGATAAGATTGGGGTCTGATGAGGGAAAATCGTTTAGCCGGTAGATGATACTCAAAACTTGCACATATTTGTTTTTCATGTTTTTCAATTTTGTAATTAGTTTTTATATTTTCTTGTATTGTGTGTGTGTTTTGCTCGAGGACTAGCAAAATTCCGAGTTTGGAGGTATTTGATAGGTGTAAATTACTATCTATATCCAAATCAAAATTGTTAGTTTTTAGTATGTTTATTACATTTTAATACAATTTAATGTGTTTTTATTATTTTTGAACTAAATCAGGTGTGGGGGTGAAACGGTATGAAAACGGATGCTAAACGATGATATCGGATCAAGAATGGTGGAAAAACATGCACGGAGGCTATATTCTGAAAGGCAACCCACTGCCGCGGCGTTGAAGTACAGAGAGGTGCTTTTTTTGCTGAATGTCCATCGTATAAGCGGTGAGAACCACCGCCATGACGGTGAAACTACAGGATGTTCCTGAATCCACCGCCTTCTCCACCGCCAAGGCGATCAATAAACCGACTAACCTCACCGCCGCGGCGGTTACTCTACACATTGGATTAGATATTTTTAGATATTTTTTGCCTTATAAAACCCCTCATCTCCTCATACCTTCCAATTTTATCACCCCCTAAGGCCCTTAGAAGATATTACGGTGAGTTTAAGAGATTTTTTAGGGAGAGCTCACAACCCGAGATGGAAGAAAAAGGAATAAGTGATCGTTCAACAGTTTTAGCACCAAATCTTCAGATATCGGCTAAGTTCTTTAATTTATTTTCTTTGTTTTCTTCATTTCAGTTGTTGTTGGGCATGTTTAGTCCATTTTACATTGTATATATGGTTATGGCCATTGGCTAAATATAGGTTGTTTAAGGATTACCGCTATATTTATGAATATGTTGTTTGATTGAGTTTATATCCCGTTAGCAGTTATTCTTCGTTTTTTTTATTGTGTTTATCATATTGTTTGTTTATCATGCTTAGATTGATATACCAAGAATACGGGGTTTGACACTCGAAAGAGGTAACCCTGGATTCAGACTAGTGTAAACGAACGTCACGATCCAATAACCTGGGAAGGAGTTGGATTGTGTACAATCAATGACGTTGGGGCGAGATTCACGGACTTAGGGTCATTAAGGCATTGAGGGGGACTTCTTCGTTCACACAAAGTTATGTATTCCCCCATCTTACACTCGGGAGAGGTGGCGGGGGAGTTTACGAAATGAGATTGTCGAAAGGGTAAACATAACGTGACGATCCAATAACCCCGGAGGGAGTTGAATTGTGTGCAATCGATGACGTTGGGGCAAAACTCACATAACCTAGGGTCGTTAAGATATTGAGGGGGACTTCTTCATTGACATGAAGTTGTGTATTCCCTCGTCTTACACTCGGGAGAGGTGAGCCAACTATTGTAGGGCCATCTGCAGCAGGATCATCAATGCCATTTCATCAGCAAATAACTCCAGGACCAATTGTTCAGCCAGGAGTTCAGTATCCTCAGCAGCCAGCCACTAGTCCGATGGGACTTTATTATCACTTTTCTGGATAGAACCCTCATTAGACTTTATCTTTTATTCTCTCTTTGAATTTTTTATTGAGACAAGTTCCACATTTACTATTTCGATCTGTAATAGCTAATTTAGGTTTTTGGTAAAACTTGACTTCTAGTGTATGAATTTTGATAAATTGGCTACACTTAATCTACTTAGTTAGATTTTTTATCCCTAATGATGATCCAGATGGTATTTGTTCAAAATTATTTTAATGCATAAAATTGATTTTTTGGGTTTATTCAATGTGTTTTTAAAGAGGTATATATATAAATATTTTGATTTAATTACTTTAGATTTATTCTTTCAAAGTATATTATATGTATGCTTAGAGTAGTGTTTCTTTTGTGTTCCCCCCTCCCCAATTTTTTTTTTTGAGATGACAAAGGGGGAGAATTAGTTGATGTTTTATTGAATATCTTAAGGGGAAGTTTATTATATTTTGAAATTTGTGCTTTGTTGAATATCTTTTGATTATCTTCACTATTATGTTTTAATGAGTTATAAAACTCGTCCTCGGATTTAAGGAGAGTGTGGTTATATTATTGTTTTGAAGAAAACGTCAAAGTTAATTGTCATCATAAAAAATGAGGAGATTGTTGATCCTAAGATTTTGATGGACTATTAAAGGTTGATGATTTTGGTGGAACTAACAGTTTGATTAAGTGTTTCAGTTTATTAGTTCCAATGATGAAGATATGATGACAAATAATAAATAGATGCTAAAAGATGATGACAAAGATGATGAAGGATTAAGAGGTTGAAGAATTTGAAGAACTTAGGGATAACAACTCAGGTTAAATTTCAACTCTTAATATCCCAATTATGATCACACATGATACAAAAAAAATGATTTTTATAAATATGTGTGTTTTTTGATAGGATCCTAATTAGTTAAATTATTTGCTCCTATGTGAAATTGAAAATAAATATTAATAATTGATTAAAATTGAATTTAAGTATTTAGTAGAGCTAACCGAGAAAAGAAATCGGTTAAAGGGGCGAAAACATCGATGATAATGAATTAAAAACAAATTTAGAAGAGGTTCCTAGCATTGACAAGGTGACAGGTAAGTCGATTGTGCATAGAAGGTAAAGTCTCTGAATCTTTCGGTCAATAGGTAGGTCGACCTGAGCTTAAATGGTGAATTCTCTGAATCGATAAGTTGACCTGTGACCAGAAATGAAACTCTCTGAATCTCTAGGTCGACCGATAGGCTATAGATTTTTGGCTTGGCTACATCCTGAATCGAGCGGTCGACCGATGATCCTTAGTAAGTCGACTTATGGCACTGTTTCAGGATTTTGTGGAATTCTGGATTTTATTCTAATAGTAGCCATTACTAGCCATTTTATGGTTACGATTCACGAGATATTTTAGGGATTTGATGTTATTTCAGATATGCAATACATATTATGATATCCCTATAGATTTGATTCATTAAGTTTGAATATTTTTCAATTTGGTACATGTAATTCTTTTTATCCTATTTAATTGTGATTGAGAAATATTTAGGAGACTTAATTAATAAGTTTAAAATCTATAATTAAGTGATTTGAACCAGGATGAAGTCTTAATGATATAAGGGGTCTATAAGGGCAATTAAATGTCATAACAAGTGGGAACTAGGCGTTAGAGAGCTTATTTTATTCCCTTTTATATAGACATGCATTTTTTTTTATTATTAGTGACATATCAAGAGAATTATACTGAGCTTTCTAAGAGTAATCATATTGATTGAGTTGTGAGATCTTTTCTAAGAGTTATTCTTGAGAATTATTTGTTGTGGATTGTTGCTACTACCGATCTGAAGTGACATTGCTATCATTATTCTATTGGTGAAAGCTAGGTGAGATCTTTCCAAATTACTTTTTATTAATTGATTGCTTGATTATATTTAGAATTTGATCTTTGAAATTGTTTTCTGATTTTTTATTGAAAAATATTTTTGAAACAATTTCTTGAAGAAATCAGATTACGTACTCAATAACGTGCTACCCTATTTTTGTTTAAAATCGAATTTTGAATATCTCACTTTTCTATCACTAGTTTTGGGATATTAATTGATTTCTAATTTATCTGGGGTGCCAGAAGCTCCGAGTGAAAAAATTAATTATAAATTTGTAATTGGTGAGTTGACTGACGGATTGAATACTATTGGGAGTATTTAATCTAAGGGTAGTTGGTTTCAGTCTCTTCCTTTAAAGAGATTGAGGTAATAATTCTTCTTTGATTGAATTGATTTGTGAGCAATTTCGTAACTCAATCCTTACCAAGTAAAAGGATATTTGGAGTGTTTGTGAGGTTTTAATTCTTTAGCCTTAATTTAAAAATGAATTAGGTTATTCTTGAGCTTGTAAAAAGTAGAGGTTATTCCTAAGCCTGTGAAAAGGAATTCGTAAAGGTTGATTTTAAGTCTGTGAAAAGAATATTTGTGAGGGTTTAGTTCCTACCTTTAAAGGACACTTGAGTTTAGTGGCTGTGACTTTCCATGGAGCTCGGGAGACTGGATTAGCCAAGAGTAGCTTGGTGAACCAGTATAAATTTCTGGTGTGCTGCTATTTTTCATTATTTATTTTTTTGTTGATTGGTGTGCACCTAATTGATATCATAGTTTTGCTATTATATAAAGATAATATTTAATTTAGGATTAAAATTAATTATTTGAATTATTGAAGTATTTTTTCTCTGATAATTTTTTATCTACCTAATTCACCCCCTTTTTGGGTAGCTCACTGGGATAACAATATCTTTTCATAAGATACTCATTAAATGCTTGAATTTAATGCAAACTTTGCTAAGGGCACACTGGTGGAAGAATCCTATGCTTTTTCAAAGCTTTGGAAGGTATACTTTTAGTAATCTCGGTGTCTTGGGAACCCATTTGCCTAATAAAGGCTTTATTGCTTGATTTACGAGATTACCACTTTAAAAAATAAATTATATAAATATTTTTGGTTGTCAATTTGACAAAACTGGTGAAAATGAAAGTTTTAGGCGTCAAAATGTGAAATAAATGTAATTGACAAAACTTTCTTAAATTAAAGGATTGAAACTAGTTTAAACATATTAAAGGTGATATCAAGATGAAATTCACTTTTAATATTATCATTTTAGTTCGCATTAACTTTTATAAATTTCAAAATTGACCAGAAACATTTCTTTATATCGAATTCTGATCGAATTGACGATTTTATGTTTTTTCTCTATCATTCTCTCTCTTTCTCTTTATTTATTTATTTTTTTTTTTTTACGTTTTTTATCCTTTTCTAGTATCAAATGTAATCTAAGGTAGATATTCGTTCCCTCTAAACTTTAGTGTAAAGTTTATCCGAATTTACACTTTATATACGATTCTTTTCAAAACTAAATTAGAGAAGACAAAATACGGTGTCTACAGCTGCCCCTCTTTCTCATTGGAGTTCACTAGCATTGACAAAGATAGGAGACACAATCATATTGTTCCATAAGACATGAAATTTATACACTGATCCAAATATAGAGAGGAACATCGTAGACAAGAAATTTAAATAGTAATCCAAAGGTAGTGAGGAATACTGTAGACATGAAATTTAAATGGTGATCTAAAGATAGTAAGGGACACCATGGATAAGAAATTATATAGTGATCTGAAGATAGTGAAGAACAACGTGGACAAGAAATTAAATAGTGGTCCAAAGATAACGAGAAATACTACAAACAGGAAATTAAATAGTGATCTAGAGATAGTGATGAATAAGACAGACAGAAAATTAAATAGTGATCCAGAGATAGTGATGAACATGATAGATAGAAAATTAAATAGTGATCCAAAGATAGAGAGAAACACTACAGATAGGAATTTAAATAGTGACCAAAAGATAGTGAGGAACACCACAAATAGGAAATTAAAAAGTTATCCAAAGATAGAGAGGAATACTACAGATAGAAAATTAAAATGGTGATCCAAAGATAACGAGGAACACTATAGCTGGAGTATGTTAACTCATCATCATTTCTTGAGTTGTGATCATACCCAACCAGGGGTTTTTTAACATATCTTAGGATAGTTAAGAATTAAGTCAAATGTAATTTTAACAAGTCCTAATAAGGAGGGTCAATCGACCAGTCCTAGAGGGGATATGCTGTAGCGTTTGGAGAATGCCAACTCATCGCTATTTCCTGGTTATGACCATTCCCAACCAATGGTTTTCCTACATATCTTAGGATAGCCAAGAATGAGGTCAAATGTAGCTCTAACAATGATGTTCTGGGGTTAGCCCAAAAATCACTGAAAGTAAATAATCTAGACCATGATGGTACGTAATGACGTTCTGGGAAAACCTAGAATGTTGTACGATAGGGTAGAGAATATTGATCATCGATATATCTTATTTTTAGTCAAGCCTTCCTAGGGATTTCATACATATCTTAGGATAGCTAAGAATAGGATAAATGTAGTTCGATAATGGTTTTGAACGAACCCAACTGAGGTTTTCCTACATATCTTAGGATAATTAAAAATCATGCTAAATATAGTTCTAACAAGTAAAGTAAATCAATATTGGGTCGAAAGGTTCTGGGTTAGAAAAACCGATTCTGGGGGTGTCATCTCAGTTTGAGACTAAAGCCGACAAATGATGGTTCTCATAAGAGAAAAGTTTCACAAATATTTATTTATTTATTTAAACAAAAAATTAAGTATTTATTTATTTTAAAAATAATTAAACATTGATTTATTTATTTAAACATTAAAAAAAATGACCGAACCCAACCCGGGTTTTCCTATATATCTTAGGATAGCTAAGAATCAGGTCAAATATCATTTTGTCAAGTAAAGTAAATCAATATTGATTAGAAAAAGGTTCTTGGTTAGAGAAACTGATTCTGGGATTGTTATCTTAATAAAAGATTGAAAATGACTGACAGGTTTCTCAGCTGAGAAAACCTCAAGAAAAACTCAACACTCGGTGGAGTTTCATGGAAACATCCTACCTGGGATTGCCAAAGAGGGCTAGGAAACTTCTCATAGGAAGTTACCTTGGATAAAATGTGCCCCAGTTGGAGATTAAGGCTCGGTAGTACATACTTCTCAGTGGATATGAATCATAATTCTTAAATTTTCCCCAGCCCAAGCTGTAGGTGAATCCAATCAAGGAATCTCGATGGAAAAACCCGATATAATGTGCCCTAACCCTAGGCTGGGGTGAATATAACCAAGGAATCTTGACAGAGAAACCCGATACCCCAACTCTAGGCTGGGGCGAAGGAATAAGTCCTGGACGTTCCGGAAAATGTGATAGAACCCACATGGGATGCCCATATACCCTGAACCAAATATGTAATTTTTAATTATCGATCTAAGACTTGAAACCATGTGGATTGCTTATGTATTTTAGAAATCATGTTGAGTCGTTGTTTTAGACAATGATCATTTTGTTTGCTTAGACAACCGAAACCCACCTGGGTTATCTACGTATCTTGTTCTTTACCAAGAATCAGGTCAAAACATAGTTTGGTGCGATGATTCTATTTTTAACTTGATGACTGAAACCGTAAGGGTTACCTACGTATCCTTGTTTTCACAGAGAATTAGGTTGAAAAGTAGTTCAACCTAAGATGATTTTATTTATATAGACGACTGAACCTGTATAGGGTTTCCTACGTATCCTGGTCTTTTCTAAGAATTAGGTTGAAATGTAGTTCACTCCTTTTCACATGACGATTCAACTTATCAAGGCGTCTTAATCTACTTGTCAGTGATTGGATAAGTTCCATGCGGAATTTGATCCTCACCTCTTATCATGAAACTAAGAATGTAAATGGTGTAAACTATGACCCAACCTGTGGGTTGGGGAGGAAACAGATTAGCCACTATAAGAGAAGTTAAATCGGTTTGTCTCGCTATTGTCAAAGGTAATGAAAAATGAATTCGAGAAGAGTGCTGTGAACCCCTAAACACGCTTGCTAGCTTATTATCGGGTGGTATCGGAAAGGGTTTTCATAAAAAGAAACCAATCCTAAGATTCTCTTATTGGTGTAATAACCAGGATATTTAGTTTACCATTAATCCATAGATAGAATTAGTATAATGATTTACCTATGGTGCCAAGGTTCATAGATCAATTGTTAGAATTGGATGGTGAACCCCTTCCTTTCTATTTACTTATCTCTTCGAGTATTTTGTGCTTTGAATACCGATATTTAAATAGCCCTGTATGTTTTCCTGTATTTTGAGAGTCAAATTAATGTTAGAAGAAAAAAAAAAACCGTCTCCGTTTCTTGATCTTGTCATTTGAACGCTGCATACTGACTTTTTTCCTTGAAAGCTGGCAAATCCTATTCCATTGGTGAACTTATTCTTTCGACTGAAAGCTCCATCCTAGTGGTAATCTCCGTAGTGTACCAAATGTGTCTCAAAATTGACTTATTGTATCAGAATCCAAGTCTTCTACAGTGCATGATGGTTTTCGGGTCTATGGCCTTTTAGCGAAGTTTTGTTGTAGGATTTGATTAGGGCCTTAGGCTTTGATTTGTGGTCATTTTAGTGGTGATAACAGGCATCCATGTTACAAAATTGCTTGAAGAGTGATATTTCTTATTTTCTCTTGCTTATTCCCCATTAGTTTTTGTCACTCGTTCTTTCTACTATCTAAAAAGTTAGTGTAGACATCGCATTTTGTCCCGCCCAGTTAGCGTCTGATAAAATGAAAGTTCAAATAAAATTTAAACTTAGATTTAAAAGGAATGAATTTCTACCAGAGATCATAGAGTATAATATACAAAAATTCCTAGAAAACATGAGAAAAACAAAAACTGTTAAATTTGAAAAAATGCAGTTAAGTAAAAGTTTCGGGTCAACCTAAAAAATCCCATAATTTAAGGGGGTCTAAAATGACTTTATTAAAGTTTGATTTTTATTAAATCATCTTTAATATAGATAAAAATTAGCCATAACCTTAAATTATAGGATATTTCAAACAAATTGCTCCAGTTACCTACTCAGACCCTGAAACATTTACAACCACTGAATCTTATCTATTTAGCACCAAAAATATTCATTTTATTTATGCATTTTATATAAAATCCCATCCAGAAACAATCCAAAAGACCTTGATAAATTCTTGTAAAGGTCATGACAAATCCCTACATTACAAAGGTGATTAATGAGTTGGGTTTGATTTGGAATTATACCAAATTCAAGTTATCTTGACAAACCAACCTAGGACCAATGACTTAAGGGCCTAACCATCATTAAAGGACCATGAAATAGGAATTTAAATTACCAAATAACCTTCCTATAAGTTTCCTACAAAATATCTAGGAAGGGAACCAAGACACTTATGATGTGACAAATTGTTATCGAAACTAAACCGATTCGGTTCGCTACCTAAGTTAGGCATTTAATGAGCATTGAATTCCCATCCCATCAATCCATAAATTATTATGATGACATGGATAGGTTATATTCAAGGGATGTAGATATTTTGAGCAAAATATCTTAGGTTCAACTAAAATCCCTGAATTGTGACTACCCGTTACCGAAACCAAACCAAATTGGTTTGCCACCTAGCCAATGCATTAAATATACATTCCATCAACAAATAAATGCTTGGGATTACATGTAAGGTCTAGGTTCAAAGTATCAAGATACTTTCACCAAAATATCTTAGGGTAACTAAGGGACTTGAAAGCCAATCATCAATTACAAGGAAAGTTAACTTGATTTAATCCAAAACTAGCTGGATGAGTGCTTACGAAGTCATGACTTGTCATGGATCATTAAATGATATGTTTACACATTAAGACCATGTTGAATGCATTTGGAAAACATTAATGGCAAATAAACCGAAATAGTGAAACTAACTGGTACTTAGTCCCTAAACCGAACTGGAAGTTGCATATCGAGCCATTAATGCACCCATGTGCAAGCATTGTGATTGGAAGAGAGGTAATGATTGGTAATAATTTCCAATCATTACCAAATTTAAGAAAATATTTGGTAATGATTACCAAATCTTTGAAGTTTTTTCCTTCCACCTAAAATTCGTTCAACACAAAAAAATATCAAATCAAGATAGTAAGTCCCCTAGGCCAAACACCCCCTGAGGAAAAGGTTGGGATAGCCTGCGCAGACTCCCAGCCTATAAATAGGGGTGCTGGGTTCTTCATTTTTCCAAGACTTGAATGCCTCGCTTCTCTCTCTAAAACTCGAGACAAGTCTTGAGTGCTAGACTTTTTGTGCAAATCTCTTAAATAACACACCGTTATTTTGCAGAAATCTGGTCCCAGTTGTTGATCTTGAGGTTGTTGGAGCAAGATCTCAAGAGAAAGATGGTCTCCGATTGAGGATCAACCAAGAAGATCAAGGAGTAAAAGAAGATAATCACTTAGAGAAGACTACATCCCTAAATAGGTAGGTTTTCTTCAAAAACCCCTTTGATCTTGGTGTAATATTGTGTATGTTGCTTGTACATTGAATAATCGTGTAGTTCATACACTTTAATTTCATGTACATAACACATAAAACCCATAAACAACCAAACAAACACTTAATTTTTGTTATAACAACCAAACTATGTCCAAATCATTTAAGAACAATCAAGAACATCAAATCATCTGAGAACATGTCAAGAATATTTGAGGATTCAAACAAAACTACAATGACACCATGCGTTGTGAATACTCTGTACGATTCTCCCGAGAACTTTAAACCGACTCTTTACTAACTATTAATAATAACTATAACTATTAATAACCAGATTTACTTTCTGCTAAACATCAAGATCACAGCTAAGTTGGCTTGTGGATTGGCACGTGCGCGCGCGCGCACACACACACACACCCACACATATATATACTTGGATACTACATCGACTGACCCTTGTGGCTAAGAACTCAGGATAATCGGAGGGCCTCCATTCTTCTGGGGATATTTGTGATTTTTCTTTAGAAACCTTGCCATTTTTCTTAGTTACGAGTAGGACTGGCATAAATATATGGTATTTCTTTTCATTTTTAACTAAGAACTCACACACTAACACTAACTAACCAAAACAAAAGAGTATGATTAAGGTGCTCTTGACAAAATCAAAGAGGTTATGTACATGTCACGTTGTGATTGAAGTTGTTCATAGCTTAAAAACAATTAATAAATAACTAAGGATGTGATTCAGGTTGTTCAAAATAAACTATAACTAAACTAGTTTTAAATAAAACAAACCAGTTTTATAACTAAAACCAGACCAATTTTCATTTAAACCAACCCAGCCTACACGATTTCAACTTAATCCAAATGAACTGTGTAATGACCTGATCTTTGGTAACCAGCCAAAGTACATAGACAACCCATGATATAGGTTCGGTCACCTTAAATAATAAAAAACCGTTTTTACCTTAACTAGTTTGAACTACGCTTGACCTGATCTTTGGTAACCACCCCAAAGTACGTAGGCAACGCACATAAGGGTTTGGTCACCAATAATAATAAATAAATCAGTTTCACCCTAGCAAGAACGAACTACGAATGGACCTGACTCTCATTAATCTAAGATACGTAGGCAACTCACGTGCGGGTTCGGTCGCATATCCAAATAATTTAGTCTTAGTTTGCATTTCATATAGCTTGCGTATTTATATTCCTATCTCTAATAAACTGCTATTGGGTTGTTGTTGTCTAAAATAGTATAGTATAATATAATATTTACTACTTTCATTATGATAAAAACACAAAAAATATTTTTCATTTCTAGTTTAAGTTGCATAATAGATAACTAATACTCCTAAACTCAAACGTTTGCTTGTCTTCAAGTAAAAGAAAAGAAAATAGAGAAAAACATAAATCAAGTACTCAAATTCTAATGATAAAATTGTGAGTTTCGTATTAAATTAACAACTGTAGAATAATCTCCGCAACCACATGCTCCAAGCTCAAATGAAATGCATACATTGAGATTATCCAGAATTTTAACTTTAAGTATCAATCCCAACCCACTCAAGACTCTCGATGTGTAAGTGTGTGCCCAATCACTCTCACCCGACCAAATGAACCCTGAATAAATTTATGTGCAAATGAGACATTGAACAATCTCTAAGTACTGAATGTAAAAACAACCATAAGCCAATTTTTCACGTCACTCTCCACTAATTGCGTAGGTACATATGTCATTGGAGATCAAAAAGGCTTTGCGGGTTGTAATGTATGGCTAGGGTAAAAGGCAGATGAGAATGTCATTTTTAAGCTCAAATCACTCTAGGTATGTATCACAACTCATGGATCTTGCACAATTTTCAAGAAAAAGTTCACGGACTTCCCCTTTTATCAAATATCTTCTTTCAATCAATCCCACAATGTATTATTCACAAAACACCCCAAAAACAACAATTTTTTTCTTTTCTTTTTTTTTATAGGTGAAAACCACACCCCCAAACTCAAAATCAACGTTGTCCCCAAATGTTGCAGGGAATAAGACAACAGGCAAGATAACTCACCATCATACTACAACGATAGTTTTTTTTAATTTTTTTTTTTACAAAAGCAACTCATAAACGAAATGAAACATATAACCCAATCCGCCAACTACTTTCCAAATACAATCCAAACTCACCCTAACACTCAATGATCCATGCAACAATGCCAATTAGTAACGGGTTTAGGAAGTGGAAAAACATGTAGCAGGTCGGATGCACAAAAGTGGGCAATGAAAGAATTAGGCAATGAGGCTCAACGAGGGTAACGAGAGGTAAATAATTTTCTCAGGGCTAGCTTCAAAGGCCCAAAAGATCCAAAACAACTGCCTAAATCATATCTCCAATAACACATAACCTAGTATTTCGCCTCGGGTTTCACTCAAATGGGTTCAAGCGTTCATGAGATGTCAAAGCCTACCTACAACACATAAATGTTTTCCGAGTACCCAAAAAGACAAGTGATAGTGATTTATGGTGCTCAAGTGTAACAAGTCAAGAGTGAATTTCAATTAACATAAGTCAAGCACACATAAATCTCAATGCAATACATTTCAAACGACTTAAGAGAACATCACGTGTCTAAACTCATCATCGATTTCAAGTCATTTCATCTCACCAAAACTCACAATTTATTCAAAAAAAAAAAAAAAACTAAAAACATGGCCAAAAGAACACAAGATATAGGACAAAAATCACACACACGATCATTTCCTAACCCAACACACACACTCCAACATGTGTCTTATCCCCAAACTCAAAGTCAAACTTATATTCAAATTAAACACAAGGGAATAAGACACGTATCTAGGAGGAAAGACAATCTCTCCTCTGAGTGTGCTCGGCTGTGATACCCCAGGCAAGGTGACCGGTGTGGGGCTTTCTCCCATAGCATGCATCCTCAGGCCCCATTATTTGGAAACTTGGGTTATCGCCCAAGAAGCGTTTGGTTTAACGTCATCATCTTGATACTAGAGAAGAGCTCATCAAAGAGCGGCTTCTTCCCATAGTATGTGTCATACCTCACAATAAATGGGTCTTTGTTCAGAATGCCCTTAAGCTTGGCGAGATATGGCAATAAACGATATCTGAACTCAATGTGATTCGACTTTGGCATTTGTGCTTGGTAGGCATGAATGAACATTTCTAAAGGTGGTGGAGGACAAGTGAGCCACATTGGATTCTCGTAGATGTGATCGTCTTCGATCGGTGGTGGCATCACAATTTTAATCTCAAACGGTGAAGACTCAAAATTGTTATTTTGTGATTCTTCATCGTCGATCCATTTTTGGGTTTTCTTCTTATTCAAATATTCATTATTAAACACACCCAAGATCTTCACGCTTGCATTTGATTCCTTATGGTGGCTTTCGATGAATGTGGCATGTGTGTGTCTTATTACCACCATTCCCGACTCGGTCTCAATATAGCTAACTAGTTAACCAATTTGTGTCTTAAGAGACTTTATGATCGTATCGATTTTAGTGAACGTCATCTCAATATTATCAAGATAATCCTCATGCTCATTGAGATGGTCATGAGTTCCCCTCAAGAAAACCTGAGTTTCCCCCATGATTGCAGTGAACATTTCTTCCAAGGTGGGGAAAGACTCCACAGTTTGGTCTGAGATGTCAATCCATGGTGTTGAAATATTGAAATTATCCTCCAAGTTTTGGTAACTTGTTGAATAATTCAAATTCTAATAGTCAAAATCGGCCATGTCTTTCAACGACAAATAGGCTTCGTCCGCGGGTAGGTCGTGGAAAGAGGTAGTACCATTCCCTCCTTCTACCAAAGTTCTTGTTGCGGCTTGTAACCCATCGAGGAAACTCAGTAATTAACACTCCTTCGGGAAACCATGATTTGGGAACCAGATGAGCAACTCTTTATATCTTTCCCAAGCACAATAAAACGGCTCAGAATCTCGTTGAGAAAAAACTCATGAGGACTTGGTGATAAGCCATCTCAAAGTACCTCGCAAAACAAACCAAACTAAAAACAAAAATTCAAAATAAAATAAATGCCTAAATTAAAATAAAGTTACTTATTCACAATATTAATAACAATCTAAAAGCCAATCCCCGGCAACGACGCCAAAAACTTAGTAGCGAATTATTTCGTTGCTACGATACCGCAAGTGTACAGGTCAAGTTTTAATAGAGTAGAGAAAGTAGGGTTATCATATCAATAGGGATTGGTTTATATCATCGCTAAGTACCACAATTATCGTAACTCAATTTTATCTAGGCAATCAAATTTTGTGGTTTTAAAATTAATAAATCTAAAACAATTATAAATACAAAAATAAAATAAAATATGGATTTTCTATGCACTAAGGTTCTATGGGCTTGATTTCATCTTGTTATTCCTATGTTATCCTATTAAGTAATTATTAGTTAATTATGTTCATTCAATAATCAAGATTTCTAAAACTCACTCACTACCTCTCCCTAGTGTAAAGTGAGTGAATATGTAACTACGTCAAAATCGATATCCCTATCAAGAGTTTAGATGATTATATGCGTCTTACCCCAACCTTATGGATTACACAAGTTCTAATAATCTCCCAAAACATTAGAACTTGTGTTGTGTTTAAATCTAGTCCGAATCCGGGGTTACCTCCCATGAGCGTCAAACCCCGTATTCTCAAATCAACCATAATATCATATACAAGCATACAATGAAAGTGATAAAATGGTAAACACAATTGAATGACGATTCTAATTGATGAATCTAGAACTTGATTACCTCTCAGTCTCACAAGATCCTAAATTCCCAACTCGAATACCTAGGTGTTGATTTCCTCCCGGACTTACAACAACCTAAGTTATGCACTCCCAAATCTGGTTATGAATTCAACCTCTCTCGAGTATAAAATTCGCAACCAAACATTGTCTAAATCATTGGCCACATGAATCAAACACATTAAGCCTAGGAGATGCATAAAATGTAATTAAAACTAATAATCAAAAAAATAGTCACAACACGGTTCAGACAAGACTACATCAAGCTCTACATCTATATTACAAACACAACATAGACAAATCCATGGCTAATCTTAACAATAAATTCATACATGTAAGAATGTTCAACACAAAATTACAAATACAAACTTAAAACACAAGATTAGGGAGAGAGAAAGGAAGAGAAAAGCTTATTGAGGATTTGGGCTCCAGATCTTCAATCCAAAGTGCCACCAATGATGTTTTCTTCATCGATCTCGTATCAAAACACCATCCCCTGGTGTTTTCCCCTTCAAAATCGCCTCAAATAGCTCCAAAATTGCCTCCTATGATGTTCATCTCTATTATCTTTGCAAAATGAGTCCTAAAATGTCTATTCAAAGCTTCAAATCCAACCATCGGCGCTACAGTGAGAATTTTTTCTCTACAATGAGCAAAGGGCAGAAACACTTCCATACAGCGCGCTCAAGGTAGTGCCGACACATGCTTCGTATTTTGGCCGTATATTTCTCGTCCGAACTCCGATTGAGGTGATTCAAAAACCTATGGAAATATAAGACGTAGATATACAACTTCCATGTTTTTATATTTTCCAAAATCGAATTGAATTATTGTAAAAAAGGGCCTTGAAATTAATACACCGGAACAGATTTTTTATCTTTTTTCCCATTTATTTATAAACCTACAAAACAATACAAAAACATATTAAACTAACACAAATGCTTGAAAACACATAAATATTTGAATCTAAAAGTAATTGATTTGTTAGTTAATAAACCACTTATCGATAACCTTTACCGCTTACATCATGCTAAAATACATAAAAATAAGAAAAACTTTAAAAAAATGAATTATTTTTGTTTAAGTAAATAAAAGAAAACTACTTGGATATGTTTAACATTGAATATCTATTTAGACCAAGGTACCATTTATGGACGAGTGTCTTGGGGTACGTAAAACCTTCCCCAAACATAACTAACTCCCGAACTTAAAGAATATCTTTGATACATAGACATTTGGAAGTCAAAACACGGGTCATTTTTAAAGGAAAAATGAATTTCTAAAATCCCGGTGACCTAGCACAACATTTAACCCCATGTTAGGTGGAAACTCCATTTTTAAAATAAAATCCCAGCCTAAGAAGTTTTTCAAAACCGAAGCCTTTTCCCTTGAAAAACCATCTTTAAAATGAATGGATTTGGATGACGTAGAGAGGGAGGAATGAAACATGTTTTCCATCTTCTTCCCGATTCTCTACTTCTTCCGCTATCAAAATCTTGGGTACATCAGTTGGCGACTCCACTAGGGACTCTGTAAGAGATTCAGGCCTAGTTGGAGTTTAAATCTATATTTACTGTTTAATAACATACAAGGATTATGTCTTTAATTTCAAGTACAAATAATTCTCTACCAATAATAATAATAATAATAATAATAATAATAATAATAATAATAATAATAATAATAATAATAACTGTTGGCCCAGTGAGCTACCCAAGAGGGGGGTGAATTGGGTAGTAATAAAATTAATCCAAATTTATAATAATTGAAAAATCAAATAATTAATTTTATTCTAAATTAATAACCTTTTCTTTTTCCCAAGCTTAAGAATAACCCTATCTTTTCACGGGTTAAAGATTAATCTAATTATATTACAGGGAGAATCACGACCTAATTCTTTTTATACTTTAGGCTAAAGAATTATATCTTACACAAACACGCTCCAAATATCCTTTTACCCGGTAAGGATTAAACCGTTACAATTCACTCACAATTTGACTCTAATTAGGAAGAATCACACTTAAGTTCTTTTCAACGGGAAAAGAGTAACCTAACCTTTTTGTACTCTAGGTAAATATCAAACCTCAATCTCTTTACAGGAAGAGATCGAAACCCAAAGCTACCCCTGATTAGATATTCCCAATAATATCTAATCCACACACAACTCACAAATTATAATAAAATTGATAAGTTCTTCCCACTCGGAGCTTCTACCACCTCAAATTAAGTTAAACTCAATTAATGTCCCGATAATTACTAGTGATAGAATTAAGTGAGGAAACAAAAATCTGATTATAAAAATAATACGGGTTGCACAAAATTGAGCATGTAATCAAATTATCACATAAATTGTTTTTAAAAGATTTTTTTTATGCTTTTTAAAGTTCAAAAACGATTTCTCATACAATTAATTAACCAAACAAGTAATGATAGCAATAAAGTCAAAGAATATGCTTGAAAAACTTTCACCAAGAACACATAAAAATCTGATTATGATAGATATGAATAGCACACAAATAAGTATGTAATCAGATTTTTACCAAAAATTGTTTTAAAATATTTTTATGCAATTTAAAGTTTAGAAAACGATTTTATCAAGATCTTATCAACCAAGCAAATATATAAAAATAAATATGCAATAAATACTAATAGTTTGGAAAGATCTCACCCGAATAACACCAAGGATTGCAAAACAGATCGCTAGACAGCTCGGATTGGTAACGCCAAATAAATTAGTTCTTTAACTCAAGAACTTTAACTCTAGAATAATCTCACAATATTTTTCTGTATAATATCAAAATAATAACTCTCAGAAAGCTCAGGAACAGAATAATTCTTGATATTGATCTATCATCATGTGAAATTCCCAGGTCTATTCAAAGCTACTTGAAACAAGCCCTATAACAGCTAATTTCCACAAAATATATCATTTAAAATCTCCTATAGACCCTATATATTAATTCTTTTCAATCCTGGTATATTTAACTTAATAATATAACTTCT
This sequence comes from Eucommia ulmoides, assembly GCA_016647705.1. Taxonomy (NCBI): domain Eukaryota; kingdom Viridiplantae; phylum Streptophyta; class Magnoliopsida; order Garryales; family Eucommiaceae; genus Eucommia; species Eucommia ulmoides. The sequence continues at coordinate 22,946,085 of CM028331.1, forward strand.
AAAGCTCTCAATTTGTCCCCAAAATAATTTGATCTTAATCAATGAAAGTATAGAAACAATTATGGACTAAATCGTAAGATCAAAATAAAATCCCTTAAATCTCTCTCATATTTTAAGCCCAAAATATTCTCCACCAAAATAACAATATTTAAACTCAAAATTTGCCAGTTTAAATATAGGAATTTCAAAGATATCTTATAACAACTACATTTTAAATATTATGTCATTAAATGATACCCCAAGACCCCGTACATCATATATAATCAAAATAGATTTTTTTTCATTTAAAAATATTCTTGGAAAATCTCATTTTGGTCCTTAAACATTTTTAGATAGAAATTCATCAAAATAAAAGTATTAAATCACTTTAATTAAAAGAACATTTAATTAAATAAACTAAATTAATAGGGATAATAAAATATATAGTCAATATCTCAATTAAGTACAGATCCCTATAATATCTCAATCAGGTAAGCCAAAAACAACTAGTTAACAACTAGTTTTAAATCAAATCCATGAGATCCTCCAACCCTGAAACTGTCCATCGATTAACCGACCAACGCCCATCGGTCGACCGCCCGATTCAGGGCGTAGCCCAAGCCAAAATATTTTTGCCCATCGGTCGACCGCCGATCCTTCTCTTGTCGACCGGATGATTCAACAAGTTTTACAAGTCGACTTGCCTGTTGACTTAGAGATTCAAAGAGTTCCTCTTTAAACCATAAGTCGACTTACCTGTCGACCGACCAATTTAGAGACTTTAGCTAATTTTCATAGTTCGACCTCTCCTCCACAATAAGTCGACCGATTCCTGCAGAACTCCTTCCTTAATTCAATTTTAATCCAATTTCTTCGACGTTTTTGCCCCTTTAACTGATTTCTTTTCTCAGTTAACTCCTTAAATCAATTTTTAATCTTCTAATCTTTCTTAAAATAATATTTCTTCTTCAATAACATATTGGAGCAAATAAATTTGCTAATTAGGATCCTAATGAAAACACACATAATTATAAAATTATTTTTATGTCTTGTGTGATCCTAATCGGGATACATTAAGAGTAAAAATATATTAGAGTTGTTTTCACATAGATTCTTCGAAATCTTCAATCACTTAGTATCCGTCTCTGCATCTTTCACAATTTCTTCATGATGTTATCATCTCTGCATTCATTATAATTACTTGATGATACTTGTTGGTCTAGTAGAATACCCAAGAGGGGGGATGAATTGGGTAATTAAAAAATAATCAGAATAAAAATTAAATAAATCAAATAATTAATTTTATACCTAAATTAATTATTATATTTATAATACAGCGAAATAATATTATCAATCTAAGCGCACACCTAAACAGCAAAAATAACAAAATAGTAATACAGCATACAAAAGATTTATACTGGTTCACCAAGCTACTCTTAGCTAATCGAGTCCCCCGAGCTCCACGGAGGTCACACCCACTAAAACCAATATTCTTTTAAAGGTAGAAACCAAACCCACACACCGATTCTTTTACAGGCTTAGAATCAACCTTTACAATATCATTTTCTTAGGTTAAGGAAGAACCTCTACTTTTACAGGCTAAAGAATAACCTAATTCTTTTTAACACTAGGGCTCAAAAATCAAAACCTCTCACAAACACTCCAACAATCCCTTTCACAGGTAAGGATGGAACCTTTACAAATCACTTAAAACACAATTCATATTCAGGAAGAAGCAATACCTCAATCTCTTTATAGGAAGAGACTAAAACTCGACTACCCTTGATTAAAAACCCCAATGGTATTTAACCCGTCACAACTCACTTATACAAAAATTGATAAGAAGTAAATCTCACTCGGAGCTTCTACTACCCCAGATAAACAATAACTCAATTAATTTCCCAACTAGTGACAGAAATATGTTAAATACAAACATCTGATTTTAACAAGACATGGGTAAGAAATTGGAGCACATAATCAGATTCAAGAAATTGTTTGTAAAAAAAATATTTTCTTCAAAAATCAGAAACAATTTCTAAGATTAATTTCCAAATATAAAATCAATAAACAAATAATAAGTAATTTGGAAAGATCTCACCTGGAATCCACCAAAAGAAAATAGTATTGCAATGTAACTTCAAATCAGTAGCAGCAATGATCAGCAAATGATTCTCTTAGAAAAATTCACTCAATTCTCAATAAGATATCTCTTAGAAAAGCTCACTCAATTGATATATTCTGATCTCTTTTGATAATATATGAGTTCTTTCTCTTAGAATGATTAGTCGTAAATAAAAATTCGCAGGTCTATATATAGGAATATGAAATCAGTCTTATAACAGCTAGTTTACATGTGTCATGACAATTAAAAGCTCTTATAGACCCTTTATTTCATAAGGACTTCGTTTAGGTTCAATTCTACTTAAAAACATCTTTCAAATCTCTCAATTAAACCCCCAAAGCATTTCTCAATCTTAATAAATAAATATAGAATCTATTTCAAGTACCAAATTGAGAAACATTAATATTTAATGAACCATATTAATAGGATTTAATTAATATATGAACCATATCTTAAATATAGAGAATATCCTCGAAATCTCTCTCAAATCCTAACCAAAAATGGCTACTTTTGGATATAATCTCGGATTAAACAGTGTGTTCAGTCGATTGCCCAATTCAAGTTATAGCCAAGCTATCGCTGCTGCGTACATCGGTTGACCGCCCGGTTGACTCATAGATTCAGAGAGTTCAGCACTTCTTCACCGGTCGACCTATCGATCGACTTGTTGATTCAGAGAGTTCAACCCTTCTTGGACGGTCGACCTATCAGTCGACTTAGAGATACAGGATGTTACAGCTTCTATGTCCAATCGACTCACCAATCGACTGCTGTCACTAGATCTCTTCTCTGAATACATTTTTAACTCATTTTCTTTTACAATTTCGCCCCTTAATCCATTTTTTTCTCTTAATTAGCTCTACTAATATTCTTATATTCCATTTTAGTCATTCAAAATTATTTCTTCTTATTTCACATAGTAGCAAATAATTCAACTTAATCAAAACACATAAAAGATAAAATACATTTTGTGTCATGTGTGTGTTCCTAAATAGGACATTAAGAGTTAAGATTCACATGTGTTGTTTTTCCTAATTTCTTCAAATTCTTAATTCTTCTTTATTATCTTGACATCTTCATTTAGCATCCATTCTATTTAACGTATTCATTATTGGAACTTTAAATCACTGAAACACTTCAATTAAACATTAGTTCTACTAAAACATCAATACTCAATTGTTCATTAAAATCTTTGGATCAACAATACTGTCTGGAACTCTTTAAACTGAAACACTCAATAAACACGTTAGTTCCATAAAAAACATCAATATTTAATTGTTCATCAAAATCTTAGGATCAATAACAACAACAACAACAACAACAACAACAACAACAACAATAATAATAATAATAATAATAATAATAATAATAATAATAATAATAATAAGCATATCATTTCGTATGTATATATCAGCATGCATGCATATTTATTGTCTTTATTTACTGCATTTACGTTTACATTCTTTAAATACTGCATTTAAATATTGTATTTACATTTCTGTATTTACATTACGGTATACTATCTCCAACGCATGAGCACTCACTTTGCATTGGATATCGTTGATGGAAAACCGAAGCCGTAACCCTGTTAAGGATAAAAAAGCTAGTAGTAGGCATTGAAGTCAATGAAGTTATGAAGCTGATCTAAGCCATGAAAACCCTTAAGTTAGAAAGAGAAGTTAGGAGAAGCAAGACCGAGTAGGTTCATCCATCGGCATTCAGCTATAAACTTCTTCTCACTCGGACCACCAACCAAATATGGATGTTCCCCCGGGGAGGACGCTGGAGGTTTGAAGGTCTGGGAATCGAGCTTTTTAGGATGCGCTAGAAGAAAAGCCAAAACCACATATAGTGAGCCTAGGATAGAGGATAGTCAAAATCCTGTTCTACTTAGGACACAATATTGCAAAGAGACATTTAATTTTGCGGTCAGTATATCATTACCCTGAAACCTTACAAAAAGAGTACCTCTAGGACTCAGAAAGAACGATATAGTCAATTAAGAATTTTCATTCTTCTTTACCTATAAGCCTGCTCACAGTTTGGAATTGTATCCGAATGAATTGACTGTTAAACAAGGTATGAGAAAGAATAAAGAGAATCCTTATTATGGCTATACGAGGATTTATTAGACTTGGAAATTTCATTTTGTTCGGATTCAGGTCTTACTTTAGTTTGAGGTTGATAATGACTAAGAGTTTATATGAGATTTCAATTAAAACCAAATAAAAGGGTCAAATTGAGTTTGTAAATATAAGCAAAGTACACTCCATCTATAGACAAGTCATAACAAAATTCAATATGGTTGTAAATTATAAAATTTAGAACTAATGAAAATCTCATCTCAAACTGAGTCATAGTCAAACCACAAACGCCTGTGGAAGCAAAATACTGACAAGGCCATCGTCTAAGTAGGAAGATTGTTTCGCGTTATAAAACACCTATCTCTGCATTCACCATTTCGCACTCGTGCGCAAGCACGACAACCTATCCTAATGGAAGATACAGAGGAATGCCTGAGTGAACCTATCGAGGTAGTCCAACTAAAAGAAGATGTGGTTGTGTTGAAATAGTCCATGGGTCAGATTTATGAACTTTTGAAGCAAGTCTATCACTCTCAATCGAACTCTACAATACCTATTCAAACCCCAAACCCAATGTAACCAATTACCAACTATCCGCCCTCCAGTTCCCATGGCCCTAGCCCGACTACTGGAGAGACATGGAATAGTGAGTCAAGTCTCTGCATTCTGATCGCCTAGGCGGTGGTTCAGAGACTTTAGGGCCTTCTCAGCATTTTCACCGCCTAGGCCGTGAAACTACAGTTCTATATTTTGGCTTCTTTGCCTTTTTTTCACCTTTCTTCTACCGTCTTTGATCCGATGTAATCATTTTTTATCCGTTTTCATCCCGTTTCACCCCCACACACCTGATTTGATACAAAAATAATAAAAACACATTAAAATGTATTAAAACGTACTAAACATACTCGAAAACTAACAATGTCCGATTTAAAAATAAATAAGTAATTTACACCTATCAAACACCCCCAAACTCGAAATTTTGCTAGTCCTTGAGCAAAACACCCATGCAATGAAAGAAAATATAACAACTAAAAATGAAAAATGAAAAACACTAAAAACAAATATGTGCAAGTTTTAAGTATCATCTACCGGCCAAATAAAATATCCCTTATCGGCCCCCAATCCTATTGACTTTAACCATAAAATACACCATGTGGTGTTCTAGAATTTCAACATCTTGATAATAGTAAGCGCCATTATAGATCCTACTTTAGTGTGTGTATGTGTGTTTAAAATCAAATATACAACTATCCATCAATCAGATGGGATTATCCCACAATATAGTTCATGACTAAAACCTTTATGGTATAGGGAATCTATACGCCTGACCCGAGATCAATTCTCCACTAATGTAGGCTTGGAGGTTCAAAAAGATCATTAGGGCTTGGTTCGGTTTTAAAAAAATGGCCAAGGGTATATTGGAAATACAAAATAGGTTAATCGTCATTTATGTGATGATACCCGAGGCACATGCTTGGCTTTCACACACTCAAAACCCCACAGATTAATTGAAAAAAACCTAAACAATCTATTAAGACCGATGTACTCACTTGTCAAAAAGAAACGGAAATAAAAATCGTATTTACATTTGTTTTTTTTTGTTTTTTTTTTCAACCACACCCCCAAACTTATTCGAGTGTTACAATTAAAGGGATGTGTAAAACATGAACAAAAATGACAATTGAGTACTCGAATACTGAACCAATTACAAGTTCTCCCTAACCCAATCGCTCACATCAAGTAGTATAATAAATGCTAACTTGATTCACTCAAATTGTGCCTTCAGTTTAGCAATGTAGGCTTGGAAAGAAGTTTAATCGGCCAAGGTATTAGTTTAAGTGTTCAGAATTGAAATGGATTTTACGCTTCGAGAGGGTAACAAGGGGTAATGATTTAACAAGGTTAGCTTAAAAAGGCTCAAGCGACAAAAACGAATGCCTAAATCATATCTTCTAAACCACCTCGCCTAGGATTTCACCTCGAATTTCTGCCAAATCAGGTTCTAAATTCCCTATTGTCATGAACTGGGCAAAAGGATAATCGTTCTCAACTCGATTGGATAATTCTACATTGAGCTTACGTGCTCGTGCATTTAGGATCTATAATAACTTTTACTAAAACAAAACGTCAAGCACACAGAACACACATGAATGAGCTTTACGCTCGACCTCAAAACAACCAAGGAACAGACACATCATTGGGTAATGGCCCAGATAAAGTCAAAACTCAACACATGCACAACAACTAATCTAAACAAACATGCACACGTAGAAACAATAACTTTAAACTACAACTAAAACATACTACATACTACACATCACTCCCAACTTAAAACAGGACAATGTCTATATTAACCCAGTCAACGATCCCAATGAAAGCATAAAGCATTATAATAAAGAATGGAGTTTAGTACATGTACCTGGGAGGCGAGAAAATCTCGTCTCCGAATCAAGTCGGTTGTGATGGATTTAACTTCTTCTTCTTTTCTTGGGGTGCCTCCCAAGAAGTTCCTAATTTAAGGTCGTCAGCTTGACACGGCGAAGGGCTCGTCAAAGAGCGGCTTCTGCCTGTAGTACGTGTCAAATAACACAACATACAGGTCTTGGTTGTAAACGCCCTCAAGCTTGGTAAGATATGGCATTGTTCGGCTCGGGCTCTCAACAAGATTCTTCTCATTCTTTTGTGCTAGGTTGGCTTGAATGTATAGTGCAAATGGCGGCGAAGATAATTGAGCCACATCGGATCCTCATAAATGTGAACTTCTTGGATCAACGGAGGCATCAATAATTAGATATCCAATAGTTGAGAATCACCATCGTAAAACCATGCTTGGGTTCCCATCTCATTTGATTCATTACTCATGAATGCTCCCAAGCTCCTTCCGCTCGTCTCTGGTTCCTCTTGGTAGCTTTCACAATCGAATGTGGCTTGATCGTCTCTCAGTGCCACCGCATATGACTCGATCTCAATGAAGCAAATTAGCTGACCGATTAGCATCTGCAAAGATATTATGGTCACATCAATGTCAGCGCAGATCGTCTCAATAAAATCAAGACAATCCTCGTGCTTGTTGATCTGGTCATTTGTTTTCCCCAAGACTCTCTGAGTCTCCCCCATGATAGTAGCGAGTATTTTCTCTAGATTGGGAGAAGACTCGTCATCGTGATCTAGAGTGTCAATCCATGGTGCCGAAGTGTTATAACTATCCCCCAAGCTTTGATAGCTTGAAGAAGAATTTCAACTTTGATAATCAAATGTTGTTGTGTCTTCCAATAACCAATAGGCGTCGTCGACGATTAATTGGTCGAAAGAGGTGGTACCGTTTCCTTTTTCAACCCAATTTCTTGTTGCGGCTTGTAACCCATCGAGGAAGTTTAGTAGTTGACACTCTCTCGGAAAATAATGATTCGAGAATTGAAGTAGCAATACCTTGTAACATTCCCAGGCACAGTATAACGGTTTGAAATCTTGTTAAAAGAACCTAAAAAGGACTTGTCGATGATCCATCTCCAAGTACTCGTAAACAAAAAAACAAAACTAAAAAGAAAAATTATAAACGAAATAAATGCCTAAATTAAAATCAAGTTATTTACTCACAATATCAACGATAATCTAAAATACAATCCCCGGCAACGGCGCCAAAAACTTGGTGGCCGCAATTACGCGTCTCCACTTTCACCGCAAACGTACGGGTCAAGTTTTAGTATAGGTAGGGAGAGTAAGGGTATCGTGTTCACGAGGATTGGTTGAGAATATTGTCGAGTACCATAATTATCATAACTCGGCTTTATCTAGGCGACAAAAATGGTATTTATAATTAATTAATACTAATACTAAATTAATTAATCTAATTATACTAATATATTGGTAGGACGTTTATGGGAATTATTGCCTAGGGATTAATATCGTTCACTTAAACATGTTCGTTTCAATCTATTTTCATTAATAGTGTTCATCCTATCCGACAATCTCAGTTCGTAAACTCTCTCGCCACCTCTCCCGAGTGTAAGCCAGGGGAATACATGACTTCGCGTCAACAAAGAAGTCCCCCTCAACATCTTAACGACCCTAGGTCACATGAGTTTCACCTCAACGTCATTGATTGCACACTCTCTAACTCTCTCCCGGGTTATTGGATCGTCGCGTTGTGTTTACCCTAGTCTGAATCTGGGGTTACCTCTCCCAAGTGTCAAACCCCATATTCTCGGTATATCATAACAAGCATAATAAATAATACAACATGGAAAACACAATCAGATAAACATAAACAACCTAACAAAATATTGATTTTATATAAACAACATTTACATGAATTCAATTAAGCCCTAGACAATATATATTTAGCTAAACATGGTGGTAGCCCTATATACAATAGAAACGAGCTAAGCATATACAAACATTCAACCAAATCTAAGAGAGAAAGAGAGAAACGAGGAAAGTAGCCATTTATCCAACGCTAAAACCGTTCTGAGAATGCTTCCTACTTCTTCGCAATGTGATCTTCCCTTGGTCGAATGGCCTCGAAGCTCTCAAGACTTCCCAAAATGTCTAACCCTTGAAACGACGGAGAAGGGAGGATATATATAGACTAAAAAATATCACAAAATATTCAAAATATCCTAAACTGTCTACGGAGTGACCGCCGCGACGTTAGGATTCATCGTCGCAGCGATGAGTAGGTCGATTAGAATGATCACCAAGGCGACGGCTTGATCACCTAGGCGGTGGAACAGTGAGCCAAGTCTTTTCATTCTGACCACCTAGGCGGTGGTTTCACTGCCTAGGCTGTGAAACTTCAGAGACTTTAGGGCCTTCTCAACATTTTCACCGCCTAGGCCGTGAAACTGCAGTTCTGCATTTTGGCTTCTTTACCCTTTTTTCCACCGTTCTTCCACCATCTTTGATCCGATATAATCGTTTTTTATCTGTTTTCATCCCGTTTCACCCCACACACCTAATTTGATACCAAAAGAATAAAAACACATTAAAATGTATTAAAACGTACTAAACGTACTCGAAAACTAACAATGTCCGGTTTAGAAATAGATAGGTAATTTACACCTATCACCATATATCAAGCTGGGACCCAGACCCTCAACGGGAACCCACTCACGATGACCACGGGAATCCACATGCTCAAGTGGCTAATAGGTAGTAGGTATTGAGGTGAGAAAGTGACTTGATGGATTCTTATCCCTTTAACCTAAACACTAGCTAAAAGAGAGAAAATGAAAAATGGGTTAACCAATAATAAAAGGAAAGACATGAAGATATGAGTATAATTTTGGTTAGAGAGAGAGGGAGGAGTGAGAAGGAAAAGAAAGATGGGTGGGTTAAGGTTATAAGGTGGGAGGAGCTCAATAGGAGAATAATTAAAAAAATATTACACTTTTTAACCCTTAAGGTTCACCAAATTGCACATTTGATCTCTTAAGTTTCACATTTGTTTCAATCCCATAAAATTGATAAACATTAATAGTATTTTTGGACGTAAAATGGATTTTGGTTGAATTAGATTTTACCAATTAAAATACACAAATAAATAAATATAGTAATTTTAAGTTCCTTGAACATTCAAATTATTTCACAGTATCCAAATGGTGATCAATTTTTTTAATTTATTTTTCTCAAATTAATTTCAACTTTTAACAAAAAAAAAAATCTTAATTTAATAGTAGTTAACATTAACATGATATATTTAATCTAGTTGATGTTAACTAAAAAAATAAAAATAATAAAAAATTGAACAAAATATTATTGGTTCTTTTTGTATCCTTTTAGCCCTTTATGGTATATCTCTATTTTATTCTCTCATACTCTCTAAAAATTACAAAACTATCAATTTCTACATGTGTGAATAGTAATTTTATGATGAAAAATACTAAAACTCTCATAGTGTTAATATATCAAATGATTTGGGCACAAAGTGTAATATTCGTAAAACCAAACAAATGATACAAAATTTCTAGAGAGAGAGAGGAGAGAGAAAGTGACTCAACCGGTTCAGCTCTCAACCGGATATGGATGCGCGACGAAGTTGAAAGGAAGCATCAGGAAAAAAGGAAAGGAAAAACAGGAAAGGAAAAAAAATTACTTTTCTACCCCTGAAGTTTGCATGTGCAAGTCACATACCTCAAATCTATCATAATTAATGCCTATTTTGTTTTACAGAAGTAATAAACGACTAAAAATATGATGACCACTGTGACAAAAAAAATCAAGGGCCAAATGGAAAAACCTGTGCAAATACAAGGACCAAAATTGTAATTTGCCCAAAAAGAAATTAAAAACAAAATGAATTTTCACATTATAGTTTTTCAATATGAAAAATACTTGGTGTTTTACTCTAAAAATAAACATTTGTCTTTTGTGAAGTATTTTCATAAATAAATGTTTTATATACTTTGTCATAAATAAAAAAATTACTTCTTGTTATTATGTTTTCTATACTTAAGACATGGTTTTTCACATTCCAAATAAAATGTGTTTTTCTTAAAATTAGTCTAACCTTTTTTTTAAAAAAAAAAATTAATTAATTAATTTTGTTAAGTTAAGTTTACAAATAAAACACCCCCAGGGCCAAACTTGTCGATTCTTTCCAAAATAGATAAGCGGTCTAAAAGGGGGACATTTGTTCTTTATTTTTAATTTGTTTTACCAGTTGTTGCTTCTTCGTCTTTTATTAAAAAAAAATATTTTCTTGCATAAAAATACATAAAAAGACAAAATATGAAAAATGGGAATTAGTGTGTTAACTAAAACAGAAGGAAATTACTTGGACTAGTTTGAACATAAAGATTTATTTAAACTTAGGTACCATCTTCGGACAGGTGTCTTAAGGTGCCTAACACCTATTTCGAGAATAACCAACTCCCGAACTTAAAGAAATATCTGGTAAAGACTAACTGTTTTTAAGTCAAAATTTGGGCCGTTTCAAAAAATAAAAATGATTTTTAAAATCTTGGTGACTTGGCACACCATTTAACTCAATTCTAGGTGGCGACTCCATTTTTTAAATAAATCCCAACCCAAAGAACATTTTCAAAATATGCACCTAAAAAAGCCCCTAAACTGTATTTTCTAAAATAAACGGGTTCTTGAGGATTTTGAGAGGGAAGAAAACAAATCGTGTTTTCCTCTTCTTCTCGACGTCTCTCTTTTCTAAAATATGAGGTGCGTCAGCGTGTCATTTGTGTGTGAGATCTTGGATTCTTGGTTATTCTCTTCTAGGATGTAACGAATTCAACCAACTTAGAGGTGGTAATGTAGTGGGAGGCATCTAAACAATTGTAATATGAGCAGATTCTCTCGAGCTTAGGCAAAATGTGTTGTTGGGGTATTGCAGTTCTCATATCTGACATGAGGGTGTCCAGCTTAGCCTTTGAGTTTAAGAATTTGATCCACAAGTGATCTATTTCGAATGAAGTAGTCGCATCCTAAAAGATAAAATATTAAAAAAAAATAACAAATTAAATAAAGATGCAAATGTTATACAGGGTTAATCACCTCATCTAGGAATCCCGCCATATGAAGTGAAATGTGTAGAACGATAGAGTAAAAGATAGCAAAGTGGGAAAAGAAAAACTTGTTAAGGTAATAAGTTGACAATGAGAGATTTATAAAGGCAGAAGAAAGCATAGAAAAAAAAAATAGTCTTAAAGACACATGAGAATGCATTAGAAATTAAGTCAAACAAGACTCTTAATGACAAGACCATTCAATGCCAGATGATCAATGGACAGGCATGTTAAAAGATTTATATAAGAAAGACAAAAAGAAGTCACCAAGAATAGAGAAAGGCAAGTTTGCAATAAAAATTGAAGTGTTTAATACATTGAATAATTACAATTAAACATTAAAGTGTTCATTCAAAAAATACAACAACAAAATAAAAGAATACATCAGTTTAGGGGAACTAGAGAAGATGGGCCAGTTTCAAGGTCAGGCTCAGCATCATTTGCGTCTTTAGTGTCCAATCCAATCTTGTTTACCAAGAAGTTCAAATCCAAGTCACGAAAGTGCTGGGATACTGATCATTGGCAGTACTTGAATCTAACCAGTTGAATATCTTTGGCCATACTCTGGAACTGTTCGTGTAATACTCCAAAAATATATATTTTTAAAAAAAAAAATTTATTTAAAATAAGTTAAATACTTTTGGGGGTTAAAATGTTAATTTTGATTTGATTTTTATAAAATTCGAGGGGCCAATTGTTATTTTAAAATAATATTTGTTTATCTTTTAGGTTTATATAGCAATTTAGAATTATTGTGGGTGGATTAATATAATAATAATAATAATAATAATAATAATAATAATAATAATAATAATAATAATAATAATAATAATAATAAGGACAACAACAACAACAACAATAACAATAATAATATAAAATATAAAGATAAGGTTTCAAAAGAAACTGAGTTCCAGTGTCTTTTCTAATTTAGCCACCTAAATACAACTGGGCACAAGTAACCTTCTCTAATTTAGCCACCTAAACACAATGGGATACAAGTGTCATTTTATAATTTAGCCACCTAAACACAATGGGGTGCAAGTGTCCATTTCCAATCTAGTCACCTAAAACACAATTATATAAAATAAACTAATAAAAAAGTAAAGGAAATGTTGGTATGTATATATGCATATATATGTATTGTGTTGAGCTTCATATATATGTGTTGGGTTGAGCTTGGAAAATGGAGAGAATTCGGCAAAAGAGAGGAAAAGATAAAGTAAGGAGGAAGAAGAAAATAAATTAAGAAAAAAAATAATTTCCACCGATTATTGATAATTTTTTATTTCAAATAGAATTCTTGATCTCTTTAATATTTATGCTTAACATCTCCATTTATTGTATGATTTATGCTACATTAGTTGTTTAATTATAATTGTTCATTTGCATGGATTATTTATAAACATGTATTAAGTAATATGTTATATGATAATTATATGAGATACATGCCAACATGTTATTTGTTGGATTGGTTGGATACAGCTACTAAAGGATTAAAATTCAATTGATCTTTGGCTCACAATCCCACAATATTTATAGCATAGTAGATGAAAATGGAGTTGTGCAAAAAACGATTAAAGTTATTTGGATTTGTATTTAATTCTGTAATAATTGTATTTGTTATTTATTATTATAGAATTAATTTTAGTAATAAAGTAATAGTTGGCATTCGAAGCTCGAGTGGTTACAATAGAAAAATCGGTCAGATTTATAGGTAATAAAATATTCGTTATTCAGTTTTAGTTATTTATCTTTAGGAGAAAACAAGTGGTTGTCTTGAGCAATCTTGTCATTATAAGTAAGATTGTAATACCCCGAAAATCTATATTTTTTAAACTAATATTTTATTTAAAATAAAATAAATAATTTTGGGGGTTAACATGTTAATTTTGATTTTTTTTATTTTTTATTTTATATAAAATTAGGGAGGCCCATTGTTATTTTAAAAATACTATTTTTATCTTTTGGGTCTATATAGCAATTTAGAATTATTTTGGGTGGATTAATATAATTTTTTTTATATAATAATAATAATAATAATATAAAGATAAGGTTTTAAAAGAAAGTGAGTGCAAGTGTCTTTTTTCTAATTTCACCACCTAAACACAATTAGGTACAAGTATCATTTTCTAATTTATCTAACTAAACACAACAAGTGTCATTTTCTAATCTAGTCACCTAAAACACAACTATATAAAATAAACTAATAAAAAAATAAAGGAAAAATTGTTATGTCCTATATGCATAAATATATATACATGTGTGTGTGTGTGTGTGTGTGTGTTGTGTTGAGCTTCATATATATGTGTTGGGTTGAGTTTGGAAAATGGGAGAATTCGGCATAAGAGAGGAAGAGAAAAAGTAAGGAAGAAGAAGAAAATAAATTAATAATTTTCACCAATTATCAATAATTTTTTTTTTTATTTCAGGTAGAATTCCTGATCTCTTTAATATTTGTGTTAAACCGCTCCAATTATTGTATGATTTATGCTACGGTAGTTGTTTAATTGTAATCGTTCATTTGCATGGATTATTTATAAACATGTACTATGTGATAATTATATGAGATACATATTAATGTGCTATTTGTTGGATTGTTTGGATGTACCTGCTAAAGAGGCAAAAAATCAATCAAGTTTTGACTCATAACCCCACAATATTTATTATAGAGTCGATGAAAATGGAGTTGCGCCAAAAACGATTAAAGTTATTAGGATTTGTATTTAATTTTGTAATAATTGTATTTATCATTATTATTGCAACATTAATTTTAATAATAAAGTAGTAGTTGGTATTCAAAGTTTGGGTGGTTATAGTTGAAAAATTAGTCAAATTTATAGGTAATAAAATATTCGCTATTCATAGTTTATTTCTTTTTAGGAAGCTAGATTGTAATTCCTCGAAAATTTATATTTTTAAAAATAATATTTTATTTAAAATAAGTTGGGTCTATATAGCAATTTAGAATTATTGTGGGTAGACTAATATAATTTTTGATACAACAACAATAACAACAACAACAACAACAACAATAATAATAATAATAATAATAATAATAATAATAATAATAATAATAATAATAATAATAATAATAATAATAAGGTTTTAAAAGAAAGTGAGTACAAGTGTCTTTTTCTAATTTAGCCCCCTAAACACAATTGGGTACAAGTATCATTTTCTAATTTAGCCACCTAAACACAATTGGGTGCAAGTGTCATTTTCTAATCTAATCACCTAAAACACAGTTATATAAAATAAAATAATAAACAAATAATGCAAAAGTTGATATGTGTATAGGCATATATATGTGTTGTGTTGATCTCCATACATATATAAAAAAATATATGTTGGGTTGAGCTTGGAAAATAGGGAGAATTCGGCAGAAGAGAGGAAGAGAGAAAGTAAGGAGGAAGAAGAAAATAAATTAAGGGGAAAATATATTTTTTGCTAATTATCAATAATTTTTTATTTTAGGTAGAATTCTTGACCTCTTTAATATTTATATTTAACCTCTCCATTTATTGTATGATTTATGCTACAGTAGTTGTTTAATTATAATTGTTCATTTGCATGGATTAATTATAAACATGTATTATGTGATAAGTATGCGAGGTACATGCCAACGTGTTATATGTTAGACTGGTTGAATGTATATGTTAAAAGGGTTAAAATTCTATAGAGTTTTGGCTCACAACTCCCACAGTATTTATTGCATGGTCGATGAAAATGGAGTTGTACTAAAAACGATGAAAGTTATTTTGATTTGTATTTAATTCTGTAATAATTATATTTATTATTTATTTTTGTAAAATTAATTTTAATAATAAAGTAGTAGTTGGTATTTAGAGCTCGGGTGGTTAGGATAGAAAAATGTGTCAGATTTATAGGTATTAAAATATTCGTTATGCAATTTTAGTTTTTTTTTTTAGGTGAAACCAAGTGGCAGCTTGGGAAACATGGTTGTTGTTGATCATAAGATTTTGATGAATAATTAAGTATTGAAGTTTTGGTGGAACTAATGTTTTAATTGAGTGTTTCAATGATCTAAGTTCCAGTGATGAAGATAACGCATATTAAATGGATGCTAGACCATGATGTTGAAGATATTGAAGAATTAAGAGTTTGAAGAAATTAGGAAAAACAACTCAGGTGAATTTCTACTCTTAATATCCCAAATAGGAACACACACATTGCACAAAAAGTTTTTTATTATTTATGTGTGTTTTGATTAAGTGAAATTATTTGCTCCAATATGTGATTTGAAAAGAAATATTTATAAATGGTTAAAATGGAATTTGAGAAAGTTAGTGGAGCTAATTGAGAAAAGAAATTAGTTAAAGGGGCAAAATTGTAAAAGAAAATGTGTTAAAAATGAGATCAGAGAATAGATGCAGAAGGTAGAAATCGACTAAGGAGTCGACCGAAGAAAGAAGCTGAAACATCCTGAATTGATAAGTCGACTGACAGGTCGACCGGCCAATGGTGGCTGAACTCTCTGAATCGAAGAGTCGACTGACAAGTCGACCGGTGAAAGATAAACAAACTCTCTGAATCGAAGAGTCGACCGAGCGGTCGATCGATGAACTGCATAGGCTACTCCCTGAATCGTCCAATCGACTGGGCAGTCGACTAAGTGCTCTATTTCAGAATATTGTTTTATCCGAAATCATACCTAAAAATAACCATTTTTTGTTAGGATTTGAGAGAGATTTAAGGGATTTGGTGATATTTAAGATATGGTTCATATATTAATTAAATCCTATTGATTTGGTACATTAAATATTAATGTTTCTCAATTTGGTACTTTAAATAGTTTCTATTCTTATTAATTGAGATTGAGAAATACTTTAGAGATTTAATTGAGATATTTGAAAGTTGTTTTTAAGTGAAATTGAACATAAATGAAGTCATTATGATATAAGGGGTTTATAAGTGCTATTAATTGTCATGACACTTGTAAACTAGCCGTTAGAAGACTGATTACATGTTCCTTTAAATAGATCTGCGAATTTCATCAGCAAATTTAAGCAGTAAAGAAGAGAAATCATATCGTATCATAAGAGTGAGCTTTTCTAAGAGTCATCTTTCTGAGAATTTGTGAGCTATTCTAAGAGTGATCTTGAAGATCAATTGCGATTAATATTTTCTGCTACCAGATCTGAAGTTACATTGCTTTATCTGATTATTCTGTGGATTTCGGGTGAGATTTTTCCAATTATATTCTTTCATTGCATTACTTGTTTATATTTTGGAAATTGATCTTAGAAATTGTTTCTGATTTTTGAAAAAAATATTTTTACAAACAATTTCTTGAATCTGATTACATGCTCAAATTTGCTATCCATATCTTGTTAAAAATCAGATTTTTGTATCTCATATTTTTTCTATCACTAGTTGAGATATTAATTGAATTATTATTTATCTAAGGTGGTAGAAGCTCAGAGTGAGATTTCCTACTTATCATTTTGTATTGGTGAGTAGTGTGACGGGTTAAATACTGTTGGAGGTATTTAATCAAGGGTAGCCGGATTTCAGTCTCTTCTTGTAAAGAGATTGAGGTAGTAATTCTTCCCGGATAGAATTGCATTGTGAGTGATTTGTAAATATTTTATCCTTACCTGGTAAAAGGATAGTTGGAGTGTTTTGTGAGATTTTGATTCTTGAGCCGTAGTGATAAAAAGAATTAGGTTAATTTTTAGCCTGTAAAAAGATAGGTTATTTTTTAGCCTGTAAAAAGTAGAGATTTTTCCTTAGCCTGAGAAAAAGAATTGTAAAGGTTAATTCTAAGCCTATAAAAGAATTGGTATGCGGGTTTGGTTCCTACTTTTAAAGGGATCTTGAGAATTAGTGGGTGCGAATCTCCGTGGGGCTCGGAGGACTGGACTAGCCAAGAGTAGCTTGGTGAACCAGGATATATCTTGGTGTACTGTAATATTTACTTTGTTATTTTTGCTGTTTAGGTGTGCACTTAGATTGATAATATTATTCCGCTGTGTTATAAAGATAATAATTAATTTAGGAATAAAATTAATTATTTGATTTGTCAAGTTTTATTCTGATATAAAACTTTAATTACCCAATTTACCCCCCCCCTCTTGGGTATTCTACTAGGCCAACAGTTGTCACACTTCATCTCTGGAGGTCATCCTTTGTTCATACTTCGTCTGAGCTTGGCGAAGCAAAGATTTTGAATTCTCTCTCAGATGTGCAAGGACTAACTCAAAACTCTTCCTTTGTTGAGAACGGGTAAAGTGGAATTCTTTGGTCTTCATCCGCAACTTTGACTGAATAGAAAAAATTATGACATTCACTTATGCTTCTCTCATAGCCAATCTGGAGTTCAGGTCTGCCTCTCTTTGAGTTATTATAAGGTTGAACTTGTCATTTTTTTTTTATCAATGCGAGAGGTCAACTCGGTTTCTCACCTAGCCATCTCTTCCAATCTTTTCTTTAAAGTCTCTACCTCCCATCAACAATGTATTTTGTTGATATAGCGACGGTCAAGTTGATCTGCAAAGGCTCATTTTCTTCTCTTGTTTGCCATAGCTTCTCCTTAAGTTTGTCGTATTCACCGACTTGGAATGTGAGTTGGGAGTCGAGCTTCTCAATTCTTTTAGATCCCTAGGCAATAGCAGCAAAAAGATGCATTGTCTAAAAAAAAAAAAGGAATACTTAGGAAGATAAGGCTCAAGTATAGAAAGCAAGCTAAATGAAAAAGAAGTAATAACGAAAAACCTAAAGGGTGGTGTAGATGTTCGGATGAAACAACTCGGCTTTACTTGGGTCCCCTATTTTGATGCGACCCTTTGTCCAAGTTTGGTCCTAGAGTGTCTTGAGGACCTCATCAATCTTGTTGTGAGCTGTAGTAAGAGAAGGAAATGGTTCAGAGGGGAAGTTCAACATCCCTTTCTAAGAAATTAAAAAAGAACTCTTACTTGATGGGTTTAGAATAGGGGGAGGAGTCAAAGTGTCAGTTGAGCTATCCCGTGCAAAATGACCTGAATTGAAGGGAGGAAAAGACGAAGCACAAACATCCATGGGATCATGACCCTTGTTGGCAGGAGAATAATCTGGCGAACAAGCTTGAGGGACTTCTGATGACGAGAATAGAGATGGGTCAATGCGCATTATAGGGGCATTCTCGGAATTACCATTGGGATTATGTTCCTCCTTATCAGTAGTTGATCCAGTAGAAGTAGATCTTAAGACAGAGCTCCAATAGGGCCAAACCCCTCAGAAGAGCCAAACCCCTTGGTAAAAGGAGGCCTAACCTTACTTTTTTTAGGAGAAGGAGCTTGAGTAGAAGAGTCATTTTCCTAATTCTTCTTTTTCTTTTTCTTCGATAACATATTGCACATAAATTCATTTCTTAGGTCCATCCTTACAGGTCTTTGGTCATGTTTTGAAAACAAATGATTGGGTGGAGAAGGAATAATGGTTTGGTTGCTGTGTTGGGAACCAGCAACTTCTGGATCAAATCGACCTTTTTCTAGGTAAGGGTATCCTACTTGTGAAGAAATCAATCTGCAATAAAGCAAAATGGAACAAACAAACATACGAAATTTAACTAAACTAATAAAAAATTAAAAAAAAAATCATTACTCGGAGTATGGAAGTTGTGAGGAACAATTGAGATTTTTCTTACGTTTGGATGAGAACTCCCAATTACCACTAAAAAACAAATAACAAATTTTATAATTTTTTAAAGAATTGGGTTGATCGGTTAGAAATTGGTTAGGGGTAGGTAGAGAAAGGTAATTTTGTTTTTGATAGATGACTGTATTTGAGCTCAACAAGACCCCTCAACATACTGATGGTGAGAGGGATTTGGTTGTTTGGGAAAGGTAATAGCCCCTAAGAAGCTATCGCCAGGCACTAAGGGTAAGTTGAGTAGGTTACAAGTCATAAGAATGAATGAAAATTTGAATGAGATTTAGGAAAGAAAGACAAATGTCATAACTGAACATCCAAGAATACAAACAAACCTCATTTTCACGAGGAGTGCGGGGATGATCGTACTTGTCAGGAATGCTAATGTTAATTGAGAAAGGAATATTGAAGTTGCAACGAAGAAAAACAACGAAATTGGGAGGAAAATATGAAGGATCGTGTGTCAACCTAGTTTAGGAAAATATCATGAGAAAAATGTCTTTTGCAATGGTAGAAGCAGTAGGAGCAAGAGCTAACTAATGTTGTATTTCAGCCATTGAGTAGAAGAAATGACGAATAAACGAATAAGGGAGATAGTAAATCGAGACAGAAATGATTAAAGATGAGAAGAGACAGTAAAAACAGAAATGTACAAAAGAATTTTGAGGGGGAGGAGAAGAGATACTTACAATGATGAGTAGTGACTCCTCATCTTTCTTACGCAATCCAAGGAGACTGTGGGACAAACAATATGAGTGGATTTCCCACGACCACGCCTGACATTTAATATGTGAACAATTATGGGCTCAGCTGGATTGGACCCATAATCATCCAAGAAGAGAAAACATGATGGGCTCGAATAAGTAAGCTTATCTTCAATTATAAGAAGAGTTGTACGTGAGCCTATGCTAGAGCAACCCATGAGAGATCTGAAATGATCCAATGAGGCCCAGAATATTCAAATATCTGATTATAACATTAAAAATTGAAAATATCTAGGAAATACATTGATCATAAGATCATGGTGAGAATTAAGGAGGCAAGATATGCTTTAATCTACAAATATAGTAATTTTAATGTTAGTAAGAGCCATTCTATTTTGATATCATAAAAGAGTTGATTAATTTATTCTTACAATAGAGAGTATTTGACCGATACCACATCGCTATTCTAACAATTTATCCTAAATTTTGGAGCTATTAATAAAATTTGAAGAGCTTAGACCCCGTTTGGTAACCTTTTTCATCCAATCCTATTTCATTCCCATCCCAGATTTTTGGGATTTCTGTTTAGGAATAACATTTGGTAAATTTCGTTTCCGTTCCCATTCCCTTTTCTATTCCATTTCCAAAACTAGGAATGATTCCCATTTTTCTTAAGGAGTGAAAAAAAATAAAATTGTGTCAACTTCTACCCATCCCATTCCCATTCTCTACAAAAGGACACACTAATTTTTTTTGGTTTGTTAGTGAGACCCCCTTTCAAACTTGGTGGCCTTCACTTTTTTTTTTCCTTCTTCTTCTTCTTCTTCTTCTTCTTCTTTAACAATGTCTTCTTCTTCTTCGTTTGCATCACTGGTGTCCTCTTCTTTGTTCGTCTGTTTCGTTTGCTTCATGCCATCATCTTCCCAGTCTGCTTCGTATGCTTCGTCCGTGTCGTCCTCTTCGATTTCGATTTCCTGTTTCGATTTTGAAATCGAAACCCTAAGGTTTGAAATTGAAATAGGATTTCGATTTCCTGTTTCGATTTTGATTTTGAAAATGAAATAGGGTTTCAAAACCGAAATCGAAATCGTTGGTCATTTGCTTCTTGTTCTTCGTGGTTCGAATTAGGGTTTTCGAAATAGTTTCCATTTCGATTTCGAAATCTGAAATCGATTTCGAAATGGAAATCCGATTTGGGTTTCGATTTCGATTTCGAAATCGAAATCGAAACCCAAATCGGATTCGATTGTCGAAATCGTTTCAATTTCCATTTTGAATTCGAAATCGAAACCGAACTCGATTTTGAAACCCAAATCGGATTTCGATTGTCGAAATGGGTTCGATTTCAATTGGAGGTTAGAATTTCGATTTCGATTGTGTTTTAGGATTTCAATTGGATTTTAGGATTTCGATTTCGATTAGGGTTTAGGGTTTGTTCTTAATTTCTTGGATAAAATCATTACCAAATGTCATTCTGTTCTCAAATCGAAAAAAAAAAAAAATTTGTTACTAAACGTGATTCTGTTTCTGAGAAGGAAATATAATTCTTATCCTATTTTATTTTATTCCATTCTTTTCTCAGTGCATGGGATGAGCACAAAATGGTTCCCCGTTTGGTAACCGTTTCCATTCCAGAAATTCTCATCCCATTCCTAGATTTTTGGGAATTCTGTTTGGGAATAGCGTTTGGTAATTTTTGTTTCCGTTTCCATTTCATTCTCATTTAAGAATTGTGCCTACTTTTTTCTTAAGAAATGAGAAACAAAAAAAAGTTGTTTCTCATTATTCCCATTCCATTCCCAAAACACACGGTCACTGTTCATTCGCCGCCGACCACCGTCTGCCGCCGCCTACTAACACCGACCTGCCACCATTGTCCGACCGTCGCCGGCACCGGCGCCATTGCCGTCCTACCGTCGCCGTCCGTCGACGCCAGCGCTAGAGTACTGCCGGCTGCCGACGACGGCGCCACTGCCGTTCGACCAAAACAAAAAAAAAAAAAAAGATTTTAGGATAAAATCGTTACCAAATACAATTCTCTTCCCAAAATAGAAAAAAAAAATATCATTACCAAACGCGATTCTACTCTCAAGAAGAAAACAAAATTCTAATTCTATCACATCCCATTCCTATCCCACTACTGGAATGGAAACAGAAACGATTAGGCCCGTTTGGTTAGTGTTCCCAACCAAACCCAACCCAACTCAACCCAAAAAATTTGGGTTTGATTTTTAGGAACGCGTTTGGCAAACACAAAACTCAACCCAACCCAACCCAAAAAATAGAAATTGATTCTCAAAATTCTAAAGAAACCAGAAATAAAAAAAAGTTGTTTCTTTTTGTGCCCAAAAAACTCAACCCAAAGTTCTCAACTTCTGACTTCATCTGCTGGCCGACCACTACCACCCGCCGCCGGCCACCGTCCGACGACCATTGCCGGCCGCCGTCCGGCGCCTTTCGGCGACCGACCGCCGTCTCCGGCCACCTTCGGCGACCTTCCGCTGCCACTGGCATCCACCTCCGGCGACCGTCGCTAGCCGTCCGGCCACCTCGCCGCCGCCGCCGTCCGCCCGCCACCAAACCAAAAAAAAATTCAAAAAAAAATAAATTAGTTTTAGGATAAAATCGTTACCAAATATATTCTGTTCTCAGCACAAAATAAAAAATGTCGTTACCAAACATAATTTTATTCTCAAAATTTTTAATTCAACCCAATTCAACTTATTCCAATTGGGTTCATAAACGTGGGAACACTGACCAAACGCCACCTTAGCAAACACCACCTTATCAAACGGGATATTTATCACGAGCGAATTTCCAACTGTCACCCGTCGTATATCGGCTTCCACCGACTCTTCTGTAACAGCTTTTCCTCTCTCTCTTATTTAGTTATTTTCCTCTTGGCGAACGAAGGAACCGGCTTATTATCGCTCTCTCTCTCTCTTGCTCTCATCCAGGAAGCTTCGGAGCTCTCAGCCACTCGGTATTTACCTCTCCGGTGAGATGCTTTCCCTCCCTCCCTCCCTCTCTCTCTCTCTCTCTCACACACACACACACACACACACACACACAGAGTTAGCCATTTACGTCTTCTCAAATTCTATACACTACCAGCCGCCGCCGCCAATCCGTTACCATCTCTCTCCTTCTCATCTTTCTGTCACGAAATTATGATGAAATTTCCCAATAGGGATCTTTGACTGTTGAAATTATCCAATTGGGATGAAATTTTCGGTGATTTTGTGGACATAAATCTTTCGCAAAAGTTGGGAATTTCAGTTGTCGGAAGTGAATTTCTCTCATGAGATCTGATGATTGATGAAGTTTTTTGTGAATCCACTGTATGATGTTTCCGACTTGATGGCTATGCTAGGTTTCACCATGTTTATGTACTGGGGTAAAAGCAATGATTTGCGAACTTGTAATGAAGAACAATTATACTTTGTTTTCCTTTTTGGTGACTAGCAAGACCATTAAGGGCTGATGGGGGAGGAATTCCCCCCTGTAATGCCCTCAACATAAGGGCGTGAAGAGTGGATTGAACAAGGAAATGAGCCTAAATTGGTGTTTAGCCCCACTTGAGCACTTATATTTTGCTTTTCCATTTCGGGGTCTAGCACGACCATCAATGGCGGATGGAAGTGGAATTCTCGCCTGTAATGCCCTCAACATAAGGGCGTGAAGAGTGGACTTGAGCAAGGAAATGGGCCTAAATTGGTGTTTTGCCCAACTTGAAATAGGCCCTTGTGCCATGAGTTCACCTTTGAAAACAGCTGAGAAGTTAGTAATGGCTATATGGGTAAGTCACGTGGTCCATGGCTAAATTAATCCGGTGGACCAACCAAAATTGTTTCAGATAGTGCATAAGAATCTGGGCTAAATCTGTCCCAAATCAAGGGAGAATTAGGTATGAAATTTATTAAAAATGTGTTTCAGTAATGCATGGAAGATATAACTTTTCTCATTCTGAACACGCAGGGCCTTTGGCTAATATCATATTGGTGTCCCTAGCCAAATAGTTGTTGCAGGTGTTTGTATTGTGTTGCTAGGTGAAGATTTCTGGTTACATCATTTAGCGCCGTTTGTGAAAAAAGAATGACAAGCTCCAAGTTGCTTAATGTCTCAGATGAGGTCAGGACATGAAACAAGTAAGGACATGGTGATTGACAATTTGGACAACAATTTGGCGGTAGAGTGCCCAACCCAGCTCAGGTGTTCGTATTGTGTTGCCAGGTGAAGATTTCTTGTTACATCAGTTAGCGCCATCTGTGGGAAAAGAACGTTAAGCTCCAAGTTGCTTAACGCCTCAAATAGGGTAAGGACATGAAACAAGTAAGAGCATGATTATGGACAATTTGACCGGCGGTTTGGCTGGAGACCCCCCCCAGCTACAGAAGAACTTGCCTCCTTGAATCCACAAATCAAGGAACTTCGGACCCTTGAAGAACAAATGGCGTGGGTGCCAAAACAACAATCCAAGGACGCCTTATCGGAGGACAGTTGAGATGAAGAAGCTAATGCTCCGGAGGCTCGACCATGACCCCCATGACAGAAGGAGAACTCAAAGAAAGGTCAATAGGACGATTGAATCTCCAATCACAACAAAAAAAAGCCACAACGAGATCCCCTTCATGACGATCTCAAGATGAGGACCAATTGGAATCCATCGCTTCTAGTAGGGATGTAAAAAAAAAAAACCCCGAAGCAATGGGTAACTGATAAAAACCGAACCAAATGGTTTGATTTTGAAACCGACTAAATGATTTGGTTGCGGTTTTGGGTTTGAAATTAGCAACTGAAATGATTTTGATTTTGGGATAGTAACTACGAAATCGATATTTTATATATATTTTTATAACATATATACCTTCATTTTTTTATATATTTACAATTTAACCTCTAATATATATATATATATATGTATAAATGTTTTTTAATTTGCTTTGAAGACTTTTATTTGCATTATTGTGACGACTATTTATCTTTGTATTTTAATTATGGTTAGAAACGTTTATTGTAACAATTAATAGCTTTGTGGTTTAGTTTTTGTTTTTTGGAATTTATGTTTTATATTTTAGTTATGTTTTTATTTATATAAAAAAACAACGGTCATCGATTTCGTGGTTTTGGTTTTTTATAAAATTGAAAAATCTTAAATGGTTTCGTAATTTTGGTTTTGGTTTTGTATAAATTTAAATGACTGGGTTTTAAAATCATTTAAAAAATTGATGGTTGCGGTTGCGGTTTGGTATATATCTAATGGTTTTGGTATTGATTTTGGTTTTGGTTTTATATGAAATCGGATTGAAACCAAACCATTGACATCCCTAGCTTCTAGAAAGCAACAAGACCTCCTGTGTTAGAACGAGATGACAAATGAATGTAAAGAGGGACCTCCATTGGATGGTTTGGAGACCCTTCTGGGAGCAACCAAACCTCCATTTACTATCAATCTGATGGAGGAACCATTGCCCCACGATTTCGATTCCACCAAATTGGACTAGTACGAGGGAAAATTTGACCCAACAGATTGCATCCTCCACTTCGGGCATGTGATGACTTTTTACGGTGTTGGTGATTTAGTCTTTTGCCAAAGCCTTTGCGACTATTCTTAAATGTTCAACTTTAAATTGGTTCTATGGGCTACCACCTCGGTTGACTTCGTCATTCTCAGAACTAGGAAAGTGCATCAAACGTTTCATCACTTGTCAACGATTAAAGAAAGGAGCAAACTACAATCTAGCGCTCTGCTAGGGAAAAAAAGAACCGTTAAGGCAATACATGACATGGTTCCATGAAGAATTATCCTGAATTAAATGATGTGGGACCAATTTGATCATCAATGCTTTTACTTCGGGCTTGAGACGAGGTCTCTTACAAAATTCCCTTCTGAAGCATACACCTCGCGACATGACAAAATTGATGGAGCAGGCTAAACCTCAAATGAAGTTAGATTATGTAAGATCAACTTGCGAGGGGAGGATCGCTAACAAAGATAACAAGGGCAAGAGTGGGAATGAGAAAGAAAGTTGGGAGGGGGGGACCCAAGACTACCTTAAGAGCGCCTTCAAAGAAGGGAAGAGTTGTTCTTAGTGGTACTCTAATTTGGCTCTTCTTGGCCTAAAGGTCCCTATTTCATGAATTCTTTGCCAGATCAAGTGATCGAATAAGGTGATTTAGCCACCAAAGATTGCCATTGATCCCAACTGAAGAGACGAACATAAGTAGTGCGACTTTCATCGGGACCACTATTGCAATACTAAGGACTACAAACATCTGAAGTTTGAGATCAGAAGGTTGCTAGAAAGAGGCAATCTCCGAACTTACATTGAAGATCAAGCCAATGAAAGAAAGCGGGAAAGAGAGATTGCGACGGCAATGATCGAGAGAAACGAAGAAAAGAAGATAACATAGACATGCCTTGTGACATTATGTACATGATCCACAGTAGCAGTACATTGAATGGGGAGGCTGCAATGGACCGTGACTATGGAGAGGTATTTGCTGGCACTATTAATATAGATTTGCCCAAGACCTTTGATAACAACGACCTCAAAAGAGTCTCCTTCTCACACGATGAAGCTCTAGTCATCAAAATTGTATCTCCAGTTTTCTAGTCTGGAGAATCCTGATAGACACTAGGAGTTCCACGAATATCATCTTTGAAGATATTCTAAGGTAGATGAGAGTTCCCAGTTTGGACGTCAACTCCATTTAGACAGTGATGGTGGGGTTCAACGAAGACCTAAGTGCACCAAAAGGAAAGATCACGTATTCTGTAACGGTGGGGAAGGACGATGCAAGGATCACTAAGGCTTTGAAATTCATGGTAATGACATCTATTGCACCCTATAATACAATTTTGGGGTGTTCATAGTTGTATTCAATGGAGGCGGTGGCCTCTATGTTGCATCAATGCAAGCCAAAAAAAAAAAGAAAAAAATTTAAAATTTCAGTGAATTATTGAAGCTATTAGTGAGCTTGATCAAACAAGTACCATGGGCTTTCGATAGACTGCTTTCATTTCTGAATTTTCTTGCGATTTAATTGTCAATTGCCCCTATCGGAAATAGAATTAACTACGGATTCGAGTCAGAGCACATGATTTCATAAAACTGCATGATTTTCCCGATATAAATAAAACAATTTTTGCATGAAGAAGATTTGGCCAAGAACCCTATTTCGTCCGTGATATCTTTTATTCATAGAGCTCAAGTAGCGTCTAGAGATTACTTTATGGTGGCAAGAAAATTAAAAGGAAAAATGCAATAGTGATCACAGGATGTGCAAATCAACGTGATAGAGTAAACAACAGATGTAGAGGTGGATGACTTCAGGGAACACCCAAGTATGGTCCAAGTAGCAGAACTCGTAGAAGAGGTAGCCTTTGATGGAAAAGACAAGAAGTTACGGATCAATTTGACTTTAAATGCATAGGATAAATATGAATTGATCTGTTTACTGAATGAACATCTTCATGTCTTTGAATTGATTGTTGAGAACATTGGGGGGATAGATGTCAGTGTCGTTGCACATCTCCTACATGTGTCCAACTCTCATCCCTTGATGCGACAAGAAAGAAGGGTTTTTCAGCCTAGACAAAGAAGTGATTGAAGGAGAGAGAGAGCGTTTGCTTTGGATCGGCCACATTCGGGAAGCCTATGCTTCTGAAGAAAAAAATGGAAAGTGGAAAGTGTGTGGATTTCATTGACCTCAACAGGCCTGCCTCAAGGATTGAAACCCAATACCCAAGATTGATTAGATGGTAGATGTAGCCTCTTTGAATTTTCATACAAGATATGCATTTTTCTTGAAAGAGGATAAGCGATTCGAGTGTCAAATATCATCCAAAAATGGAGTTTGTTTGAGTAATTAATTTGTGTTTTAAAGTTAAAGATGTGGTATGCGTCACACTTCAGTCTTTTTGTTAATTCGGTTAAATTTGATGGAAAAACTAATTTTTTTTTACTTCAATCCAAAGTGTAAGGAAATAAAGCATCTATTTTCAAAGTATAAGAGGGTAAAATGAAAATGGGTCCAAGTACAAGGACTATCCCAAAAGAAACTAGTTTCATTAATCTAAGAAATTTTACACACTACTTAATTGTAGAGTATTCAGTTTTGTTTATTTTTTGAGTAGACTATTTAGTTTGGTTGGATTTATGCTGAGGTAATTGTCTGAAGTGGGAGGAATCTTCTTTATTGTTTTGAGTTGGGTTTTGTACAACACCATGTTGGATAAATCTTAACCGTATTTGAAAGAAATTTTGGACATCTCTCTTATTATAAATAAAAATTAGATAGATTGTTGGAACTATCTGGTTTTCCAAATTGTGTACTAAAATGCCATGTATCCGATCTGCTCCTCTGGTGGAAGGAAAAAACGATTGGAGAAAATGTAAACAATTTAAACGTAGTTTGGGCAAGTCCCAGCCATTCTATTAAAAAAATAATTGGAGGGAAAAATAATCATTTTTTTCTGTCTTTCTACAGTGGAAAGCAAAAATGTTTTACTTCACAACTTTATCCTTTCTTATTCCTTTATTTTTCTTTCTTTTGTTCCTCTCTATGTTTCAGTTTTTACCTTCACTTTTTAAATTCAACTACTTATTTTCCTATTTCTTTGTTTTCCACAGGCATGTGCACTGTTCACACCCATGTCACAGTAATTAACAAAAATGTTGCTTTCACCTAAAAATTGATCACTTAGAAATCACCTTAGAAATGACACTGCACACTTAACGGTGCCATGAAATGTATTTTCACGTAAGGAATTTGTACTTGCGCCTTCATCATCTTCCTATTCTCAATCTCGGGCTCAGCTGTATATATGCAGACTGCAGAGATATCATCAGAAAGAGGAGAGAAGAGACCAAAGAAGCAAAATAAGAAGATGGTTATGCCATTTGCTCTAAGCTCTCCCACATCATCATATTTTGTACCCGTGAGTGAGCCTTTTTGAAAATAAACTATCTATATGTTGAAATTTTACTTCCACAAATATTAAGGATTTTGTGGTTTATTTTATTTCACTATGCAAGTTGAAGGCTTTAGTAAAGCAACAACGACCAAAATCATCATCAATAATATTGATATCCAGCTCCCCAAAGACTCGCAGTAAAGTTAGGGTGAAAGCATTCTTCTTTAATCCCGCTGATGAACCCATTATTGGACAAGCTCTCAAGGTCAGTTCTCTCTCCCCTCAAAAATATATGCACACGCTTGCACGTGCATGTCTTCTTCACATAATGTTGAGAAAAAATCTAATTTTTGTGGTCTAGTGTTTTATATATAATTGAATGTTTTTTTAACAATTATGTGATTTATGAAAGATATGAATATTGATGATTAATTTATTTAAAATAATGAATTAATTATTTATTGTGAACGAAATGTCTTGAATGAAAGTGTGTGTATGTGTGTGTTTTTTCGGTACATGAATAAACGTATATTTGAACAGATGTGTTTGATTTGTTTCAATTTCAACTAAAATGTATGTGATTGCTTGTGGTGAGAAGAATCGCTTTTATTGGCTTTTCATGAACCATTGGATCTATAGAGACGTGAACTAAATCTCGAGGGATAAGTGCATTTTTTGCCCTGACAAATGAACGTTGTGTCAATTTGGACCTCCGTATTTGAAAGTGCACACATTGCTTACCTCACATTTCAATTTCGTTTCAATTTGGACCCTAGGCTAAAATCTGTTAAGTCAAATTTCACGGTCAACGTTATTAAGGGGCATTTTTGTCATTTTCATTTCCAAATCATTTTATCCAATTTCTGTTCCATTTCTGTTGATCATTCCCGCTCAATATTTATAAATACTCTTCCTACCCCTATATTTATTGTTTATTCTTCATTTTCACCTTATATTTTTTATTATATGTTTTTGAAAAAAAATATACACAACAATTAAAACATTTTATTGATCATAATTACGAGAATTAGTGTATTCAAACACTATATTAATCGATTCCAACACTGATCAGCTAAATATTTTTTGTATTTTTGAACTATAAAAAAACAAAACAATATACTCAAGAAAAAAAACTTCCATGGCAAAACATTTTTTGTATTTTAGAAAACACAAATAATACATCATGTTTTTAAACAAAACAAAACAATACAATAGGTTCGAAAAAAAAAGTACAATACAATATAAACAACCAGAATGATACAATAGGTCCGAAAAAACAGTACAATACATCAGGTCCCAAAAAAACAGAATAATACATATAAAAAAACAGAAAATTAACCATCAAATTTGTTCTCTACCATATGCATTGATCATAGTAAACCCTAAAAAAAACAGACCTACATCAGGTAAACAATCAAAGCTAACTAAATTATCAACAACATAATATCAGTAAACTAATACCAAACTAAACACCACATTTAACATCCTAGCTCCTAATTTCAACAATTGCTCATACCCTGAACATTCAACATTATTTGAATTTGAAACTTCTTCTATTTCTCCACCGAAAACAATGATGATCATATCAGAAACGAACCTCAAGCCCTTGCAAATTCCTGAACGCATCCAGTTTTCTGGGAACAAAAATGAAATAACGGGAACACTAGACAAACACCAAGCAACTTTTCAAATTGTAAGGAAATCATCCACTCAAAAGAACAAATTCATAAGCGATTGTGTTCAAAGGAAACCCTACAAATTTAACTTAAAAAAAATGAAAATCATTAATCGAATCGAATGTCTCATCAGCCGACACATGAAATGCATAAACCCAAATTTTACCCAAATCAAGAAACCCATTTGTTTGTTCAATTGACTGAGTCATCGGATTCTGAGTTCAAATGCATAAACCCCATCTCTACCGACAACAATTCGAACCCATCTAGTGAAATCGATTGTGACAGAACGGCGGAGAAGCGGATCGGAAGAAGAGAGACAGATACGTACTTGGATCAGAAGAAGCCGTCGTCGTCGTTGATGTCGCGCCTCACCACGTCGCGGCGCCACCATGCCTTTGTCCACCATCACCATCGCCGCTGAACACTCGCCAACCGTCATCGTCGTCGCCATCACCATCACCATCACCATCGTGTCCAGATCTACCTCTCTCCATCGACCTCAGTCTCAGTTCCTCCCTCCCTCAACGACGGCGGCCAGATCTCGGCTCCTATTGGCCAGATCTGGCCGATTGAGGTTTCAATTGGCCAATGCAATGTTGGCGAGGCGCGGCATGACGGAGAGCGACGCGGAGCGACGGTGAGGCATGTGGTTCACCAATGTTGAAGTAGGCAAGATAGACGGCAAAGTGTAGAGAGAGGTAGTGAGAAAGAGTGTACCTGAGCGTGGTAGTGGCGAGGCGGTGTGGGAGTGAGGAAAATGAGAGCGAGGGTGAGGGAGGAACTCAGAATTGGTGAGCTGAAGGGAAGAGAGAGAGAGAGGCCTTTTTTTTTTTGGACAAGTGAGAGATTGATCTCCTAGGTCACTAGGAAAAAAAAATGGAATTTACATATTTACCCTTGCCAATAAGGTCACGTGATTTACATGTGACTGTTTTCAGTCCAATTCCGTTCACACTGTTAGCCTAGGGTCCAAATTGAAGCAAAATTAAAATATGAGGTAGCCAATGTGTGCACTTTCAATTACAGGGGTCCAAATTGACACAAAGTTCATTTGTCAAGGCCAAAAATGCACTTATCCCAAATCTCGATAATTCTATTGAAGAAGTACCTTCGGCTCTTGGATTGCATTTGGAAGGATCGTATCCCAGTGGTTCTATTGACCATAATCGTTGGGGAAGGAAAGTATTTCTTCATTTGTTATATGGATATATTAGAATATGCCCGTGCCTTCTTGTCCTGATATATAGCCAATAAAAATTTGAATTTTATGTGATTTAATGTTGTCGAATAAATAGAAGCAAAGCATTCTCATCAATTTTTAAATGAACTGACAATTTGTAATTTGAGGAAAATAATGTTGATCTATTATATAAATACTTTTATCAATCTAAGAATTTATTTACCAATTAAACCATTTAAGAAAAATATGGCTATAAAGTATTAATTGATTTAAATACTGAATTAATTTATAAAATTGTGTACTTTGAGTAATTTGTTTGAACTTTTAATGTAAGTAATATTTTGATTAAAAAAGTGTTGATTTGTTTGAATTTGAATATTACTTTAGGATAAAAGGAACTCTCTGTTGACTTTTGTTCTGAAAAATAAATATTATGTGGGGAGATGTGAAGTAAGTCTTGATAAGTCAATTGGAGAAATATTTTAAGCTCTTGTATTGTATTTGGAAGGATCCTAACTTGACTGTTATACTGCCATAATTATTTGAAAGGAAATTCATTCCTCATTGGTTATATAGGTAAATAAGCAAAGTGCCCATGCCTTAAGGCAATCCCTCAATATAATTCTAAAACATTTAAATTTCGTCTCTAATTGTCAGTGTCGGCACAACAGAGTGCTTTTGCCATTGGTGTTCTTTCCGAGCTCGACACATTTCATTGTTCCACCGGAAGGGTAAAATAAACCGATCAATAGAAATACTTCAACACCCCATCTTTGCAAGGATGGCAATTGCACCCGAACTAGTGGGTAACCAAACCTAACTAAACCGAATGGTTTGGTTTTGGTTTTCATTGTAATCGTAGAATCAAACCGTGAATCCGCTCCCCCTTATTTACAATTTTGCCTCTTATATATATATATATAGCCATTGTAGGGTTTCTTCGAAAACACTTAAAAACAACAATCATCGTGATGATTTGGTTTTGATTATGTTTAGACTTGATGTTTTGCATTTTAGTTATGTTCGGAATGCCTATTGTGATGGACTATGTTTCGACTTCATGTTTTGTTTTTTAGTTATGTTTGTAATTTTACAAGCTTCTATTACTAGTAATTAGAATCAATGTTATAAAAGGTAGGGGGCGTTGGGCAGGGCATTTTGACCTGTTCTAGGCGAGGCATAAGCCCTACATGAATTTTTAATATTTTAAAGATATTACATAATTAAAAGTACCAAAACATAATTTAAAAAAAGATATATGTGAAAAATTAATATTGATAAAATCGTAAGATGACCGAAAGAAATGATGATGACTTTACTAACAATTTTTTATTTTTTATATGAGGCCAATCTAATAGAGGTGCTATTAATATTATCTCTAACAATTTCCTTGAAATCTGGTCAATGATTTTCCTTTATTAATTTTAATGAAAAGATTAATTAGAGGAGTTTCCAAATAAAAATTAATACCCCAAGACTTTTGCTCTATTTCTACTGCCATCAACCTTTCCTTTCTCATCAGAGCTACCTCGAGGCTTTTCCCTTTGGCATTGATGAAGTAAAAAAGACGAAGACCACTGAGTTCTATATCTCCTCTCTATCTCCCTAGATTTTTTTGGTGATGGAAAACGCTGGCTTACACCCAATCCAGCCCGAGGCAAAGTTGGGCATCGCCCACTTTATCTGGGTGCACGTCCAGCTGTAAAATCGCCCTCATTGCTCTAGGACAGTTTAGGATCGCCCCGCCTCTGGACTCACCCCATGAACGCCTCTTATAACATTGATTAGAATAGAGAAAATAGAGTCTTTTTAAAAGAGAGGATAACTAAACGGGTTCACGGTTTCCATTTTGTTTTTGTATAAAACTAAGTGAAAAATGAATTTAAAGAAATCAACAGTTTACGGGTTGGTTTTGGGTTTGATGTCTTTGTAACGGTTTCTGTTTTGGTTTCTATTGAACCTGAACCAAAATTGACCCATTGCCATCCCTACACATTTGGCTATATTCCATACATCACACCAGATAGATATCATATTTATAGAATACGATTGACTCTCAAGATGCCTTGGTGGGGAGATGGTAGGCACACGAGACTCAAAATCTCGTGCCAAAGAGTGGAGGTTCAAGTCCTCTTCAAGGCATAATATTGGGAATGCTCATTAAATGAGCAATTCAAGAAGAAAGCTCGGATCGAATTGGTCTATCAATTGTTGAAATATTTTTATCAATTTAAGAAATAATTTCGTTAGCAAAAAAAAAAAAAAAAAAAAAAAAAACAGTGAATTAATTGATTATATAATTTAGAAAAATAATGCCATTAATTACAAATATTATAAAAAATGGAAGATTAATTGAGAAATCGAATAGTTTGATTTGCTTTGACTTTGACGATAACTATGAAACTTGATTAGAAAGTGTGATTGGTCTGAATTTGAATTTAAGGTGGTGTGTTCTTCAAAAAAAATCTTTCCGTTCACCTTTGTTGTTAACCTATGTATATAATTAGAGATGTGACTAAATCTCAACTTATGTAGAATAAATGTCTCGAACACTAGGATAGTTAGAGATGTGGGTAATTTAAAATTAAATCTAAATTTTAGTGACCTTTTCAAAATTTGCTTGTTTCAGATGACTTAGATTATCAACGCAAGCGATTTAAAGCAAACACACAAACAAATAACCACACACAGAGATAAAAGATAGAGACAGTGACATGCAAGATTTATAGTAGTTCGAAAAACTACTCTTGTCTACGTTTACTCTCTTGAGCTATCGCGGTGAATTCAATCCACTAAAATTATGATCCTCTTCTTAGGTGAGAATCAAATCACACACACCCTGGTGACCCTGTTTGAGTGAATTACCGTTACACTCAAATTATAACACTCTTACTTGAACTAATTACACTTAAATTCAAGTTACAATTTCGCACATTTTAAAAATGCTTTTCTTACAAGAACTTCTACCAACACTTATAAATTACCAGATAATCTTAACTTGATTAAGTGTGATAGAAGTGATATAACACAATATATAGATAATCAAATTTCAAGCACATGTTAATTTATTTGGAATTTTATGGCAAGTGATCACGTAATCAAGAGATCTAGATAATATCAAATAAACCATTTAACTCAGCGAATCAGATAATTAATTGAAGTAGGTGAGTTTTGTTAAGGATTTATGTATTAAAATAATTAGACAAATAAATCTTTTCATTAATAATCATGTGTATTGGTTATCGAGAATTCAAATTAAATTAATAATTGATGAAATTTAAATAATGAGTTCTTTCAAGCAAGTGATCAAATCTGAGATAATTAAAGATGAGTTCTAATAGATCTTAACTAGATAGTTGCTTAGTGATATGTTCGGATCTAATAGGTATTAATAAAGAACGATCTTACCAGCATAAATATATGAAGATGTAAATCACAATAAATAGCAACACAATTTGGAAGTGAGATGGATATTGATCGACTAGAATTTTCAAAATCACTCTTTCTCACAAGACTTAAGCTTAGAAAAGTATGAAGAGTGTATTTCTTAGAGAGTTTTTACTTTTACTTTTTCTTTTTCTTGATAATTATCAATTAATTTCGTCATAATTAATAGGGAAATATTCAGATGTTCCCAACAATCAAAAAATCACATTTAAATCCCATCAAATCAGCCCATTGACTTCCACATGAAAATCTTGATCAAAGCTATTTAAATTTAATTAAATCAGTGTATTTAGACTAATATTAGCCTAAGATACATTCAACCAGTGCCAAAAAACGTGGTCTTATTGATAAGCAAGTCAAGTTGGTCACAAGGAACGTAAAATTGAATGGAACAAATATGAAAATCTGACTGCCCTTGATAATTACCAGAAAAATTCATTTTAAATATTTTTTCTTGCATAAAAACCTTTATATAACATTTTCAATAAATAATTTATTATTTAGGAATATTAAGAAATGATTTAAAATAATTTATCGGTAAAAACGATGCAAGAAAAAAATACAAAAAATGCTCAAATTTTCGTCCAGAAAAGTGTCTATCAGTCGATTGCCAGAGGCTATCGGTCGACTGACCAATATGAAATTTGGATTCCAGCAGCCTATTGGCCAATCCGGTCGGCTACCCCTTGTTTTCGTTCAACCATTCTGTGCTTAATTCCATCCAAATTGACCTTCTGACCATTTCGGTTGACTGACATATGTTGTTGGTTGACTGGGATCATGCGAAACGTAGTTCTTCAACCTATTGTCTATCTCGGTTGACTAGACCATGACACTGGTTGACAAATTTTTCATCCCAGTTGACCGTTTTGGACAATATATGAATTTAGCAAATATATTAGCCACGTAAAGCACCTAAATTTATATAACATGAAATTATTATAGTCTACACACATAAATCATGCATTTTTTATTGATTAAAGTGTTTTGTGTGCAATCCTAATCGATCGAGTTGAAGATTAAACAAATAGATATAAGTGTTGTTTTTACCTATGAAGTACAGAAAATATTCTCCAAATAAAGCATATTCATCATCCATTCCATTTGCTCACATTTGTTTTGGTCTTATCATGTTTCTATTTTTGACACAATTCTCAATTAAACACGTTAGATAGAAAAATCGTCATGTAGTCATTGCTATCATCAAAATCAACTTATGGGATTGAGGGTTAACAACAACCAATATGGATTTCCACACTAGCAAGTTTAATTACGTGGCATATTTTGGGTGAAAGCAAGTGATGCGGGATATGAGTGACAACTGAGCATGAGGGCTGAGAGTCTGTTGAGTTTCCACATGCTACCCTTTGGTAGGGTTAGGTGCATTCTAGACTTTGTTGGTTGTGCGATTTCAGGTATTTTTTTTAATCCTTCAGCACTCAAGCTTAAGACGAGTCTTTTTCAACCGGATGATCATGATATAGAACGTTAATGGAAACTTTCAAACTTAAGAATGATATATTTTTGTAAGTTGTCATGTATTGAATTGAAAATATGTGAACACCAAGCGTCTGTATGAAGTTATAGGATTGTGTGTAACATATTGTAGGATAATATTCTAATGTTATGACTTTTTGAGTTGAATTTTTTTGAAGTACTTGTATATATATACAACCACACTAGCAAGTTCCCCGTGCCTAAAGGCACTTATCTGTATTAGCTCACCAACTCTAGTTTCTTCAAAATCATTAGACATAAGACAGTTCTAAACCCACCAAACTACCACCTAAACTTTCCTGTTTCTAAGGCTACTAAGACAAAATCACCAATTGCACTTCCCAAGCCTGCACCCAACAATAATTTGTCCCCACCTCGTCTACATCTTTCTAGTTGTAATATTGTAACTTGTGGCAAGTATTATTACATCAATATGTGGACAATTACAAATTAAGAGTTAAACCAATTATTTTGTTTTTGAAACTATAGCGTATAATTTTTACTGATAAGAAAGTAAAAGAACTACTTATTTTGGAGATGGCCCTGCTTGAGAAGAAGTAAGAGGACTTTGACATTAGGGGCATCTGGGCATCCGAAAGATGCCGGGTTGTAGAAGAAAGGCTATATTTTTTACCTTCATGATTTGGTGGTCTGGGAAAATGAATGAGAACAAGAAGCCAGAAATGAAGTGTAATGAAGGCAGAAGATCAATGGAATAGAGAGGAAGCGCAAGGGAAAGAGGTAATCTCATTCACCGGTGAAAACCACGAGGGTGCTGGGACCCCACAATATGAATCATTGGTGATATCTGTCAGGATTGCGGGCTTTAATGTTCGGCGGATCCTCATTGATAGTGGAAGCATCGTGAACATTTCGTCATTGATCCTTGGCACCGTGTGAGTTAAGGATAGAAGATCTGACACCATGGCATGAACCCTTGGTCGGATTTAGTGGAGAACAGGTATACCCATCCAGTACAAGCTGGACAGGTAGCATAGCTACCGACTTCATAGTCATGGAAACTGGGACCCATACAATGCCATTTTTGGCGGTTGGGAACCATGAACGCAGTTTCCTCCACAACCCAGCAGGAAATAAAGTTTCCTACACCTAGTTGGATCAGAGTATATCAAGAGCAAGCCCTCCATGGCCTGGATTTGCTACTTACTACAACAAATTAGACTTCCGGTTAAGAAAATAGTTGTAGTATAATATTATTGTTTTGTAGCAAAAACGTTTTCCTAACGAAACGAAAATGTGTTGTTTCGAAGCAAAATATTAATGGTTGATTGCAAAAGCCCAGTCCCAAACTATATTTAGCAGGCGAAAGCCCAGTCCCACCAAGAAGGTGTGTCCCTCGGTACTGGTCTCCATAGGAAATAGAATCAGAAGAGCAAAGAAGGGTATGTATCTATAGGCCAAGAAGGTGGAGCCCAGCCATTATGAAAGACAGCGCTGCCCACTCAGCAGAGGATGTATTGACCTTCATCAAGAAGATAGACCCCAGCCATTATGAAAGACAGTATGGCCACTCGGCAGAGGATGTATCAGCCTCCATGAATCCCATTGGTTCCCTAGGGAGGATATAGAGATCTATGCCCTGGCAGAAGGGTGACTGCAGTCATTTATGATGATCAGGTGAACGTAGTCGAGACATGTACTAACCCTAGTGGAATCCTAGCAGAACTAATGAATGGGGGCACGCATGAAACCACATGGAAACAGGAAGCATGAATGGTCGGGAATTTAAATGATGTGCTAGGTGCCTGTGATGCTCTTTGCCTCTTAAAAAGCATTTAAGTCACAAAGACGGTTCAAAAAGGAAAAAGTAAGTATTTTTCCTCTCCAATAATATCCAATTTTGTAAACTTCATCCCCCAAACAACCTAAACAGTCCTCGTCCCTTGCCCTCTTCCTCTCCCCAAGTTGGCTATTCATCAGTCTTTGAACTCTAGTGGTGGGGGGTAAAGACATGAATGAATTTGCTGAAAATTGAATGAATCCATAAAAGAATATCATTCGTCAATTAAATCTGGGTTTTTTATCTTTGTTTTTGGTCAGTATACTGGTGGAAGGAGAAATCAATGATTGAGATATATTTTGCTAGTCAATATATGGTCCCTGGCCCAATTGATACTTGAGAAAGAAAAAACTGTTTTGGAAAGTTGGGTAATGAGAGAGAGGAGGGGCGGAGGTTGGTGGCTGTGGTTGTGGATTATGCCATGGAAAGTACAGTTATGGGTCGTGGATACATGAATTTTGGTTGAGAAATAGTATATGGAGGCAGCAGTACAGAGACAAAAGAGGGTCACATATTGCTGGGGAGTATGCTTGGTGTGAACTTTAGTTCCCAAACATGATATATTCAATCCATGCCATGCATTCTTTGTTCAAGTAATCTCAGTCATTAATTATGAGACATTTTCAAAACCTGTTTACTTGTTATGTAGATATATCGTTTAGGAGGAGTTGCTATTTGTATGTTGTTTAACATCTTTTTGCCAAGTTAATGTTGTTCAATGTCAAACTAACTGGTCATGAAGAGGAATCGCAGTTAAGAAGTCAACATCCATGTTAAATTGTAATTAAATCTGCCATTTTGACATCGGATGTTTCTGCCCAACAAATGATGACTACAGGTCTCTTAAGAGAATGTTGTTTTAAGCTTCAACAGAAATTCTCATCCATCATCTTGTACACTTCTCAGACCTCCTTGAATACATTCCTCGCCATTATACTCTCTTGAGTAGATTCCCGCTGCAATAAAACTATTTTACTGCCTTGAAAACAAGACATGGAAACTGTTTATTCAACGCTCTTGACCCTATCAATTTCTTTGATGACCTGATCCATGTTTTCAACAATGCTTTCCCATGAGTGAAAGTTCTTAAATTTATTTTGGAAAGTTTACACCACTTACCTCCCCTGTCATTTTACACATAACCACTTACTTACCCTCTCATTATGTAAAATACCACAGGACTCCCTTGGTATATGAAACCGATGACCTACGGGTACCCTTCTATGCCAGAAATTGTTAATATAATTTTCATATTGACAAATATACCTTTGAATTGAAAGATCTGTTTTACTAGACTAATTTATCCTTATAATTAAACAACAAAAATACATAATTACCCCTAACAACCTTGTTCTATATTTTTCTGCTTTTATATTTTTTATTCATTTTTTATATCATTTTCCTCCCTTTTTTTGTTGTTGTTTTACTTCATATTTCTCCTTATTATCTCCTTTCTTCATCTCCAGCCAAATGAAAACCCTAACCACTGCCCCCCTCCCCTACACCAACCCTTCCACTGCAACGTCCGCACCCTTCCAGTCTCCCTCTATTATTTCTTTATGTACAGAAGATAAATTGGAAGGAGGAAATGGAGTTACTAGATTTTGTTCAGAAAAATTGAGTTTTCTTATTTTGTTTCCAGTCTCCAGATTTCTGTATGTTTCCGCTTTCGTTTTCAGATCTCATTTCGGAGTTGTTCTCGTTTTCAGGTCTGATTTCGTTTTCTAATTTCCTTCCTTTTTTCTTTTTGTTTTGTCAATGGTATAGATTCAAGAATTTCCATTCAAACAAACAACTCATTCCCCCCGTTTTTCTTTTTAACCAATTTCCACCGAATAGCATCATCCAAATGCTCCCCTTTATATAAAATCAACTTCGAATAACCTTCCTCTGAATTCCAAGGAGAGATGTCGGACAGAGAGGTACATAACTGCAGATGAAGAAGAAATTTTTTCTTCGGTTCTTGGCTTGCAGAATTTGTTTCGTGAATATTTTTATCTATTTTTTGGTTTAATTTTAAAATATTGGTTAACTTAGGGTTTGATTTGATGACTTGGTGGCGTTGGCGGTGGAAGTGGTGGAGCTGGAGGCCCAGGCTAGGCGGTTGGTTGGGTTTCATGACGGGAAGTGGTAGAGGTTGGGGAAGAAGAAAAAAGAAAACGAAAAAGGAAAATAAGACGACGTTGAATAAAAAAAGAAGATAGGATAAATTGGTAATCTCATATTTCTTAATTATCTAGTTAATTTTGATTATTTATTTAAAATCAAATAAAAATAGGATGAAATGGACATTTAACCACTACATAAAAAGGGATGTTCATGGTTATTTGTAAAATGGGAGGAAGTGGAAGGAGGAAATCTAATATTTGAAGGTTGTTTGCAGGAGCCTGTTGCTTTCGCTGGAGGGATATTTGCAGGGCTTTTAAGGCTTGATTTGAACGAAGAACCCCTTAAGGAATGGCTTATTACGACTGTTGAATCCTCTGGCATTACTGAAGATGAAATTGATGCTGAAAGTACCCAAAAAGAAGAGACTCCGCAGCAGATTGAAATCGAATAATTACCCATTTGACCTTTTATATTCACACGTGCTGTTTATTTTATAGCCATTAAACTATTATTTGAAAATGGGAATGGAGGTTTTGTACTGTGACCACCATTGTGTATAAATTCTAGGCTTCCTTTTCTCTCTTTGGCTGCTTGATGAACTTTACGAAGATTCGAGGGTACGGAGCATCCTGCAAAATAGGGCTAGTCTAAAGGTAAACCCTTTTTATTAGTTATTATATACTTCCTTTTGGGAAAAAAAAAAAAAACATTTTTTTATTTAGTTGCTATTTTACCCTTTAAAATAATTAACATAACCACCCCCTTTAAGTTTTATTTTCTAACACTTCTCGTCCTCTTCTGCTCTAGTAACTACTTGTGCGCGTGTTGGTTTTCTTTTTTCTCGTGATCTCTCTCTCTCTCACAGCGCGTTGTGCTAGTAGTAGAGGGTTTCTTTTTCCATTATGTTCTTGTTGTGGCTAGGCCCCTTCTTCTTTACTGGAATGGACACTTGGGTAGCTTCGATCTATAGTAGATCTACAAATCCGAGCTACCCAGACTTGTTCCCTTTGTATATATACACATATACATACATATGTACAGAGAGAGAAACGCAAAAGAAGAAAACATAGGTTTTTTTGTGTGGTGGGGGGGAGTGAACGTTTGGAAAAACAAAATTGGTAAAAAGAAAATAAGACAAAAATTACTTTTATTAAGGTTAAGAAGGTAATTTTTTTTTTTTAAGACAGGTCTGTATCTAAAAAAAAAGGGTGTATCTATAGAATTAGCCTCCAAAATATCATAGGTAGTTGGAGTTTGTAAATACCAATTCTCGGACTAACCTAGAAAGAGAAGGCAAATAGTTTGTCAAGATAATGTGTGTTTTATGTGAAAGTAATCAGATAAGAGAAACCATAGGGGTCGAGGACTCTGAACTCGTGATATCATCATTGTTTGGGATCGAAATGGTGCCCATCGTGTTACCAGCGGTAATTTAGAACATCTTCGTATCCACTTTCTATCCAATTTTGTTATATCTACCATAGATAAGGAATCAATAATGCTTGCCTTCATAGCAAATGTATATGAGATATCTAATTTAAGTTGTTCTAATTCTTATCCTCTTGATTTTGATGAATTATTTGATGTTTATCAAGAA
Source organism: Eucommia ulmoides (assembly GCA_016647705.1). Classification (NCBI taxonomy): domain Eukaryota; kingdom Viridiplantae; phylum Streptophyta; class Magnoliopsida; order Garryales; family Eucommiaceae; genus Eucommia; species Eucommia ulmoides. Next base: position 22,988,371 of record CM028331.1, read on the forward strand.
TTGTTAAATGATTATAAGAATCATTAATATAAAACTAATACCCTAAAAAGTACAAATTTATCATTAAATAAACAAATCAAAAATTGCGAAACTGAAAACACTTCGCTTAAGAAACAAGTTTATGAGAATAACTCATCTGATTTTGAAAAAGAAAACAAAGAGTTAAAAATCTAAAATTGACGATTTAAATTTTATTGTTCTTAAATTTATAAAAGGTGAGAACAATTTAAAAAACAATTTAAAAATGCTTTTGGGATGTTTGAGATGTATTTTCTAGAAAGCCGGACTTGGTTTTTAGAAAAATATTAAAGAAAAACATTTTCAAAAATTCTTTGATGAAACCAAAAACGTTATCAAATGCTTTAATTGTATTATTTTAGGGCATTACCATTAAAAACTATTTTAGATTGAAACTAAAGATAAAACAAGTTTGGGTTCGTAAAGGAACCATCAAACAAATAGAATCGGATCCACGTAGACTGGGTACTACTTTGAAACTATATGAGGTGCTCCTTGTTGCCCCAGTAATCTACCCAAGAGGGGAGATGAATTGAGTAGTTATAAAAATTAAAACAAATTCTTATATTTCAACACTTAAATATTCAAATAATTAATTTAATCCTAAATTAATTATTATCTTTATATAGTAGAAGATAAGTGTATAAATCTAGGTGTACACCCAAACAATAAGAAATAAAGAAAATCAATAATACAGTACATTACGATATATCCTGGTTTACCAAACTAATCTTGGCTAATTCAATCCTTCGAGCCCCATGGAGATTCGCACCAACTAAACCATTAGATTTCTTTACTTGGTAGGAACCAAACCTTTACACAATGATTTATTTACAGGCTCAAAATCAACATTTACAAAAAAAAAAATTTACAGGTTAAGGAAGAACCTCTATTTTTTTAACAGTCTAAAGACTTACCTAATTCTTTTATACATTAGGAAATGAATCAAACCTTCAAAAAAAAAAAAAAAAAAAAAAAAAACACTAAGTATCATTTTCATCGGTAAGGATGTAACCATTACAATTCACACAATTTTAATTCTAATCAGGAAGAATCATGCGTAACTCTTTTCAAGGGAAAAGAGTAACCTAACCTTTTTGTACTTTAGGTAAAGATTAAACTTCAATCTCTTTATCGAAAAATATTAAAACCCTTGCTATCCCTGACTAGATACTTCCAACAGTATCTAATCCGTGTAAACTCACCAATTACAAAAATCGATAAATTTTTTCTCACTCGGAACTTCTACCACCTCAAATTAATTTAAACTCAATTAATGTCTCAATAATTACTAGTGATAGAATTTACGTAAGGAATACAATATCTGATTATATTAAGTGTGGGTAGTACAAAATTAAGCATGTAATCACATAATTACAAAAATCGTTTAAAAAGAATTTTATGCTCTTAAAGTTTGAAAACGATTTAACTACGATCTTATCAACCAAGCAAATAGACTAATATCAAATCAAAATAAGAAATAATAGCTTCGAATGATCTCACCAGGATACCACCGAAAGAATGAAAAGAGAATTGCTAGACATCTTAGATCGTTGACGCCAAAACAATTTGCATTTTTTCTCAAGAACATTTCTCACAAAATGATCTAACAATAATCTCTCGATATAATCTCTGAATAATCACTTTTAGAAAGCTCATGAATTAAAAATTCTTGATAGATATGATATCATGATATGTGAAAAACGCAGGTTTATATAAACTGATTTGAAACAGGCCTTCTAACGGTTAGTTCCCACAAGATATAATACTTATATGCACATATAGACCCCATATATCAATACCATTTAATCCTAGTCCAATTCACTTAAATATGGCTTTTTAAAACATTCAATTAAGTTCCCCAAATAATTCTCAATCTCAAATTAAACTAGATAGAAAGTATTAAATGTACCAATTTGAGAAATACTTTAATTTCATGTACCATATCTATTGGAATATCTAAATAACAGTAATACATCTATAATATGTTCAAATCCCCAGAATATCTCCAAAATATCAGCCAAAAAATAGCTAGTAATGGCTAGTTTTGCGTCAGATCTTGAGAATCCTCGAAATCTGAAACAGCTCAGTCGGTTGACCAATCATAGGCCATCAGTCAATTGATCGTTTCAGGTTGTAGCCCAATCCATTTCTCAAACAACGGTCGATTGAGCGATTCCCCATTAGTCGGTTGACCGATCGATTCTGGATGCTTCTCTAGGCTATTTTTTGGCCCTAGTCAATTGACCGATCGTCGATGGTCGTTTAACCGATTGATACAGAGAGTTTACCTTTTGGCCATCGGTTGACCAATCTCTCTTGATTGGTTGACCGATCGATTTCGAGACTCTCCAATTCTCCAACCCTTACCTATCGGTTGACCGATCCTTTTTGGTCGGTTAACCGATTGCTGTTGGAACAACTTCTCCTTAAATTATTTCAACTTCAATCTTCGACGTTTTCAACCCTTTAACCAATTTCTTTTCTCGTTTAACAAAATTGATACACTAATATTTTTTAGATCAAATTTTCTTTTTCAATTTCACATTGGAGCAATAATTGAACTCAATTAGGATCCTATTATAAACATTCATAAATATCAATCATTTAATTTGTGTCGTGTGTGATTCTAATCGAGATACATTAAGAGTAAAAATGAATTTGAGTTGTTTACACCTAGCTTATTCAGAATCTTCAATCTCTTAATGTTCATCTCTGTATCATTCACAATTACTTCTTGATATTATCTTGATTGGAACTCTCTAAACTGAAACACTCAATAAAAACGTTAGTTCCATAAAAAACATCAACACTTAATTGTCCATCAAAATCCCGAGATCAACAATCTCCCTCTTTTTTATTATGACAATTAATTTTGATATTTTCTTCAAAATAAGAATGTAACCACGCTCTCCCTAAATCCGAGGATGGGTTTTTTTTTTTTTTTTTTTTTTTTAACTTGTTAAAGCACAATCATGAAGAATAATTTAAAATATTTTCAGATATTCAATGAAGTACAAAATATGATCAAACAACTAAGATATTCAATAACACAATATGATCATAACAACAATAAACTCCCCCTATATCAGTGCAATGCTTAGGCGAACAAATCCTAAACATTAACTAACTCGTTTTAAGCACAAACAAGATATTCAATAAACATCAAACACATTCTCCCCATTTGTCATCTCAAAAAGTGGGGAAGGAAAACCAAAATCACTATTACTCTAGGCAAATATCATTATGCCTAGCCATATCTAAACCTCGGATGATTTTCACAAACTGATATTCTGGTAAAGGTTTAGTAAATATGTCAGCAAACTGGTCGGAGGTATCAATATACTCGATAATAACGTCATTTTTTTTAATATTATCACGAATAAAATGATATCTAATCTCTATGTGGTTAGTTCATGAGTGTTGTGTAGGATTCTTACTTATACAAATAGCATATTTATTATCACAATAGATTAATACTTCCTCCATACATACTCCAAAATCATTCAACTGTTGCTTAATATATGCAATTTGAGCACAACAATTACTAGTTGCCATATACTCAGCCTCAGTAGTGGATAAGGTTATCGAATTTTGTTTCTTGCTTGACCAAGAAATCAAGGCATGTCCTAGTAAATGACATGACATACTTGTGCTTTTCCGCTCGACTTTGTAACTGGAAAAATCAACGTTGGAGTAACTTATTAATTTAAAATCACTTCCTCTCAGATACCATAATCCTAGGTCAGTCGTCCCTTTCAAATATTGAAAGATTCTCTTAATTGTAGTCAAGTGCGATTCTTTAGGACAAGACTGATATCTAGCACAAAAACAAACGCTATAAATAATGTCAGGTCTACTAGCAGTTAAATACAACAGGCTACCAATTATACCTCGATATAATTTTTTATTTACAATTTTTCCCGTATCGTCTTTGTCTATCTTTGTAGCTGTTACCATGAGAGTTTTGTACTCTTTAGCACCATCCAAGCCATATTTCTTTAGCAACTACTTGGTATATTTAGTTTGGTTTATGAAAATCCCTTCTTTCGTTTGCTTGATTTGCAATCCAAGAAATAAATTCAACTCTCCTATCATGCTCATTCCAAATTCAACCTACATTATCTTGGAAAACTCTTAGTAAAGATCCTTATTAGTAGATCCAAAAATAATATCATCAACATAAATTTGTACTAATAGGATATCAGAATCAGTTTACTTAATAAATAGCGTTATATCACTAAGACCCATTCGGAAACCATTTTCAATCAAATATCGACTAAGTCTCTTATACCAATCTCTTGGAGCTTGTTTGAGCCCGCACAAAGCCTTACAAAGTTTAAACACATGATCGAAAAATTTATCACTTTCAAATCCCGAGGGTTGTTCCACACAAACTTCTTCTACTAGGAAGTCATTCAAGAATGCACTCTTTACATCTATTTGATATAATTTAAAATTACGTGAGCATGCAAAAGCGAGTAGCATTCTAGTAGCTTCTAATCTAGCCACAGGTGCATAGCTTTCATCATAATCAATTCCTTCATCTTGATTATAGCCTTGTGTAACTAATCTTGCTTTATTTCTAATTACTATACTAGTTTCATTTTTATTTATTTTGAAAGACCCATTTAGTTCCAATTACTAGATGAAAATCCGGTCTAGGAACTAGAGACCACACTTTATTTCGCCCAAATTAAACTAACTCTTCTTGCATCGCGGAGATCCAAGATTCATCAGTTAAAGCCTCATTCACATTTGTAGGCTCAATTGGAGATAGAAAAGCAAGATTAATAATATCTTTAAGGGAGGAACGAATACTTACACCTCTTTCAAAATTACTAATGATTTCTTTTATCGAGTGTCCTTGTACTGTCTTTATAACTCGTGGTAATACCAAATCCTCCCCTTTAGACTCCTCTTTTTTAGGTTCCTTTATTATATTATCACCTTGGTTTTGGTTATTTAAAGTACTTGCATCATTATCATCCAAAACCTTTCTCGACAAAAATGAACCAGCTTCCTTAAAAACAACATGCATAGACACCTCAACTACTAACATACGTTTATTATAAACTCTATAAATCTTACTGTTAGTAGCATATCCAAGGAAAATCCCACAGTTAGATTTAACATCAAATTTATCTAGATTATCCTTATCATTCAAAATGAAACATTTACAACCAAATACATTGAAATAGGATATGTTCGGAGTTTTACCATTCCAGATTTCATAAGGAGTTTTATTAAACCCTCTACGAATTGATACCCGGTTTACCACCTAACAAACGGTACTTACTGCTTCGGCCCAGAAATAAGTTGGTAAATGATTTTCATTTAGCATCGTTCTGGCCATCTCCTAGAGCGTCCTATTCTTTTTTCCAAAACCTTGTTTTGTTGTGGTGATCTTGGTGCAGAGAAGTTATGAGCATATCCGTGCTCATCACAGTAACTAATTACCTAATCATTTTTAAACTCTTTGCATCTATCACTACAGATATTGATAATAGAATATTGCTTCTCATTTTGAATACGTTTGCAAAATTTAGAAAACATAGAAGCAACTTCACTCTTCTTAGCGAGGAAGAACACCCAAGTAAGTTTAGAATAATCATCAACTATCACAAATGCATAAAATTTACCTCCTAAACTAGCAATAACATTTAGACCAAACAAATCAAGATGCAACATTTTATAACATCTACATGTGGACGTGTACATCTTTTTCTTAAATGATGATCTAGACTGCTTACCTAGCTGACATGCATCACATCTTTTATCTTTCACAAACTTTAAATTAGGTAGGCTATGTATGAGGTTTTTCTTAGATAAATTAGATATTAATTCCATACTAGCATGCCCAAGTCTCCTATGCCATAACCAACTATTTTCAGATAACGTATTTAAACAAGAGAAATTTTGAGAAGTAAAATCATCAAATGAACACATGTAGACATTCACAAAACATTATGCAACTAATAAGATGCTACTATCATGTCCATTCTTAATTATACATCTATCATGATCAAACAGAACGTTATAACCCTTGTCACATAGTTGACTTATACTAAGCAAGTTATGTTTAAAACCATCAACTAATAACACATCTTTAATAACAGTAGTGTCATTACCGATATTACCTATACCGATAATTTTACCCTTAATATTGTCTCCAAATACCACATGACCTCGATCTTTAGGTATCAAAGATTTAAATTTTGATTTATCTCCCGTCATGTGCTGAGAACAACTACTGTCCATGAACCATTTGTCCTTACTAATCGATGCTTTTAGAGTAATCTGCAAGGAGCACCTCAAATAGTTCCTAAGTGGTACTCAGTCTACGTGGGTTCGATCTTATTAGTCGGGACAATTTTAGTTCCTTTTGGAACCCAAACTTGTCTTCAGTTAGATATTTCAGAAAAACACCTACGAATAGTATGCCCCACAACATTACATTCAAAACATCACAAGACCTCTGGTTTCAGAAAAGAATTTATGAAAGTATTTTTGTTTAAGGTTTTTCTGAAATCCAATACCGACTTTATCAAAGATACCTCGTGAACTTCCCAAAAGCATTTTCAAATTATTCTCACCGCCGATGAATTTGAGTACTATTGAATGTAAATACGACATCTTGGATTTCAATTCAATGTTTTCAGATTCATAATCCATTACTTGCTTGTTTAATGTGTTAATTGTACTTTGAAGGGTATTAATTTTAGAACACTAGTTTTTATAATCATGCGTAAGTTCTTGATATATATAAAATAAATCATGAAAATCTAAAGGCCAAGAACTTGAACATTTAGATACATCATTACCAGTGGCCATTAACGCAAGCATGGATAATCCTTTACTTCCTGATTTTTCCTCATTACAAGTGACCATTAACGCACGCATGGATCATCCCAGGTAGCTTTCATTGACTTCTTCTTGCTCTTCTTTCATTTCTTATTCTCTTTTCGTTTCTTCTCTTTTTCATTGTCTTTCTTCAATTCGGGGCATTCGGTTTGGAAGTCGCCAGTTTTGTGACATTTATAACATTCCACATTGTTCATGTTGAAATTTTTCTTTCCCCGGAATATACGTCGAGTCATCCTTCTGAAATTTTTCATGAGAAGCGCCACATCTTTTTCCTGCTCATTGCAAAGACTCATATCATCACTGTCATTATTGGCCTAGTGAGCTACCCAATAAATGGGTGAATTAGGTAGTAATAAAATTAAATCAAATTATAATACTTGAAAATTTAAATAATTAATTTTATCCTAAATTAATTATTATCTTTATAGCATGGGATAAGTGTTAAGTAAACTAGGTGCACACCCAAACAACTGAAAATAAATAAAGTAAAATAGCAGCACACCAAAATTTATACTGGTTCACCAAACTACTCTTGGCTAATCTAGTCCTCCGAGCCCTACGGAGAGTCGCACCCACTAATCACTTTGATTCCTTTAATTAGGTAGGAACCAAATCCTTGCAAATGATTCTTTTCGCAGGCTCAGAATCGACCTTTACAATTTTTCTTTTCACAGGTTAAGGAAGAACCTCTATTTTTTTCACAAGCTAAATATTAACCTAATTCTTTTATACTTAGGCTAAGAATCAAACCTCACAAAACACTCCAAGTATCATTTTACTTGGTAAGGATTGAACCGTTATAAATTCACTCAAAATTAATTTTAGTCAGGAAGAAGTACGCCTATCATTTTTCACAGGAAAAGAGTAACATAATTTTTTTATGCACTAGGTAAAGATCGAACCTTAATCTCTTTACCGGAAGACATTGAAACCCAGCTACCCCTAATTAGATATTCCCAATAATATCTAACCCGCACACAACTCACCAATTACAAAATTGATAAGCTTTTTCCCACTCAGAGCTTCTACCACTCCATATTAATTTGAACTCAATTAATGTCCCGATACTAGTGATAGAAAGTGAGAATTTCAAAATCTGATTTTAATGAAAGCGGATAGCACACAATTTAACACGTAATCAGATTTTCACAACAAATCATTTCAAAATATTTTTCAAGCAATTTAAAGTTCCGAAAAATAATTTCAAAGATCAAAATTCCAAGTAACAAATAATAATATCTAATATCAATTAAGAGCAAAGACTTGGAATAATCTCACTAGGATACCACAAAAATGAATTAAATGAATTGTAGTGAAACTCTAGATCGGTGACAGCAACAACAAATTTCCCAAGAACAATTTTCAAGAAAAATCTCACAATACTCTCAGTATGAATTCAAAATAATCACTCTCAGAAAGCTCACGAACTGAATAACTCTTGAAAATTGATTGATTGGGATCGCTCATAAATGAAAAACACAAGTCTACTTACAAGGATTTAAAACAAACCCTCCAAGGGCTAATTTCCACTTGTCATGACACTTAATTGCTCTTATAGACCCTTTATATCGATATGACTCAATCCTGGTTCAATTCACTCAATTATAACTTTTAAAACATTCAATTTAATCCCTAAAATATTTCTCAATCTCAATAAGATAAGATAGAATTAAACGTACCAATTTGAGAAATAATCAAATTATATGAATCATATCTATAGAGATATCAAAATATCAATCACATATTTCAAATAACATCAAATCCCTAAGATATCTCTTTGATCTTAACCATAAAACGGCTAGTAACAATTATGTTTTGAAAACAAATCCACGAAATCCTCCAAACCTAAAACAAACCCATCAGTTGACTGACCAAAGTCCATAGGTTGACCGATCAATTTAGGTTGTAGCCCAAGCCAAAACTTCTCACCAGTCGGTCGACCGTTACTCCATGGTCTGTCGACCGATCAATTTAGGATGCTCCCCAAGCCAATTTTCAGCTTTGGTAAGTCGCCCGATACTTTTGGGTCTATCGACCTATCGATTCAAAGAGTTTAACCATTAGCCACAGGTCGATCAATCAATTCAGAGACTACACCATTTCCTAACTTCTTCTCATCAATTAACCGATCCATGTTGGTCGGTTGACCGATCATGCTGAAACTCTTCTTCCTTAATTAATTTTTAACTCAAATCTTCGACGTTTTTGCCCCTTTAACCAATTTTTTCTCAGTTAACTTAATTGACACTTTAAATCAATTTTAATTACTAATATTTTTTAAATAAATAATCATTCTTCAATTTTATATAGGAGCAAATATGTTTAACTAATTAAGATCCTAATAAAAACACACATAAACATAAATTCATTTTTATGTTGTGTGTGATCCTAATCGGGATACATTAAGAGTTAAAATTAATTTGAGTTGTTTTCTACTAAATTCTTTAAAGTCTTCAGTCTCTTAATACTTGTCTCCTTTTCAATCTCTTGCATCCTTAACCATCTTAAATCATTTCTTCATGATAAAATCATCAATGGAACATTTACACTAAAACACTCAATAAATTCATTAATTCCACAAAAAATATCAACATTTAATTGTCCATCAAAATCTTACGATCAACAATAATCATCTTCCTCCTTTTTCTAAACCTTCAATGCCAAGGACTTTTTTTTTATATTCTCGGTGTCATCCTCATATCCTCGAATTATCATCTCATGCATTATTAGGTTTCTGACGAAATCATCAATTTCATACTTTGTAAGATCCTTTGCTTCCTCAATCGCAGTTACCTTCAACTCCCATACTTTAGTTAAAGATCTCAAGATATTTTGAACTTTATCCTTCGTGGAGTATAGCTTTTCGAGTTAATTCAAATGGTTGCAGATATTGTTGAATTGTGTGTACACCTCTTGAATCGATTCTGCTTTGCCTATTTTGAATAATTCGAATTGTCGGATTAAGGCATTGATTTTTTACTGCTTCACTTGACTAGTTCCTTTATGGGTAACCTGCAATTTGTCCCACATTTCTTTCGCCGATCCGCAACTTGAGACCCTAAAATATTCATTAGCATCTAAAGAGCAAAACAAAATATTAAGAGCCTGAGAATTAATGGAGGGCTTCTGTTTATCAGAAGTGGTCAACTGCTCTTTCTTTTTGGCCATTTTGTTTTTCATAGAGACAAAAGGGCCATCCTTAATCGCTAGTTACACGTCATAATTTGTGGCCTGAAGAAATTCAATCATTTTGTCTTTCCAGAATGCATAATTTTCACCAGCAAACAAAGGTGGTCGGTGCATAGACTGCCCCTCACCTAGTGTGCCTATCGGGTGAGCCATGTTATCTTTGTTAGATAGTGTATCGAGCTAAACCAACTCTGATATAAATTGTTGGCCCAGTGATCAACACTTAAATATTCAAATAATTAATTTAATCCTAAATTAATTATTATCTTTATATAGTAGCGGAAAAGTGTATAAATCTAGGTGCACACCCAAATAACAAGAAATAAAGAAAATCAACAATGCAGTACACTACGATATATCTTGGTTCACCAAGCTAATCTTGGCTAATCCAGTCCTCCAAGTCCCACGGAGATTCGCACCCACTAAACCACTAGATTCCTTTAATAGGTAGGAACCGAACCTTTACACAATGATTATTTTACAGGTTTAGAATCAACCTTTACAAATTTTTTTTCACAGACTAAGGAAGAACCTCTATTTTTTTAACAGGCTAAACACTAACCTAATTCTTTTATACCTTAGGAATAGAATCAAACTTCACCAAAACAAACAACACTCTAAGTATCATTTTCACCAATAAGGATGGAATCGTTACAATTTATACAATTTTAATTTTAATCAAGAAGAATCACATCTAACTCTTTTCAAGGGAAAAGAGTAACCTAACCTTTTTGTACCTTAGGTAAAGATTAAACCTCAATATCTTCACCGGAATGGATTGAAACCCTTGCTAACCCTGACTAGATACTCCGAATAGTATCTAATCCGCACAAACTCACAAATTACAAAAATCGATAAGTTTCTTCCCACTCGGAGCTTCTACCACCTCAAATCAATTTAAACTAAATTAATATCCCAATAATTACTAGTGATAGAATTTATGTAAGGAATACAATATCTGATTATACTAAGTGTGGGTACCACAAAATTAAGTATGTAATCAGATAATCACAAAAGTCATTTTAAAAAGAATTTTTATACTCTTAAAGTTTGAAAACGATTTTATCACGATCTTATCAACCAAGAAAATAGAATAATATCAAATCAAAATAAGAAATAATACCTTAGAAATATCTCACCAGGATACCACCGAAATAATGAAAATAGAATCGCTAGATAGCTTAGATCGGTAATGCCAAAACACTTGGCATTTTTTCTTAAAAACGTTTCTCACAAAATGATTTCACAATAATCTCTCAATATAATATCAGAATAATCACTCTTAGAAAGCTCATGAATTGAAAGTTCTTGATATATATGATATCTTGATATGTGAAAAACACAGGTTTATATAAACTATTTGAACGAGATCTTCTAACAGCTGATTCCCACAAGATATAGCACTTAAATGCACATATAGACCCCATATATCAATACTGTTAAATCCTGGTCCAATTCACTTAAATATGGCTTTTAAAACATTCAATTAAGTTCCCCAAGTAATTCTCAAACTCAAATTAAACTAGATAGGAAGTATTAAATGTACCAATTTGAAAAAGACTTTAATTTCATGTACCATATCTATATAAATATCCAAATAATAGTAATATATCTATAATATGTTCAAATTCCCAGAATATCTCTAAAATACCAGCCAAAAAATGGCTAGTTTTTTTATAAGATCCTAAAAATTCTCGAAATTTGAAATAGCTCAATCGGTTGACCGATCATAGGCCATCAATTGACCAATCATTTCTGGTGGTAGCCCAAGCCATTTCTCAAACAATGGTTAGTTGACCGATCCCCCATGTGGTTGACCGATTGATTTAGGAGCTTCTTTAGGCCATTATTCGGCCTTGGTAGTTTGATTCGATTGTCGATGGTCGGTTGACCGATAGATATAGGGAGTTCACATTTCTACCATCGGTTGACCGATCTCTCTTGATTGGTGGATCGATCTATTCAGAGACTCTAATTCTCCAGCCCTTACCCATCGGTTGACCGATCATTTTTGGTCGGTTGACCGATTGCTGCTGGAACGACTTCTTCTTAAATTATTTTAACTCCAATCTTCGACATTTTCGACCCTTTAACCAATTTATTTTCTCGATTAACTAAATTGACACTATTAAACAATTTTAAACACTAAAATTGCTTAGATTAATTTTTCTTTTTCAATTTCACGTTGGGGCAAATAATTAAACTTAATTAGGATTCTATTATAAACACACATAAATATAAATCGTTTAATTTGTGTCATGTGTGATCCTAATCAGAATCCATTAAGAGTAAAAATGAATTTGAGTTGTTTTTACCTAGATTCTTTAGAATATTTAAATTCTTAATGTCCATCTCCACATCCTTCACAATTACTTCATAATATTATTTTGATTGGAACTCTTTAAAATAAAACACTCAATAAAAATGTTAATTCCACAAAAAAACTTAAACACTTAATTGTCCATCAAAATCTTGGGATCAAGATAGGTGATAAATCAAAATTTTTGTTTTTGACACCTAATGATGGAGGTTATGTGACTTTTGGAGATAATGCCAAGGGTAAGATAATTGGAGTAGGTAAAATTCAAAACTCATCTACTCTTATTGAAGATGTACTATTATGTTACACCCCACCCCGGGCACCCGTCACCTAAGACTGGGCGTGACGTCGACATGACACTTCCTAACCAACTCAACAAATACACACATATATATATACATACATGCTCAGACGTACGTGTACCACTATCAATATTTTCTTTCCAAAAAAATATATATACCTATTACTCATTTTCAAAAATATGGGACAAACCCGTCCCAAATATGTATACAACCAAAAATCTCAAAATGCTGAACCTTCCACAGTTCGCCTCTGACCGGCCCACCTCCAAAATAACACTACCTCCCGGACTCTATCTAGTGCCAGTAGTGGACCCACTCTTATTTGCGGCACTTGAAACCAAATTTTTTTATCAGTATACTGTCTTCATAATAAAAATATTTTATGGATCAAGTATAAGTATTAAACACCACGTTTCAAAAAATAATATTATATAATCACATACTGTACGGAAATCCAGTTTCCCTGTCACCACTAAAATAAACTCATATATTTAAAACACCCAATCCAAATATTTTAAGTCAACCAGAGCAACAAAATAATATATTGATGCCAATCCATTTTAAAATAATATATCTAAGCTGATCAATCTAGGCGATTCATCGTATAATAAAATACCCTACATCACTTTCCTACTAGTCATAAGATCATTTTTACTTCACGATAGGAAGTTACAACGGTACCGTAACCTGTACAACTGTACCATCTAACGTGACTATCAGTGTTAGGGACATTTATTATCCCCAATAGTAGGGATACCACTTGCAGGATTTGCACTCCTGACGAGTCAATTAACTACCTATAAGACTAATCCTCCTGACAGATCGTAATATCAACAACTACCTGCCGGACTAATCCTCTGGACAGGTCATAATATCAACAACCACCTGCCGGACTAATCCTCCAGACATGTCATAATAATCAACTACCTGCAGAACATCCCCTCCTAACAGGTCAAAACCATCCCGCAGAACATACCCTCCTAACGGGATCAAAGCTATGGTATAGTCAGACAAAAATCACCATCTATATTTAAAAATCTACTTGATCCACATAAGTTGTAAAATCATCCAATTTTTAATAAATACATTTTTCCACAATTTATACGAAAATAAAATTTGTATATTTACATAGAAGACAAGACACTTACCTCGTTTTTCGCACTGCAAAAATACCCCTGTCCAAAACCTACCGGGACGTTAGTGCCTGCGAACCTAACGGCGATAGGGCCCTAATTAATATTTTATTTAAAATAACCTAGTATGCAATGCATGTCCCTAAATAGCATGATTTCCCATTCCCCGAATTTAATTATGCAAAATTGTTATTTCGTTAGTTTTGCTACATTAATTTTTACTGTACCAAAATTATTGAAATTACTAGTTACCAAAAATTATTACCATAATTGTGAAAATCTAATGCCAATAATTTTATTTTAATGAAAATAATAATCGATTAAAATATTTTTACCTGTTCCCAAATTTTTTGCTTGCCGAGGGGTTGATTTTCGGTTTTTGGTTTTTATTTATTTATTTTTTTTTCATTTTTTTTTCTTCTTTCTTCTTCTTTTGTTTCCCTTCTTCCGTTTCCTGTTTCTGGTTGCTGGACCTCACCGCTGCGGTAACGATTTTCTCTGCCGCGGCGAACGTCTTCTTTCTCTGTTCTGCTTTGTTTCAGTCGATGGTCTCTCTCTCTCTCTCCTCACCAGCTTCGGCGATCTCATTTGCCGCCCCTCCCCAATGATCAGAGCACACACACACACACACACTCCGACACACACATACACACTTCGCCAAATACCTATACACCCCGTAGCAATTGAACACCCACACCGCCGGACCACCAACGACGATCACACACCCACATGCACGCCAGACGAACGGGGACTGATCACGCACACATACCACCGGCCCTACTTGGTTTCAGTTAACCAACACACACTCACAAAACACACAGCACACACACACACACACACACTTTTCTGATCAACCCCACATAGCAGCAACACACACCCACACATGCACAGACAACGATGACTAAATGACAGACACACCCACAGCATACTACGACGAACGGCGATGATCACCCATGCGATCCACACACACATACACTCGTCTGATAACACACACTCCTACACAACAACGACACACACCCATACACTATCACCGAATGAACGACGACGATGACACACACACACCTACGGCGAAAAAACGGCGATAATCAAAACCCACCACCGCTGGACTTTCTCCTCACTCTTTGTTTTCTGATTTTTTTTTTTCTTTTTAGGTGTTGGGATTATGAAATACATGTACACACACACACACACACACACACACACACACACACACACACACACACATATATATATATATATATATATATATATTAATTTTTCTCAAATTACATTAACCTCCCCTCAACTTTCTTTAGGTTATTATTTAAATCCCAAATTTAGAATGAATATTTCTAAAATTGCTAATTGATCCCTAAATTTTTAATTTAAATTAGAAATGATACATTCCATCCCGTTATTTTCTAAATATTCTAAAATGCAACTAAAATTATGCGTATATGACAATTAGGGTCTTACAACCCTTCCCTCCTAAAAGAAATTTCATCCCGAAATTTTAGTTACCTTGATCGAACAAGTGTAGATATTTATCTCTTATCTCGTCTTCTAGCTCCCACGTGTCTTCCTCTAAGGAATGATTGTACCAAAGCACTTTCACCAATGGAATCATTTTTGTCCGCAACACCTGATCTTTAGAACTCAGAATCTGGACTAGCTCCTCAATGTATATCAAATCTTCTTCCAACTCGATTGGTTGAGAAGTCAGCACATGTGAAGGATCTGGCACATATTTCCTAAGTATCGATATGTGGAAAACGTCGTGCAATCTGGATAATTCTGGTGATAGGGCAAGTCGATAAGCTGTCGCACCAACCCATTTTAAGATCTCGTATAGCCTGATATATCTCGAACTTAACTTCCCTCTTTTCCCGAACCTCATTATGCCCTTCCACGGGGATATACGCAAAAACATATGATTGCCTACTTCAAATTCTAACTCTTGCCTATGCTTGTCAGCATAACTCTTTTATCGACTCTGAGTAATCTTCAATTTTTTCCGCCTACCCTTACTTTGTCTGTCGTCATTTGGGCAATATCCAACATCAATAATTTTCTTTCTCTCACTTTAATCTAACAGACTAGAGTCCTGTATCTCCTGCCATACAACGCTTCATACGGGGCCATTTCGATTGCCGAATGGTAGCTGTCAGTGTAGGCAAATTCCATCAACGTCAAATGATCATCCCAGCTACCTGGAAATTCCAGAATACAACCCCTCAACATATCATCCAACGTCTAAATCGTACGCTCTGATTGACCGTTAGTCTGCGGATGAAAAGTGGTACTAAATTCCAGCTTAGTACCTAAAGCAGTTTAGAGACTCGGCCAAAACTTTGAAGTAAATCTTGGATCTCTGTTCGACACTATGGAAACCAGCGCACCATGTAACCGAACAATCTCGTCAATATACAGTGGGCATACTTATCTAGAGAGTACGTCGTCTTTACGGTTAGAAAATAAAAAGATTTAGTAAGCCTATCAACGATCACCCAAATGGAATTATGCCCTTTTTTGTGTACGGGGTAATCTCGAAATGAAATCCATCGTGATATGCTCCCATTTCCACTTTGGAATAGGTAGAGGTAGCAATAACCCACCTGGACGTTGGTGCTCGATCTTGACTTGCTGACAAACGAGACACTTGGCAACAAATTCAACAATTTCCCATTTCATTCCATTCCACCAATAGTGTTCTCGCAGATCCCGATACATTTTGGTACTGCCTGGGTGCATTGCGTATGCTGAGCTATGCGCTTCCTCTAAGATATCATTTTTCAGATTGATATAATCAGGCACACACAGTCTATTTCCTACCATCAAAGCCTCATCGTTATCCTTGACACAATAGTAAACTCTGTGACCATTTTTCACTTCATTTCGGATCTTCTCTAATTGGGCATCCGACTTATGCGCTTCAATGATACGGTCGATTAATGTCGGTCTCAAAGTCAAAGTCGCAAGCAACGCCGCCGTCTGACCAATTGCCATCTGGATTCACAAAGATCTCAACTCTGCATACAAATTAGTATGAACAACTTGAATGTATGCAACCGAACCCGCTGATTTCCGACTCAACGCATCCGCTACAACATTGACTTTTCCAGGATGATAGTGGATAGTACAATCATAGTCCTTAATCAACTCTATCCAACGTCTCTACCTCAGATTTAGTTCCTTCTGAGTAAACAAATATTTCAAGCTCTGGTGGTCGGTGTATATCTCATAAGTCTCGCTATACAGGTAATGTCTCCAGATCTTCAAGGCAAACACAATCGCCGTCAATTCTAAATCATGCGTCAGGTAATTACGCTCATGATTCTTTAATTGTCAGGAGACATATGCAATCACGTGACCATGTTGCATCTGTACACACCCTAGCCCTTGGTGTGAAGCATCACTGTAGATCACAAAGCCACCAC
The DNA here is from genome assembly GCA_016647705.1 of Eucommia ulmoides. Classification (NCBI taxonomy): domain Eukaryota; kingdom Viridiplantae; phylum Streptophyta; class Magnoliopsida; order Garryales; family Eucommiaceae; genus Eucommia; species Eucommia ulmoides. The sequence goes on from CM028331.1 coordinate 23,005,616, forward strand.
CTTCAGTCGGAAGGGAAAGTATTGGCGCAGATATCAGTCTATTTTTCAGCTCCTAAAAACTATGCTCACATTTATCAGTCTACTTGAATTTGGACTCCTTATGGGTCAATCGGGTTAACGGGACAACTATAATAGAAAATCCCTGTACAAACCGATGATAATAACCCGTAAATCCCAAGAAACTTTGAACTTCGGTCATATTTTTTGGCCTTTCTCATTGCACAACGGCTTCAACTTTCTTTGGATTAACTTGAATACCATCTCCCGAGATAACATTCCCCAAGAACACGAGTCTATGCAACCAAAACTCACATTTACTGAATTTCGCATACAATTACTTCTCTTGCAAAGTCTGCAACACAATCTTGAGATGCTTTACATACTCTTCTTGATTTTAGGAATAGATTGGTATATCATCAATGAACACGATAATAAACTGATCTAGATAGGGTTGGAAGATACGATTCATCAAATCTATAAAAGCAGTAGGGGCATTCGTCAACCTAAATGGCATAACTAGGAATTCATAATGCCCATACCTCGTCCCGAACGTTGTTTTCGCCACTTCACTGTCTCTGACTTTCAACTGGTGATATCCTGATCGAAGATCTATTTTGGAAAATACCTTGGCCTTATGCAGTTGGTCGAATAGAACATCAATTCTAGGCAAAGGGTATTTATTACGAACCGTCACCTTATTTAACTGTCGGTAATCAATACACATCCTCAGTGTGCCATCTTTCTTCTTTACGAATAACACTGAGGCTCTCCATGAAGAAACACTAGGTCAGATAAACCCACGTCTAACAGATCTTGCAACTGAGTCTTCAATTCCTTCAGTTTGGTAAGCGCCATACGATAGAGTGGGATTGATATAGGAGCAGTTCCTAGAAGCAATTTGATAGTGAATTCCATCTCCCTATCTCCTGGCAAACCTGACAATTCTTCTAAGAAAACATCAAAAAAATCTTTGACCACTGGAATATCCACCACCTGAACTTCATTCTAATTGGTGTCAATGACATGCGCGAGGTATTCCTGACATCCCTTCTTTAGTAACTTCCTAGCATCCAGGACTAAAATCAAATTGACAGGGGTAATGACTCTGTCCCCCGAGAATACAAACTCTGGCTCGCCTGAGACCCGAAAGATAACTTCCTTTTTAAATTAATCCATCGTGGCATGATAACCGAATAGAAAATCCATATCCAGTATCACGTCAAAATCGTGGATACTCAGGGGTAGTAGATCTACTAATAATTCTCTATCACCAATCCGAAGCAGACTGTCTTTATACGTACTATATATCAACACTGACTCACTTACCGGAGTAGAGATAATGATACTATACAACAGAGAAGTAGGAAATTTGGCTACGTGCATCATGAAGGTTGCCGAAACATATGAATGAGTAAAACCGAGATCAATAAGTACACGTGCATATCTATCATATAAAGATATGATACCTGTAACCATATCTGGAATAACCTGGGTATCTTGTCGAGTAGTAGCAAATACACGGCCTCGCGTCGGAGGTCTACCGACTGATCCTCTACCACGCCCCTAGACACTACTAGGACCAACACTACCTGCACTGCTCGTAGAAGGCGCAGATGTGACAGTAGATTTCGGACAATTTGGAGCTATATGACCCGGCACATGACAACGGAACCACACAGAGCTTGCCATATGACAGTCTCTGATAAAGTGATCCGGTGATCTACATTAGTAGCATACAAATACCCCGGCCCGACTAAATGCCGGACTCTTCCTCGGCCCTTGTTGGCCAACACTTGATCTAGATATATTCTGTTATCGCCCAGAGTATGATTGCCGTGGACCTCGGCTCCTAACAGATTGGTCAATCGATGGGGCTCGAGCAATTGGCGATCGATATACCGCTCCCCGAGAAGTGTCACCTGGATATCTACTAGGTGACTCGAATCTACTCCTTTTGTACTGTTCACGGCTCTCGGCGGCTTCTTGAACATCCCTTTCCACTAACTTTGCCGTATTCACCAATTTAGCTTAACTCTTAATTTGTCTGCTCGTGAGCCTAGAACGAATTTCTAAATTGAGCCCCTTTTTGGAATCTTCTGCATTTTACCTCTTCCGTTTTTACCAGATTAGGGGCAAAACGGGACAAGGCATCGAATTTAATTTCGTACTGCTGGACAGTCATCTTCCTCTGCTTCAAAACTATAAACTTCTTCTCCATTTGGAACCGATAGGACTCAGGGAAATATTTCTCATTGAACATCACAACAAATCGATCCCAAGTAATTCTCTCGCCTGGAATTGAAAGTAACCTTTTCATTTTCTCCCACCAATGTTCAACTTCCTCTTTCAACTGGAAGGTAGCAAGAGGAACTCCGCTATCGTCAGTAATCCCCATGGCCTCAAATACATGCCCCACGCCTCTCAACCAGTTTTCGGCATCAACTGGACCCGCAGTTCCTGTGAAAACCAGAGGATCCAACTTCTTAAATCTTTTCAGAAGTACTGTCTGGGAAGTAGAAGTGTCAGTTTGGCTCTTTGGCATTCCATCATTTTCATTTGCTGCTCTGTCAGCTGTACAGCAGCCTGCAGAATTCTCTCAACAACATCTAAGTTTTCTTGCGTCCTGTCTCTCTGCCTCTGGGGTCCAACCCTCCCAGAGCTCTCATTTTCACGCTCCACAGTCACTATCTGAAATAAAATTTAATTAACTACTGGGCCAACCAGGAAGACAACAGTATTTAATTTAATAACATAACTACCACACGCGTGCCAAAACCACCAACCGACACCCTATCTCAAGGTCCACTCCTGACTAGACAACTGACACGTCTACAGAACCTATAACCTAGGCTCTGATACCAAAAATGTCACACCCTACCCCGAGCACCCATCACCTAAGATCGGGTGTGACGTCGGCATGACACTTCCTGACCAACTCACCAAACACATACATATTTATACATTCATGCTCAAACGCACGCGTACCGCTATCAATATTTTCTTTCCAAAAAAATACATATTGCTATTACTTATTTTAAAAAATATGGGACACACCCGTCCCAAATATGTATACAACAAAAAATCTCAAAATGCTGAACCTTCCACGGTTTGCCTCTGACCAGCCCACCTCCAAAATAACACTACCTCCCGGACTCTACCTAGTGCCAGTAGTGGACCCACTCCTATTTGCGGCACTTGAAACCAAAATTTTTTATTGGTGTGCTGTATTCATAATAAAAACATTTTATGGATCAAGTATAAATATTAAACACCACATTTCAAAATATAATATTATATAATCATATACCGTACGGAAATCCAATTTTTCTGTCACCACTAAAATAAACTCATATATTTAAAAAACCCAATCCAAATATTTTAAGTCAACCAGAGCAACAATATAATATATTGACGCCAATCTATTTTAAAATAATATATCTAAGCCGATCAATTCAGACAGTTCACCGTATAATAAAATACCCCACATCACTTTCCTACTAGAAATAGAATCGTTTTTACCTCACGATCAGGAGTTACAACAGTACCGTAACCTGTACAATTGTGCCATCTAACGTGACTATCAATGCTAGGGCCATTTATTATCCCCAATGGTAGGGGTACCACCCACAGGATTTGCACTCCTGATGGGTCAATCAACCACCTACAGGACTAATTCTCCTCACAGATCATAATATCAACAACTACCTGCCAGACTAATCCTCTGGACATGTCATAATATCAACAACCACCTGCTAGACTAATCCTTTGGACAAGCCATAATAATCAACCACCTACAGGATATCCCCTTTTAACAAGTCAAAACCATCCCGCAAGACATACCCTCCTGACGGGATCAAAACTATGACATAGTCGGACAAAAATCACCCTCTATATTTAAAAATCTACTCGATTCACATAAGTTGTAAAATCGTCCAATATTTAACAAACACATTTTCCCACAATTTATAAGAAAATAAAATTTGTATATTTGCATAGAAGACAGGACACTCACCTCATTTTTTGCACTGCAAAAATATTCCCGTCCAAAATCTATCGGGACGCTGGTGCCTGCGAACCTAACAGCGATAGGGCCCTAATTAATATTTTATTTAAAATAACCTAATATGCAATGCATGATCCTAAATAGCATGATTTCCCATTCCCCGAATTTAATTATGCAAAATTGTTATTTTGTTCGTTTCGCTACGTTAATTTTTATTCTACCAAAATTATTAAAATTACTAGTTACCAAAAATTATTACCACAATTGCGAAAATCTAATGCCAATAATTTTATTTTAACGAAAATAATAATCGATTAAAATATTTTTACCTGTTCCCAAATTTTCCACTTGCCGAGGGGTTGATTTCCGGTTTTTGGTTTTTATTTGATTTGTTTTGCCTTTTTTTTTTTTCTTATCTCTTCTTCTTTTCTTTCCCTTCTTCCATTTCCTATTTCCAGTTGCTGGACCTCACCGCCGCGGTGAACGCTTTCTTTCTCTGTTCTGCTTTGTTTCAGCCGACCGTCCCTCTCTCTCTCTTCTCACTAGCTCCGACGATCTCACTCGTCGCCCATCCCTAATGATTAGAGCACACACACACACCACTCCGACACATACATACGAAAAAACCGAAATCGATATGAATGGAAGATGCCTCTGGAACTCGCCGGATACCCATACACCCTGTAGCAATTGAATACCCACACCGTTGGACTATCAACAACGATCACACACCCACATGCACGCCGGACGAATGGGGATTGATCACACATACACACCGTCGGCCCTTCTTGGTTTCAATTAACCAATACACATTCACACAACATACACACACATACTTGTCTGATCAACCCCACACAACAACGACACACACCTACACATGCACAGACGCCGATGATCGAACAACGGACACACCCACAACGACGATCACCCATGCGATCCACACACACATACACTCGTCCGATCACACACACACCCACACAACAACGACATATGCCCACACACTATCATCGGATGAACAACGACAACGACATACACACACCTACGCCGGAGAAACGGCGACGATCAAAACCCACCACTGCTGAACTTTTTCCTCTCTCTTTGTTTTCTGATTTCTTCTTCTTCTTTTTAGGTGTTGGGATTGTGAAATGCATGTGTACATATATTTATGCATGATAATAGTGGATCTTCCTTAATCCCAAATGAAGCCACGCTGATCTTCCTTCTTATTTTTGGTTTTTGATCCCATCCGTATGTGTGTGTGTGTGTGTGTGTGTGTATATATATATATTAATTTTTCCCAAATTACATTAACCTCCCCTCAACTTTATTTAGGTTATTATTTAAATCCCAAATTTAAAATGAATATTTCTAAAATTGCTAATTGACCCCTAAACTTTTAATTTAAATTAGAAATGACACATTCCACCCTGTTATTTTCTAAATGTTCTAAAATACAGCTAAAATTATACGTATGCAAAACCTAGGGTCTTACATATTAGTTGATATGTTAACACATAATTTGCTTAGTATTAGTCAATTACGTGATAAAAGTTACAATGTAATTTTTTATAATAATAAATGCATTACCAAATGAGGTAATGATAACAAAACATTACTCGTTGCATCTCATTTTGAAAACGTCTATACATATTAATTTGATTACATTGCCTCTCAAAATTTATCATACTTAAATGTTCTCTCTAAGAATAGTTGGTTTTGGCGTAGACGTTTAGGGCAATACTAGCATGGAATTGTTATCTGCTCTTTCTAGGAAAAATCTTGTCAGAGTACTACATGATATTAAATTTTTTAAAGATAAAATTTGTTATGCATGTCAACTTGGTAAACATGTTAAGTCTTCATCGAAAAGTAAGCTGTATACATTTACGTCCAAACTGTTGGAAATGCTGCAACTTGATTTATTTAGACCTAATCCTATTGATAGCTTAGGTGGTAAACTTTATGAATTTGTTATTGTTGATGACTTCTCACATTATACATGGATTATATTCATGACTAAGAAGAGTGATGTTGCATCTACATTTTTCAAGTTTTACAAGCATGATCAAAATAAAATAAATAAACCATGTTAATCATGCATTATTAACATTTTTAGTGATAGAGGTAGAGAATTCAAAAATGAAAAAAAATTCTAGGTGCTGTGATGAACATGAATACACTCATAATCTTTTTGCTCTTAGAACTCCTCAACAAAATGGTGTTGTAGAAAGAAAAAATAGGTATATTCAGAAAATGGCTAGGACTATGCTTGGTGAAAATAGTTTACTTGAATATTTTTTTGGCGGAAGCTATTACTACTGCTTGTTATGTGCTTAATCTTGTTTCTGTTCGTAAAGGATTGAATAAAACACCCTATGAGATTTGAAATGGGAAAATTCCAATTATCTCTTATTTTAAAGGTTTTGGATGAAAATATTTTATATTACATGATAAAGATAATTTGGAAACATTCGATGCCAAATCTGATGAATGAATTTTTCTTGGCTATACTTCCAATAGTAAAGCGTATAAGGAATATAATAAAAGAATTCTTGTAGTTGAAGAGTCTATGTATGGTTTTTTTAGGAAGCGATTCCTTTTATGTTTAGAAAATATCTGGATGAAGATGATGTTGGAATTTCGTCAAAATTGAAGAATAAAAAAATTGAGCCCGCCAAAGATCCATCTGATTCTCTTGAAGTACCACAATTTGTTGAGAAACCAGTAACTCATAAATCAATGAAACGAGTTATCGGTCACCCATCTGACCAAATTAATAAAGACATACAAAAATGTATAAGTGCTCGTTCTTCACTTTGTAATGTTGTTAATCTTGCATTTCTCTCTAAAATTGAACCTAAAAATGCTAAAGAAGCAATAACTGATGAATACTGGATTTTATGAATGCAAGAAGAATTAATTCAATTTGAGAGAAACAAAGTTTGGTCACTAGTTACTAGACTTGATTTTCACACTGTCATCGGCACTAAATGGATCTATCGTAATAAAAATGATGAATTAGGTGTAGTAATTAGAAATAAAGCAATATTAGTAACACAAGGATTTAATCAGGAAGAAACATATTGATTATGAGAAAAACCAATGCAATTGTAGCTAGACTAGAAGTTATACGTATGATTTTAGCATTTGCTTGTTCATAAAAATTTAAATTATTTCAAATGGATGTCGAAAGTGATTTTCTAAATGGTTTTATATCTGAAGAAGTTTATCCTGAATAACCACTTGGTTTTGAAAATGATAAACTTCTAAATCATGTTTTTAAATTAAGAAATGCACTTTATGGTCTTGAACGAGCTCCTCGAGCTTGGTATAAAAGATTAAGTAGGTACATGATTGAAAATAATTTTCAACTCGGACTAAGTGACATCATACTTTTTATTTAACAAATTGTACTGATATTCTATTAGTACAAATTTGCTTAGATGATATAATATTTGATTTTACTGATGAAGATCTTTGCAAAGAATATTTCAAGATAATGTAGGATGAGTTCAAAATGAGTGTGTGGGTGAATTCACATTGTTCCTCGGCTTACAAATCAAACAAATGAAAAATAGAATTTTCATCAATCAAGCCCAATACATCAAACAAATTCTTAAAAAATATGGCTTAGAAAATGCAAAAGTGTATAAAACACCAATGCAATTGCTACAAAGCTTGACAAAGATCATAAAGGTAAAAGTGTGAACAAAGAGACTTATAGTGTTATGATTAGGAAGCTTAGTTTATCTCACTGCCAGTAGACCAGAGATGATGTTCTCTGTACGTTTGTGAAGATTTCAATCATGTCCTAAAGAGTCTCATCTAATTGCGGTTAAAAGAATTTTTCATTACTTGATATAGAATCTAGTGACTTAGGACTATGGTTTCAAGGAGTACTAATTTTTGTTGATTAGTTACTTCAACGCTGATTTTGCCAGTTTCAAAGTCGAGTACAAAAGCACTAATGGGCCATATAATTTCTTAAGGCACACACTTGTTTCTCGGTCTAGCAAGAAACAAAATTCGATATCCTTATCCACTATTGAGGCTGAGTATATGGTAGCAGGTAGCTATTGTGCACAAGTTCTTTACGTAAAGCAAGAACTGCATGATTTTGGCATTTGCATGGAAAACGTACCTTTTTTTTTTTTGTGAAAATAAAAGTGATATTTGTCTTAGCAAAAATCCCACATAGCACTCACGCACTAAATTCGTTGATATTCATCATCATTTTATTCATGATCATATTCATAAAGGCGACATCTCCCTAGAACATATTCACAAAATCTCTGGCAAGAAAGTAGTTTTCTAAAATCATTCAGGGTTTGGGAATGGCCAAGCATAATGATGTTTATTTAGAATAGTTAACATATCATTCTTTTTAAAATCTCACAATAAAAAATTGATTTACAAAGCTTGTACAGTTTATCGCATTATTTTGAAAAATCACATATTGGGATTTGTATGAATTTATTTTTTATTTTTAAAAAAATCTCTTTGAGTACTTTGAAATTATTCTACTTACTCTTCTTAATTCTACTTACTCAGTTTAGAGGTTTTTAATTTAAATGGATTATTGATAGTTTGATTGATTCATTATGTGAATTTTGTCATATGAAGTAATCTAACATTCCTATTTTAAACCCTCCATTTTTTAAGATGACAAAAGGGAAGAAAATATTTGATTTTTTCATGTACTTGATATAATATATTTGATACATTTTTTTTTCTAGATATCATCATGCTATTATTATGTATTCATAGATCATTTTGATAGCTCATTTTGAGACATTTATACTTGGTAAGTCATATACTTGTGTTGCACAATTTTTCATACAGGATTCTAAATCATTAAAAGAACTATTCCCATATTCAGGGGTAATGTTATTTTATTAAATGAAAAAAATATCAAGTTAATTGTCCTCATAAAAAAAGCGAGAGATTGTTAACCATAAAAGATTTAATTCCTATTTGATGATTTTGATGATTAAATTAGCTTGGTGGTTTTTATGGACTAATCCTATACTTGAGATGTGATTACAATTTGGAGAATATTAGTCAGAATAATAAAGCATTGGGAATGAAATATGTTAAAACATGATTCACTGGAAATAAAATGGATGATAAAGATAATTCAAGATCAAGATCCAGACTCTTTCTGACAAGACATTTTTTTCGCATTTTTTAAGGTAACCAATATCTATACTTGTCAAATTCATTTCATCTTGATTAGAATGACACACTACACTTGAACTTGTCGTAAATTCAATATTTTGTGTGTTAGTAAGTGCCAATTATGATGTGAGTATAAATATGTTAAGATATTTTTCATGCATATTTAGAGCTATTAAGGTCCAAAACAGTCAACTAGTTTTTGCTAAAACAGTCAGGTGGTTGTAGCTAAAATTTGAAAAATAGGGTTTTTGGTTCATTAATAGATTGAACCATAGATTTTTCGAACGAATAAAACAATTTGATCTTTGGTTTGGGTCATAATTTGATTTAATCGACCGAATGGGTGATTCAGTCGACTGGATACTTCAAAGAGTTAAAAAAATTGAAAAACATACCAAATTCAATTGACCAAAATGACAATTTTGATCGAATAACTGATTCAAGTTGCTAATGGTTTTGAAAATTGGTCAATTTAGTTGATCGAATAGGCTGATTAATCGATTGAATCTTGGCTGATTTTGAATTTTTGTGAATTTTTCCTAAATGTTTTTGCATTGTTTTTAATGATAAATATCCTTAAAATATTTTTTTAACATTCCTAATATATATATATAGTTATTAAAAATATTTTTGAAAGAAATTTTAAGAGATTTTTATTGTTTAACCCTTATTTAAGAGTTACTTTAGTAAAAATAAATAAATTAACAGTTATGGTATAAATCAGTTTTTTTTTTAAAATATTGTTAGTTTATTATCCTTTGACCGTTAACTAAATGAGTAAAGAGGTGTTTGTACCCCCCCCTCTCTCTCTATATATATATATAGAGAGAGAGAGACATCTTGAAGTAACGGACGCAATTCGACCAAGCCATCGTGTTCAATCGGGTGACCTACATGGCAGCACCTCTGGAAGTCCTCGAAGGTGAAGGAGGAGGACGGATTCGAGCTACTCGACTTGGATCTCGGCATGAACCAGAGGATTTGTTCGAAAACCAACTCGTCACAAGGTATAGCCAATGGTCTAAATTGCCACCATCTATTTCTCTTTCTCTCTCTCTCTTTCTAGCCCTTGGCGTCGCTGTAGAGACGATAACACCCCCACTCCCTGTAGATCTGCAAATTTGGACGGAGGCTGTTCTATGTCCAGATCTGGACGGATGCTATGTAAGGAGGATCACGATACTGCAATGATTTAGCAGTGTTGGCCTACCCTCTTATAATAATTGCGTTTTATAAGTTCTGAATTATTGAGTTGTATAGTTTAATTATGGGACTCATACTAATCATTGGTATCATAGATTTATATAGTCCAAGTATAGTCATTTACTATTTATTTTTACGATTCATTGTTGTATATTCACCTCAATGTAGGTAAGAGTAATTTGTCGAACAACTATAAATACCATTGTATTAATTTCTCTATCCTTACTCTGTGTATTTGTCGTTGTGTGTGAATAGCATCAAAATGCTTCCATTAACAAAGATAAAAACAGATAAAATTTGAATAGGTCACAAGTATTTAGACTTATTTTTTAAACTATTCAATTCACCCCTCTTGGATAGTACTTTGGGCCAACAATACTATCTAATAAAATTTAGAATACAATCTAATTAATTTTTTAACTAATCATAATTCCATATCTATTAATGTTATCTTATAAAATCAAAATAGAATTAACTGAAAACATTAGATTTCGTGATACTATAAAAATTTCAAATATAAAATCCTTGTTAATCAAACTTGTTGATCCTAAGATTTTGATGAACAATTAAGTATTGATGTTTTGATGGAACTAATATTTAATTGAGTGTTGCAGTGATTTAAAGTTCCAGTAATGAAGACGTTAAATTAAATGGATGAGAAATGAAGATGTCAAGATGATGAAGAAGAATTAAGAGTTTGAAAAAATTAGGAAAAACAACACAGATGAATCTTAACTCTCAATATACCATTTAGGAACCCACACATGACACAAAATGTATTTTATCTTTTATATGTGTGTTTTGATTAAGTTAAATTATTTACTCCTATGTGAAATAAGAAGAAATAATTTTGAATGACTAAAATAGAATATAAGAATATTAGTGGAACTAATCAAGAGAAGAAAATAGTTAAAGGGGAGAAATCGTAAAAGAAAATAAGTTAAAAATGTATTAAGAGAAAGAGATCCAGTGATAGCTGTCGACTGGTGAGTCAACCGGATATAGAAGCTGTAATATCCTGTATCTCTAAGTCGACCGGCCAAGAAGGCTGAACTCTCTGAATCAACAAGTGGACCGATAGGTTGACTGGTGAAATAGTGTTGAACTCTCTGAATTTGTGAGTCGACTGGGCGGTCAACTGATGCACGCTGCAGCGATAGTTTGGCTACAACCTAAATTGGGCAGTTGACTGAAAGCGCTGTTTCAGGATACTGTTTGATTCGAGATTATATCTAAAAATAGCTGTTTTTGGTTAGGATTTGAGAGATTTTGGGGATATTCTCTATATTTAATATATGGTTAATATACTAATTAAATCATATTAATATGGTTTATTAAATATTAATGTTTCTCAATTTGGTACTTGAAATAGATTCTATACTTATTTATTAAGATTGAGAAATACTTTGGGGGTTTAATTGAGAGATTTGAAAGATGTTTTTTTAGTAGAATTGAACCTAAATGATGTCCTTATGATATAAGGGGTCTATAAGAGCTTTTATTTGTCGTGACACATGTAAATTAGCCGTTAGAATGTTGATTACATATTCCTTTAAATAGACCTGCGAATTTTAATTAGGACTAATCATTTTCATTGAGAGAGATCTAAAAGAGTTTATATAATTTGTGAGATTTTATAAGAGTTATCATTCTACGATATTGTGAGCTTTTCTAAGAGTGATTTTGAGAATTAATTGCGATCAATTTTTGTTGATACCGGATTTAAAGTTACATTATTCTAATCATTATTTTTGGGGATTCGAGGTAAGATCTTTCCATATTGCTTATTATTTGTTTATTATTCTATATTTGAAAATTGATCTTAGAAATTGTTTCTGATTTTTGAAGAAAATATTTTTTACAAACAATTTCTTGAATCTGATTACGTGCTCTAATTTGCTACCCATATCTTGTTAAAATCAGATTTTTGTATCTCACGTATTTCTATCACTAGTTGGGATATTAATTGAGTTAGTGTTTATCTGGGGTGGTAGAAGCTCCGAGTAAGATTTATTTTTTATCAATTTTTGTATTGGTGAATTGTGACGGATTAAATACTATTGGGAGTATTTAATCAGGGGTAGCTGGGTTTCAGTCTCTTCCTGCAAAGAGATTGAGGTAGTGATTCTTCCTGGATAAGAATTGCATTGTGAGTGATTTGTAAAGGTTTCATCCTTACTTGTAAAAATGATAGTTAGAGTGTTTTGAGAGGTTTTGATTCTTGTGCCTTATTGTTAAAAAAGAATTAGGTTATTCTTTAGCCTGTAAAAAGTAGAGGTTCTTCCTTGACTTGAGAAAATGATATTGTAAAGGTTGATTCTGAGTCTGTAAAAGAATCGGTGTGTGGGTTTGGTTCCTACCTTTAAAGGGATCTTGGTTTTAGTGGGTGCGACCTCTGTAGAGCTTGAGGGACTAGATTAGCCAAGAGTAACTTGGTGAACTTGTATAAATCTTTTGTGTGCTGCTATATTTACTTTGCTATTTTTGTTGTTTGGGTGTGCACTTAGTTGATTATATTATTCCGTTGTGATATAAAGATAATAATTAATTTAGGATTAAAATTAATTATTTGATTTATTGATTTTTTATTCTGATAATTTGTATTCACCCAATTCACCATCTCTCTTGGGTATACTATTGGGCCAACAATTGGCATCCAGCTGGTTTAGCTCGAATTCTTTTGCTAACAAAGATCATATAGTACACATAGTAGGCACGCTAACTGAGGGGCAGTCTATGCACCGACCACCCTTATTTGCATGTGAAAGTTACTCATGTTAGAAAGACAGGATGATAGCCTTTCTTCAGGCTACAAATTATGACGTGTGACTAACAATCGAGGATGGTCCATTCGTTCCAATGGAAAACGGAGTTGAGAAGAAGAAAGAACAACTCACTGCTTCCGATAAGCAGAAACTCTCCATTAACTCTCAAGCTATCAATATTCTTTTTTGTTGTTTAGATGCTAATGAGTATTCTAGAGTTTCATGCTGCAAATCTGCAAAGGAGATGTGGGATAAGCTACAAGTCACTCACGAAGGGACAAGTCAAGCGAAGTAATCAAAAATCAATGCACTTATGAGAAAATTTGTGCTATTCAGGATGAAGGAGAATGAATCGATTCATGAGATGTACACTTGTTTCAACAATATATGCAACAAAATGAGTCAACTCAGAAAGCCATATTCTATAGAGGATAGAGTACAAAAAGTCCTAAGGTCCTTGACAAAAATATAGGAATCAAAGGTGACGGCAATCGAGGAAGCCAAGGATATTGGCAAATATGATATTGATGATCTCATTGGCCATTTGATGATTCATGAATTGACAATTAAAGGTTATGAGGATGATACCGAAAATGACAAGAAGAAATCCTTGGCACTAAAAGTTCAAAAAATTAAAGAAGAGGATGACAGTGATGATAAAAGTCTTGATAGTGAGCAATAGAATAATGTATCACTTCTTAAAAACAAATTTAGAATAATGACTCGACGCATATTTTGTAGGAGAATAAATCTCAACATGTCTAAAGTGAAATGCTACAACTATCGTAAAATCGGTCATTTTCAAAACGATTGTCCTGCACCAAAGAAGGATAAAGAAAAGGAGAAGAAGAAGAAATAAAATAAGAAAGCAAAGTAGAATAAGAAGAAATCAATGAAGGCTACTTAGGATGATACCGATTCAAGTAGCTCGGAAGAATCAGATAGTGAGGATACGTCTATGCTTGCATTAATGGCCACTGGTGGAGAGGTAACCATTTGTTCAAGTTCTTATCCTTTAAATTTCGATGAATTGTTTGATGTTTATCAAGAACTTTCACATGATTATAAAAACCAGTGTTCTAAAATAAATACCCTTCAAAGTACAATTAACACCTTAAACGAGCAAGTGGTGGACTACGAATCTGAAAACAATGGATTGAAATCTAAATTGATGGATTTGAAATCAATTGTTCTCAAAGTCACCTGCGGTGAAAATAATTTGAAAATGCTTTTAGGAAGTTCACGTGGAGTTTTTAATAAAACCGGTATTGGATTTCAGAAAAACCTTAAACAAAAACACTTTTATAAATTCTTTTTTGAATCCAAGGATCTTGTGAAATGATTTAAATGTAACATTGTGGGGCATACTATTTGTAGATGTTTTACTAAAATATCTAATTGTAGACAAGTTTGGGTTCCAAAAGGAACTAAAATTATCCCGACTAACAAGATCGGACCGAAGTAGGATGGGTACCACTTAGGAACTATTTGAGGTGCTCCTTACAGGTTATTCTAAAAGCATCAATAAGAAAGAACAAATGGTTCCTGGATTGTGGTTGTTCTCGACACATGACGGGAGATAAAAGAAAATTTACATCTTTGACACCTAAAGATGGAAGTCATGTGACTTTCGGAGACAACGCAAAATGTAAAATTATCAGAATAGGTAATATCGGTAATGGTACTACTATGATTAAAGATGTGTTACTAGTTGATGGACTTCAATATAATCTGCTTAGTATTAGTCAACTATGTGACAAGGGTTACAATGTTATATTTGATCCTGATAGATGCATAATTAAAAATAGTCATAATAGTAGTATCTTGCTAATTGCATCACGTTTTGAGAATGTGTATACTTGCTCTTTCGATGATTTTAATTCTCAAAATTTATCTTGTTTAAATGCTTTATCTGAAAATAGTTGGTTATGGCATAGAAGACTTGAGCATGCTAGTATGGAGTTAATTTCTAACTTATCCAAGAAAAGTCTTGTACGTGGCCTACCTGATTTGAAATATGTGAAGAATAAAGTATGTGATGCATGTCAATTAGGAAAGCAAGTTAGATAATCATTTAAAAAAAAAAAAAGATGTACACATCCACGTCTAGATGTCTTGAATTATTGCATCTTGATTTATTTGGGCCTAACTCTGTTGCTAGTTTTGGTGAAAAGTTTTATGCATTTATCATAGTTGATGATTATTATAGACTTACCTGGGTATATTTTCTTGCTAAGAAAAGTGAGGTTACTTCGGTTCTTGCTAAATTTTGTAAACGTGTTCAAAATGAGAAGCAATACTATATTATTAACATTCGTAGTGACAGAGGAAGAGAATTTAAGAATGTTGAAGTGGTAAGTTATTATGATGAGCATAGTTATGTCCACAATTTTTCTGCACCAAGATCACCGCAACAAAATGGTGTAGTAGAAAGGAAGAACAGAACGCTTCAAGAGATGGCCAGAACGATGCTAAATGAAAATCGCTTACCAACCTACTTATGGGCCGAAGCAGTAAGTACCGCTTGTCACGTGGTAAACCGAGTATCAATTCGTAGAGGGTTTAACAAAACCCCATATGAAATCTGGAATGGTAAGACTCTTAATATTTCCTATTTTAAAGTCTTTGGATGCAAATGTTTCATTTTTAATGACAAGGATAATCTTGGTAAATTTGATGCTAAATTTGATTATGGGATTTTCCTTAGATATGCTACTAATAGTAAGGCTTATAGAGTTTATAATAAACATACTTTAGTAGTAAAAGAAACAGTGCATGTTGTTTTTAAGGAAGTTGATCCATTTTTGTCGAGAAAGGTTTTGGATGATGATGATGGAGGTATCTTAAATAACCAAAACCAAGGTAATATGTACCAAATGAGTCTCAACAAGATGAGGAACCTAAGAAGAAGGATTCGACTTTACCAAGAGCTATAAAGAAAGTACCAGGGCATTCTATTAAATAAATAATCGGTAATTTCGAAAAAGGTGTAAGTACTCGATCTTCTCTTAGGGATATAATTAATCTTGCCTTCTTATCTCAAATTGAGCTTAAAAATATAAATGAGGCATCAATTGATGAATCTTGGATTTTCGCAATACAAGATGAATTAATTCAATTTAAGCGGAACAAAGTGTAGTGTCTTGTTCCAAGACCGAATTTTTATCCAGTTATTGGTACTAAATGGGTATTTAGAAACAAAAAGGATGAATCTGGTATGGTAATTAGGACAAAGCAAAATTAATGGCACAGGGCTATCATCAAGAGGAAGGAATTTATTATGATGAAACGTATGCTCCTGTTGCAAGACTAGAAGCAATTAGAATGCTACTCACCTTTGCATGTTCACGTAATTTTAAGTTGTATCAAATGAATGTAAGGAGTGCATTTCTAAATGGCTTTCTAACTGAAGAAGTTTATGTGGAACGACCCCCGAAATTTGAAAGTGAAAAGTTTCCCGATCACGTATTTAAACTTTGCAAGGTGTTGTACGGGCACAAACAAGCTCCAAGAGCTTGGTATGAGAGACTTGGCCGATATTTGATCGAAAATGGTTTTCGAAGGAGTATTTGTGATATTACACTATTTGTAAAGCAAACTGATTCTGATATCCTATTAGTACAAGTATATGTTGATGATATCATTTTTAGATCTAGTAATGAGGATCTTTGCTAAGAGTTTGCTAAGATAATGCAGGTTGAATTTGAAATGAGCATAACGGGAGAGCTGAATCTCTTCGTTGGATTGTAAATTAAGCAAACCAAAGAAGGGATATTTGTAAACCAAGCTAAATACACCAAGGAGCTGTTAAAAAAATATGGCTTGGAAGGAGCTAAAGAGTACAAAACTCCCATGATAACGGCTATAAAGATTGAAAAAGACGATACGAGAAAAAGCCGCTCGGATCACCAACAAATAATAGATGTTCCTTTGGGACGCCGAAGGTCTAAAAATCTAGGAACCGATGCCTTTATAGGATGTATTAGTTGGAACCCATAACCCTCATATAGTAATCCTAGGTGTAAGTGTTTTCTAAATTCTTATAGAACATGGATGTATGACATGGAAGAGGATTTTACGTGTTACGCATGAATGGAAGATGTTTTTAGAAAACTCTAGTACTAAACAACTTTAAAGTTTTCAATATCGGTAACAAATCGAGTAACAAAAGAATTTTAATAAGTCTCATATGATAGGATCGCAACGATATTCATTTTGTTTATCAAAATGACGATTTCAAAAAATGAAAACTTTCAACATCCATTTTTTTGCAAGGGGGAACTATCTTAAATCTTGTGAACACTTTGGGTGGGACAAAATGTGGTGTGTACAGCTCTCCCACTTTGTCATACGGGATTTGATCACATGACAAAGATAGTAAAAGATTATTATTTTAAATAAATGAACATGATTTTATCAAATTTTATATCTAAAGTTGCTTTCAATTTTAGTTTTGTTGGCCCAGTAGTATACCTAAGATGGGTGGTGAATTGGATAATTAGAAATTATCAGAACAAAAAATCAATAAATTAAATAATTAATTTTAATTCTAAATTAATTATTATCTTTATATCACATCGGAATAATATAATCAACTAAGTGCACACCCAAATAGCAAAAATAACAAAGTAAATATAGTAGCACACAAAAGATTTATACTGGTTCATCAAGCTATTTTTGGCTAATCTAGTCCCTTGAGCTCTACGAAGGTCGCACCTACTAAAACCAAGATCCCTTTAAAGGTAGGAACCAAACCCACACACCGATTTTTTTATAGACTCAGAATCAACCTTTATAATATTCTTTTCTCAGGCTAAAGAAGAACCTGCCCGACCTTCTAATTGTCCCCAGCAAAGTCACCAACTTATGCACCCTACTTTTTCAAAAGGTTAAAAGCATATCAAATAGTAAATCGTAAAGAGAAGGATTTTTTTTTTAAAGCACCATTCCCCCCCCTCCCCCCCCCCAAAAAAAAAAAATACTTGCATAGTGGCTATCCACTTTGAATTCTGGACGACCTCATGTACTGAGTGAGCAATGACAATTGAATCAATGTGTCCAATGGTGGATTTATACTAATATGAGAGATCCTAAAAAGACAAATACTTGGACATCGAATGATTAGTAGAATAAGAAATGAGGTAGCAGGAGGGTGGGTGACGTTCTCGAGTTAGGTAATGATGGAGAACAAAGTTAGAAATTATAGAAGATAGAGATATACCTTATTCCGGAGAAGATGTCAATAGTGGATGTGAAACACGGGGGATGATGAGAGTAAACCTATAATGGGGCGGGAGAGGGTTCAGGTAGTAAGCGTGGAGTGGGTGGAGAAGATATATCAAATACATGAATAGGGCATGGAAGTAAGGTATTATCCTCGATAATGGTTGCCTCAATAGTTGGAGAAGGTGTAGTACAAAAAAACTAAGGGATAATTTTAAGGAATACAACATCGAGAGAGTGATAATTATAAAGAGTGACCAGATCGTAGCACCTATATCCTTTCGATGTGGAGGAATAGCCAAGAAAGACACACATAATAGATTTATCATCTAATTTTGTTCGAATAGGGCTTCTATTTTGGAAAAAGCACAGCCAAAGACACGTGGTAAGATACGAAAAAGGGTGTTAGTGGGTTGTAGTATATGAAAGGGCATTTTTCATATAAGGACACGACTCGAGGTGTAATTAATGAAATTGTTGGCAGTGAGAATCGCTTTGTTCTAAAATGATTTTGTTACATTGATACCTTGTAAAAGACAACGCACTACAGATATGATATGACAATTCTAATTTTTTCCCACACTTTCTATTCAGGGGCGTAGGTACAAGGAAGTTGCTGGAGGATGCATTGCTTATTAAGCTCAGCCCAAAATTCATCGGATAAGTATTCTCGTCCATTATTGGACATAATATTGCACACGAATGTTTTATATTAGGTTATTATCATTTGAACAAAGTGGGTAAAGTGTGTGTAAACCTCTTATGTGTGTTTCATCCAATAAATCCAGGTACACTGAATATAATCATCTATAAAGGTGACATAGTAGAGGTGTTTAGAAATATATATAATAGGGGAGGGTCCACAAATATCAGAATGGATAAGATAAAAGGTTTGGGAGGCACGGTACATCTGAGGAATGTAAGAGGTGCCTGTGTGTTTAGATATTTCACCAATCATACATTGAAATTTAAAATCCTGACAAGATTTATTAATAAATGGAAACAACCAACATAAATTCTAAAAATTTGTGTGTCCCAAACAGGCATGCCACAAGTTAAAAAAAAATTACCTAAAAAATAGAAGAATAAAAAACAAGTAGCATAGAAGTTTGCATACTAGAAGGTGGTATGACTAGAGGTGGATGATTTTTGAAGTGATAGAGACCATTGTGTTTGTATCCCCTACCACAAATCTTCCTTGAATTCAGGTTCTACAAAAAACAACTGTCAAGTAAGAAAACAACAACATAGTTACGAGCCTTAAGAAGGAAACTAATAGATAAAAGATTATAGGTAGATTTAGGAACACAGTAAATGGAGTGAATGGTGATATTGGGGGACAAACAAGCATCTCCCTTGCAACGAATAGGGTTAGAGGTACAATCTTCCACACATACAGATTTATTGACAGAAAAAATAGGAGATGTAAAGGTAGAAAGCTCACCAGTCATGTGATTACTAGCCCCGAAGCCCAGATCCTAGTAGGACGACAAGCTTACCATGAAGTGCAGTAGGAGTACCCGAGATAAGAGAAACTGTGGGACTGGAAGATTATGCCAAATTGGTTAACTGATTCTGAAGCTAGAAAATTTGAGGTTGAACGTTGGAAAGATCCAGGGGAGGTGGAGCGATATCAACAATAACACTAGTACGTGGTGCTCTTTTTCCTTTATTCCCTCCTAGATTTCAAGGTTTATAATCATGATGAAGATTATAACAATGATCAATGTTGTGACAAGGTTTATAGTAATGTTAATAGAAAGGTCACGATCCTAATGGACGAGGACTAGAGAGGGTCAGAAAGACCATCTGCTCAGGGACAGAAGTAGTGACTTTAGGTGGGAGGAGTCAAGGTTTTGAATCATTGTTAACAATAGAAAATGCTCCATATAGATTAGGCATCGGTAATGTGCTTAAAATCTAAGTGCAAATATTTTTGAATTTAAAGCCATCAAGAAATGGTATGTGTGATGACAATCCTAGAGATTGGACTCAATTTCAGTGGCATTCTTGGGAATTCGCTCAGAGGTTCATACTGCGCAAATTCCTCCCACCGAGTTTGAAGTTACCTGAAGTAATCTGTAATTGATAGTCCTAGGGATGCCTGGGAGGCATGGGAGATTTCACGGTAGAGCTCAAAGATTTGTGATTCGTTGCAAGTGTAGGCATACATCTTCATAAGAGTAGACCATAAATCTTTGATAGTCTCATTGAATATGAACATATTATAGATTCATTCCTCCATAGAATTGAAGATCCACCCAAGGATGGTAGAGTCATCTGCATCCCACTGACTAAACTTGGGATAACTTATATATGGCCTTGGTTTAGTGCCTTCGAGCCATCTAGTCTTACGTTTTTCACTGAGGTAGAGACAGAAGGAGGAAGATCAGGCATGAAAATTTGCTCCATTGAGTAATATGGTTGTGACACGTTGGAATGTGGTATTATTTGCAAGAGTAGGATCTAAGTGGGTGGGTAGCTATGGAGTAGGGACCACTACTAGAAAACAACCTTTCTATCACGCATAATAAATATAATTTATCTCGGTTTTTGAAAAAACAATGATTATAACACTATACATGATATTTTTTCTCGGCTAAAAAAAATTATGTGATAGAAAAAACTTTTTATCTCATAATTTGAATTAACCGTGATAGTGTGTAAGTGACTTATATCATAGTTTTGATTTTAACCGAGATAATAAAAACTCCGTCTGCCTTTTCCTTCCCTCTTAAATTTGACATCTTTTCTTTTTCTGCCCTAGCAGCCACTCTCTCTCTCTCTCTCGTGATTGATCAAAGCCTCTCTCTCGATCTCGAAATCTCTCGATCCCAAAATCTCCATCGAAATCGCCATCGATCTCAAAATCAAAATCTCCATCACACCATTGCCATTACTGAGATTTCTCTCGATTTCGAAATCTCTAAGATCTCTCATTCTCATCTTGAACCTTTACTTCGTTCTCTTTTCTCCAGCCATCGCTATGATGATTTATGCTTCCTTGAGCAGATCTGAGTCATGGTGGTGTTGTTTGGCGGTGTATTGTTTGGTTCGATGGTGTTGAGTGGCTGACGATGGCGATTCCTATTCCTTTGAGCAGATCTAAGCCATGGTGGTGGTGTTTGGCAGTGTATTGTTTGAGCAGATCTAGACCATTGAAATTCGTTGTGTTGTTCACTTCGGTAGTGTTGTTCGTCGGTGTATTGTTGGGTTCAACGGTGTTGAGTCGTTGGCGATGATGATTCACAGGTAACATCTTCTCTCAATTTTCTTCTGTGTTTGTGGAAATAGGTAACATCTCTCGAATTGTGAATCAAAATTTATACACTCTTTTGTTGATTTTTCATTTCAATTGCTTTCAAATTGTAGCGTTTCAATGTGATTCTCTTCAGGTTCAGCCCTAGCAGCCGATCTGCAATCTCGTGTCTGATCTGTGGATAACTTGTCTGATCTGTGGATTTGGTAACCCTGATTTTATGTTCTGAAATTCTACTGCTGTGGACATGCATTCAGTTCTGTTATATTCCTTACTTTTATTCTGTTCCCAATTTATATTCCCATATTTTTGTTTTATTTTTATGTTATAAGCTATCAATCAGTTCTTATTATCTTTCTCGTAGTCGTTAATTGGTTCAAATTGAACCATTGAACATTAGCACAAGTCCTCTTGATCACAATTTCTTGGTTTAATTGATTTAATTTCTTGAACTGTCTTTAATTGATTTAATTACATGTGTTCTGTTTTTGGTTGAGATTGTATATATTATGGGTTTTATTGTGTAGGGAAAATGATGATGAGCTTCGAAAGAAGGGTTGTCTATGGAAGTTTTTTCTTGGGAGGCTAGAGCTTTTATTTATCACAATGTTTTGGTTAGCTATGGCTTTTTTTCCCCCCACTTTATTGTGCTTGCTATATAGGATGTATTGTTGAACTTTATTGTTTTACTATATATAGATGGTCAATGCTCATTTGGTATTTGATTTAGTTGACTTATGCTAAAACTACAGCTTGATATGTTACAAGAATACCAATAGCTAAAACTGGAGCTTCATATTTGATTTAGCATATTGATGTTCCTTGTTCTATATAATCATTATGACTGATTTCTCTATAGCTTCGTCGTGCAGAAGAAAAACGAGAAAAAGCAGAGGCTAGGGCTAGGGAGCTAGAGAAGCAGGTAAACTCGAACGTCACTAGCCACTCTGAATGAGTATATGGGTTGTGGGGGGTATAACTTGAGTCTTGAATAAATTTGCACATTAATGTGACATAAATTGTAGAATTCAGTAGCCACCATTTCCTATTATTGCACTTTTATTTATTTTTAATATTTGAATAATTAACTTATAGGTTGCTTCTCTTGGAGAAGGTGTATCTCTGGGTTCTCTGCTTGAGCCTGCTAGGCGTCTAAAAAACGACAATGCTGCTATCTTGGTTGATGCTATTCTATTGATCACTCAGCTACGTGGCAAAGCCCAGAAACTCAAGGAGTCAAACTTAAATCTCCAGGAAAAGATTAGAGAGCACAAGGTGATTTTTTTTATTTTTTTTTTACTGATTGAATTATTGATTTTTGAAGTTTGGTCTTTTATTTTTCTGTATGAAGGTGCAGTGGATGAAGATGGTCCAACCCCAATGTTTTTATGTTTTTGTGAAATTCAGTTATGTTCTAGTTATTTTTCTTTGTTTTTATCATTTGAGAATCTCATAAAGTTGTGAAGAAGTTGATGATAGGGACTCTTACAGGTCACACCATCAACATCCGACTTTGTTTTTCGTGTTGATTTAGAATTCTTGTGTCAATATTTTAATTGTGTTAGAAATATAAAATTCATTTTTTATTGAATTTTAGACATTTGTATATGATAAAAAATTCAAGTTTATGATTATTGTATTGAAAAACAATGTTACTTGTGTTTTTCATCTTATGTGAAGTTCTTACATCATCAATATTTTAGTTGTTTTTGAAATATGAAATTCATTTTTTAGCTAATTTTTTATAGTATTTGTTTTATATAATAGTGCTCTAATTTGTAATATATATATTTTTTTAATATAGATATGAGAAACTATCACAGTTTTAAAATGTAATAGAAAATAGGGTGAACTGAAATAAATAGTTCTAATAATCACGTTTTGTTTAAATTTCATCACATATATATGATCTTTTAATCATATTTAAAAAATTAGATATAAAAAATCTATAATCTCGATTTTTAACTATGATAAATGGTTTACCATCTCTTTTTTTAACCGTGATAGAAAGTTTACTTTTAATTACACCGCATACTATCACGGTTTGTTTTTATCACGTTTTTTAACTGTGATAAAAAAATCTTTTTTCTTGTAATGTACAGTCTGAGATTTGACATCATCATCTTTTCCAGAGGCCATTGAAACAGATCAGATAAGATTGTAGTAGTGAAGTAGTCAGACAAATGCTACATAAGACTAACCAGGCTCTGGAAAAAGAAGATACAATCCGAGGTGGGTAACCAAAGAGCAGTTACCCTACCATACAATAAAGAGGAGAAACTACTGTGTATTTAAGATGGAGAACAATGGCGAAAACCAACAGGGATTTCTTGACGACGAACGACCTATAACTTGTGGCAGTGGACAAGCCATAACAAGTGGTTATTAGTAGCACGTGATAGGTGTTGGACGATAGTGGACAACAGCTAAGCGACTACCTGCGACAATGTGAACTAGATAGTCGCGTATGCCAGTGACGAACAGAGTACAATGACAGGGATTGATGACTAGTTGGGTGAAGCTAGTGCTAGTTTGCGAAGGTGTCAGTTCGTGAGGGTGTTAGTTCGCAAAGGTGGCTGGTAATTGGTTGCTTGGTTCGAAGCTGGAAGGGTTAGGTTTCGTGGTCGTGCAGTGGTTAGTTCGCAAGGTTTCTGCTTCGCCAAGGTACGCTGTGGTTGGTGCGGTACTAGTAGGGTTAGGATTTTGTGCGAGCAAGGTGCAGGTTCGCAAGGCTTTTGGTTGGGGTTAGGGATTCGAGTGTGTAAGGTACAGGTTCACAAGGTTGCTGGTTAGGATTTAGAATCACGCAAGCAGGGTGTAGATGCGCAAGGCTTCGGGTGGTCACTGCTGGTAGTGACAGTGAGCAAGGTGCAGGTTCGCAAGGTTGCTGGTTGCGAGCAGGGTGCAGATGCGTGAGGCTTTTGTTGGTGGCTACTGGTATTGACAGCAAGGGTGCCGGTTCGCGAGGTTGGTAATGGCAGCAGCAGCTGGTGGCTTTAGGGTTTGGGTGGAAAAACTTGACCCTAGATACCAAAAAGAATATAAAAAAAAAAAAAAAAAAATACATTATTTTATACTTGTATATACAGAATGAGTTATATTTTTATAATTATATAGCCATAAGAGCAGATTAAAATAGGAATGATATCATCAGAATAAATAAGCTAATAAAATTTTACAATAACGATATCAAAACTAAAAATAAATTAATAAATGTTGTATTTCAACTATACCAAAAGTGATAAAGATGGAGGTTTTGGATATTTTTTAACTTTCTTGAAGCTTTTTTTACTTGTTCTACTTTGTTTTTCCATTCTATTTCTTTTTTTTGCTCGCGAATAGGATTCTTGGGATTTGTTAGTTTGTTGCAGTTTAAATGCTTTGGGTCATGAAAAGGGAATTCTGCAGCATTAAATATTAGGATTGTATTCATGAGATTTTCTCCGAAAGGACAATGATCTAAATGACTTGTTCAAGGATTGTGTTTTGTTTTTTTTTCCTTGTAGGGTTATGTTTATGGGTGGTCGTTCAATTAGCAAAGTGGTTATTGTTGTTGTTTGGTTTTCGTTCTTGTTTAGTTTGTATAGGTGAGAAAATGTCTACAGTTTGAGTAATAAGGGGGAGAAAGTTTTCGTCTCATTTTATATGTCCTTATCCTCGAGTTTGATAGGTTTGACTTGGACATGAACACAAAATGGAATAACTTGAAGATGGAAACTTCTTTTGACCTTGGGAGCAGTTTTAAGCACACCAAAACTTGAATTTCACAAAAGAAATTTAAAATGGAAACATTTTTTGACTTGTTAAAAATTATGAGTGCAAACTTTTTTTCTTTTTTTCTTTTTTTGGAGTTTACGGCAAAGTGTGTCTGGATCAACTTACATATATTTCAATTAATTATCTCTCGAAATGATTTTAAGAACGCACTCCCATGCAATGCATCATTTTCGTCAGATGCAATGCATTGTTTTTTTCAGCATAGAGACAAACCATCTTTGGTCTTGGACTGAAATTCCGTTGTCTAGAAACACAAAAATAATATGCTTAGGGTCTAAAATTAATTGAGTTCAACTAATACTATTTAATGCCTCGTAAAATTCCCCCCACCCTAAAATGATGAATTGGATACTTTTGGGGTTTAACGCAACTTTATTTTAAGAGTAGATTTTATGAATTCCTGAACATACTCATATGCAAAATACACAATAATGACTTAGAATATTACAAAATTACCCTTTCTAGGTCAAAACTTGATTTTTTTAAATAAAAAACTAAAATAACTTTCTTCAATTTAAAAAATGTTTTTGAAATACTATAAATATGCTATTTAAACCCAAATTTCCTTGGAAACGCCTTGTTTGTGTTGAAAAACGAGATTTTCCATGAACCACGATGATGCATCCGATGACTTTTTCCATCCACCGGTGGGTGCTATCTTTTCTTTTAGCGTTATTCGAAAGACATTTTGAAAATATTTTGAAAACATTTGATTCTTTTTAAAAAGGGACTTTGTTTTGCATTGGGTTTTGAAAGTATAGATTATGAATCACCACCTAGGATTGAATTTTATTGGTTTGATAGATCACCAGATTTTTAATGAAAATTGATTTTTTTGACATAGTCAGCCCTTTTAAGTGAAAATTAACTATTTCAAATAGATTTTACTGAGATTCTTAAAAGTACATAGGTCAATTACGCCCAAGGAAGGTGCTAAGCACTCAAGACATCTGTCCAACAATGATACTTAATCAATGAAGTCCTTTCCTTTTTTTTTTTTTTTTTTTTTTTTTAATTCCAATTGTTTTAATTGAAAACCTTAAAAAATTCCTTATCAAGACATGACATTATTTTTTCGATTTCACATCTATATAACATGCAAAATGGAATGAAATGTATACATGTATGTGACATATAAGCATATAAAGATGGATGCACAAATATAATATGGAGAGGGCCTTTAGAATCCATATTTACAATATACGAGGATGTAAGCATATATATGATACGTAAACTTCAAAATGTATATGACTCGTTAATGAACATGTAAGTAACATGCTAGTAGATATGTGTGTGTGACATGTACTGTGTCATTTATGTACCATAAGGAACAATTGAATATGTATATGACATGGTGAAAAGTATAAAACAATACATGTATGTGACATGTATATTGTGACTATTCACATCTGAACATATATGTGATATTCAAACATAAACATTAAATTTTTGACATGTTTGTGACATGTTAGTGAATTAATACAAGTATGTGACATGTAGTGGGAAGTTTAACATATGAGGGTGTTGGAAAAAAGGACCTATTGAAATGTTTGTAGCATCTCCTACGCCCGTTACCTCGGCTCTGGTTAGGGTGAAAATTGGTGTACAAAAGCATGTCTATTATGTCAGCAAAATCTTAAACAAAATCGAAACAAGATACCCAAGGCTGAAGTTACTTTCTTATGCATTGTTCACCTAAGCCAGAATGTTGAGGCAATACTTCTAGGTGCACCTAGTCATTGTACACACCGACCAATCTTTGTGGATCGTCCTACACTGACTTGATGTGCCAGGAAGGTTTTTGAAGTGGTCAATCAAGCTCAGGGTGTTCCACATTGAGTTTCGCCTCATAACGACAATAAAAGACCAAGCACTGACCAATTTCATTACTGAACTGACATTCCCTAAAAAAATAATTCAAGCAAGATCCCATTGGAGATAACATGACAAATGCTAACAATTCGGAGATCACAAACACATGGATACTTCACATAGACGGTTCATCAAACCCTAAAGTCTCAAGACTAGACTTGTGATTGAAACCCTTGAGGGTGACAAGTTAGAATACACACTAAGGCACGGGGTCAAGGCAATGAATTGTGAGGCTGAATACGAAGTCTTGATCATTGAGTTAAAAATCGTGACAGAGCTCGAGACCCAAAATTTAAAGGTAACTGTGACTTTTTGCTTATGGCAAAGTAAGTCAATAGAAAGTACGCAACAAAAGAAATTAATGAGCCTAACAAATTACATTGAAACAACCAAGAGAGTGGTAGCAAAATTCAAGTAGTTTGAGATCAATGAAATTCTGAGGGAACAAAACAAGCACGCGAAAGTTTTACAAAATCTAGCATATGTTATAAAATAAACAAAGAAGAGGATGATCCTAGTAGAGACAACTCTGGCGTCTAGTTTCAGACGTTGGGTGGCGCTCCATTAACCCTACTTAACTCAGTCGGAGCTGGTTAGAAACAAAATCATTAGACAAAAATATGGTGACTGAAACATCCCTAAAATAATGATCATCTCGGGCAGGGAGTTGGAAAGATAAATCATGAATTTCAAAAACTTGGATATTGAAACTCGAACAATCGAGTAAACAAAGGAAAAAAAATTATCGTTATGGTAAATATTCTCAAATACCAAACAAATGATAAAAACTTCGGAAAAAACGGGGGTAAAAGTCCTTGTAAGGGAAAAAATTCTTAAATTTCGGACAACGCAAATGGAAAAATACTAATGTTCTAAACTCGATGTAGTGGGTATAAACATATGGAAGGAAGTGGGGTAAAAATTATCGAGTGAAGAAATTCCCCAAGAATCCTTCATGGGCAAAAATCCCTCAAGTGAAAAATCATTCAATTTAAAGGCAAAACTTTGTTCAAAGGGTATAAAATCCTTACAGGACACTTCATCACTATTTGAAAATTGTGTGATGAAATAGCCTGAGAGTAGTTCAACTTAAAAAACCCAAGCTATCCTTGGTTATACAAATTGGGTAGCTCGGCAACAACATTCATAAACCGAAAGGGCAAAGGCCTGCTTGTTCAATGTAGTCCCCGACTTTAAAAGAGATGAAACGTAAAAGTAACTGGAGATGAATAAATATTTAGAGAAAGTTATACTCTTCAATTCGACCTGTCAAAAGGAATAGTGTGGGCTACAAATGATGGATAACATTGCTAGTCATTTATCACTAATAATAGGTAATTTTGAAGGGCAATTTTGCTAAATCATTTGTCACTACCCAAAATGACCTAACTTGGTTACTATATTTATCGCTACTCAAAAATAGCTTAACCATTAAGTAGTGGTCACCAATAAATATTGAACTCAAAATTTAGTCCAAAAAATCCCTATAAATAAGGGTATAATTTGTCAACAATAGACACAACAAATTTTCCCCCAAAATACAAGTCTCTCATTCTATTCTCTAGTTGAAGACAAATCCTGACTTAAGAGCGAAACAAGCAAGCCCGATTCTCGAGGTTACCATTTTCAACCAGGTTCTCTCTTAATTCTCAACTTAAATACTATAAGGCAATAAACTCTTAATCTCAATATAAGTTTTTTCTTAAATTCCTTGAAGTATATTTTTTCCTCTAAGCAATGATAACTTATTCTCACACCGAATGAGCTTTTCACCGGGAGCCCAACCCCCGATGTCTAAACCTTGTTTTGTAGGGGGAGATCAACAAAGTTAACCCAACGGAATTCAACCACTTTGACAGGGATTCACTGAACCAAATTTCGGCATCATCAGATATGAAAATAAGTTTTCTAAAATCACAATTTTTGTCGAAACTAAGGACAAGCTATTTGTTGAAAATAGATAATGGGAACTAAAAAACGAAAAAAAGAGAGAAGGGAAGGAGAGAGACGCATATGCCAAATACAATTTACCTCAATCCAAATGTTAATAAATAAATATGTACAATATGTTGGGATAGTATCCATATTTAACTCTTATCTAGAATTTCATTTGCTTTAAGTTCAAATTTCTCTATTTCAAAAATTTATATTTTTTATGTGTAGACTTAATTGTATAAATATGCATTCGATTCCTGATTTATTCTCAACGCGAACCAAATATCACAATAAGAATGATAATTCTAATACCACATCTACTTCATTTTGCCGCCAAACATAGAAATTGTAATAACAATTCTATTCCAATACTATAATAATTTCAATCTTATTTTCATTCTATTCCAACATACTGAAAACAGTTTTAGTATTTTAACTTTATGCATGTTTGATAAAAAAAAAAAAAAAAAAAATTGATTAAAACTGATTATATTGAGTATTTAATTAATTAAGTTTGTTTGATAAATGTAATTAGTATCACTTAATTTATTAAGTTAATTTAAAAATTAAGTCAAAATGTGAATAAAAAATTAAATTAAGGTCCCTTCATTTATTTCATTTTGCTTAATGCACTTCATTATTTTTCACTTAAAAAAAATTATGTTTTAACCATTTAACTCTGAATCCTATATGAGGATTTAATTAGAGTTAGGTTTAATGAGAATTGGATTAACTTTGGATTATTTTAGGATTTTAATTTTATTTTATATTTAAATTATTGTTATAATTTAATTTAAGCAATTAAACTGCATAAAAAATACATAATATTACATATTTTTGGGTTAATTTTTACTTTTAATTTTAATATAATTTTTTTTTTTAAATTGCACCCTGATTTTATTGTTTTGGTCTCAATTTTTTTTTTTTCCATATTATCTTGATTCAAAAATAGTTATGTAAATTAAACAATTTTTAGTATACAAATTTTGTACTTATAAAAAAAAAAAATATTCTGCACTTAAATTTTCAGCACAATTTTATCAAATAACCTTATGATATTTTCAGCATTTAAAATTTCAGCACTATTTAAATTTTCAGCACTTAATTTTTAAATGGTTATTAAACATGCCCCCTTAATCAATAGTACTTAAGAAACTTTATTCATTGATTTATGGAGGAAAGATCCTTTAAATTTTCTCACTTTTTTTTTTCCCTTGAAAAATATGTTTAGACCAAAATATAAATTCAAGAAATGAGATTAGCAAACTTGATTCTTTTGAAACACGGGTATAGTAGACCCGCAATCATTGAATCTGAGTTCTACATCCTCGTCATAGTACGGATTTCACAAACACGATTGAAGACATTACCATAGTTGCAAAAAGACTAGAATAGTATAATGACTAAAAAATCCACAAATTTGTAGTGTTGTAAAAGTACAACATAAACCAATTCTAATTGTCAAAGGAAAAAAAAAAATTATTACAATCTCTCTCTATTACCTCACACCATTTTCTCAATCCAAGTTTGATTCATGCAAATCTAGAGAGCTTCCAACATGTTATTAACATAACACCAAAAATATTTAAAAATAAGTTCAATATGCATTGCCTCATTTCAACTAGATATTCATAGAGGTACGGGACATCCACTTTAAATCAGCCATTGTTTTTAATCATCTAGGGTCCCTTTTATTTTCACATTTCTTGTTGTGGTTACCAATCTGCACCAAATAAATAATATGATTTTCAATTTATGTATAAATATATTCCATTCCAATAAGATAAACTATTCAGTACAAAATTCACCTACCATCGTCTATCTTCCTCCGAGACTTGATGAAATATAAACATAGAAGGCCAATGGATAAAGCTATTATACCACCTACAACAATTGCCACTAGTTTCCCTGAAGTATGTCTTGATCCTTTCTCTGCCAAGAAGATTTTATTCACATCCAAGTAGAGAATATTGATCTACAATAATATATCAAGAATAAAGTAATTTTAAGAGCAACATTTTCCTCATGAAAATTAAGTAATTCTTTCTTTCTTTCTTTCTTTCTTTTATTTATTTATTTATAATTATTTTTGGTATAAAAAATCAACGAGGCACATAAAACAACGAGAAGGATGATAATCATATATTTGTTTAAATTATTCAGATATAGTTTAGGTCTATCATTCCTGGAAACCATGAAATGTTGTTTGATTTGGATTTATGTTCTTGCACTATAAATTTGATAATTTTAATCAGGAATCATTTATTTTTGTAAATTATATGTAAGTGATATCAGTAGGCCAAATAATGCTATAACCACACAAGGTAAATAACGATAAATTTGAAAGAAGAAAATACACACACCCAGAGACACATAAACAAACAAAAAATTAATGAAAAAAATTGTTGATCAGGTAAAATGCATATGACGGTAGGCTGGTAGCCAAGGTTCTAGTTTCATTGTGGTTATCATTTTAAATTATGTCTTGTTGGAAATTGGAGTCAGAAAGTGAGAAAGCACGCGCTCTTCAATCCAGGGAGAGGTGTTTGGATGGTAGATCTACTAGTGCGACACCAAATTCATCATTTTCCCCCTGTTTTCTATTTTTAAGCCTAGATTTATTTTTTATTTTTTTTTGGGGGGGGGGGTTTGTGAAATAGTATATATTAGAATTATTATTTATTTAGTTATTTTAGTATTAACGGTATGATACACTTTTCTTAGTTTTTTAGGTCTTTATAATGAAAGCATGTATAAGTTTTAGGTATTTTCTTGTACTCTGCATTCATTATTCATAGTAATAAATCCTAGCATTATGATGTAGACAAAAAATCACATCTATTCTACAGAACAAGGATTGTGACAATGTCGATACCTGCAACGACCAAAAAGCTTTGGGGAAACCGGTATTATGTCGGACAAAGACCTTCCAACGTGAACATAATTCAATATGTTCTACGAAGTATACATGTAAAATGAGATGTCTTACGACTTGTAACAAATATTTATTTATACCTTCGTTATACCTGAACCCCCCTTCATTTGCGGCATAGAGGCTACACCACGATAACACAATGATCCTTCCACCAAGCCCACGTAAGTTAATGAGTTTAACCGGTCCATGTTCCCCACCATGGGTAATATAACTGACGTTTGTTGGGTTGTGGGTAACTCAAGAATACTTGATGACTAAGTATTTAAGGTACCAAGTATTCTAATGGAGCAGTTTATGTTTTTATTTTTTTGCGAAAGTTACTCGTACATATAATTATAATAGAGTTGTAAATCTCATTTGAGGTATCAATCATTCAAACTTTAATATATATTTTCTCTTTTTAGTTTTTACTCAATTATTGATTCGAAGACCCCTGTTCTATTAGAATGATAATTAACCCCCTCGTCCTATAGACGATATCTAGTCTCCTAAACCCTCATCATATGTTGTTTGGAACATCAAATATTTTATATTTAAAAAAATACATCCACTCCATTCAAACTAACATGATATGACTCGTTACAAGTTACAATACTTTTACTAGCTGTAAAATGTGTGTTGAATTATCATAGAATATACCCATTTTTCGACTTTTAATTATCAAATGTGTTCAGGATTATTTTACAAAAATTGTATATAAATTTAACCGTAGAAACTATAAAAAATATATATAAACTAAGTAATTGATAGACTGAAATGTATAAATTTAGAAGCTAAACCATAAGTATGCCGACAATAGGATTGGAAAAGAAAAAGCCCAAATCTGTTGCATTTGCATTATTGATAAGCATCTCCAACAGTTAGGCTAAAATTTGGTGTACCATTTATCAAATATGATACATGCATAGTATTACGCCACATCTAATTTAAAGTGAGTATTCCAACAGATATAGCAAAATCGGTGTACTATTTTTTCAAAAGTATTTTTAATTAAATTAAAAATAAAAATTAACTTTAGTTTTTAAATCTATTTTTTTTATTAAAATTAAAAGTAATCTATTTTTTTTATTAAAATTAAAAGTAAAAATTAACTTTAAAATATTTAATATTATATATTTTTTTTTATGTGATTTTTTTAACTTAAATTAAATTATAATAATAATTTAAAATTTAAAATAAAATTAAAACCCCAAAATAATACAATGTTAACCTAATTCTCATTAAACCTTTATCTAAATATGACAAAGTACTTACTGTCTGTGCCAATAATGGCACACGCAGATCATTTGTGCCAAAATAACACAGATGATGGCCGAGCTGTTGGAGTTCATTTTGACATCAAAATTACCAAAATTTAGAATGACACAGAGAATGGTCGAGGTGTTGGAGTTGCTCTAATATACGCATAATTGTTTTGTTTTCTAATGAAGGAATCATCTATTTTTTGTAAAATATACAGGACACTTTTAGAAGTTCAAAAAACTTTAGAAATAAGAAACAAGATTTGTTGTCAAATCCCACTACTTTTTGTTGGATTTGTCAATTCTCAAAAGGGACATAAAATAGAATTGAATTGAATTCTAATTTTGTCTTTAGACCAGACGGAGTGAAAGTATCACAATTTCAAAACAAAAACTCTGGTTGTTTGCTTTGGAATTGAGATATCATGAGACAAAATTAGCAAAAGAAATGAATCGATGCACAAATTAAAAACCACGCGCTCCAAAACACTCAGAGAAAGAAGGAAAAATCTGATAAAAAAACACACAGATGACAATTAAAGGGTGGAAGTTTACCTTGATTGTAGCTGTAGTTAATGAAGCAGTTGTCCAGAAAAACTTCACCGGAAACAGCGTAACCACATTCATCCTGAGCTATCTGCAAAGCATTGCTCACACATTCACCACAATCGCAACCTCCCAAGCTTCCTTCGCACTGCGCCATCACCCGCACCGACTCAAACTTCATGTCGCAGAACCCATTCCCTGCCATAACCCCCTTTCCGGCCTCTTCAAATGCCTTATCCCTCACCTCTTCGAATCCGCTCCGCGTCACCTTCGATTCGCTGCAGCTCTTGTGAATCAATTCATGGCCAAAACTAGCCAACCCATCAGCCTTATAGTGTAGATAGCATCCCGAAAGCTGAATTCGAGCAGGACCTTTGTGGCGGCACAAGGTGCTTGACAATTTTTGAAGCCTGTGCACGCACCTCCTACATGCGTCCATACTCAAATCGCCTCTGCACTGAAACAGGCCCGAAATCGAGATCTTGTCGTCACCTGCATATGTCTCGAAGAATCCGGATTTCGCTGACTGTGCGGCGAGCTCTTGATGAAGAGACCAAATCAGTGGCGAAACAGAGCTTTCAGCGGTTGAATGCAGGCATTTGTTGTAAACCAAGGTGTTGTAATCCGAAATAAGAACGCTTGCGCTAACAGGAAAAATGAGAGCGCAACATAAAAGAAATAGTTTTTGAAAATGGAGAGAAGAGCAATGCTTGGTGAATGAATCCATATGCTGTCAGTTTTTCTGAAGAAAACTGTTTGTCGATATTTATATATACGACAATGGTGTTGCCATCCAAAAGAAGAACGCTTACGCTAACAGGAAAAATGAGAGTGCAACATGAAACAAATAGTGTTTCAAATAATCAAAATGGTGAGAAGAGCAATCTTCGGTGAATGAATCCATATGCTGTCAGCTTTTCTCAAGGAAACTGCTTATCGATTTTAATATATGTTCGGTAAATTTTATTTTTATTTTTTTATTTCTTGAAATTTCTTCTCCAAATTAGATTGAAAGTTGTTTACTAGTGTTCTAAATGTACATCTCGGAGGATATTTGACAGATACCACACTGATATGAGTAAGGCTACCTAACTTCCCTCTAAGTATTATTTTTTGTCGGTAAAGCTCTAGGTAAACCTATTAAGATGGATGGTAACACTGCGACGTCTGTTAGACACAAATTTGCTACAACATGTATTGAAATTGATCTTAATAAACCACTTATTCCTAAATTTGAACTTCATGGAAGATGTTTATAGATTAGAGTATGAATGTATTCACTCTATTTGTTATTTGTATGGAAGTGTTAATCACAGAACTAATTACTACCCTTTTGGTCCTGTCTAGAGATGTCCCTCCACCAGAGGCTAAAATTCTGGCAAGTAATCCGCCGTCAAACAATCACAACGGAAACTTAGGCGTCGGCGGCTTTAATGGTCACCCGTGTGGTTATGCCACTATCGAGTATGATAGTGGGCCTAAGGTGGTGGAAACTAAATGTATGAAGGAATTCAAGATGACTCAAATTTCAGTCCTTGGGTTCTTGTTAAAAGACTTAGAAAATTTAACTAAGCCCATTGGGCCTGTTAAACCGAACAACAAATTTCTTTATTTATATGGAGATGTGGAACAAGGTAACTCCAGATGTGGAAAAAGGTAACTCCAGAGGGAAAATGGTAGAACTTAACCGAATAAGAATATAAGTAATGGGTTTGAGATCCAAAAAGGAAAGGGTAAATTGACTCAGGCCCAAAACCAAAGAAATATGGGCTTAGCCCCAAATCTGGCTGGAAACAAGGGTGCATCCCAGGGGATCAATTTCTCTAAGAAGAATATATAATCGAATAGGCTTGAGTATGCAGGCCATGATGGCGCTAAAAGATACTTTGTGAATTTAACGCAGAAGGGCATTATGGCGGTGGCAGACTCAGCACCTGGAACCTTCTCGACTGTTGCGCCTTAGATGTCACACTGCACGAAACAGTTTGTCTCTCTAGCAGTGTCATTATTACCTGCACCTGTTTTGAGTAATGAAGAAGGAAATTTTTGGGAATCACTATCTCTTAGTCCTTAACCCTTTATATTTCTTCTCCTTTCTACTCTGTATCTTCTCTTTTAAACCTCTATATCTCTCTGACCTACCCCTGACAATCCTCCTCCGCCAGACATCAATCTTTGGCTGGCGTATAAAAAATATAAGCTCGTCCCTTATGATGAAAAACCGTTTCTCCCTATTCTTGGAACAGGAGGATGAAATCGTTCATCTCCTGGAGGTGTTCTTCATGTTGGATCTAGTATGGATGGAAATATGGATGCTAGGAATGGAAAAGAATCAACCCCTTTTCTTGGAAATTTTTATGGAA
Source organism: Eucommia ulmoides (assembly GCA_016647705.1). Lineage (NCBI taxonomy): Eukaryota > Viridiplantae > Streptophyta > Magnoliopsida > Garryales > Eucommiaceae > Eucommia > Eucommia ulmoides. The sequence continues at coordinate 23,041,916 of CM028331.1, forward strand.
CCAATCAAAGCATGGGTGCCAAGTCTTAGGTGGTGCAAACTACTTCTAGGTACCCAAGGACCTGAGCTACTATCCAATCTGTATGTTGTGAGATCTATGAAGATTATATCGTGGAATTGTAGAGGAGGCGTTAACTCTAATTTTAAAACTATGTTTAAGGATATTTCTACAACCCGATATTTTCATTCGTCTAGAAACTAAGGTAGAGTTGTCCTCTATGGGTAACTTTTTCAATAGCCTTCGTTTTCTGGCCTCTTGTTACATGGATCCTCAAGGGCGTGCTGGTGGTATTTAGGTCCTTTGGATGCTGGATAGGGTGCACCTCCATGATATCTCTATCAAACATCAATTATATTCGTGCAATTGTTAGTCAGATCAATTACGACGATTAGCTTCTTTCTGTTGTGTATGCTAGTCTGAATTCAAACCTTAAAAGTGAGATATGGAAAAATATGAAGGAAGTGTTAGAAGGTAATTTACTTCCCTAGATGGCGACTGGCAATTTTAATGGTACTGCTTCCCAGACAGAGAAAATAAGCTTATGTAATCCTATTGATATTACTTTCATCAACAAGTTTAATCGGAACATTAACGATTGTTGTCTTATGGATTTGGGCTCCTGTGGCTTAAATGTGGCATTAACTGGTATTGGTAGTGATAGGATCATAATTATAAAACATCTTGATAGGGCCCTTACCAATGAGAAATGGAATGCGGTCTATCCTAATGTGGGTGTCAAAACCCTTCCTGGGATGACTCTAACTACTCTCCTATTTTAATTTCTTGTACTGGAAATCTCCTTGTCCCCACCGCTAGACCCTTTAGTTTTGAGGCTATGTGACTATTTCAAAGACCTAATTAAAAATACATTTGTTAATGATGATTCTTCTCTAAATTTGAAACTCTAGAATTTCATCTCTATTCTTATAGAGTGGAATTCAGAAACGTTTGGTGACATTTTTAGAACTAAAAGGCTCCGCTTAGCTAGATTAAAAGGTGTTCAAAGAGCTCAGGATAGAGGTTTTTCCCATAATCTTAATTTACTTGAAACTAACCTTCAGAATAAGTATAAAGATATTCTTGTTAGAGAGGAAATACACTAGTTACAAATTTTTTGAATCTAGTGGATGGAGCTCGGGAATAAAAATAATAAGGTTTTTCACCTGATGGCCATCCATAAAAGAAGGAAAAATAAAATTTCTATGCTAAAAAAAAATAATGTTTGGATTAATAACAGTAGTGGCCTAAAAATTATAGTTAGAGACTTTTTCATCAACCGTTTCTCTAAAGATACTTGTTGGCCCACAGATCTACTCAAGAGAGGGGAGGGTGAATTGGGTAGTGATAAAAAAAATAACCAATTAAATTATCGATCAAACAAATCACCATTTTTTTCCTATCCAGTCAGCACCATCATCTTCTTCTCGAGCCATTGCCATTGTCATCTCCTCCAGATGCTACCTCAGATCCATGTTATAATGACCAATTAAGTCTTCCTCCTTCCATCTCAACTTGATTCTTAATTTTTCCTATTTTTATATATCGACTGCCTTCATCAGTGAATTTTGAAACAAGTAAAATTATTCCGAGCTCTATTTTCCCTTGCTCTTCTGTTAGGTAAAATTTTCTCTTAAATTTTGAATCAATTTTTATAAAAAAAAAATTTGTTGATTGGAATTTCAATTTATTTCATTTAGTGGCATTTCAATTTGATTTTGTTCGGTTGCTTCTGTTTCAATTTTGTTGAATGAGAACAAATTGTGTATGTATGGCTTGTCTTAGGAATAATCAATTTTACTAAACATAAACAGATTCTTGGATCTGATTTTTGAGTAAGATTAGTTTTTTGAGGGAAATGAGTAATTAATTAGAACTGTGTGTGGGTTTGATTCTTGTGAATTTGGTTTGCTTATAAGAGAGGGATTCATGTATCTGATTAGTTTTGGGATTCTTGCATCTGTTTTTGTTTTTTTTTTTTTTTTTTTTTTTTTTTTTTTTTTTTTTTTTTTTGTGTTTCAATTTGCATTAGAATTGATTCTCAAGCTTTCTCATTTGATGTATAACCTTTAGTACCTTTGTATTGAACATTAACCTTTTGATTCTGATGCTTAGGTTCTCTGTGAACCGCAAAGTTGTTGCAGAGAGGGGCTATAATGATGAATTTTCTGAGGGCCAAGTCAATTAGGCATGAGATAATCTGACCTATATCTTGGTAGGGCAGCCCAGATGGTATGCGAGAGAGACACTCACATGCAACCACGGGTGAAACCATAGCAGTGTCTCTTGCCTGATCGTTTTACACATCTGAGCCTCCCCAAATACCTAATTCATTTGCTGCCATATTTGTTCCTTTCTTTACATAATTGTTTTAGTTGAAACACTAACCAAATGCCACCATATATATATATATATATATATATATATATATATATATAATGAAAGGATTTCATCCATATATCAGATTAGGGTATAATATCTGCTTCTTTTGATATTATATTGTTTTTATAATCATTTTATTTGAGTGAATCTAGGACTGAGTAACGAACATTACCAAAAAATATTCTGAATTTATAGTTTGACTGAGTTCTTCTTAAGAAATAGTTGAATTTTACTTTGGTAATATTTTCACTTAGTTGATTGTTTGAAGTGGAAGATGCAAAATGGGATGAAGATATGTTGGTGGTATAGATGCTCTGCATCAAGCACATTTGTGATATTCTTATTGTACTTTCCTTCAAAACCTTGGCATTCAGCTGGAGTTGTAATTTTTTTTCTTATTTTTCACATTTTTAGGCATTATTCTTTGTTTAGCATGACTCACAATTTAATTATTCGATTTGGGTAATTTTTGGTCTAATTATATATAATGCACTGTATTCTTTGGTCTAATTATTTATAACGTATTGTTTAGCATGACTAACAATTTAATTGTCTTATTTTGTTAGACGATCGCATGCATGTCATGATAGATTTGTAAGTTTCCAGTTTCTCATGTGTGTTATGATAAATATGGTGTTGCTCTTCAGATTTTAATGATATGTTCTTGTTAGTTGCTCTTTTTGAATTCAATTCCATACCTGCAATTTGAAATTCTCATTGTTGATTTTCTAAATTGCAGCTGATTAGATTTTTCTAAATTGTAGTTGATTGTAGTCGATCATTTGATGAAGAAGAAAATGAAGTTGATGATGTAGATATTGTTTTATAACCATTTCAGACATTTATTCATGATAAAAATTCAAATTTATGATTTTTGTATTGAAAACCAATGTTAATTGTATTTTTTATGGTGACGTAAAATTCTCGTATTATTAATAGTTTAGTTGTTTTTAAAATTTATGTATGTTCATTCTTGACAATATATTTTATAAAATGGTAGGGTATTATTTTTATTTGGGGTTTTTAACATGGCCCTAAGATCCACCTATATATTAGAGTTATCCCTAACAACAATATACAAGTAAAATAAACCCCATGAGCAGCCGTAAGTTTCACTTAGGGAGAAGAAGTGCATGAAGAGGTCTTAATTGGAAGGTAATTTTAGGGAGAAAGCTTCAATGAAAATTAGAAATTAATCATTCAAAGCAACCATTTTTCTTCCGCAACAATAATTCCATAGCAGTAAAATGTTCTTCATCCTCCCCAGAAGCATCTCGTCGCAGTTGTCCGTTGGTGCAAACACCATCGTCATAGCCATTGATTCCAAGAGCCGTCACCATCGCCATTTATTCCAAGTATCATTCTTGTCCATTCCTAGTGCCGTCTCCATCCATTTCAAGTCGCCGTTGCCATTCTTGTTACCCGTCATTGGTGTTCTTCTCTGGTAAGTTGCAACTTCTTAGTAGTTTTGTGTTTCATCTCTCCCAATCTATTCTCCGTTTAGGGTTTAGGGTTTTGCTACCACTGTGCAATAATCTATATTGTTCTTCGATTAATCCTTGCAGGCCATGGAATATCTGACATATATTTACAGATTTAGTTACTTTTTGGTTATTGTTTCTGTTTGTGGAATATCTGGCGTATATTTACAGATTTCAAGAGCAAACAAACAGATAATAAAACCCTAGCAACAATCACAGTAAGTAGTTTTGAATTTTCCTTTTCTTACTTTTCGTTGTTGATGTTTTGGCTGTTGAGAGGGTTAATGTGTAGCAAAAATCCCATACTGAAGTAATGTTATTCATAACCTGATTGTGACACAAAATTCCCTCCGAAATTGTTCAAAAAATTGTAGGTTACTGTTTTGTTGAGACAGTTAATGTGTAGCAAAAATCCCATTTTGAAGTAATGTTCTTCATAACCTGATTGTGACACCGAATTCCTTCTGAAATTGTTCAAAATTTTTAAGGTTACTATTTGGTTAATTTTTAGGTTATTGCGTGGTTATTGTTTGGTTACTGTTTTGTTAATGCTTGGTCACAAATAGTTTGGTTACTGTTTCTATTCTATAGTTTTGTTCCCACTCCCAAAAAATTTGAATATTTACTGACATGAGCTTCTAGGTTACTGCTTTGTTGATCAAATCGTTATTGGGTAGCGAAAATTGATGTTTAATTAATGTGTAGCAGAAATCGATGTTGATTTCTTGGTTTGATTTTTCCGTCTTCTTCTTCTTTCCTAGTTGATGTTTGATTTATTAAGATTTTTACTATATAGCAAAAATCAACAATTAAAGTCTTGTTTTGAATTAACATCTTATTACTTTTCATTGTTGATGTGGAGTTGTTGAAAAAATAGTTATTGTGATGCAAAAATCGATGTTTAATTAATATGTAGCAAAAATTGATGTTGATTTCTTTGTTTGATTTTTCCATCTTCTTCCTCTTTTCTTGTTGATGTTTGATTTATTGTGATTTTTACTGTGTAGCAAAATTCAACAATTGAAGTCTTGGTTTGAATTAACATCTTGTTACTTTTCATTATAGATATGGGGTTATTAATAAAATAGTTATTGTGATGCGAAAATCGATGTTGAATCCATGGTTTGAATTTTCATGTTCTTTATTTTCATTGTTTGATGTTTTGAGTAGTTGAATTATTTACTGTGTAGTAAAAAAACCATACCTAACGTCTTGTTTAAAAGTTTCTATTCTTCCTCTACATTATTAATGTTTAGATGTTGAATTTTTGTGCGACACCGTAATTGTTTCTCAGGTAATGGTGGGTGCATCTGACAATTGGCATGAGCGACGTACGAAATATGAAAACGATCCAATCTCACATAAGCAAGCTAGGGGTAAACGGTATAGATGTAATCTACGTAGCTTTTGTGATTTAATGAGGAAAATCGAAGGAAGTTTTATACTACCCACATTAATGTTATGTCGTCCACTCCGCTTTGGCCTTTCTTTAAGGCATTCATTAACGGTAATGTCGTGGTCCAGCAATGCACTAAAAGGGACGAGGACATTTTGACGCTGCTCAATTATTATAATCGGTAAAATTTGTATTTATCATCTTGATAAAATTCTGTTGCAGTGATATTTATTGTTTAACTATAATTTTTTGAACATTGTTTTATTGTCTTTTTGCCATTGTGTTTTGTGTAGGAGTATGAAAGCTTTTGTGTTTGGAGGCAAGTGTATTTCTTTGAGTTCAAGGGATATATCATTATTTTTTGGGATAAAGAATGGGACCAAAGCAGTTGAACACACGTATGTGAAGAAGATTGTGAGTCCATTTGTTCAACGACGCTTCGCTGAAGTAAAGCAAATCTCCACGAGAGTGATATTACAGATAATCAACGAGATTATTGATCGAACAGATCAGAACAACATCAAAGACGTCGTAAGGTTGATGTGTTTGTATGTTTTTGTGACTTTGTTTTTGCAACCACTAGTAAAAATATCGGATGGTCGTTTATGTAAATGGTGGAAGACATGTGTGCAATATCTGAGTACGCATGGGCTGATATCATTGCAAATGAGGTAAATGAGTCTATCCTTAATAACATCAACAAACCGTACGCAATTCGTGGTTGTATCATCGCTATATTGGTAAGTTGTTTATAATTGCAGTAACAAATGTTGTATATCTTCATGTTTGTTGATGTAATAATTTTTTCTAATTTCTATATGTTACTCTTAGTATATATTTTGCAAGCGTTCAACCCTATTAGATCTAGACTACAATCACCAAGGAGTACCGATGGGAGAAGATGTCAGTTGGATTGCCATTCCACGTTTCACCTGCTGGAATTTATCTTCTCTAAAGAACGTACTACATGGGGTGGCTGAACTAAGTGGATATTAGGTTAGTGTCTATTGTATCTTTGTAATAATATATGTTTATCACAGAAGGGGTTGTTATATAATTTATAAGCATGTTACTGTGCAATAATATTTCTATGTAGTTCTTGTTCAATACATTTTTTGGTAATATTAATAAGTGTTGATAATTGTTAACTCGTTGTTGATACATATGTTGTCGTACGGTAACATTCGTCTCGTATTATGTGATTGTTTACTATATATTTAAATTGCTATCAATTTTTTGGTGAAAAACGTTTATCTTTTAGCATTGCTTGATTATTCTTATATATTATGTTGTATGTTCTAATGTTTTCAGGTAATCTTCGACAATCTAGTGCCATCAGCTATAGAAGAACTTTATGTATTCGGGGCCCAGCCAGCAATAGGAACTAACCTACTTCCCCACGGACAACACCCCTCAGACGATATCAATGAAATCAAGAAAAAATTGGATGATGCATTGAATCGTAATAGTGAGTTAGTTGCGAAAAATATGCATCTTCAATCTAAGCTGAAGTCTCGCGATGAGTTGATTTCATCGTTGATGACACAATTGGATGATTTGACGGAACATACTATCATTATTGATGCAAAACTATTATGCGACAAAAAATATGTTAACGAATTAGTTCCATCTCCAAATATTAAAGTTCCTGAACATGTGATGGATGTAATTTGTCTATATATTCCCAAGCCAGTTTTGGTAGTTTTCCAGTATTTTTATAATGTTTTATTATGTTTTAATATGTTTTTATTTGTTTATGTATAAACTAGGTGTTTGGGCAAAAAGAGGGGCGAAAACAGTCCATAAACGAGCAAGTCGGTGGAGAAAGAAAACAAAAAGATCAATTTTCAGATCCTATATCCACCTTTGCAGTGGTAAAACCACCGCTGTAGCGATCAAAATACAGAGAGTTGCTAAATTCTCTACTGCTGCAGCGGTCAAAATGTAGAGAGTTGTTGAACTCTCCACCGCTATCGCGGTCATTCGGCAGAAGGCTGTTGACTTCCCCACCATTGCAGCGGTCCAACAACAGATCTTTTAGGATATTTTGAATCATATATATATCTTTCCTCTTTTCCCCAAACAAAATGAATGTTTTTGGGAGTGTCTTGAGAGCTCCAAGGCCTATCAATCAAGAGAAGATCACAAAGCCAAGAAGAGGAAGTGTTCTCATAGCAGTTTTAATATTGGTTCTTCGGATAACAGCTAGTCTCCTCGTTTCTCTCTTTTATTCTTAGTTTGGTTGATAGTTTTGTACATGTTTAGCTTGTATTTTGTTTTATATTTGGTTATAACCATGTATAGCTAAACATATATTATCTAGGGCTTGATGTACTTCATGAAAATGTTGTTTGAATAAATCAATGTTTCGTCAATGGTTGTTCATGTTTATCTGATTGTGTTTACCATTTTATTACAATCTTAGTATGCTTGTTATGGTGTTAGGGTTAATTTTGAGAATACGGGGTTTGACACTTGGGAGAGGTAACCTCAGATTTGGACTAGGGTTTAAACACAACGTGACGATCTAATGACCCGGGAGGGCGTTAGAAAGTATGTAATCCGTGAGGTTGGGGCGAGACTCATGTGAGCAAATGTCGTATAGACGCTCAAGGGGGACTTCGACATTGACGCGAAGTTACATATTCATTCACTTTACACTCGGGAGAGGTAGTGAGTGAGATTTCGATACCGAGATTGTCGGATAGGATAAATGTTGTTAATGTAAACTAGATTGAAACGAACAAGTTTAAGTGGATGAAGTTAATCCCTAGGCAATTTATTCTCATTAATGTCAATATTAGTATATTAGATTAATTAGTATAATTAGTTTAATTAGTTTAGTTTATAATTATTATAAAAACCTATTTTTTCGGCTAAATAAAGTTAGGTTATGACAATCGCGGTACTCAACGATAATCTAATCCAATCCCTATGGATATGAAAACCCCTACTCTTCCCAATCTATAATAAAATTTGACCCGTACACTCGCGATGAAAGTAGCGATGTAATTTCACGCTACCAATATGTCGAACTACAAACATCTATGGTTAGGGAGATCAAACACAAAAAAAGAAAACCAGCATGAAAGTCAGATTATGTGTATGATAGGAGTAAAATACCTATCTATTTCCAAATTGAACATTTTTAGTTTTCTAGTACGTTTAGTACGTTTTAGTATGTTTTAATATGTTTTTATTCTTTTTGGTATAAATCAGGTGTGTGGGATGAAAAGGTATGAAATCGGAGCGTAAACGATCAGATCGAACCAAGAATGGTTGAAGAATAATGGAAAAACCAGCATAAGGGTAAAATTCTGAAAACTAGCTCACTGCCTAGGCGTCTAGACCACCACCTAGGTTGTGAAAATGCAGAGAAGGGCCTATAGATGCTATAAACTCACTGCCTAGGCAGTGAAACTGTAGGATGGTCCTTGAATCCACCGCCTCCTCCACCGTTGCAGCGATAACTGAACCGACATACCCACCGCCTAGGTGGTCACTCTGCACATTGGATTAGATTTTTTTGATATTTTTGAGCCCTATAAATACCCTCCTATCCTCCTATCTTTCGATTTAATGACCCCCTAAGGCCTTTAGAATATATTTAGGGTGAGTTTGAGAGATTTTTGAGGGAGAGCTTACAACCCAAAGTGGAAGAAGAAGAATGAAATGATCGTTCTACGGTTTTAGTGCCAAATCTTTGGATATCGGCTAAGTTCTTTCATTTCTTTTCTTTGTTTTCTGCATTTAGGCAGTTGTTGGGTATGTTTAGTCCATTTTACATTGTATATATGGTCATGGCCATTGGCTAAACATAGGTTGTTTAGAGATTAACACTATGTTTATGAATTCGTTGTTTGTTTGAGTTTATGTTTCGTTAGCGGTTGTTCTTCATTATTTTGATTGCGTTTATTGTATTGTCATGATTATATGCTTATAAATATATATTGAGAATACGGTGTTTGACACTCGAGAGAGGTAACCCCGAATTCGGACTAGGTTAAACATAACACGACAATCCAATAACCCGGGAGGAAGTTGGAGAATGTGTAATCGATGACATTGGGGAAAAACTCACGTGACCTAGGGTCGTTAAAACATTTAGGGGGACTTATTCATTGACACAAAATTGCGTATTCCCTCGTCTTACACTTGGGAGAGGTGGCGAAAGAGTTTACGAACGGAGATTGTCGGATAAGTCGAACGCCATTAACGTGAACTAAAATGAGATCGAACACATAGTCGTAAACGAATTTAATCCCTAGACAATCTATTCTCTCAAAACTATCTCAATATAATATTAGTATAGTTAATTAAATTAGTATTAGTATTTTATTTTATTTTCATTTATTTTCGCCTAGATAAAATTAGGTTATGATAATCGCGATAATCGATAATAATCACAACCAATCCCCATGAACATAATACCCTTATTCTCCCCAACTATACTAAAACTTTACCCATACACTTGCGATGAAAGTGGCGACGTGTTATTACGGCCACCAAGGTTTTGGGGCCGTTGCCGGGGATTGTATTTTTTTTTGTTATTATTGATATTGTGAGTAAATGACTGAATTTTGATATAGACATTTATTTTGTTTATAACTTTTTTATTTGTAGTTTTTGTTTATGTTTTCCTGTAGGGTGCTTGAAGATATTAGATCGACAGGTACTCTTTCGTTTCTTTCCACGGGATTCTGAGTCATTTTACTGTGCTTGGGATCGTTACAAGGATTTGCTAATCCGGTTTTCGAATCACGAATTCCCAAGGGATTATCAACTATTGAACTTCCTCGATGGGTTACAAGCCGTAACCAGAATGTGGATTAAAAGAGGAAACAATACCACCTCTTTCGACCAACTAACCGCGAATGAAGCCCATTGGTTGTTGGAATACATGGCAGCCTTTGATTATTAGAGTTTCAATTCTACGACACTATGCATTCATACCCCAAACCAATACGTTGAGTCTTCCCTCGGCCTGGAGGAAATATTCACTGATTTTATTGGGAAGACGAATGACCGGCTAAAGGAACATGAGGATCGTCTTGATTATATCGAGACAGTTTGGGCCGACATTGATATAATTGTAACGTCTCTTTAGACGCAAATCGATCAGCTTATCTGCTTGATTGGGGCCGAGTCAGATGTGGTGGCACTGGGAGATTGAAAAGCCGAATCCAATTGTGAAAGCCACCGGGAGGAACCAAAGACAAATGGGAGGTACTAGAGTAAGATCGATGAAAATTCACACATTAATCGTTGTGAATTTTCACCATTCGAATTCCAGTTGGTGACACCGTACTCGATCCAAGACGATCATACTTATGAGAATCCGATGTGGCTCATTGATCATTCGCCGCCATTAGCAACATTCTTCCATGCTCACCGAGTACATGAGTCAGTCGAGCATCTTATTGAAAGCCTGGGTCGATTAGAGACAAATCTCGCCAGTCTTGAGGGCGTACTGAACCAAGACCTATATATAGTATTGTAAGACACTTACTATGGGTGGAAGTCGCTCTTTGACGAGCACTTCGGCGTGTCGAGCTGACGACCTTAAACTAAGCGCTTCTTAGGAGGCAACCCAAGGAAAAATAAGTTAGAACCATCTCCGCCAATTTGAGTCAAAGGCGAGATTCTCTTGCCTCCCAGGTACGTGTTTTAAACCTCCGTCTTCATTTTCATGCTATATTTTGTTTATTGGGATCGCTGATGGGTTGTTTTGAACATCACATGTTTTAAGTTGGTGGTGACGTGTGAGTTATGTTTTATTGTTTTCTATGTATGCATGCTTGTTTAGGATTAGTTTGTTTAGTTTAGTTGTTGTTTTGTGCTGAGTTTTGATGTCATCTAGGCCTTTACCCATTGATTAGTCTATCCCCTGGTTGTTTGTTGAGGTCGAGCGTAAAGTTCATTCATGTGTGTTCTGTGTGCTTAACGTATCGTTTTAGTAAAAGTTATTGTAGGTCCTAAATGCACAAGCACGTAAACTCAATATAGGACTATCTAATTGATTTGAAAACGATTATCCTTCACTCAATTTCACGATAATAGGAATTCTAGAACTTGATTTGGGGGAAATTCGAGGTGCAATCCTAGGCGAGGTTGTTCAGGAGATATGATTTAGGTATTCATTTTTATCGCTTGAGCCTTTAAAATCTACCTTGTAAAATGTTTATCCCTCGTTACCCTGTCGAAGCCTAATAGCCGTTTCAATTGTGAACACTTAAACAGATACCCTAACCGATTAAATTTTTTCCAAACCTTTATCGCTTAACCAAAGGCACAATTTTGAGTGAATCAAGCTAGCAGTTGCAAATGCTTCTAGATGTGAGCGGTTGGGATTAGGGCGAACTTTTAATTAGTTTGGTATTCGAGTACTCACTTGTCATTTTTCGTTTATATTTCACACACCTCTTAAATTGTACAAATCAAATAAGTTTGGGGGTATGTTTGTTGTAAAAAAAAAAAAACTAACTACGTAAATATAGTTTAGTTTCGTTTCTTTTTGACAAGTGAGTACGTCGGTCTTAATTGTATTGTTTAGGGTTATTTCAAAATTATCTATGGGGGTTCGAGTGTGAGCGTGCCAGCGATGTGCCTTGTGTAACGTTAAGTTAACGACGTTAACCCATTTTCTATTCAAATTTACCCTTGGCCATTTTCCCAAAACTGATCCAAGCCCTATTGATCTTTTTGAACCTCCGAGCCTGCATTAGTGGAGAATAGATCCCGGGTTAGCTGTATGGATTCCCTATACCTAAAAGGTTTTAGTCATAAACTTTCTTGTAGGATAATCCCATCTAATCATGGATAGTTGTATATTTTAGTTTAATCACACACACTTTAACAGGATCTAGAATGGCGCTTACTATTTTTTAACGTTGAAATTCTAGAATACCACATGGTATGATTTATGCTTGAACTTGATAGGATTGGGGGCTGATAAGGGAAAATTGTTTAGCCGGTAGATGATAATCAAAACTTGCACATATTTGTTTTTCGTGTTTTTCAATTTCATAATTAGTTTTTATATTTTCTTGTATTGTGTGGGTGTTTTTCTCGAGGACTAGCGAAATTCCAAGTTTGGGGGTATTTGATAGGTGTAAATTACCTATCTTTTTCAAACCGAACATTGTTAATTTTCGAGTACGTTTTAGTACGTTTTAATATGTTTTTATTCTTTTTGGTATAAATCAGGTGTGTGGGGTGAAAAAGTATGAAATAGGAGTGTAAACGATCAGATTGGACCAAGAACGGTCGAAGAACAGTGGAAAAACAAGCACGAAGGCAAAATTCTGAAAACCAACCCACCGCCTAGGCAGTGAAAATACAAAGAAGGGCCTATAGAAGTTGTAAACTCACTGCCTAGGCGGTGGGATTCACTGCCAAGGTGGTGAAACTGTAGGATGGTCCCTGAATCCACCGTCTCCTCCACTGTTGCTGCGATCACTGAACCGACATACCCACCGCCTAGGCGGTCACTCTACACATTGGATTAGATATTTTTTGATATTTTGAGCCCTATAAATACCCTCATCTCCTCATCTCTTCCGATTTAATCGCCCCCTAAGGCCTTTAGAATATATTTAGGATGCGTTTGAGAGATTTTTGAGGGAGAGCTCAGAACCCGAGGTGGAAGAAAAATAAGGAAATGATCGTTCTACGATTTTAGCGCCAAATCTTTGGATATCGGATAAGTTATTTCATTTATTTTATTTGTTTCGGTAGTTCTTAGGCATGTTTAGTCCATTTTACATTGTATATTTGGTTATGGCCATTGGCTAAACATAGGTTGTTTTGGGATTAACACTATATTTATGAATTCATTGTTTGTTTGAGTTTATGTTTCGTTAGCGGTTGTTCTTCGTTATTTTGATTGTGTTTATCATATTGTCATGATTATGTGCTTAGAAAGATATATTGAGAATACGGGGTTTGATACTCAGGAGAGGTAACCCCGAATTTGGACTAGGTTAAACACAACACGACAATCCAATAACCTGGGAGGGAGTTGGAGAGTGTGCAATCGATGACGTTGGGGTAAGACTCATGTGACCTAGGGTTGTTAAGATGTTGAAGATGACTTCTTCATTGACACGAAGTCGCGTATTCCATCATCTTACACTCGGGAGAAGTGGTGGGGGAGTTTACGAACTGAGATTGTCGGATAGGTTGAACGTCATTAACGTGAACTAAAACAAGATCAAACACGTATTTGTCACGTATTCGTAAACGAAGTTAATCCCAAGACAATCTATTCTCTCAAAACTATCTCAATATAATATTAGTATAGTTAATTTAATTAGATTAATTAAATTAGTATTAGTATTTAATTTTATTTTCATTTATTTTCGCCTAGATAAAATTAGGTTATGATAATCGCAGTAATCGATAATAATCACAACTAATCCCTATGAACACGATACCCGTACTCTCCCCAACTATACTAAAACTTGACCCGTACACTTGCGGTGAAAGTGGTGACGCGTAATTGCGGCCACCAGTGTATGAGTGAGTTAAAAAGCAAAGCAAAAAGGGTTGTGATCAGGTAGTGGTTGATGTGGACGATATCCCGTTAATACATCGAATAACTAGAAAGAAGTCCGAAAAACTCCCAAACAAAAATAGATGCGCGGTGGCCAATTTACTAGATGAAAGTGCTTAGGATAAAATAAAATCCATACATGAAACCCAAGATGATGCATATGTATTCCTTATACTTACTTCAAATCATTTTTTACTTTTTTCTTTGATTCGTTATGCAATATATGATTTTATTTTTCTCCTTGCAGTTAGGGTTTGTCATGGGCCGGGCTCGGGCCGAGCTTTAGCTAGGGTATTACAAAAATATACAAGGCCCTAACCCGGCCCAGCCCTAAGATTGGGCCTTGTTTTCATTCCTAAGCTTGGCCATATAGAAATAATTCGGGCCCAAGTATGGCCCTCTAATCGGCCTAGCCCTATATTTTTTTTAATTTAATAATTAAACAGAAAAAAAAGAAAAAAAAAAAGCAGGCTTATTTCTACCCCGCAAAAAAATATAGGGTAGATTTTTGCAATTGAAATTAAGAGATTTGAACAAACTTCTAATATATATATAAACTCGGGCCGGCACTAAAATTTTTGGCCTAGCCCAAGCCCGGCCAAAGATTTAGTTGGGCCTCAAATTTTGAGCCCAGGCCCTATCCATGGGCTCAAAACTTGAGCCCAGGCCCTAAAAAATATATGGCTGGGTTGGGCAGGCTTAGTGGGCCCGCAAGCCCATGGCCATCCCTACTTGTAGTGACCTAGTGTAGATTGGATTGAATAGCTTCCTTGGCATCCGTTTCAGTGACATAATTGATCTCTTAAATGGGGGACAATTGTTTGGTAGGGTAAGAAAATATACTATATGTCAGGTATTTTAATAAATATATAAACTTGATTTTTTTTTTGCCTTATTTTTGTAGGTGATAGATACATTTGCCAAGATAATATACCATTGTCAAATTGAATTTTTCAATGGCAACTCAAATGTTGATGATCCACACAAAATGTTTGTTATGCCTAGTCTTTCTTGGGTAACTTCCTTTGCCACGATGTTATTTTAATATTTTGGTGTATTTGTCTATATGGTCTTTGAGTGTTTATTAAATCATGTGTTGATTTTGATGATAAACTTACGTTAAAGAAAATAAAGAGACAATCATTCAGGAACAAATGGACAAGTAATTCCATAAAGGTATTGCTGGAAGATACGAGATGATAATGTTCCCAATAAATACACTTAGGAGGAACTTTAAACCGTCGCACTAGACATTACTTGCCTTTAAGATAGAGCATGGGACATTAAATCACTACAACTCACTGTACAATCTTAACTCACATGATCCGCATTTCGAGAATGCCAAACTTTTAGTAAGAGTTTAGATATTTTTCGCATTAATTGATTGTGAGTTGATACTAATAAATCTAAACGCCTATTGCACGCTCTTACTTAGTTGCTTTACAGTTATAATTGCATGATTATTTTGTTGCGACATTATTACTGTATAACAACATCCATATCCATATTCCCATATTTCCCCAATGTGTTACTATTTGTTTGTTACTACACAGTAATATTTACTGTCATCCCCCTTCCCCTTACGTTTTTTGGGAGTTGTTGTACTGTTATAATTACCTAGTTACTTTGTTTGCAACATTATTGCTACACAACAACATTCGCATTGGGTATCCCCTTATTGCCTCACTGTGTTACTATTTCGTTTGTTAATGTACATCAATAATTTCTCCAATTTCTCCAAAACCACTCGTTACTGTGATGATTGGAAATTTTACTCCCCGTACCCAACCCCAAGTCCAATATCATATGTTGTTGTTTTTATTGTTGTGGTTCATCAAAGTTCATTATCGTGTATCTTATTATGTTATGTTGTTTAGTGCTATTATTTGTTTAATATTAACTAGTGATTTCATGGTTTGCAAAATATAGGAGGATTATATTACCAACTATTTCACTCGGTATGCAACTGAGTCAAACGTTTTGACTCAAGAAAGATCGATAACTTTGGAGCCTATTTTTGACACGCCTCAGCAAAAGAAGGACCGGTAAGTAAGAATTTTGATTTGTATTAATTTTGTGAGTATATGCTTTGTCATATTAGAAAGTTTCATATTTTTTTGTTAGGCCGGATTGTAGAGTGCGGCAGTTCGTCCTTGGGCAACGAGAAAATGTGAAGCGCATAGGCAATGCTGGAGTAGCAACTGTATAAAGGTATATCTTATTAAGGACATAATAAATGACAAACATTGTAGTTCGGTCTTCGATACATTTTATGAGCAGGGCAGTTGAGTGTGATGAGTCGATCGACAATATGTTACATTTCTTATTTTTTTAGTTCTTAAGAAAAACATTGTTTTGCGGGATCATTTGTTCCAACTTTGTTATATTATTTTGATTTAATGGTTTACTTATTTCTAAATTTATTTTAGGATGGATGTGGTTCATGATTAAACCCCCCGTGTCGGTGTATTTCTTGTTACGTACGAATAAACGTGCATGAAATGTCTAAGACAAGTAAAATTTTAATGATAAAAGTTTACATGGGGGTAACAAAACAAAAAGTTTATCGAGTACAACGCTTTGTTTAATAAAAAGTTACTGTGCATCAAATAACCACTTATCGCATAATTTTGTTGCGTTAAAAGTTACTGTGCAATAATATTCATTTGTCCTATTAAAAAGGCTCATACTATATTGTTGTACAATGTATCTCAAAAAATTATGCACAATAAACTTCATTAGATATTGCATGTTTTGGTGAAAAAATCGATACGCCGTTTCACAATATTTTTTTGGGTTTTCACAATAATATAACCAAACATGAAATCAACATAACAAACTAGAAAAATGTAAAATCAATGAAAAAAACGATGCTCATCATTAAAACCTACACAAGATGTTTAATTTTTCAAACAAAATATAAAGGGTTACCTACTTGGTTTCTTTGCAATTTAGGTATGATAAATGGGAATAAGAAGTTTAATCTCTTCTATTTTTGTAGCTTGAATGAATGAATTCCTTGGATAATTCCTTCTTTAGCTTGATGGTTGTTTCCAAAAATACCTAGATAGTTCTATCATTTCCAAGCTATGCGTGAGGTGTTGTGGGTGTAATCTTGGGGTTTTCTCAAATTATAAATAATTGATTGGGTTTTAAATTATTTAGGCTTGTCCATTAGGGCCCATATAAATATCTACTGTAAAAATGGATGTTTGATTAAAAATTTCTTTTTATTTTTATTTTTTTTAAGAAATATGAGAAACAATCACAGTTTTTAAATGTGATAGAAAATAGGGTAAATATCTTAATTTGATACAAAACTGAGATAAATATTGTCCAAATAATCACAGTTTTTTACTTTGATCACACACACAAACACACATATACACATACACACACACACACACACATATATATATATATATATTTATACACATGATCCTTTCAATCACATTTGAAAATTGAGATATTAGATGGACTAACCATCTCGATTTTTAACTATGGTATGAAACCTACTATCTCGGTCAATTTTGGGACCAAAAACTATGATAAAAAAACATTATCACGATTTTTAACCATGATAAAAAAGACTTTTTTCTTGTAGCGTTGGACTCTTATGTCCAAATCTAAAGCATAAATAGTGTTTGGTTGTTTATGGTAAGTGATAATGTTGGTTAAATAGAGAAATAAGAGAGACGGAGAGAGAAAATAGAACAAATATATCCTACAATGTTTAAGTGAGATCTGGTCATGCTCGGTGATGATAATCATCGTGAGAAAAAGATCTAGTCGATCGGTGGTTGTGCTTCTTGGGAGGAGAAGATCTGGTCATAATTAATTGTGATGGTTGTTGTGAGCATTGGTAGTGGTTGCACAAAAGCAAACAATCTGATGATGATGACAACAAGTATACGATAAGACCTCAGAGTAGGGCTCCGACTGTATACGATAGAGAAGATTTGTTCGTAATTGATTGTGATTGTAGACACCGCATTTTGTCTTGCCCAATCAGTGTTGAATAAACTACAAGTTTAGATAAACTTTAAACTTGGGTTTAAAGGGAATGAATTTATACCTAAGACCACATTTTATAATATACAAAAATACCCTAAAACATGAGAAAAACACAAAAATTGTTAAATTTGACAAAATATAGTTAAGTAAAAGTTTCAGCTCAACCTTGAAAATCCCATAATTTAAGGGGGTCTAAAATAATTTTATTAAAGGTTGATTTTCATTAAATCATATTTACTATATATAAAAATTATCCACTACCCTTAAATTATAGGATATTTCAAACAAATTACTCCGGTTACCTACACTGACCATGAAACATTTACTATCACTGAATTTTGTCAATTTAAGACCAAAAACATTTATTTCATTTATGAATATTACATAAAATATGACCCAGAAAAAATCCAAGAGACCTTAATCAAGTCTTTAAAAGGTCATGACAAGCCCAAAATCCCCAAGGTGATTAAGGACTTGGGCTTGGTTCGGATTTACACCAAAACCAAGTTGTTTAGACAAACCACCCTAGGACCATTGATTAAGGGCCTAACCATAATTAAAGGACCACAAAAGTATCCTTTAAATGACCAAGGTACCTTACAATAAGTTTCCTAAAAATAGCTAAGGAAGGAAACCAAGACCCTTAGGGTGTGACAAACCGTTATCGAAACTAAACCAATTCAATTCACCACCTAAGTTAGGCATTTAATGCTCATTAAATTCTCATACTATTAAGAATTAAATACTTGGTATGAAATGGATAGTTCACATTCAACATATCTAGATTTTTTTATCAGAATATCTTAGAGTTAACTGTAAATCTTAAAATGTGACTACCCGTTACCGAAACCAAACCAAATTGGTTTGCCACCTAGCCAATGCATTAAATTCACATACCATAAAGAATTAAATTCTTAGGGATGACATGGAATGGGTGTATTAATTGAATCTAGATATTTTCACTAAAATATCTAGAGATAACTAGGAAACATGAAAACCAACCATCGGTTACAAGGCAAGTTAACTCAATTCAATCCAAATCTAGTCGAATAAGTGATCACCAAGCAATGACTCATCATAGGGAATTAAATGCAAAGGGACACTTCAAGACCATGTTCAATTCCCCTTAGAATATTTGGTAATGATTACCAAATCTTATAGAATATTTCCTTGCACTTAAAATTTGTTCAAAGCTGAACGAAACCAAAACAAGATAGCAAGTCCCCTAGGCCAAACACACCTCAAGAAAAAGGCTGGGATACCCTACGCATGGATGAATACGCAAGCTCCTAGGCTATAAATAAAGGTGTTGGGGTTTTCATTTTTCAAGACTTGAAGTCCTAGTTTCACTCTCTAAAACTCGAGTCTAGTCTCAGGGACTAGGATTCTCAAGTAGATTTATTGAATAACACGTCGTTATTATACTGAAATCCGATCTTGGAGGGTGTTCTTGAGGTTCTTAGAGCAAGAACTCAATAGGAAGGCGATCACCGATCAAATCCAAGCCAAGAGTGTAAGACCCTGGTTTTTATTTAAGTCGTATTTTATAATATTTCAAAAATAACGGGGTGGATAGCGTTATTTATTATTCGATTTAAAAATTTAGGGGTTAATTTGTAATTTTTAAATATTAAAATTAGAATTGGGCTTAATTAATAACTTCAAGAGAATTGAGGGGGAATAAGTGTAATTTTGAATAAAAATTTCTATTCTTTCTCAAGAAGGAATTGTGATTTATGTGTATATATATATATATATATATACACACTTAAACGTGTAAACAAACGAGCATGGGAGAGGACACGCGGCCGATTCTCTCTATATCCATGCACACACGTCTGAAGGGGGAGGCAAAATCAAAAATAGAAAAACCATAGAGAGAGAGAGAGAGAGATCGCCGGTGCAGGAAAAACGAAAAAATCTAGAGATCGCCAGTGGGTGTTCCTTCGGTTAAACGTTCAATCGTTGCCGGTGCATGTAAATTGTGTGTGTGTATTCTTCAGTGTTGTTGGTATGTGTGTGTGTGCGCAGATGGTGGGGATGATCGACAATTGTCACGGTGTCGTCGTCGGTGAGTGGGAGTATGAGTTCCGGTTGTGTATGTAAGTGTTTAGTTGTGGGTACGTGATTAGGGGGGGGGTGTGTTTTCTGTGTGTTTATAGTCGTTATAGGTGGTCGTCGCCGGAGTGGAGAATAGAGAGAGAGGGCACCGTCAACTTCATGGGGTGAGCTTGATTGTGTGTGTTTTGTTCTGAGGTCCCGTGGTGGTGTGTGTGGTTGTTCTTCAGTCTTGACGGTGTGTGTGCTCCTCCAACGTGTGTGTGTGTATCATCGTCGGTTGTGTGCGTCGATCGTCAGACAGTATGTGTGTGTGTGTTGTGGGTGCCATGTGTGTGTTGCGAATCAGACGACAGTGATGGTGAATGCGTGTGTTTGGCAATTGGGGGTGTGTTTATGTGTGTGATTGATTAGGGATGGCTGGCCGACAGAGGCAATAAATGAAGATGGCGTGATTGGAGGTTCGTCGACGGCGCCTGTAGCAGAACAGCAAACAGAAGCAGGAGAAAAAGAAGCGGGAAAAGAAGAAAAAGAAAAAAGAAAAAAAAAAAAAAAAAAAAAAAAGGAAAATTGCACAAACCCCCTTAATAGAAATAAAAATCCAATCTAACGGCCATCGGAAAATCCAGAAAAGGTAGAATTTTAAACTTCTTTAATATATGTATTTGATTGTCTAAATTGAAATGGCGATAGAAAATAATTAGACCGTTCACATGAATAAATTCGATATGTAAACTGTAACGGAGTAATATTAATTGAATAATAATATTTCATAATAAAAGATGGGGAATAGGAGGTCACGGAAATTAGGGCCTGCATTTTCATGGTTAGGTCATTTTTACATAAAATATTAATTTAGGCCCTGTCACTATTAGGTTCGCAGGCATCGGAGTACCGGTAGAGAATAGGCAGTTAAAGTCTTTGAAAATGGATAATCAGGTGAGTGTACTATCTTCTTATCAAACTATTTTTATATCTATATATGATAGAAAATGGTTGTATTTACATTAGATGCTTTTGAAATTTTGTGGATCAAGTAGGTTTTGGGTGAGTTGGTAAAATGAATTTTTGTGAGATTACGATGGTTTTCGAAAGGAAGGTGAAAATGGTTTTTCGTTGGATTTAGTAGTTTTAAAAGAGAGTGGAAAATATCTATTTTTCTAAATATGTATGGTTTTTTTTTTTTAAAAAAAAAAAAAAAGTAGAAAAGTGGTTTTGGTAAAATCAGACGTTTTCTTTTAAAAGAAAGTAAGAAATATGATTTTCGGATAAAAAGTTGGTTTTTGGAAAAGAGAAGTAGATGTGTGATCTGACGATGTTGATTAGATGATATCATTATGTTGTGATTTGATGATGATGTTATTAATTTGATGATGTTGTTGATTAGATGATACTATTGATTCGTAATTTGACGATGTTATTGACCTCACGATACTATAGTAATTATCTACTTTGGTAGAGTGATGATTACCTGCTTCAGCAAAGTGATTGATTATCTACTTCGACATAGTAATGGGTGTCCGTTAGGAAGACAAATCCTACGCATGGTACGGTACCGTTGCAACTCCCGGTCGTGAGGTTAAAACGATCACAATGGCTAGCCAGTGTGTGTTGTGGTGGAGTGGTGGTTTGAGATGTGGTGTTTTACTTATATTGGGTGATTTATTTTTTATTATGGTGATTGGTATAAGATTATACTAGATGAATTTGGATGAAACTTATCTATATCGCTTTATTTTCACTGCTTATATACTGAAGATTTTACGAGCTACGTGGTGTTTATATACTTACGCTTGATCCATTTAGATGTTGTAGATATGAATTCTTGTTATAAAATGTTTTTACTAAGAAGACAATACACTCACAGGTGGATCAGATAGGAGTCGGTTGGTCCCCTACTGGCACTAGTTAGAGTTATGCGGGTCAGGCGTTGGAGTCATACGAGAGTAATCTGAGATGAGCTGTCAGAGGATGAACCTAAAGGAGGTTCATTAGATATATTTTGTTGTTCTTATTTTTGGGACAGATGTATCCGTATAGTATGAAGTTATTATATATATATGGCGTGTAGATGAAAGTTCGTATATTGTCGTAATTAAGTTGGTTAGTCAAATGATGTCATGTCGACGTCACACCGGCCCCACGATAACAGGTGTCTGGGGTGGGGAGTGACAAAGAAGATCAAGGAGGAAAGAGATATAGATACTTAGGGAAGACCACTTCCATTAAGTAGGGTGTTCTTGAGGTTCTTGGAACAAGAACTCAAGAGATCGATGGTGATTGATCGAGTTCCAACCAAGAATATCAAGAAGGAAAGGAAGGTAATTGTTTGCGGAAAGACCACTTCCCTTAACTAGGTATCTGCCTTGAGATTCCTTGATCTTGTCTTAAATTTCATATACTATGCTTGTACATATCATAATCATGTAGTTCATACACTTAAATTTCAAGTACATAACTCATATCACCTATAATCAACCAAGTAACACTTAATTCATGTTATAATAACCAAACTATGTCCAAATCATACAAAATTATCTAAAAAACATCAAGAAAGTTCGAGAACATGTTAAGAACATGTGAGGACCCAAATCATCCAAGAACATATTAAGAACATGTGAGGATTCAAACAAAATAATTATCACACCATGAGTTATGCATAGTCTATATGATTCTCTTAAGAACATTTCAAACCAACTCTTTACTAATTGTTAATCTAACTATATATTATTAATAACTGGATTTACTTTCTGTTAAACGTCAAGATCACAGCCAGGTTGGCTTGTGTACTGGCACCTATATATATATATATATACACACACATACTACACCGACAAACCTTTGTGGCTAAAAATCCAAGATAAATGGAGAGCCTCTATTCCTTCAGGGATGTGTGTGATTTTTCTTTAGAAACCTTCCTCTTTTTCTTAGTTACAAGTAGGACTAGCATAAATATATGGTATTTATTTTCAATTTCAACTAACACACTCACACACTAACACTAACTAACTAAAAACAAAAGAATTCGTTTAAGATGTTCTTAACAAAATCAAAGAGATTATGTCCATATCATATTGTTCACAACTAATAATCAACTAAAACCAACTACCCAGTTTTCAACTTAACCAAAATGAACTACGTGATGACAAGATCTTTGGTTACCCCCCAAAGTATAGGCAACCCACAAGGGTTCGGTCACACCTTTAATAAAATAAACCATATCCTTTAACCTAACACAAACAAACTATGTAAGGACCTTATTCTCATTAATCCAAGATATGTAGACAACCCACGTGTAGGTTCGGTGTCATATCCAAATAAATTAGTTTTAGTCTGCATTTCATATAACTTGCATATTTATATTAGGTTGTCGCTGCCTAGAATAGTATAATATAGTATTTACTACTTACATTATGTTTAAAACACAAAAATATTTTCATTTCTAATTGTAATTGCATAATACATAACCTTTATTGTTTACATCATGATAAAATACATCATCATCATCAACAACAACAACAACTAAGCCTTTATCCCACTTATGTAGGGTTGGCTACATGAATCCATTTACGCCATAGAGATCGATCAACGGTCATTATACGATGAGCGTTTGTTACACGCTCGCGTATTGACTACTTGCAAGCGTACGAGGTCAAAGTTTTAGTATGATGGATCTTTAAGATCGGGTATCATATCTACAGGGATTGGTTGTCGTTATTATCAAGTACCATGTTTATTGGTAGGGCCGCAAAATGCACCGCTACTTACACTCGCAAATATACGAGGTCTAAGTTTTAGTATAGTGTGATCGTTAAGATCGAGTTATCGTATCCACAGGGATTGTTGTCGTTACTATCGAATATCGCGTTTGTCGTGACCTAATTTTATCTAGGCGAAAAACAAATGTATTTAATTAATTAAACTAATACTAATATATCCTAAATTAACTACACTATTATGTTAATATGTTTTAGGCTGAAGAATTGTATAGGGATTAACGTGTTTACAAATACGTGTCCGATTCCGATTTACTCGCGTTTACGTTGTTCGACCTATTTGACAATCTCGATACGTAAACTCCGCCGCCACCTCTTTCGAGTGTAAGACGGGGGAATACATGACTTCGAGTCAACGGAGAAGTCCCCCTCAACGTCTTAACGACCCTAGATCACATGAGTCTCACCCAGCGTCATTGATTGCACACAATCCAACTCCCTCCCGGGTTATTGGATCGTCGCGTTGTATTTACCCTATCGACAATCTCCGTTCTAAAACTCCCTCGCCACCTCTTCCAAGTGTAAGACGAGGGATATAATGCAACTTCGAGTCAATGAAGAGGTCTCCCTCAACGTCTTAATAACCCTAGGTAGCGTGTGTCTAGCCTCACGTCATCGATTATCCACGATTCGAACCCCGACCGGGTTATAAAATCGTGGCATTTGTTTACCCTAATCTGAATCCGGGATTTGTCAAAATCCCATATTCCCCATTTATCAATCCAAGTATAATAAACAAATAATACGATAAATACAATCAAACTACGAAGAACAAACATAAACGCAACACCAAAATCATCCAAACAACGTATTTATAAATTATATATTAATTCCTACTACAATTCATATTTAACTCGGGGCCATAGCCGTATATACAAGAAAATAATGAGCTAAACATGCTCACATACTCCTAAGATAAAGAAATAAGGAAAAACGATCGAAGAACTTAGCCTCGTCCGAAGATAAATCGCTAAGAATGCTCCACGATCGATTCGCCGTCTTCCCCACTTCGGGATGCGAGCTCCACCACTAAAATCCCTAACCCTAAGCTTAACTTTAGCCTAAAGGGCTCAAAACTGCAAGAGAGGGAATAGAGATGGAGAGAATGGAGAATAATATCCCAAAAGATCTCAAAATATCTAATAAATATCAAGGGTGTGCTGCAGGATTTTTGCCTAGGCGAAGTTAAGTCGGTTAACTTTCTGTAGGAAATTCGCCTAGGCGCAGAAAACTTCGCCTAGGCGAAGTTACTACAAGTTTGAAATTTTGTTTTGGCTATAACTTCTTCATCCGAACTCCGATTTAGGTGATTCAATCACCTATGGAAAGCTAAGAAAAAGATATACAACTTCCATGTTTTGAGTATTTCCAAAATAGGATTGAATAATAGTCCAAAATAGCCTTGAAGTTACAGCAGCTGTACCGACTTTGCAGGTTTGGTGACCGCCTAAGCGAAGAAGTAGGTGGTGGACTTGGAAATGTTTCTACTGGGGTTTCCACCTAGGCAGAGGAATTTCCTGCCTAGGCGGTGGGCTTTCAGTAGCCTTTTTTCATTCTCAGCATCTTTACTGCCTAGGCGGAGGTCTGGACGCCTAGGCGGTGGGCTTCCTTCATATTTTTGCCTCCTTACTTGTTTATCCACCATAACTTCGACTCGCCTTTGGTTCGATCTCATTATTTTCGCTCCAATTTCCTATCTTTTTGCTCCACACGTCTGATTTATGCAAAAAGTATAAAAACTAATTAAAACATAATAAAAATAACTATAAACATATTCGAAAACTAACCAATTCGGATTGGAAATAGATAGGTTTTTCACACCTATCAATACCCCCAAACTCAAAATTTGGCTAGTCCTCGAGCCAAACACACACACTAAAATAAAAAAACACAAACTGAAATAAATAACAAACAACCTAAAAACAATCTAAACATAACAACATGCAAGTTTTAAATTCTTTTAACGGCCTAGTTATTGTTCCCTCAACAACCGCCAGTAGTATCGAGTTCAGGCAGTAACACATAGCATGTAATGTTCTAGAATTTCGACATGCAATAATGGTAAACGCTATTCTAGATCCTGTAAACGTGTTAGTGCGAGACTCAATAATATAACTATATAACGATCGGATTGGATTATCCACCAACGAAATTCACGAGTTAAGGATTACCATAAGCTTGATTGGGGTCCACTCTCCACTAATGTAGGTTTAGTAGTTCATGAAGATCATTAGGACTTGGTTCGGTTAAGGTTAATTTGACCAAGGGTAATTTCGGAATAGAAAAATAGGTTAACGTTGTTAACTTAACGTTACCCAAGGCTCAACGCTTGGCACATTCACTCTCGATAAATCCCCATAAAAAGATTGGAAAACAATCCCGAACATGCATTTAAGACCGACGTACTCACTTGTCAAAAGAAACGGAAATAAAAACCGTATTTACATTTGATTCTTTTTTTTCTTTATTTTTCTATTTTTTTTCTTTTCTTTTCAACGAACACACCCCCAAACTTATTTGATTGTTACAATTGAAGGGGTGTGTGAAATACAAATGAAAAACGACAAGTGAGTACTCAAATACCAAACCAATTAGAAGTTCGTCCTAAACCCAACCACTCACATCAAGAAGCCTTTGCAACGACTAACTTGATTCACTCAAATGTGCCTTTAAATTCAGCGATTAAGGACTAGAGGGAATTCAATTGGCCATGGTATTGGTTTATGTGTTCTGAATTGAATTTGCATTTAGGCTTCGACAGGGTAACGAGGGATAAACATGTAACAAGGTAGGCTTCAAAAGGCTCAAGCGACAAAGAGAATGCCTAAATCATGTCTCCTGAACTACCTCGCCTAGGATTTCGCCTCAAGCTTCCCCTCAGTCAAGTTCTAGAATCCTTAATGTATCATGAATTTGGTTAATCGATAATCGTCCTCAAATAAATTGAATAACTATACATTGAGTCTATGTGCCCGTGCAAATTAGGATGTATAATAATTTTGACCAAAACGCATAGTCAAGCACACAGAATCACACATGCATGGGTATTACCCTTGACTTCGAAAACAACCAGGGGTAATTTTCATCATCGGGTGACAGCCCAGATGAATGCAAAACTCAACATATAACAACACACAAAAACATAAACACATTCTAACCTAAACACACATGCAATACAGAAAAACAGTAACACATAAACTAACATACTACATACTACACATCACCCCCAAACTCAAAGTGGACAGTGTCCTCAGCGAACCCAATCATCATTCTTCAACATATGGAATTAAAGCATGCTGACGAAGGGTGTTTAGAACACTTACCTGGGAGGCGAGAGGATCTCGCCTCCGATTCAAGTCGGATGGGATGGAACAAAAAGAATTGCTTGGGTTGCCTCCCAAGTAGCGCGTGGTTTAATGTCCTAGGCCCGACATTCAGAATGCCCTCAAGATTGGCGAGGTTTTGCTTTGGATGGCTCAATCTTTCAATGAAATGCCTTACCAGCTTATGTGCTTGGCCAAGCATAATAAACGGCTTGGAATCCCGTCGAAATGGATGCATCAATACCCGTCGATCTAATATCGGCACGTACCCTGCATAAGAAATAAAAACAAAACTACAAACAAAAATTATATACAAAGAAATGCCTAAAATAAAATTAGGTCACTTACACACAATATCAATAATAACAACTTCACCAATCCCGGCAATACGAAACACTTGCTTCTCCTATCTAAAACTTAAGTCCTGAGCCGTTACTGTATTTTTTCGACAATAACATCAAAACAATCCCCGGTAACAGCGCCAAAAACTTGGTGGACGTTGATGGGAACAGAATTTGATAACAACCAATCCCCGGCAACGGCGCCAAAATCTTGGTGGACGCAAATAATGCGCTGCCACTTTCACCACAAGTGTACGGATCAAGTTTTAGTATAGTGGACCTTTCGGTCAGGTATCGTATCCACAGGGATTGGTGTTGTTACTATCGAGTATCGCGATTGTCATAACCTAACTTTATCTTGGAGACAAAAATGGAATTTAATTTAATACTAATACGAAACTAAAATACTAATTAAGTTAACTATACTATAAATACTAATTTGAGATTGTTTAGGGGAGTAGATTGCGTAGGGATTAACTTTATTTACTTAAATACGTTTGATTTCGTGTTAGTTAACATTAACGGCATTCGGCGTATCCGACAATCTCGGTTCGTAAACTCCCTCGCCACCTCTTCCGAGTATAAGACCGGGGAATACGTGACTTCGTGTCAACGCTGAAGTCCCCCTCAACATCTTAATAACTCTACATCACGTGATTCTCGTCCCAACGTCATTGATTGCACACTTTCTAACGCCCTCTCGGGTCGTTAGATTGTCGTGTTGTGTTAACCCTAGTCCGAATCTGGGGTTACCTCTCCCGAGTGTCAAACCCCGTATTCTCAATATATCTAAACTAGCATATAATCATAGAAAACACAGCAACACAATCGAAATTATAAGGAACAACCATAAACGAAACAAAAATTCAACCAAAACTACATTTTCATAAATAAGACGTTAATCCCTATTACAATCCATGTTTAACTCATGGCCCTAACCATTTATACAATGTAAAACGAGCTAAACATGCTCAACAACTACTAAAATGAAGAAAACAAATAGAGGAAACGAGCAACTTAGCCGATATCCGAAGATTTGCCGCTAGAAACGTCGATCGATTATTTCCTCGTTGATCCTCCACCTCGGGTTGAGAGATATCCCTCAAAAATCCCTAATCCTAATCCTAAAATATGGCCTAAAGCCTTAAGGGTTGAAGAGAGGGAAGAGAAGAAGAGAGAAGGGATTAAAAAATATCCCAAAAGATCTCAAAATATCTAATAAATATCAAGGGTGTGATGCAGGATTTTTTCCTAGGCGAAGTTAAGTCGGTTAACTTTCTGCTAGAAATTCGCCAAGGCGCAGAAAAATTCGCCTAGGCGAAGTTACTGCAGGTTTGAAATTTTGTTTTGGCTGTAACTTCTTCATCCGAATTTTGATTTAGGTGATTCAAAAACCTATGGAAATCTAAGAAAAAGATCTACAACTTCCATGTTTTGAGTATTTCCAAAATAGGATTGAATCATAGTCCAAAATAGCCTTAAAGTTACAGCAGCTGTACCGACTTTGCAGGTTTGGTGACCGCCGAAGCGAAGAAGTAGGCGGTGGACTTGGAAATGTTTCTACTGGGGTTTCCACCTAGGCGGAGGAATTTCCTACCTAGGCGGTGGGCTTTCAGTAGCCTTTTGTCATTCTCAGCATCTTTACTGCCTAGGCGGAGGTCTGGATGCCTAGGCGGTGGGCTTCCTTCATATTTTTGCCTCCTTGCTTGTTTATCCACCGTAACTTTAACTCGCCTTTGGTTCGATCTCATCATTTTCGCTCCAGTTTCCTATCTTTTTACTCCACACGCCTGATTTATACAAAAAGTATAAAAATTAATTAAAACATAATAAAAATAACTATAAATATATTCAAAAACTAACCAATTCGGATTGGAAATAGATAGGTTTTTCACACCTATCATTTATCATGACCTAACTTTATCTAGGCTATAAAGAATGTATAAAATTTACATTAAACTAAACTAATTAACTAAATTATCTATACTAATATAATGAGATGTTTTAGGGGAAAGAATTGTCTAGGGATTAACTTGATTTACAAATACGTGTTCGATTTCGTTTGACTTACATTTACGATGTTCAACCTATTTGACAATCTCAGTTCGTAAACTCCCCCGTCACTTATCCCGAGTGTAAGATAAGGAAATACGTGAATTCGTGTCAATGAAGAAGTCTCCCTCAATGTCTTAACAACCCTAGGTCACGTGAGTCTCGCCCCAACGTCATTGATTACACACAATCCAACTCCCTCTAGGGTTATTAGATCGTCACGTTGTGTTTACCCTATCAACAATCTCAGTTCGTAAACTCCCTCGCCACCACTCCCATGTGTAAGACGAGGGAATACGCTATTTCGTGTCAATAAAAAAGTCCCCCTCAACGTCTTAAAGACCTTAGGTCACATGAGTCTTGCCCCAACATCATCGATTGCGCACAATCCAACTCCCTCTTGGGTTATTGGATCATCGTGTTGTTTACCTTAGTCCGAATCCAGGGTTACCTCTTTCGAGTGTCAAACCTCGAATTCTCGATATATCTATCTAAGCATAATAAACAAACAATACGGCAAACACAATCAAACTTCGAAAAACATACATAAATTAAACACCGAAATCATACGAATCACATATTTATAAATATATTATTAATCCCTAAATAATCAACGTTTAACTAATGGCCATAATTGTATTTACAATAAAGCATGAGCTAAACATGCTCACAAATTCCTAAGTTAAAGAAATAAAGGAAGAAATCAAAGAACTTGGCCTCATCCGAAGATTTGTCGCTAAGAATGTTCAACGATCGCTTCACCGTCTTCTTCTCCTTCGGGATGTAAGCTCTCCCTCTAAAACTCCTCAATCCACCCCTAGATATGTTCTAAGGGTGGTAGAATGCAAGAGAGGCCCAAAAATGAGGGAGGAGAGGGGATTATATAGGCTAAATATCTCAAAAATATCCTAAAAAATATCTAAACTGAACAGAGGTTACCGCCTAGGCAGTAGGTATGTCGGTTAAGCCACGGCCTAGGCGGTGAAGTCAGCAGTGGAATCAGAGACCATCTTGTTCTTTCACCGCCTAGGTAGTGGGATGTCAGTAACATTTTGGTCCATCCTGCATATTGACCGCCTAGGCGATGGTTTGGACGCTTAGACGGTGGGCTAGTTTTTAGAATTATGCTTCTATACTTGATTTCACATCGTTCTTCCACCATTCTTGGTCCAATTTGATCGTTTATGATCTGTTTTCACGCCTTTTCACCCTACACACCTGATTTATACAAAAAAAAAAAAAACTAATTAAAA
The DNA here is from genome assembly GCA_016647705.1 of Eucommia ulmoides. Taxonomy (NCBI): domain Eukaryota; kingdom Viridiplantae; phylum Streptophyta; class Magnoliopsida; order Garryales; family Eucommiaceae; genus Eucommia; species Eucommia ulmoides. The sequence continues at coordinate 23,072,543 of CM028331.1, forward strand.
CGTAATAAAATACTTATAAAAATACTTTAAAACTTAACAAAATCGGTTTGGAAATATATTGGTAAATCACACCTATCAGTCATCCCCTCCATCAGGTTTAATATCGTCAAATCATTTCTACTAGTCTCATCCAATGTCTTCTTAGGTCTACTTCTCCCTCTAGTAGCCCCCTGAACTTGAACTAAATCACATTTTCTCACTAGTGCTTCTATGAGTCTTCTATGCACGTGCTCGAACCATTGTAAACGATTTTCTCTAATTTTCTCTTTTATGGGTGCTATTCATAAATTCTCTCTAATAGTTTCATTCTTAATTTTATTCATTCTCGTCTTCCTACTCATCCACCGTAGCATCCTCATTTCTGTCATCCCAATTTTTTGGATATGATTCGTTTTTACTGCCTAACATTCTGAACCATAAAGAAGAGCTAGTTTTATAGCAGTTTTGCAGAATTTTCCTTCAAGTTTCAACAAAATCCTACGATCACAAATCACCCCATCTTCATTTTTCCACTTTAACCAACCTACCATGATTCTATGCGTAATATCCTCCTCGATTTCGTCATTACTCTACATCATTGAACCTAAATATCTAAAATGATCAACTTTTGACACCTCCTCGTCTCCAATTTTGACCGCACCGCTGTCTCTCTGGGCATTACTAAAATTGCAATGTATGTATTCTGTCTTACTTTTGCTAACTTTCAAACCTTTAGACTCTAACACTTCTCTCTATCTTTCTAACTTAATATTAAGAGCTATTCTACTTTTGTCCACTAATACGATATTATCCGCAAACAACATACTCTAGGGTACTCCATCTTGAATATGTTTAAGCTCATCCATCACTAGAGTAAATAGGTAAGGACTTAAAGATGATCCTTGATGTAAGCCTATATTAATAGGAAATGCACAAGTATCGCCTCCTCCTATTCGAACACTAGTGACTATACTTTCATACATATCCTTAATTTCCATGATGTACACATTGGATGCCTAATTCTTTTCTAGCACCTACCACAAAACTTCTCTAGGTACCCTATCATAAGCCTTTTACAGGTCTACAAATACCATATGTAAATCTCTTTTCTTTCTCTATATTTTTCCATTAATCTTTAGAGTAAATAGATAGCTTCAGTGGTTGATCGATTGGGCATAAATCCAAATCGGTTCTCTTCTATCCTCGTTTTATGTCTTATTCTATATTATATCACTTTCTCCTAAAGGTTCATCGTATGACTCATAAGTTTTATGCCCTGATAGTTCGTGAAACTTTAAACATCCCTTTTATTTTTATAGATGGGCACTAAGATACTCTGCCTCCAGTCGTCAGGCATTCTCTTAGTCCTCAAAATATTATTGAAAAGTCTAGTCAGCCACTCTATCCTAATATCTCCCAAACTTTTCCACACCTCTATAGGGATTTCATCTAGCCCTACTGCTTTTCCAATTCACATCTTCCTTAGTAATATTCTAACTTCCGAAATCCTAATTCTTCTATGAAAACTATAAATTTTATCTGAAAGAAAGCTAGGCAACTCTAGTCTAGATTCCCTGACGTCATTCTCATTAAATAAATTATAAAAATAACTTTTCCATCTTTCCATAATCTCTTGATCTTTCACCAATACCTTTTCATTAGTGTTTTTGATGCATATGACACTTCCAATATCTCTAGTTTTTTGTTCACGTCACCTAGCAAATTTAAATATATCTTTATCTTAAACTTTTGTATCTAACTTTCGATATAAATTATCATACACCCTAAATTTTGATTCCTTAATCACTTTTCTCACCTCCGTTTTTGTATGTTTATACTTCTCCAAACTCTCCCAACTTCTATATTTTTGTCATTCTTTATAAGCTATTTTCTTGTCCTGAATGACTTTTTGGACATCCTCATTCCATCACCAAATTTCTTTATAACATAGTCCTCCTTCTCTGCAAACTCCAAAAACTTCTCTTCCTATCTCTCTTATACGACTCGCCATATCAATCCACATTTTTTTCACATCCTCATGTCTCTTCCATAATTTATCATTGCTAATTTTATCCTTAAACAACTTTTTTTTTCACCTCTTAGATCTTTCCAACGTATTCTTGCATGCCTACTTATCTTAAACTCTCATTCCACCCCTGAAACTTGAGATTGGTTACCATTAGTCTATGTTGGGTAGCAATACCTCCTCGGGCATGACTTTATAGTCCTTACATATTAAACAATCACTCTCCGTAGTAAGGACAAAATCTATCTGGCTATTCCTCTAACCACTCTTAAATGTAATAAGATGTTCATCATTTTTCCTAAAGCATGTATTTAGAATAACTAAATCATATGCCATAGCCAAATCTAAAATCATCTTACCCATTGCATTCTTCTCCCCAAATCCATAACCCCATGTACTTTCTCAAAATTCCCTCTTTCCTTCCCGACATGTCTATTCCAGTCTCCCCCAATAAATATTTTTTCTTGGTTAGGTATACTTTGAATGACTTCGTCCATCTTCTCCCAAAATTCTTGTCTAACATTTTTTTGCAGTCCAACTTGGGGAGAATACACACTAATAACGTTAATGACCTCCCCTCCAATCACCAACGTCATAACCATCAACCTATCGCCAATTATCCTAATATCAACAACGCTATCCTTTAAATCCCTATCTAACATGATGCCCACCCAATTCCTATGTTTGTCCTTCCCCGTATACCATAATTTATATCTCGTACTCTCAATTTCTCTAGATCTTTCTCCAACCACTTAGTTTCTTGCAAGCATAGAATATTAATCCTCTTCCTACGCATCACATCCATCAATTCTTGAGTCTTACCCGTCAGCGTTCCTATATTTCAAGTTGCTAAAAATAATTTTAAAAAATGAACAGATTTGGACGACTTAGAGAAGAGGGAATGAAACTTATTTCATCTTCTTCCTAATTCTCTACTTCTTCCGCTATCAAAATCCGGTGCATCAGTGATGGTCGTTGCTACCATTCGTAGTAGTAGCGTAAAAGTGAACAATGAGATGATACTGACAACAGTTAAGCAATGACATTAACGACGAGATTAGACCTCAGGGTAGGACTCCAACTGTATATGATAGAGACATAGGTTAGGTAATGGGTTAGAGAAAATCCATCATTCAGTCAATAAAGGTTATGAAAGAGGGAAGCCCGGCCTGATATCATGAGAGAATGGAGATTATCTATGAGAGAATGAATTGTCGTTAGTGAAGTATACAAGATTTGTGTGAGATATTTGAGCAAAGTTTGTAAGTTTCTTATGGATTATATATATATATATATATATATATATATATATATATATATATGGTAAATTAAAATATTGTTTAATCTAAATAGTTGGATATAAAATTTAATCCAATGATTCAATATTTATATAAAAGGGTATATGCCATTGACATCCCCTATCAGTTTGCACTATACTAGATACGTCCCCTATTATTTTGCAAATACCAGAGGCCTCCCATGTCGTTTTGCTCAAACACCACTTATCTCCCTTATTAATTAAAAAATAATATTTTTTTATTATAATACCAATTTTACCCTAAAATATTTAAAAAATAATTAAATTATAAAAAAAATAAAATAACCCTTTAATTTATATATATATTCATCGCCACCTCCTACCACAGCACCCACCACCCACTGCCACCTCCCACCGCCACTACCCACCACCTCCCACCGCCACCACCCACCCAACACCACCTCTCACCGCCGTCGCCCACCACCTATCGCCACCTTCCACCACCTTCTACCTCCACTTACTACCACCACCACCACCTACTACCCCCTGCCACCTCCCACTGCCGCCATCCACCACCTACCACCGCTACTACCTACTCCCATTTTAAAAAATATATCTTTTTTTAACCATTTCATTAAAAAAAAATTAACCATTTTACTAACCCTTTCTCTCTCTCTCTGGTGGTAGTGGGGGTTGGTGGTAGCGGCGATGGGTAGTGGTGGCGACGATGGGTGGTGGCGGGGGAGTTGGGCGGTGGTGGTGGTGGGAGGTGGTATTGAGTGGCGGCAGTAGGAAGTGGCGGAGGGTAGTAGGTGGTGGCGGTGGGTGGTGGGAGTTGGGCGGTAGCAGTGGCGGTGGGAGTTGGGTGATGGTGAGAGGTAAATATAATTATTTAAAAAATTAAGGGTAAAAATTATATTTTTTAAAAATATAGGGGTGCTAATGATTTTTTTTTTTTTAAATAACAGAAGAGCAATTTTGTCCAAAGGGAGGTAAGTGGTGTTTGAGCAAAAAGATAGGGAAGGTCTAGGATATTTGCAAAATAACAGGGGAGGTATCTTGTATAGTGCAAAATGATAGGAGAAATCAATGAAATATACCCTTATATAAAATATAAAATGAGTTAATACCAATTACACCCTCTCAATTCTTTTAATATTCTATATAAATCTCCCTAACTTTTCAAATTACCACGGGAGCTTCTCGCCGGAACATTGTTTTAATGAAATGACCATATTACCCTTACTTATTAAAAATAGAAAAATAATAGAATAATCTAAAATTAGTGAACCAAACTACCCTCACCTCACGCTTGTTCAATATTTTTTTTTTCTTTTTCTATCTTTTTTTCACCCTTTTTTTTTCCTTCATTTTTTTAGCTCTTTTTCTTTGTCTCTGCACCGCTGAACCAAACACCCACCACCGCCGAACAACACAACTGAACCAAACACCCAACAGTGTGCACCATCGCCTCTACCACCACCCAAGAATTACCAACTCTACCATCGTCTCCACCATCGTCGAACCAAACAACAGATCTGGGTGGAACCAAAGACGTAGAAGATAATCGATGGCGAACAGTGAACCTGTTGAAGATTAAATGAATTTTTACTTTTTAAATAAGAAATAAAAATTAAGTGTCAAGTTTTTCCTCTTTTTCTTTTATCCCACATTGCTTGGGAGAAGGGGTCTAAAAGAGTATAATTAGGGATGGGTAGAATACTTGGGGCATGCCCGAAGGGGTACCCACATTTTGTGGAGAAAAGAAGAGTTACATCCTTACTGGTTTACCGTGCGCGCGCGCGCGCCGTCGCCATCCATCCGACCCGCCATGTTGAGCCGAGCCGAGTGCGCGAGTAAGGTGAGATGAGGTGGCATTTATATTTTTTGGACAAAATTTATTTAATAAAATTATTACTTTATTATTAAATCAATTTTTGACTTGGTAACCAACTTCTCTCCACGATTTTCTCCTTGTTTACCTAAATCTCTCCACGATTTTCAAGCTAATCTCCAACGTTTTTATTTATTTTTTGCCTATATAAATCGAGGATTACCTCAGTATTTTTAACACAAAACAATTAGAAACCTAGGAGCTATTTTTCTCTATAAAAAAAAAAAAAAAAAAATCATTTTCGGTCATTGCTATTTTTCGATCAGTCTGTTCGTTTTTCTTCAAATAGCATGTTTTATTTTCGTTCTTTGCCAGTGTTCTGAGCAGTCTGTTCACCTTCCAAATAGGGTGTGCGTGTACAATTTTTTAGGCCTTCTACCATGCAGAGAATGTCCTAGATAGAGGTGATTCTGGGTTGTTTTATCTTGGAGACGACGGGGCTATGATACAGCTTGCATATTCTGGGGTAGAGCTGCAAAACATCTTAAAGAGAGTGATCTAGTCTGCAACTCAACCCAAGCAATTTTGGTAAATTTATTACTTATTTATTTTCTGTAGTAACAATTTTAAGACGTTATTATATTCTGCCGTATATCTCCACCAATGTCTTCTGATCACAAGTTTAAACAAGTTACTGTTGATCTCAACAAGCCCTTCCATTTCAAAGGGTCTCATTTTAAAATATGGAGGCAGAAGATGTTATTTTTTCTAACTATGGAAAAGGTTGCATATGTCTATACTTTCGAAAACCTGAATTACCTAGAGACCTTACTGATGCTCAGATTTAGGAAGATAAGTCTTGGGATGAAAATGATTTTCGTTGTAAGAATTTTATTCTTAATGGTCTGTCTGATTATTTGTTTGACTATTACTGTTCTAACAAAAATACAAATGAAATTTGGGAAGCTCTTCCGAAGAAATACAACACTGGGGAGGCTGGAACGAAAAAATATGTTGTTAGTCGTTATCTAAAATACCAAATGACTGACGACAAATCTGTGGAAACTCAATCTCATGAACTTCAGAAAATTGCTCATGAAATAATTACTGAATGTATATCTCTTGATGAACAATTTCAAGTTGTTGTTTTAATTAAAAAAATACCTCCTACTTGGAAAGATTTTAAGAATACTCTCAGGCACAAAACAAATAATTTTCTTTAGAAAGTTTGATTACTCGTCTTCGGATTGAGGAGGCAGCCTGCAAATAAGATCAGAAAGATGAAGTGCTCGTTGTTTCCAACAATGCTCATAAGAAATCATCATCTGTTGTTCTGAAACCAAAAAGGAAAAATATGAAGAATCAGAATCGCAACCACAACAACCAGAATAAAAATGCTCATCAAAATCAGAATAGATTGAAACCCCCTTCAAGAAATGATTCTGAACAATTTACTTGCTTTAACTGTGGAAAGGTGCGCCACAGTTATGATTTTTGAAATCAACATAGTTGGTGGATTCAAAAGGTGGTAGGTAGACACTGCTGTTTCTCGCCATGTCTGCTATGATCGTGCCATGTTCAAGTCTTATTCTAAAACTAAAGATAAGAAAGTATTACTGGGTGATTCCCACTCCACTATTGTTGCTAGTTCTGGTGATGTGAAATTGAAGTTTACCTCTAAAATGACTGTCATCCTTAAGGATGTTCTGCATACTCCAAAGATGAGAAAGAACTTGGTTTCGAGCTATCTTCTCAACAAGGTTGGGTTTACTCAAACTACTAGGGTAATTTGTATACCTTAACCAAGAATAATGTATTTATTGGGAAAGGTTATGCAATTGATGGAATGTTCAAATTGAATGTTGATGCTAATAAAATTTTAACTTTTGCTTACATGTTGTGTTCTTTTAATAATTGGCATGCTAGACTCTATCACATTAACAAATGCATTATTAAAAACATGAGCAACTTAGATCTGATTCCGAAATTGACTTTGAATGATTTTGAAAAGTGTGAATTCTATAGTCAAGCTAAGATTACCAAAACCCCTCATAAATCAGTAATTAAAGAATCTGAACCTCTTGATTTGATACATTCTGACATTTGTTAATTTGATGGTGTCTTGACTAGAAATGGAAAATGCTATTTTATTACATTCATTAATGATTACTCTGATTATACTTTTGTTTATCTCATTAAAAATAAAAGTGAAGTGTTTTATATGTTCAAATATTTGTGATTGGAATTGAAAATTAATGCAATAAGAAAATTAAAAAGTTGCGTAGTGATAGAGGAATCGAATATGATTATGATATTTTCATTGACTTTTATAATTCTCATGGGATTATTCATGAAAAAACTACACCTTATTCTCCTGAAATGAATAGTAAGACTGAAAGAAAAATGATAGGTTGATTTATCTATATATTTTCAAACCGATTTTGGTAGTTTTTAAGTGTTCTTATTATGTTTTAATATATTTTAATTCATTTTTATTTGTTTTGGTATAAATCAGGTGTTTAGGACGAAAAGGGATGAAAACGGTTGAAAATCGAGCAAATCGGTGGGACGTCGGTGGAGAAAAGTTAAAAAAGGTTAAGTTCAAAAACTGCAGGCTCACTACTGCAGCAGTGAAAACCACCACTGCATCGATGGTCTTTACCACTGCAGTGGTCAACTGGCAGAAACCTACTGACTTTCCACCACTGCAGCGGTCCTACACTAGGTGGCTTAGATATTTTGGGATATTTTCTTAGATATTTTGGATCCTTAATATCCCCCTTTCTCCCTCATACCATGGATAATTTTTTGGGACATTTTTTGAGATACTTGAGAGCTCAAGATCAAGAACCAAGAGGAGAAATCATCAAGAGGAGAAGAGAAAACAAGATCGAAGTCGATTTCGCAGAAATATAACACTCTACTTCACAAATTTGCTTTTATTTCCTTGTTTGTCTCTTTGTTCTTGAACTTTGTAGCTTGTATGATGATATTATTCTTATGTAATATTGAATATTGAGTTATGATCATGAGTAACCAAGTATCTATTATCTAGGGATTGAATCAGTTCATGAATACGTTGTTTGTTTGAATCCGTGTTTCATTAACGGTTGTTCTTGCCTATTCAATTGTGTTTACTATTCTTTCATTTCATTTATATGCTTGTAAATATATATTGAGAAATTGGGGTTTGACACCCGGGAAAGGTAACCCCAGATTCGGAGTAGGGTTTAAAGACAACGCAATGATCTAATTACTCGGGAGAGTATTAGAAAGTATGCAATCTGTGAGGTTAGGGCGAGACTCATGTGATCAGTGTTGTTTAGATGCTAAAAGAGGACATCAGCGTTGACATGAAAATGCATATTCATTCACTTTACACTCAGAAAAAGTAATGAGTGAGTTTTTGTTACCTAGATTATCGAATTGTTTGAATACCATTAATATAAACTAGATTAGATCAAACACGTATAAGTGAACGAAGTCAATCCCTAGATAATATATTCCCATTAACATCACTATTAGTATTGTAATTTAATTAGTTTAGTTTATTATAAAAATAAAAATCTAAATTTAATCGCCTAAATAAAGTTCAGTTATGATCATCACGGTACTTAGCGACAATTTAATCCAATCCCGGTGGATACAACAATCCTTCTCATTCAGTATTCTATAAAACTTGACTCGTACACTTGCGGTGAAAGTAGCGACATAATATTTTGCTACCAAGTTTTTGGTGCCATTGCCAGATATTGGTTTTTAGATTTTTGTTAATATTGTAAGTAACTTGATTTTAATTTAGGCATTTATTTTGTTTATAATTTTTTGTTTTTAGTTTTGTTTTTTTATGCAAGGTACTTGAAGATGTCTCATCAACAAGTGTTGTTGCATGTGTTTTAACGAGATTTTGAGCTGTTTAATTGTGCTTGGGATCGATACAAGGAGTTGCTAATCCGATTCCCAAACAATTGTTTCCCGAGGGAGTGTCAAATACTGAACTTCCTCGATGGGTTACAAGGCGCAATAAGAAATTGGGTTGAAGGCAAAAACGATACCAACTCTTTTGACCAACTAACCGCAGACGAAGCCTATTGGGTACTAGAAGACATGGTGGAGCTTGATTTTCAGAGTTGGAATTATTCAACAAGCTACCAAAGCTTGGGGGATAGTTCCACCGTTTTGGCGCCATGGATTGACATCCCAGATCAACAAAAGGAGTCTTCCCTCACCCTGGAAGAAATATTCGTTGAATTTGTGGAAAACAAACTCAAGCTTTCTGGAGGAAAATGAATGACCATCTCAACAAGCATGAGGATCGTCTTGACAATATTGAGACGACCTGTACTGAAATTGATATAACCGTAACATCTCTTCAGACACAAATCGATCAGCTAATCTGCTTTATTGAGGCCAAGTCAGAAGTGGTGGTACTAAGAGATAGAAACGCCACATTTATCGAAAGCCATCAAGAGGAACCGAATACAAGCGGGTGGAACTTAGCTGCGTTTAAAGAAGATGATTCGAAAGAGGTTGAGGCTCAAGAATTATTCGTATATGACAAATCAAAAAATGATTTTGACTCCTCGCCTCTTGAAATACAATGGGTAGAGCTACCACCAATCCAAGACGATCACATCTATAAGGATCCGATATAACTCACTTGTTCTCCACCGCTTTCAGCACCATTCATTCCGGCCAATCAAGCACATGAGCTGGCAACGAATCAAGTTGAGAGTATAGGCCAAACAATTCCAAATCTCGCCAATCTTGAGGGCGTTCTTAATCAAGACTGGTATGTTATGTTGTATGACACATACTACAGGCGGAAGCCGCTCTTTGACGAGCCCTTCTCCGTGTCAGGCCGAGGACATTAAACCAAGCACTTCTTGGGAGGCAACTCAAGTTTCAGAATAAATTAATCCATCACCACCAACTTCATTCAGAGGTGAGATTGTCTCGCCTCCCAGGTATGTGTTCTAAACCCTCTTCGTCATCATGATTTATTTCTATTGTTGAGATCGTGTTGGGTCGTTGTGGACACAACCCATTTTAAATTTGGAGGTGATATGTAGTATGTTATTATTTTTTCTTGTTATTAGTTATTTAGTTTAAGTTTAGATGTTTTATTGTTTAATTGTGTGCATTTTTGTTTAGTATTAGTATCAATATGTTTGTGTATGAAGTAGTAATTGTGTGTTGAGTTGTTGAGTTCTTCTGGGCCATTACTCGATGATAAAAATTATCCCCTAGTTGTATATCATGGTCAGAGGTAATGCCTATTCATGTGTTCTGTGTGCTTGGCATGTCGATTAGGTAAAAGTCATTTTTTATCCTAAATTGCACAATCACGTAGACTCATTGTATAGCTATTCAAACAATTTGACATTGATTATTCAGTAGCAGGTTCATGAAAATTTTAAGGAATCTAGAACTTGATTGGGGAAAACATGAGGAGAAATCCTAGGCGAGGTAGTTCAGGAGATATGATTTAGGCTTTCATTTTTATTGCTTGAGCTTTTGTAGCTTACCTTGTAAAATGTTTACCCCTTGTTACCCTGTCAAACCTATAGCCATTTCAATTCTAAACACGTAACAAATGCCCTGGCCAATAAAAAAATTTCCAAACTTAAGTCGCTAAACCAAAGGCACAATGTGAGTCAAAATCAAGTTAGCATTTGTTTATTCTACTTGAAGTGAGTGGTTGAGTTTTGGGTGAACGTTTAATTGGTTTGGTATTAGAGTACTCTATTGTCATTTTTCTACCATATTCCCACACCTCTTTAATTGTTCAAATCAAATAAGTTTGGGGGTGTGGTTTGATAAAAAAAAAAAAAAAAAAACTTATGTAAATATATTTCTATTTTCATTTCTTTTGACAAGTAAGTACAATGTTCTTAAATGTTTGTTCAGGGTTGTGTTTCTTAAATGTTTGGGGTTACAAGTGAGATTGAGCACCAAGCGTTGTGCCTCAGGTATCATTGAATTATAACGGTTACCTGTTTTCTATTCCTGACATACCCTTGGCCATTTTCAAAAAACCGAACCAAGCCCTATTAATCTTTTTGAGATTCCAATCCTACATTAGTGGAGAGTCGAACCCAGTCAAGCATATGGATTTCCTAATCCTTTACGATTAAAGTCATGAGTTTAGTTAGTGAATAATCCAATCCGGTGTTTGGATAGTTATATATTTGAGTTTTGACACACACACTTTGAATAGATCTAGAATGGCCTTTACTTATATTGAGTGTTGAAATTCTAGAACACCACGTGGTGTATTTTATTCCTGAACATGATTTGATTAGGGGCCGTTTAGGGAAAACATTTTGGTTTATTAGGTGAATTCGGAACTCGCATACCGTTACTTCTAGTTCATTTATGTTTATTCGTGTTTAGTATTAAAGTTAGTTAATTAGTCATGGTAGTTTAATTTATTGTGTGGGTGTTTTGCTCGAGGACTAGCAAAATTCAAAATTTGGGGGTATTTAATAGGTTGAGTTTATCTATATATTTCCAAACCGATTTGGGTAGTCTTCAAGTTTTCTTATTATGTTTTAATATGTTTTAATTCGTTTTTATTTGTTTTGGTATAAATCAGGTGTTTGGGGCAAAAATGAATGAAATTGGTTGAAAATCGAGCAAATCGGTGGGATGTCGGTAGAGAAAAATTGAAAAAGGTTAAGTTCAGAAACTGCAGGCTCACCGCTGCAAAGGTGAAAACCATCGCTGCAATGATCAATCAAATAGAAACATTTTGCTTGACCACCACTGAGCGGTCAACTGGCAGAAACCTACTGACTTCCCACCGCTGCAACGGTCCGATACTAGGTGGCTTAGATTTTTGGGATATTTTCTTAGATATTTTAGATCTTTAATATCCCCCTTTCTCCCTCATACCATGGACGATTTTTTTTGGGACATTTTTTCAGATACTTGAGAGCTCAAGATCAAGAACTAAGAGGAGAAATCATCAAGAGGAGAAGAGGAAACAAAATCGTATCCAATTTCGCAGAAGTAGAAATCTCTACTTCATAGATTTGCTTTAATTTCCTTGTTTCTCTCTTTGTTCTTAAACTTTATAGCTCGTATGATGATATTATTCTTATGTAATGTTGAATATTGGGTTATGATCATGAGTAACTAAGTATCTATTGTCTAGGGATTGAATTAGTTCATGTATACGTTGTTTGTTTGAATCTGTGTTTCGTTAAGGGTTGTTCTTGCCTATTTGATTGTGTTTACCATTCTTTCACTTCATTTATATGCTTGTAAAGATATATTGAGAAATCAGGGTTTGACACTCGGGAGAGATAACCCTGGATACGTACTAAGGTTTAAACACAACGCAACGATCTAATAACTCGAGAGAGTATTAGAACGTGTGCAATCCGTGAGGTTGGGGCAAGACTCATATGATCAGTGTTGTTTAAACGCTATATGGGGACATCAGCGTTAACGCGAAGTCTCATATTCATTCACTTTACACTCAAGAGAGGTAGTGAGTGAGTTTTCAATACCTAGATTGTCGGATTGTTTGAATACCGTTAATGTAAACTAAATTGGATCAAACACGTATAAGTGAACGAAGTCAATCCCTAGATAATATATTCCTATTAACGTCACTATTAGTGTTGTAATTTAATTAGTTAGTATTTTAGTTTAGTTTATTATAAAAACAAAAACCTAAATTTAATCGCCTAAATAAAGTTCGGTTATGACAATCGCAGTACTTAGCAACAATTTAATCCAATCCCTGTGGATACGTCAACCCTTCTCATTCACTATTCTATAAACTTGACCCATACACTTGCGGTGAAAGTAGCGATGTAATATTCCGCTACTAGAAAAATAGAACTTTTTCTGAGTCTGTAGTTGTTATTTTGCTTAACTCTAGTGCTGCTTCTCACTAGTGGGGTGAAATATTGTTGAAAGTTTGCTATGTGCTTAATTAAGTTCCCAAATCAAAAAGTAAAATTTCACCTTATGAAGTTTTCAAAAATAAGAAACCAAATTTGTCTTATTTTAAAACTTGGGGTTGTTTGGCCTTAACCAGCTGACCTGACTTCATAGGTTTCGGTTCCTTATAGTTTAACTAAGTAACTTCGTAACCGAAACCCACTTTTTTTCTGACTGTAGCATAGGCCTTCGCCACTTCAAATGGGCGCTTCGCCCATGTTCGTATTCTTGATCCTAAAAGAAGAAAACTTGCAAGTAGAGTATATGAATATGTTTTTATTGGTTATGCTATGAACAGAAAACATATAGATTTTGTGACTTGCATAATCATGTTATTATTGAATCCAATGATGCTGATTTTTATGAACATAGATTTTCTTTTAAATTAAAGAATAGTGGGGGCTCGACATCTAGTAATGTGTCTATCATTAGAATTAATGAGTCTGATAAAAAATTAGAATTTGAACCTAGAAAAAATAAACGGGCTCGTATTATTAAGGATTATGGTTCGGATTTCTATGCATATACCTTAGAGGAGAATCCACTCACCCTCCAAGAGGCACTGTCTTCCATAGATGCCAATTTGTGGCAAAATACTATAGATGATGAAATGGACTCTCTCGAGTCAAATAGAACTTGATACTTAGTAGATTTACCTCCTAATTATAAAACAATAGGATGTAAATAGATTCTCAAGAAGAAATTGAAACCTGATGGAACTATTGATAAATATAAGACTCGTCTTATAGCCAAATGGTTTAGACAAAGAGAAAATATAGATTTCTTTGATACTTTCTCACCTGTCTCTAGAAATACTTCTATTTGTGTGATTTTATCACTTGTTGTTATTTATGATCTTGTTGTGAACCAAATGGATGTTTAAACTGCTTTTGTGAATGGTGAATTAGAAGAAGATATATATATGGACCAACCTGAAGGATTTGTAATTCTTGGTCAAGAAAACAAATTGTGCAATTTAGATAAATCTCTTTATGGTTTTAAACAAGCACCTAAGCAATGACATAAAAAATTTGATAATCTTGTTATCTCAATTAGTTTTAAAGTGAATGAAAGTGACAAATGCATCTATTATAAATCTAAAAATTATGTTTGCACTATTATATGTCTTTATGTGGATGACTTGCTTATTTTTTGTTCTAATATTCATGTCGTAAACAATGTGAAATCTATGTTTTGTGCTAATTTTGACATGAAAGATCTTGGTGAAGCTAATGGGATCCTTGGTATTAAAATAACTAGGTCAAAACATGGAATTTCTTTGGATCAATCTCATTATATAAAGAAGATTCTAAAGAAATACAATTACTTTGACAGTAAACCAGCATGTACTCCTTATGATTCTAGTGTAAAGTTATTCAAGAACACTAGTGACGGTGTTAAACAATCTGAGTATGCGAGCATTATAGGCAATCTACGATATGCCACTGATTGCACTAGGCCTGACATAGCTTATGTTGTGGGATTATTATGCAGGTTTACAAGCAGACCAAGTATTGTGCATTGGCATGCTATTGAAAAGATCATGAGATGTCTAAAAAGAACTATGAACCTTAAATTACATTATCAGAAGTTTCCCGCTATTCTAGAAGGATATAGCAATGCTTATTAGAACACTCTTTTGAATAACTCCAAGGCAAATAGAGGCTATATATTTAGCATAGCTGGTGGAGTTGTTTCTTAGAAATCTAAGAAACGGACTATTTTAGCTCAATCTACTATGGAGTCTAAGATGATAGCACTAGCATCGGCTAGTGAGGAAGCAGGGTGGTTAAGAAGTCTGTTTTTCGATACCCCTTTATGGATGGTAGCGTGTGAATACGTTACTACTTTCACCGCAAATGTACGGGTCAAGTTTTAGTAGAGTGGAAAGAGTAAGGGTTGTCGTATCCATAGGGATTGGTGTAGATTATCATTGAGTACCGTAATTGTCATAACCTAACTTTATTTAGGCGATAAAAATGCAGTTTTTTATAGTAAATATACTAAATTAATTATCTAATTAAAGTAATTAATCTAATATACTAATATAGTGGTATGACGTTTATGGGAAAATATTGCATAGGAATTAACTTCGTTCACTTAAACGTGTTCGTTTCAATCTAGTTTACATTAACAGCGTTCATCCTATCCAACAATACCGGTATCGAAATCTCATTCACTACCTCTCCCGAGTGTAAAGTGAATAAATATGTGACTTCACGTCAACGCCAAAGTCCCCCTCGAGCATCTATACAACACTTGGTCACATGAGTCTGGCCCCAACGTCATGGATTACACACTTTCTAACTCTCTCTCGGGTTATTAGATTGTCACGTTGTATTTAAACTCTAGTCCGAATCCGGGATTACTTCTTTCGAGTGTCAAACACCGTATTCTCAGTATATCATAACAAGCATGTAAACATGGAATAATGGCAAACACAATCAGATAAACATGAACAACCATTAACAAAACATCGATTTTATATAAACAATATTTTTGTGAAGTACATCAAGCCCTAGACAATATATCTTTAGCTACACAAGGTCGTAGCCCTAAATACGACTAAATACAAGATAACATATACAAACATTCAACCAATCTAAGAGAGAAAGAGAAAAACGAGGAGACTAACTGTTATCCAAAATCTGATGCTAAAACCGCTTCGAGAACGCTTCCTCCTTATTCTCGTTGTGATCTTCTATTGGTCAAATGGCCTTGGAGCTCTCAAGACTCCCGAAAAGCGGCTACCTTTCATTTGGGGAAAAGAGGGATGATATTTATAGGATTCAAAATATCTCAAAATATCCTAAAATATCTTTAAAATTTGGCTCTGATCGCTGCAGCGGTGGAGCTTTCAACAACTCTCTGTATTTTCACCACTGCAGCGGTGATTTCATCGCTGCAACGGTGGATACAGGTTCAGAATTTAGCCTTTTTGCTCTTTTTTTCCACTGTTCTTCCACCGACTTGCTCGTTTATGGACCCGCTCTAGTCCCCTTTTTACCCCAAATACTTAATTTACAGCAAAACAAATAAAAACATATTAAAACACTATAAAAATACTCAAAAACTAACAAAACTGGTTTGAAAATAAATAGATAAATTACACTTATCAATGGGAGAAACCGATTCCAGCCATCTTGATCCATTGTGATAGTACCGCAGTTATTGCAAAAATTCAGAACCATTATTATAACAAAAAAATACGACAAAGACGTCGCAAACACAACACTATTAGAGAATATATCTCGACTAGAGCTGTAAGGGTAGATCATGTACAATCTGATGATAAACTTGGCTGATCCTTTGACGAAAGGACTAGCCTGAGAAAAGGTTTACAAAATCTCAAAATGAATGAGACTCAAGCCCATAGATTAAAGAGTCACTAGTGAGAGAAACCCAACCTATAGAATGGAGATCCCAAGAAATAGGTTTAAAGGGTAATAACAACTCATGAAGTGATATGAGGAGACTCATGCTATAATAATAATTTTGAGTTCTATTCCACGCATATGTTGATTGAAGCATGATATCCTGAAGTGATAGAAGGTTGAGTTTTCATTAACTCTTAATGAAATCTATACCTAGCTACAGGAGTACTCTTGATAGACCCACCAATGTGAATGTGGAAGTGTGGCCGCTTCCTATGAAATTTCGGGCAAATTCTCTAGAGCATTCATTACACCGGGATACACGTGCATGGCCATCAAGCATGGGCTTTTGGACTACACCCTGATAGGATTGTATGTGTGATGTTGTTAGAGATAGAGTTCAAAACTACGAGTTACTCAAGTATAATCTAAATCATCTTCACTGTGTAAATGTTCAAATCAATAGACATCTTTGCTTATGCACAATCTTATATTGTATTATAATGCTTGATGAAAAAAAATTTTAAAAAATTCAAGTGGGGGGATTCTTGAAGCTTAAATGAATTTTTACTCTTTAAATGAGAAATAAAAATTAAGTGTCAAGTTTTCTCTCTTTTTCTTTTATCTCACATTGCTTGAGAGAATGGGTCTAGAGGAGTATAATTAGGGATGAGTAGAATACTTGGGGCATGCCCGAAGGGGTACCCACATTTTGTGGAAGGGATAGGAGTTACATCTCTACTAGTTTACCACATGAGCGGGCGTGCGCGCCACCGCCGTCACCGCCATCCGTCCGGCAGGCTGTGTTGTGCTATGCTAGCCGAGCATGCGTGCGAGGTGAGATGAGGTGGATATTATATTTTTTAGACAAAATTTATTAATAAATTTATTATTTATTATTAAATCAGTTTTTGACTTGGTAACTAACTTCTCTCCCCGATTTCCTCATTATTTACCTGAATCTCTCCACGATTTTTGAGCTGATCTCTAACGTTCTGATTCACTTTTTGCCTATATAAACCGAGGATTACCTTAGTATTTTTAACACACGATAATTAGAAACTTGAGAGCTATTTTTGTCTATAAAAAATTTTCGTTTTCGATCAGTGCTATTTTCTAAACAGCTTGTTTTATTTTCATTTTTCGTCAATGTTCCGAGCAGTCTGTTAGCCTTGCAAATACTGTGCAGGTGTCTAATTTTTTAGGCTTTCTACCATGCAGAAAAGGTCTTAGACATAGGTGATTCTGGGTTGTTTTATCCTAGGGACGACAGGGCTATAATACTGCTTGTATATTCTTGGACAGAGCCGCGAAACGTCTTAAAGAGAGTGACCTAGTTCGCGACTCAACCCAAGCAATTTTGGTAAATTAGTTCCTTATTTATTTTTTGCAGTAACAGAACCAAACAACAGATTCTCTTGGTGCTTGAATTCAAGGTTTTGACTAGGGTATTGATGCCCTATGAATCGACATCTTCTTTCTCGCTTCCTCTACTTCGTCATCATGGCATACTACCGAAAGACCATCGCTCTCTCTCTTTGTCTATTTATCAATTTCAAATTGGCAGATCTGGGCATTTTCCTTTGAATCGTCATCCTTCTCACTCTCTCTAGCCAGATAGAGCTCCAATTTGGCCCAATCTAGGTTTGATCTATTTTGAATAAGCTAACTCTGGTGGAGCTCCGAAGGTAATTGACAGTCATCTAAAGTAATTAGGGTTGGTCTCTCCCTCTATGTCATTAGTCTTGCTGTCTACATCACAACCCTTTGCCATTTGATCAATCTCTGCAACTTTGTAGATTTGATGCATTTTGTCTGGTTTTTCTTCTACTGAAGGTTAAACCTGCGAATTCATAACTGAGATGAAGAAGCAGAATAGCTAGTATATGCGTACAAGGAATCAGCAAACTGTAGAGTGCAAATAGATCTTTCCACTGGCAATTGGCTCCGTAGTTTCTCTTTTCTTTCTGTTTCTCCCAACCTTAACTTTGCCGAATGGAATGTCCCTCATCCCGCTCTATCGCTACCCCGCTGCCTCCTCATCTTTCACTTCTGTCTTCATTGAATCGAAGCTCCGACCGATTTCGATTTTCTTCGATCTCCCACGAGCTGTTGAGGCGTGTTGTGGTGTTCGACGATGCTAGTGTTCGGCGATAGTGGCGTTCTAATTCTTTTATCTCCCAGGCGAGTTAGTAGAAGAATGTGTGGTGGTCGATTTAGGGTTGGAACATGGAAAGGCCAAAAGAGCAATCCTCTATTTACAATATGTACCCCAAAAGTTTTATTAAGTTTTATTTTGAACCCTCTATTTATAAGGATTATTTAGTCTTGAAAAGAGTAATATCATCATTGAACTTGAGAAGAAATTATCAACTTGGTCAAAAAAATAAAAATTTTGACTTTCAAATGATATTTTCGGAATACAAGATAAGCATGGGGTTTGTCCTTTGTCCAAATAGTTCAAGGGGTTTTCCAAGGATTATTTAAAGTTGAGGAGATTTCCATGATTCTAATGAATACTTGAGAGAATGTAAACGGTATTAACCCAATGTAAAATATGCATATGTTTGGCTCATCTTACCGCGATGATATTGTCTCAAATTTTTTAAGGAAAAGATCACAATAATGTTTTTGAACAAGGCCTTCTTACTTGGGGAGTGCTATTCAAATATCCGACCATAGCACTCAAGAAAATATAAAATATAATTGTAACTTTAAGACCCCATATAGCATAAGATTGTCACTGTGGTAGAAGCTTGAAATTGCGGTGCAAAAGTTACATTAAAAAAAAGGTGTAAACTATGAGAAAACTTTTTTTAGATCTAAAAATCTTATGGGCAGCTCACAATACAAACCTGGCACCCTATATATGTATATAAGTCCGAAATTGATCAGCTTTTCTCCCTTTTTATTTTTGTCATCATCTCATCGAATATTTCTAAAAGTACAATGCACGTGGGGGTCAATTACCAAAGGTGCCGACCTAACTTGTACAGTTTTAACTCCTTTGAAACATATGCTATGACCCTACCATGTTGCATAGGGATGCAACCTAAAGTTGTTGAAATACAATATTTATGTATTTTTTATTTTTGGTATCTTGATTGTAGGGTATCATTAGCCCATTTATTCTAGTGATATATTTCTTAATTTAGCTTGCTTCTGCGGTTATATAATTAGGGATATAAAACTCATTATGAATATACCAATACAATATAATATATTCTTATCATTTTTCTCTATACCATTTTTGGTATTGAGAGCCAATAAAAATATTTTCACCAAAACCACTACTAATCACTGCTTCCACCAGCCCCAAAGCCCTAACCGTCGTTAGAATACTACTAAACTACCAAACCTCAAAACCCTAGTTCACAATAACAACTTCCACCAAGCCGCCATCGCCACAAACCCTAAACAACCTCGAACCAGATCACAAACCATACCCTGCCAAACCATAGCCGCCGCCATCGCGAACCATACCTGCGAAACCCTAGCCACTGCTTCTGTCTAATTGCTAACCAAGATCCTAAACCCTAGCCACCGCCGTCGCCAACCCATACCTGCGAAACCCTAGCCACCGTCGTTGTCCCATTGTGAACCAAGAACAAACGAAAACCCCACACCTTCGAACCAGCAACACCCTCTCAAACTAGCCCTAAACGTTCAAACTAGGAATACCCTAAACCTTAGAACCACCAGCCATCCTCGCAAACCAGTCCTTCGTCTACCAACATTAAGCTTCATGCACTATCTCGTGCGAACTAGTCTTCAATCATGCATTTTTATGCTTTCTTTTCTGTCGGTACCCGCGACTATTAGTCTAACATCATTGTAGGTAGTCATCTATCTTCTACCCACTGCTGAAAAATACAGATTGTTCTTCATCCGTAACTCTCTGCTGCTCGTTGTCGTTGTTCTCCATCCATTGGTGTTCCGGATGTCTTAAATACACAGTCGTCTTTTCTACTTATTGAATGGTAAGGTAGCTACGTCTCTAGTTACCCTTCTCATATTGTACCTTTTCTTTTCATAACCTAGTCAGTCTTCCATAGCATTTGTTTTCTTGTTTCATTGCTATAATTTTATCTCACCTATCTTAATGGCACCCGAAAAAGAAAGTGATGTCTCTCAGACTATTCCTACTCCCTAGCTACCCACCCGCTCAGATTCTACCCATGCGACTAAGGCCACGGTCCAACATGTTACCACCATCTTACTCAATTGAGCAAATTTTTCTTCCGGATCTCGCTCTCTCCATATCTACCTTGGTGAAAAACATAAGATCGAATGGCTCGATGGCATTGAACCAATGCTAGATATCAACGATCCCAAGTTTTCACAGTGGGATACCGATAATTGTACCATTCTCGAGTGGATTTTCAATTGTATGGAGGAACGGGTCTATAATATATTCATGTTCCACGAGATTATCAGAGGTTTATGGTATATTCTTACGAAGATGTATACCCACTCTCATAATAAATCATGAATATTTGAGCTCTACCATGAGATTTTCCATGCCTCTCAAGCATCCTTAGGACCTTCAGTTGTGGATTACTTCAGCTACCTTCAATCTCTGTGGGAGGAACTTGCGCAGTATAAACCTCTGATTAAATTCCCTGAGAATGCTACTAAGATCGAAGCCAAACGCTAGGATCGTCGTCACATATACCATTTCTTGATGGGTTTAAATTTGAAGTACGAGAATCTTCGCACTCAGATTTTAAACACATCATGATACGAGATCAATATAGTGTATTCTCTACTATTGACAACGATTTAAAATGTCAGCTCCTTCTCCCACCTAAAGTCACTCCTTCTGTCTGTGAGCAGATGGCCTTTCTGGCCCCCTCCAGTCCTCATCCATCAGGCACGCGACCATACTGTTAGTACTACCAAAAGCCTAGTTATGACATTAACCATTGTTATAATCTTCATCCTAAATTGAAACCTCCAAACCTAAGAAGGAGAAAATCAAAAAGAGTACCATGTACTGATGCTATTGCTGATATTGTCCCCGATCCAGTAGATCCCCCACCAGCTCCCCTAGATCTTTCCCATGTCCAAGCCCAACTTTCCCAGCTTCAAGCTCAATTAACCACCTTGGCATCGTCTTGCGACCCCACGGTTAATCTTACCTCGGGTACTCCTATTGCGCATCATGGTAAGTCTGGTTGCCCTACTAGGATTCTGGACTTCGGGGCCAACAATCACATGACTTGTGAGTTTTCTACATTTACCTCTCTTATTTCTCCTATCAACCAATCTGTGCACATTGTAGATGGTACCTTTATCCCTATTCACTGTTAGGAAGATGTTTATTTGTTCCCCAATATCATTATTCACTCTACTTACTATGTTCCTAAATTTTCTTATAATCTTTAATCAGTTAGTCGTATTGCTAAAAATCATAATTGTGTTGGTGTTTTCTTACCTGGCCATTGCTTTTTGCAGGACCTGACTATGAGAAAGATTTTTGGAAAAGGATATAAAAGCAATGGTCTCTACTACTTAGGAAGTCCTCCACTGCCAGTCCTCCCACCTTTTAGTATGCAAGCTTATGTATTACCTATTTTGTATTCCTCTATTTGTTCGTTCAAAAATTTAAACTTGTGGCATGCTCATCTGGGACATGCGAATTTTCAATATTTATGTTGGTTGTTTCTATTTATTAATAAAGCTTACAAGGATTTTAAATTTCAGTGTGATTTGTGAGCTGTCTAAACACACACGTACCTCTTATATTCCTCGTGTGATGGTACCTCCCAAGCATTTGACCTCATCCATTATGATATTTTGGGACCCTCTCTTATTACAGCAATTTTCAAACACCACTACAATGTCACTTTTATAGATGATTATAGTCAGTGTACTTGGATCTATTTGATAAAGCACAAATCAGAGGTTTACACTCACTTTACCCACTTTCTTTAAATGATAAAAACCCGATATAAAACCGTCGTGTACAATATCAAGTCCAATAATGGGCAGGAATATTTATCCGATGAATTTCGGACTGAGCTTAATAACAAAGCATCATTTAGCACTCTTTATCTCCCATTATCTCTGACCATATTCCTCCTCGTTACCCTACTCGAGAATGCCATCCACTATCCTGTTACTTCCTTTTATGTTCTACTAATCATCCGATTTCTAAGTATTTATCCTTTCAAGATCTCTTGTATCATTCCCCGTTCCGCTCATGAGACCCTCCAGAATCCAAAATGGGTCGCCACTATGTAAGTAGAGATGGATACCCTACAGCGAAATCAGTGTCAAATATCTGGTTGATGGATCGATTGATCGATACAAAGCATAACTTGTTGCTAAGGGCTACACACAAATCCAGGGGAAAAACTTTGGTGCCACTTTTGATCTGGTTGCTAAGTTGACAACTGTTCGGCTTCTTGTTTCATTGGTTGCATCCTATTCTTGGCCTCTGCACTAGTTGAATGTCAAGAATGCCTTCCTTAATGGTAACCTAATTGAGACTATCTATATGGAGCCTCCACCCAGATTTCGGACTCAAGAGGAGTATTCTAGCAAAGTCTGTCGACTCCAAAAATCCTTTTATAGACTTAAGCAGTCTCCTCGTGCATTGTTCAGTAGATTCAGCAAATCAATCCTCACTATGGGGTTGTTACCTAGTGTCACTCAATTCATATCTGCTTCATCCGTCGCCAACACCAGGAACAGTATATCATTATCTCAGTCTATGTGGATGATATTATTATCACAAGAAATGACAAGCCTAGCATTAAACAGGTAAAGAATGATCTCGGATATATTTTTGACATCAAAGATTTCAGTCATCTCCGCTAATTTCTTGGTATTGAGGTTGCTTGGTCTCGGCGAGGTATCTCTCTATCCCAACGAAAATAAACCCTTGATCTTCTTCAAGACACTAGCATACTTGGATGTAGACCCGCTTCTATTCCCATGGATCCAAACCTTAAGTTAACAACAGACTCGGGAGAATTATTATCAAATCCATTAGTAAATTAGCAACTTGTGGGTCGCCTCATCTATCTGACTAATATAAGGCCAGATCTTACGTATGTTATCAGTGTTGTAAGCCAGTTTATGCACTCACCACGTACACCATACCTGGATGTTGGCTACCATATCCTTCGGTACCTAAAAATATGCCCCGGTCTTGGCCTCTTTTACATGATAGAGGCAAAGGAGAGACTATCCTGCTTTACAAATGCTGACTATGCAGGATTGAAAGACGATAGACGTTCAACCTCTGGCATGTGCACCTTTCATGGGAGACACCAAATTTCGTGAAAGAGTAAGAAGCAATATGTCATGTCCCGATCTTCTGTTGAAGCTGAGTATCGTAAACTCCTTTGGCTTCATTCCCTTCTGACTGAGCTGAGACTTCTTGTGAGAAACTCAAAGCTATTATGCGATAACAAATCCGCCATAATGCTATCCTTGGACTCAATCCTCCATGAAAGGACGAAACACATTGAAGTGGATATCCACTTCATTCTTGAGAAAGTTTGATCTGGAATCTTCACTCCTACCTTCGTACCATCTTCCGGACAAACTGTTGATTTTTTCACGAAGTCCATGGGACCATCTCTTCTTCAATCAGCTATTGGCAAATTAAGGCTCATCAATATTTTCTCCCCAACTTGAGGGGGAGTTTTGAAATACTATATTTATGTATTTGTTATTTTTGGTATCTTGATTATAGGGAATTATTAGTCCATTTATTCCGGTGATATATTTCCTAATTTAACTTGCTCCTACGGCTATGTAATTAGGGATATAGAACTCATTCTAAATATACCAACACAATATAATATA
Source organism: Eucommia ulmoides (assembly GCA_016647705.1). Classification (NCBI taxonomy): domain Eukaryota; kingdom Viridiplantae; phylum Streptophyta; class Magnoliopsida; order Garryales; family Eucommiaceae; genus Eucommia; species Eucommia ulmoides. The sequence continues at coordinate 23,096,791 of CM028331.1, forward strand.
ATATGTCATTTTCCTCTTTTCCTATATCATTTTAAAACCTTGTAAGATATATCACTATATATTGAATCCTCCCTAACCGCAGACATCTTAAAAATTAGATATGTCACAAGCCTTGCCTTTAATTCTCAAAAGCTTTGTTCACATTTCTTTAGACCAGGTACATGGTATAGTTTTCTTCCTCATTCTTATCAATGGCTCATAAATGTTTTGAGAAGTGTTTCAAAAATCTTCAGTGATACCTTCCTAACCCAAGAAATCTACAAACCTATGTCATATTTTATGTTCTCTTGCGTCACCACCAGAAAAGTTGCATAGCAAGATAGTTCATTAAACGTAGTAGCATATTTGGTGTACCAAAATGTTCCCTTGGACAAAAAGTCAAAAGTTTCATAGCTTTTTTCTCCCGAACAACTGCTAGAAAATACTCTTGATTAAACAACTACAAAAAATTTCCCCATATTTCAATATTCTCTGTTTGTTGAAGTTTCTGAAGACACCAACAGTTCGCTTCATCGATAGGCATGAGAACAACAAAACTCATACTTTGTCCCATGGTATACAATCCATTAGCCTAAAGATATTTTCAGTTTTCATTTTCCTAAATTGCGCTGCTATTGGATCAATTTTCCCATCGAACTGACGTTATTTTCTATTAGAATGTGTCAAATGGGTCATGTCTTGGTTGTTGAACAATGTGCAACAACTCTTCTAGAACACGATTGAAATGATTATCACTATTATTGTTACCATAATTATATGCTCCTTAGCTATTCATCACTATTAAGAAAAATGGCTATGAGGGGGCTATTTTTACAATGTATTCAACAAATGTTTTTTTTTAGACGATAAAATATGTCGGGACCAATTTACGCATATTTTAACTAATCACGTCACTGAATAATTTTAAAGACTCATTTTTCCACATCAACTTAGTGCATTCAAGATTAAATTCAATATTTAATTCCTATAGTACTCTTTAAGAGAGTCAAATCCTGGTTAACAAGAAAAAAAAACACTTCTTTTTGCCAATTGAACTAAGACCTCTTGAGTATGCGACATGTGTTCTATTATGGTTTTTTTTAAGGACATAAAAGAAGATACGTCACATAAAAAAATAATTTATGTAATAAATATAGGCTCCTAAAATTGAATGATAAATTAATGAAATTAATTTTGTTCATAATCATCATAAAAAGAAACTAGATGTTGAAAGACCAATTGAAAGCCCATGCTCAAATCCAATGAAGTCCACCCCTCCTGGAATTGAATGTAGCGAGCAAGATCAATTTGAAAGCCCACTATGAATTCCAAAAATAATCGATAAAGCCCGCGCCTAATTCATCTTGTTCAGCCGAGTTGTTCCTTCCTTTAGTTAGCTCCATTCTCTTCTTCGTTCGACTCCATTTCTTCTTCGTTCAGCTCAACTTGTTCCAGAAAGAAGATGGACAAATTGAAACTTCATAGCTCAATTTCTCAGTTCTTGTCAAATTTCTTTTTCTTTCACCTCAAAGAGCTCAACTAATATTCTTAGGTCAACCATCGTCTGTGCCAATTTCTGGTTTGTTCCCCTTTGTTCCGCTCAATTTCTGAATATCTCTACTGATGATTTGTTCCGGAAATTGATCTTCATCTCTACCTTGTACTTTGCATAACATCATTCGTCCAGGGTTCAAATGTCAACTAACGGGGGTCAAATACCCGGCAAACCATCCCGTCTATTCATGCATGCCAATGACATGGATAGGCCGATAAACTGGGCCCGAGAATAATACAAGCCCAGATGAATTAAAGGAAAATTAAGTACTGGCCCAAAACTAACCCCCCATCAAGACAGTACGGTAGCCAATTCGGACAGTCCAAAGACAATGGCCCAATGCAATGGGTGGTAGTCCAATACAATGGAAAGCCTAAGAATAACTGAATCATACCCATCACCCCACTACTTGTACTTAGATATGGAAGAGTGGCCCACGATCGGGTGAAGGATAAGTGGGATAACCACGTCTTGAGTACCAACCGTCCAAGAGTCAAAGTATAAAAATAGGTGGTAGTATGTTATTCAGTTACGCACTCATATTTATCTATCTAAGACCAGATTAATTTATTTTCACGTTGGAGGTTCTTTGGAGGACACCATACCGGTGTCATCCTTAATATTTACCGTCTTGGAGGTAGACAAGTTCAGATGTACAATTCTTGACAACATCATCACCAATGGTCAATTTCTCAAGAAAATGATCTTCGTTGGTAATTTAGTTCAAACTTAAACCAATGCTGAATTTGTCCAAAATCTCTAGATTTTCATCTCTGCCATGTCACCTTTAGTTGTGGTCATCCCCTCATCGATGCTCTAAAGATTTTATCGACAATTCGATTCGAGACAAGAATTGAAAATTGCATTCATAGGGTTTGATTTGAGAATTTTGAAAAATAATCTCTCTCTCTCTTAGCATAACTATATGTATTTTTTTCCAATTCTTGTGTTGTTTCTTATTCCGTTGTTTCCCGTGAAAATCTGTTCTACTTATCTATTATCATTTACATGTCTCATGTTGTGCATTTTTTGCTAGTTTCTATTGCTAGCTCAGTTATTTTTTTCTTCGATCCAAGGGATCCTCGTATTTCATGGTAAATTGTAGCTCATGGGATCCTCGTATATCTCCAGTTTCAAATGGTGAAATGAAGAGAGAGAGAGGACAAGGAGAGCGAAAGAGCGAGAAATTTTTTCTAAAAATTTGAAACGGCTTGTTGAGTATTTGAAATATCATTCTTTAGAAAATCATTTTCTTCTTCAAGATATTCAACTTGGAATATCTCGGATAGAGTGTTTGAAAATTCACTAGTTTCAAAATTCTTGTCTAAATTCTTCTATTTAAGAGATTTGGAAGTACTGAACTTTTTATTTTCAAGGGTAGTAATTTTCTATAAAAGTTTTAAATTTTCTTTACCAAAAATATATGTAAGAGTAATCAATTTCTTAATAGCCATATCAGCAACCTCATTGTCATTATCTCTATCAATCTCACTAACATAACATTAATTATCAAAACAAGCAGGAGATACACATAAAATATTTTCCTCAGTGCAATCCATTAGATCGTGGTAGCTAGGATGTTAAGTCTATTCAGCTAAAAGCAACTCTGCTACCAATTGTTAGCCCACAAATCTACCCAAGAGAGGCATGAATTGGGTAATTATAAAAATTTAAACAAATAAACTAATAATTAATCAATCACCAATTTTTTCTAATCCAATTATTATCTTGAGTTATAGCAAAAAAATGTATTTAACTAGATGCACAACAAGTAGGGATAGAGAAATTGAACACACAAATTTATCCTGGTTCGGCAAGCAACTTTTGCCTATGTACAGTCCCTTGATCTCTCGTAGGGATTTCGTAATCTACTAACCCTGATTCTTTGCCCAAGTAGGAACTAAACTCTTACAATCCTTTTCACTAGTTCAAGACTCACATAATTCTTTTCCCGAGTTCAGAATCAAACATTTATAATTTCCTTTTTACCAGGTTCAGGATGAACCTAATTCTTTTCTACCCTAAGAATCGAGCTTATCTATCTTTTTACCAAGCTAAAAAGCTAACATAATCTTTTTACAGGCAAGAATCAAACTTAATCCTTTTGAAGGTTAAGAATCGATCCTAATCCCTGTTTAGACATCGATCCAATATGTTTAATCCTCTCGCACTAACCAAATACAAAAAATAATATTTCTCTTCCTACGAGAGCTCCTACCACCTTAATACAAGATATGCTCAATTAATGTCCCAACAAACTATGTGGAATACAAATTTGATTGTACTCAATTAAACGACAAACTATGTGAGAATACAAATTTGATTGTACTCAATTAAACCACATTGATTATGTAAATCAAACTAAGTAGACGAAATTCGTTTCAAAAGATATGCAAAATATTCGAAGATAGAAAACAATTTTTCTTAAAGAAATTTACTACGAGCTCAGACAGTATTTATATCCCGTAAACCACAAAAAAATATTGAACATATAAAATAATCGGAGAGATCTCGCTGAAGTTTTCTGCGAAAACAATAGAGACAAAAGTATAGCACAAAAATCGATAAAAAAAATGTTGAACGCCTCGATCGAAAACTTCTTCAAAATCTTGTTCTTGATTGCATTTTTCCCCAAAAACAGGTCATTATACATAGATTTCAAACAATACCTATAACGGCTATATTTCAATAAATATCATATACACATCGTATAATATATTCCTTTACATTTGAAGTGTTTAACCCAAAAATACTCTTTTAAAATACTCAATTTAGTTCCTAAATTTTTTTGACTCAAACCCCTTAAAAATAAAAAGTAGTTTTACCTATAAATCTCATAGAATCAAATAATATAAGAATTAAATAATAAAATCTTCAAAATATGTAGTACATATATAAAATATAGTCAAGAATCCATAAAATATGATTTTATAATTTTCAAAAGCTTAAGATTAGGGTTGAAGATCTCGAAAAATGGATTGGTCAAACACACAGAAAATACCTACTAGGTCGACTGACCATGCTAGCGGTCAACCGATTGTACCCTCAATGATCCATTTTCCATCCATTGACAACCAGTCGATCGATTGGGTGATCGACTATTTTAGGCTCTGAATCACCGTCAATCATGTTTGTCGACTGTTATTCCTAGAACCCAAAAAACACCCAACTTGAATATGCCAGTTAACTGTTATCCACGTCGGTTGACCGTTCAGGCCAAAATCTGAAAAACCTCTTAACCTGATTATCCTAATCGACTACCTTTCTCACCGATTCACCGTATAGGCCAAAAAAACCGTTTTTTCCATTTTAAAAATATTTTCTTCAACAATACTTTTCCAAAAAAACTTTTTAAACACTTGAACTTATCACTTCTAATCATAACTCACATAATTCAAATTATTTCACTAGTGTTGTGCATAATCCTAATCGGATTGTATTAAGAGCATAAAATGTATTGAATTCTTTTTACCGAGTAATACAAAAAACAATTTGCTCCAAAAATCTTTAATGTAGTCATTGCAACCATCTTGAACTTCCATACAATGAAATCTTGAAATCCATTCTTTTTTTCTTTTTCTTTTTTTTTTTCTCAATTGGAACTTAATTCTAAAATCTCTAAATAAAACCATTAGTTCCATAAAAATATCAACGTCAATTTATCCATCAAAACATTTAGGGACAACAATCGTTCTTTTGTTTATGATGACAATTAATTTTGATGTTTTCTCATAAGAATTATGTAACCATGCTCCCTAACGCACCCCAGATTTTGATAGCGAAAGAAGTAGAGATCGGGAAGAAGTGGAAACAAGTTTCATTCCTCCCTCTCTAAGTCATCCAAATTTGTTCATTTTGAAATGGTTTTTTAAGGGATTTTCTAGGCGTCAGTTTTGAAAAACTTCAACCGAGATTTTATGTTAAAAATTGAGTCACCACCTAGCATGGGGTTAAATGGGGTGTCAGGTCATCGGGATTTTAGAAATTCATTTTTTATTTTTAAATGGCCCATGTTTGACTCGTAAAGGTCTATGTACTAAAGATATTCTTAAAGTCCGGGAGTCAGCTATGCTAAGGAAAGGCTTTAAGCATCCCAGGACACCCATCCATAAATGGTACTTTGGTCTAAATAGATATTCACTGTTAAACACTATCCAAGAAGTTTCCTTTGATTTACTCAAACAAGAATAATTCCTGTTTTTTAAGTTTTTCCTCTTTTTATGTATTTTAACATGATGTAATGATAAAACAAGTAAATACTACAACTAATACTAGTCAACGACACCCAATAATAGTTTATAATAGACAAGAATATAAATATGCAAGCTATACTAAATTAAATGAACATGTTTTTGTTAATTTATGAGACCAAACCTTATATAGGTTGCATACGTATCTCAGATTAATTAGAATCAGGTCCTCACGTAGTTAATTTCTGTTAGGGTGAAACTGGTTTTGTTATTATTGGTGACCGAACCCTTATGTGGGTTACTTATGTACTTTGGAGGGTTACCAAATATCAAGTCATCACGTAGTTCATTATGGTTAAGTTAAAAACTGGCAGGCTGGGTTTTAGTTAAAAACTAGTCTAGTTTTAGTTAAATCATTGTTCCGGTTTTAGTTAAAAACTGGTTTAGTTAGCAGTTGGTTTTAGTTTTGAACAACCTGAATTATAACATTAATTAGTTAATATTAATTGGTTTTCAGTTGTGAACAACCTGAATCACAACATGACATGTACATAACCTCTTTGATTTTTGTCAAGAACACCTAATCGAACTCTTTTGTTTTGGTTAGTTAGTGTTAGAATATGAGTTTTTTAGTTATAAGAAAGGACAAATACCATATATTTATGCCAGTCCTACTTATAACTAAGAAAAACGGGAAGGTTTCTGAAGAAGAATCACATATATCCCCGAAGGAATAGAGACCCTCCCTTTGTCCCGAGTTTTTAGCCATAAGGGTCTATCAGTGTAGTTTATAGGTGTGTGTATATATATATATAGGTGTCAGTCCACTGGCCTATCAAGCTGTGATCAAGACATTTAACAGAAAGTAAATTCTATTATTAATAGTTTGTAACTAGTATTAACAGTTAGTAAAGAGTTTGGTTCAATATGTTCTTGAGAGAATTATTGAGAGTATGCATAACTCATAATGTGATAATAGTTTTGTTTTGAATCCTCACACGATCTTAAAATGTTCTCATATGATTTGATGTTCTTGAATGCTCTTGGAATGCTTGGACTGATTTGGACATTATTTGGTTATTATAACAAGAATTAATTGTTTGTTTGGCTGTTTAAGGGTTGTTTATGTTATATACATGAAAATTAAGTGTGATTTCTATATGAACATACTATGTACAAGAAAAACACATGAATTTAAGCCAAGAACAAAGGGGTTTTTGAAGAAAACATACCTACTTAGGGGATGTAGTCTTCCCTAAGTGATTACCTCACTTTCCTCCTTGATCTTTGATCCTCCATCAATGACCGTCTTGCTCTTGAGTTCTTGCTCCAAGAACCTCAAGATCAACCTCCAGGATCAGATTTTGGCAGAATAACTGCATGTTATTCAAGAAATCTACTTGAGAATCCTAGCACCCGAGACTTGGCTCGAGTTTTAGTGAGAATCTAAGACTTCAAATCTTGAAAAAATGAAGACCCCAGTACCCCTATTTATAGGCTGGGGGCCTACGCATTCATCTATGCACAAGATTATCCAGCCTCTTCCTTAGAGTGCATTTAGCCGAGGAGACTTGTTATCTTATTTTGATCTTGTTTAGCTTTGAACAAAGTTGAGGTGTAAGGAAGGATTCTCAAGGATTTGGTAATCATTACCAAATATTTTCCTAGAATTGCTAATGATTGTAAATCATTGGTAATGATTGACAATCATTACCAGTCATTGTACTTCCTCAAATCCTATTGGTTGCACATGGGTTTATTAATTACATGATGTGACACTTCTAGTTCGATTTAGGGGCTTAGCACTGGTTAGTTCCACTATTTTGGTTTAATTGCCATTAATACTTTTCAAGTGCAATGTATGTAGTATAGACATGTTACCATTGCATTTAATGCTCTATGGTGAGTCATTTCTTGGTGAGCACACATTCGGTTGGATTTGGATTGAATTGGGTTAACTTGCCTTGTAATCGATGGTTGGTTTTCAAGGTTCTTAGTTACCCCTAGATGTTTTATTGAAAATATCCAGATTCACTGCATCAATTTATTCCATGTCGTCCCAAGAATTTAATTATTGATGGTATGTGCATTTAATGCTCATTAAATGCATGGGTTAGGAGACAAATCGATTTAGTTCAGTTTTGATAATGGTAGTCACATTTCAAGTTTTTTGATTAACACTAAGATATTTTGATCAAAATATCTAGATATCTTGACTGTGGACTATCCATATCATCCTAAGCATTTAAATCTTCATGGTATGGGAATTTAATGCTTATTAAATGATTTGCTTAGGTGGCAAACCGAATCAGTTTAGTTTCGATAACAGTTGATCACATCCTAAGTGTCTTGGTTTCCCATCCTTAAATATTTGTGGGCAACTTCTTGGACGGTTCTTTGGTTATTTCATGGATCCATTTTTGGGCCTTTTAATGATGTTTGGTCCCTTAATTCATTGGGCCTAGGGTAGTTTGTCAAGACAACTTGGATTTTATGTAAATCCAAATCAAACCCAACTCCTTAATCACCTTGGTGATTTAGGGATTGTCATGACCTTTCCAAGCCTTAATCAAGGTCTCTTGGATTGTTTCTAGTTGGGATTTGATATAATATGCATAAACAAAATAAATGTTTTTGGTGTTAAACCGACCAAATTCAGTGATAGTAAACGTTTCAGGGTTAGGGTAGGTAACCAGATTAATTTGTTGAAATATCCTATAATTAAAGGGTAGTGGCTAATTTTAATTTATACTAAATATGATTTAATAAAAATTAAATTTTAATAAATTCATTTTAGACCCCCTTAAATTATGAGATTTTCGAGGTTGACCCGAAACTTTTACTTAGCTGAATTTGGTCAAATTTAACAGTTTTTGTTTTTCTCACGTTTTCTTGGAATTTTTATGTATTATATAGTGTGATAGAAATTCATTCTCTTTAAACCCAAGTTTGAAGTTTATATGAATTTGTACTTGATTAGACACTAGTTAGACTGGATAAAATGTGATGTCTATACTCCCCCTAAATATGAGAATGAATTTTTTTACTCATTTAAGAACATGATGAGAAAAACATTTTCAAAAATATGAAATGATAGATAAAAAATAAATAAAAATCGAAGCATATTATAATTCATAAAAACTTTATTACTCCCACTTTGACATTTCAAAAAGTGAGAATGAAGAATCAAAATATCTATTCTACTCATACATCATTATGCCTAGCCATTCCCAAACCCTGAATGATTTTCAAAAATTGACTGTAACATTTTTCAAAAATACTTTTGAAATCACAATTCCGTAATAATAAATATTGATACCCATTTTTCAATCTTTTAAGATCAAGATATAATTTAATAATAAATTCAAATTTTGTCAATAAAGCTTATAGAGAAAACTCAGTTTTTATTCAAAACTTTCAATCATTTAAAACATCAACATTTTCAAATAAGATTAAAAAACCATTTTGCATAAGCGATTCACAAGCAAATTTAATCTTAATATTTATATGAATCATCTTGAGGCAATATATGAGAGTAAGTATTAATGGATCAAAATATAGCCAACCAAATCATCATCATTAAAAAAATAATAATAAATAAATAGATATCATCCACAAACCTAATTACTACTAATTTTGCATTAATGGCCAGTTGTTCCAGGAGGCATATGCGAATTTGCTCCATTAAGTTTTGCCATCATCCCCATCTGTTGATCCATTGAGGTCGTCATTCGTCCTACCCGAGTAGAGATTCCATCAAGCCTTTTATTTATACAGTGAAGTCGCTAATCAACTACTTCAGTATACTGCTAGAAGTTATCAAATTGATCTTCTAAATGATCCATTCTTTGATACATTCCATCAAATTCTACTTTCTCTTATTCTCTCTCAACTTTCTCTTCTCCATCTTTTCCTCTTCTTCTAACCCATTTGTTTCCCACACGTTCATAACCCATTAATATGCTATTATTTTTGTATTCAAATGAGATAAGCATGTTATAACACATACAGGGCAATCATCATCGGTAGGGACACCAAAACTTTCAAGAATTCTTTGAATAGCATCCCCGTAATGCAAAACACACGAGGACACTCCCAATTGATATTTAATATGCTCAAACATAAGATATGAAAAAATTAATTTTTACTCCATTAACAATAGAATAGGGAAGATACATATCGAAATCAGTAACAGTTACACGATTTCTTCGAGCTTGATTGATGTTAAAATTTTGCAAGATCCAATAGGCATTGTTTCTAGGAAAAGTTGTCCCTCTAGTAATTTTAAGAGCATCAGCAAAATCATCTAGAGATAATTCAATATATACTCCATTAATTTATGAACGAATCCTATCATTCACAATTGATAAATTACTATAAAATATTTTTACCTGATGTGAAAACCAAGGATTACTTTGCAACAAAAAATCAGTCCATCCCAAGCCATTAAACTTCTTCTCAAGATCAATATGATTATTTCTCAACTTAGAAAAATCAATCGGCTTACCACAAACAAATTTCCATTGATTTATATCCTCATTAAATTTATTCTCACCTTCCTTGTTCAAAAATCTATTTCCATCGTACTCAAGCTTTTGAACTTTCTTATTCTTTCCTTTTTCGATCTAACTTAGTTCTTATAAACCTAACGCAAGAACTTAGGATGATCAAGTAATTTAAGACAAAAGAAGGCCTAATGAGCACATAATATAGGCTAGATCTTACTTGACACCACCAACAACCCACGGATGACTTGAGAGCATACTATATTCCTCTAATATGCTCATATCTGGCTCTAATGTGAATAAATCATTAAGATTGATTGAAGATGAAGGGACCTAAGTGAGTTAATCTAAGAGAGAATATGAAATGAATCGATGGTGTTGGTCTTAGATGTTTTGATGGACATATTAACGTTGATGTTTTATGGAACTGATGTATTTATTGAGTGGTTTCATAATTGAGTTTTGTTTGAGCAAATGAGAAAAAGATTGAATTTCCAAGATAATGCTTGATGATGATTTTCAAAAATGATATTTGACAAAGAATGCAAGATGATTGCAAATGAAAATATTGAAGATTTCTTTTGAGCAGAAAGGATTTTTTGTATTTTTAGGTAAAAGAACTCAATACTTTTATGCTCTTAATACAACCTGATTAGGATCACACAATACGTAAAATAGATTATATTATGTATACCATGGTAAGAAGTGATAAATTTAAGAGTTTAAATATTTTTCATAAAGTGTTGATTAAGAAAATATATTAAAAAATAGAAAAATAAGGAATTTAGGGCCAGATGGTTGACCGACCAAATGGCCGATTAACTAGGAGAAGTAGTATGTTGAAAAGTGAGCTTCTGGCCTACATGGTTGACTGAAGAAGTGGTCGATCGACTGGTGGGATCAGTAGGTTGTAACTTGAGCTTCTGTTCTGAATGGTCGCATGCCAAGATAGCTGATTAATTTGGCAGTCAACTGACCAAGTTCCCAACAATCAAAAAATGAACCATTGCAAAGGCAACCAATTGACTGATTGAGTAACCATTCAACCGAGTGGACAGTTTTCAGCATGTTTGGCTTATTTGTTTTTCAAGATCTTCAACCCAAATCCAATTATTTTAAACGTTATAAAATCTTATTTTAAGGAGATTATAATAAATTTCATATATCTATCATATATTTTGAAAATCTTATTAATTAGTCCTTATATTACTTATTCTATGATATTAACCGGTAAAACTACTTTCTATATTTAAGGATTTTGAATCAAATAAATTTCGGGGACTAAATTGAGCTTTTCAAATAGTATTTTTAAGTCAAATATTCCTGAATTAAAAGAGTATCTTATATGGGGGTCTATATGTAATATTAATGGTCTTATGTTTTGAGAAATAGTCGTTATAGTTATAGTTTAAAATATATAAATATAGACTTAAGAATTTCAATATGTATCAATAAAGAGCAAGAGATTAAATCAGCTATATTCATAAAGAGCGTATCATTTTGCTGAGAATAATTTTGAGAGAAAACGTTTTGCTTTGAAGAAATCATTGTTCTTGCTATACCGAGTTAGATTCTTACATCCAATCTTATAGAAAAAAATCCTAGTGAGATTGTTATTGTTTACTCGCTCAAACTTAATTGGGCTTTAATTGAGTTATATATTTTAATTGAGCTGTAGTATTTTGGTTTGAAAAATATTTTTCGATTTAGAATATCCTGAAAATCTTGTGAAACAAATTTTGCTTACAAAATTTGATTTACTTTATTTTTGTGCTATAATCGAGTCAAATCAGATTTGTATTCTCACGTAGTTCTATCACATGGTATATCAGGATATTAATTAAGCATATATTATATTGAGATGGTAGAAGCTCATGTGGGAAGAAACTGTATATTTTTTTAATTTGTAAGTGTAAGAGGATTAGACACATTGGATCGGTATCTAATCAGGGATTAGGTATGATTCTTAGCATGTAAAAGGATTAAGTTTGATTCTTCATGTGATAGAATTAGGTTAGTCTTTAGCCTGGTAAGAAGATAGATAGATTGATTCTTAGCCTGCAAAAGAATTAGGTTCTTCCTCAACTTGGAAAATGGAAAAGTGTAAAGGTTTGATTCTGAGTCTGGGAAATGAATTAGATTAGTCCTTAGCCTGTGAAAAGTATTATAAGAGTTTGGTTCCTACCTGGGGAAGGAACCAGAGTTAATGGATTGCGAAATTACTACGGGAGCTCCAGGGACTACACGTTGGCAAGAGTATCTTGCCAAACCAGGATAAATCTGCGTGTTCAATTTCTCTATCTCTATCTGTTTGTTTGTGCATTTAAATAAACATATTTCCTTCATAACTCAAGATAGAAATTGGATAGGTAAATTTGTTGAGTGTTTGTTTGATAATTTATTTATTTAAATTTTTATAACTACCTAATTCACTCCCCACCTGGGTAGATCTGTGGGCCAACAATTGGTACCAGATATGGTTTTAGCTCTTTAGGATTCACGTCCTAGCTAAACACGATCACATGGAACATCACGTGAACACACTAGCTGAAAGGCGGTCTATACACCGTGCTCCATTATTTATAGGTGATAATTATGCATTCTAGAAGGCCATAATGACTGCCTTATTACAAGAAACTAACTTTGAAGCTTAGTTGGTTATTGAAAATGATTCTTATGTTCCTATTGCAAATGGCGTTGCTAAGAAAAAGAAAAATTACGATTCGAAGGATATTAGAAAGTCATCTATTAATGCTCAATCTATTAATCTTTTAATATGTACTTTAGATGTGAATGAGTATAACATGATATTATGCTGTAAGTCAGCAAAGAAGATGTGTGATACTTTGCAAAGCACACATGAGGAGACAAATTAGGTGAAAGAATATAATCCAAAATCAGTGTCTTAGTTCACCAATATTTGTAACAGTCTTAGAGCACGTGGAAAGCCATACACCATGTAAGAGAAAGCGCAACAAAAATTGAGATCACTAACCAAACCTTGGGAACCCAAAGTGACGACAATCGAAGAAGCTAAGGATCGCACCAAATACACGATCGATAAACTCATTGGTAATCTAATAACCCATTAATTTTCTATTCTTGGATATGAAGAAAGAGAAGGCAATAGTAAACAAAATCCCTTGGCACCAAAAGCTCAAAAAGTTAAGAAGAATAATGACAGTGATGGTATACGCCTTGATAATAACCAAGAAAGGGATGTGGCTCTTATTACAAATAACTTCAGAAGGATGACCCGACGAACTTTCCGTGGAAGGAAGAATTTCAACATGAATAATATTGAGTGCTTTAATTGTCAAAAAACTGGGCACTTTCAATCTGATTGTCCTAAGCCAAAAAGGAAAAGAAATTGAAGAAATAGAAGATATCCATAAAAGCCACATGAGATGACACATAATCAAGCAATTTCGAAAAATCTAGCAATGATAATTCATCGATGCTTGTTCTAATGGCCACTGGATATAAGTTATCTAAATGTTCTAGTACTTGTCGGTTAAATTTTGATAAATTGTTTGATATAGATCAAGAATTTCTAAATGATTATAAACTTTAATATTCTAAGATAAATGCTCTACAAAATATAGTCAACACATTAAATAAGCAAGTGGTAAAATTTGAATCGAAAAATATTTTTATCAAAAGTCAAATTTCTAAAATAGTTTCATCAGATTTTAAAAAGGAAAACAATAAGTTGAGATCCAAGATTAAGGATCTAAATTCTATTATTGTCAAATTTACAGGTAATGAGAATAATTTAAAAATACTTCTGGGAAGTTCAAGAGGAGTGTTTAATAAAGTAGGGATTAGTTTCAGAAAAGTATTAAACAAAAGAGATTTCAAAACTTCGTTTCTGAAATTAAAAATCTTGTTAGATGTTTTAACTGTAGTGTTGTGGGACATACTATAAGAAGATCTAAATATAAACAGGTGTGGGTTCCTAAATGAACGAATATTGATCCAGCTAACAAGATCCAACTTACTTAGATTGGATACCACTTAGGAACTATTTGAGGTGTTCCTTGCAGGTTAGTCTGAAATATTTTCAAAGCATCGTTAAGCAAGGAAAAATAGTTCCTAGACAATGGTTGTTCTCGGTACATAACAGAGGATAAAACTAAATTTACATCTTTGACATCTAAAGATAGAGGTCATGTAACTTTTGGAGACAACACCAAGGATAAGATCATCGTTATGGGTAACACTGGTAATGGCTCTACAATTATTGAAGATGTTTTGTTAGTAAATGGTCTTAAACATAATTTGCTTAGCATTAGTCAATTATGTAATAAAGTTTACAATGTTATCTTCGATAATAATAGATGTATCATTAAAAGTGGTAATGATTGTAGTATCTTACTTGTGGCATCCTATGTTGAAAATGTTTACACTTGTTCATTTGAAGAATTATCTGCTCAAAATTTATCTTGTTTGAATGCTTTATTTGAGAATAGTTGATGATGACATAGATGTCTTAAGCATGCTACTATAGAGTTAATTTTAAATTTGTCTAAGAAAAGTCTTGTGCGTGGTTTACCTGCTCCTAATTATATTAAGAATAAAGTATGCGATGCATGTAAGTTAGGTAAACAGTTTAGGTCATCTTTCAAGAATAAGCTACATACATTTACATCTAAATGTCATGAATTATTGCATCTAGATTTATGTTGTCATAATTATATTGCTAGTTTAGGAGGAAAGTTTTACGCATTTGTCATTATTGACGATCATTTTAGACTTAATTACTTGGGAATTTTTCTTATCTAAGAAAAGTGATGTTGCATCTACATTTTCGAAGTTTTGTAAATATGTGCAAATTGAGAAACAATCATGCATTGTAAATATTCGTAGGGATAGAGGCAAAGAATTTGAGAATGATGAAATTATTAATTTTTGTAATGAGCATAGATATTCTCATAATTTCTCTGCACCAAGAACTCTACAAGAAATCAATGTTATGGAAAGAAATAACATGACGTTTTAGGAAATGCCCAAGACTATGCTAAATGAGAATAGTCTTTTTAAATATTTCTGGGCCGAAACAGTAAACACTACATGTCATGTTATTAATGGAGTTTCTATATGAAGAGATTTTAATAAAACTCCTTATGAGATTTGGAATGAAAAACCCCCAAATATATCATATTTCAAAACTTTTGGTTTCAAATGCCAGATTTTAAATGATAAAGATAATTTGGGAACGTTTGATGCCAAATTTGATCAAGGAATTTTTCTTGGATATGCTTTGGATAATAAAGCATATAGAGTCTATAATAAGCAATCTTTAGTCGTTGAAGAATCTATACATATTGTCTTTGAAGAGTCTAATCCATTTGTATCGAGAAAGAATTTAGATAATGATGATGCAGGTGTAATGACAAAGCAAAAGAATTAGGAAGGTGAATCAGGAAAAGAATCATCAAATCCTCACAAAAAGTTACTGTAAAATAAAGGGATGACTACACCACGAGCTATAAGGACTATTCCAGGTCATTTTGTAAAAGAGATCATCAATAATTTTGAAACATGTGTAAGTACTAGGTCCTTCCTTATAGATGTTGTTAACCTTGCATTTCTATCTCAAATTGAATCTAAATTTTTTAATGAGGCTTTAACTGATGAATCATAGATTCCTACTATGTGAGAAAAATTGCTTCAATTTAAGAGAAATAAAGTATGATCACTAGTTCCTAGACTTGATTTTCATCCTGTTATCAGTACTAAGTGGGTTTATCGTGTAAAAAAAAAAGGAATGGTAATTATGAACAAAATAGGATTAGTAGCACATGACTATAATCAAGAAGATGGCATAAATTATGATGAAACTTATGCTCTTGTTGCTCAATTAGAGGCCATTAGAATGCTATTGGTTTTTGCATATTCCTATCAATTTAAATTGTTTCAAATGGATGTCAAGAGCGCTTTCTTAAATGGTTTTCTAACTGAAGAAATTTATGTAGAACAACCACCTGGTTTTGAAAATGAAAAATCACCTAATCATGTTTTTAAACTACGTAAAGTTTTGTATAGACTCAAACAAGCTCCTTAATCTTGGTATGAAAAACTTAATAGATATTTAATTGAGAATGGTTTTCAACGTGATTTAAGTGATATAACTCGTTTTGTGAAACAAAATGACTTTAACATCCTAGTAATACAAATTTATGTGGATGATAATATCTTTGGTTCTACTAATGAAACTTTTTGCCAAGAGTTTGCCAAGATAATACAGATAGAATTCAAAGTGAGTATGATGGGAGAATTAACATTCTTTCTCGGGCTATAAATCAAACAAACTAAAGAAGGAATCTTTATAAATCAAGTCAACTACGCCAAAGAGTCACTTAATAAATACGGCTTTGATAGTGCAAAAGAGTACAAAAACTCCCATGGAAACGACCACAAAATTTGATAAGGATGGTAGGGTAAAAATGTCAATGAAAAGATATATTGAGGTATGATTGGTATTTTATTATATCTTATTACGAGTAGACCAGATATCATGTTTACTGTTTGTTTGTGTGCAAAATTTCAATCTTGTCCGAAAGAGTCACATTTAACTGTTGTCAAGCGAATCTTTTGATATTTAAAAGGGACTTGTGATTTAAGATTATGGTATCTTAGGCAGAGTAATTTTACCTTGGTTATTACTGATGCTGATTTTGATGGATGCAACGTTGAGCGTAAAAGTACAAACGGGCCATGTTATTTCTTGGGACACGTACTAATTCTTTGGTCTAGTAAGTAACAAAATTCTATAGCCTTATCCACCACTGAGGCTAAGTATATGGCAGCAGGTAGTTGTTGTGAACAAATTCTATATATTAAACAACAATTGCATGATTTTGGTATTTGCACGAAAGAAGTTCTCATCTATTGTGATAATAAAAGTGTGATATGTCTAAGTAAGAATCTTACACAACATTCATGAACTAATACGTCATCATTTTATTCATAATCACATTCAGAAGGGTGATGTTTCTATAGAATATGTTGATACTTTCGATTGACTTGCTTATATATTTACTATACCTCTAGTTAAATATCAATTTATGAAAATTATTTGGGGTTTAGAAATGATTGGGTATAATTATGTATGCATAGAATAGATGTTTCAATTCTTCATCCCCACTTTTTGAGATGACAAATGAGAAGAAGTTATATAATGTTTTTCTTTCCATATTCTCCTTGTATAATTTCGTAAAGATATTTAGAAAGGGGGAGAAATAAAATTTATGACCCATATTGTATATATTTTTCAAAAAAAATCTCATTATGGTTTTAAATGCGTTAAAAAATGCTTCCTCATATACAAGGGTTGTGTGGTTACATATTTTATTAAAAAATATCAAAGTTAATTGTCATCATAAAAAATGTGAAGATTGTTGACCCTAAGGTTGCGTTTGGGTAAGTGATTTGACAAATTCTTTGTTTTGATAACTATTTGAGCTAAAGTATTTGATCGTGTAATTTACAATTCCCTTATTTGGATAGATAAAGTATTTATAAATAGAATTATAAGTCCATTGATTTTTAAGCTTATATAAATATTTAACAACATGCTAATATAATTCAAGAACAAATTTATCTTGAAACTAATACTAAGAAATACTATCCCATTAAAAAAATGAATTATCCAATTTCGAAGGAAACAGACCTTATAGAAATCAAAGAATTTTGCAGAAAACTAGTAGATCCATGTAATCCACTGGGAACGTTTCCATCTAATATAGTCAGTAAACTGCAAAAGAACAAAAACAATCGTAGATTTGGCGATTGTGGAAATTGAACGGGTGGAGTATTTGATTGAGGTAATCGAACCCAAATTTGCAGCAAATCGGAATCAAACGCAAATGGACAAACGTGAATCGTAATTAATCGTAGCGAATCAATCGGAATCGAGTTGGAATTAATGAATCTGCAGTGAATCGGAATCGAACGAATCCTAAATCGCAGATGGACGACGAACCCTAAATCACGTATGGATGACGAACCCTAAATCAGAATCAATTGTAGATGGACGACAAACCTTTGACGGTGATGACGACAAATCTAGCGAATGAGAAGAACGATGTGAAGGAGACGGCAGTCGTCGCGAAGGGCTCGTCATCGGCGGTCGTTGCAAGAAGGAGGGGCATCAGCGGAGGTTATCGTAAAAAAGAAGGGTGTCTTCGATGGAGAAGGAGGGCCATTGTCGCAAGAAGGACGTCGCGAATGAGGGTGTGAGATTTGTGAAAACCTCTTTTGAGTGGATTTGGCAAATGCAACCTCTCCCAAAAGGATTACAAAGTCCTTTTTTTCACTCTTTTTTTAAGATGAAAGGATTAGACAAATCCCATTTTATTACTACCCAAACAAGGTATTTGTTAAAAAATGATTTTGAAATCCTTTACCCAAATGAAATCCTTCTCCCAAATCCCTTACCCAAACACAACCCAGATATTTTAATGGACATATTAACATTAATATTTTACGGAACTAATGTGTTTACTGAGTGATTTTATAATTGAATTATATTTGAGCAAATGGGAAAAATATTGAATTTCCAAGATAATGTCTGATGATGACTTTCAATGATGATATTTGACAAAGAACTCAAGATGGTTGCAAATAAATATATAAAGGTTTTTTTGGAGCATAAAAGATTTTTTATATTTATAAGTAAAATAACTTAATACTTTTTATGCTCTTAATGGAACCCGATTAGGATCATGCATGGCACGTAAAATTGATTATATTATGTATGTCATGGTAAAAAGTGATAAATTTAAGAGTTTAAATATTTTCCATAAAGTATTGATCAAGAAAATATTTTAAATAATGGAAAAAGAATTTAGGGTCATACGGTTGACTGACCAAATGGCCAGTTAACTAGGGGAAGAAGTATGTTGAAAATTGAGCTTCTGGTCCATACGGTTAACCAACGAAATGGCCAGTCCACTGGTGGGACCAGTAGGTTATAACTTGAGCTTCTGGCCTAAACGGTCGATCGCCGAGATGGTTGGTCGACTGGACGGTTAACATGTAGTTGACCAACCAAGTTGCTAACGGTCGAAAAACAAACCGTTGCAAAGGTAGACAGTTAACTGAGTAGGTAGTCGGTCAATTGAGCAGACAATTTTCAACATGTTTAACTTATTCATTTTTTAGACTTTTAACCCAAATCCTATGGTTTTGAATGTTATAAAATCTTATTTTTAAGGAATTTGAGTATATTTCATAAATCTATCATATAGTTTGAAGATCTTATTAATTAGTTCTTATATTACTTGATCATTGAGATTAACTGGTAAAACTACTTTTTACATTTAAGGGTTTTGAATCAAATTTGGGTTTTGAAAGAGTATTTTTGAGTCAAATGTTACTGAATTAAAAAAGTATCTCATATGTTGTCTATATGTAATATTAATGGTCTTATGTTTTCAAAAATAGCTGTTATAGGCATAGTTTGAAATCTATAAATATAGACCAGGGAATTTGAATTTGTATCAATAAAGAGCAAGATATTAAATCATCCATATTCAAAAAGATAGTATCATTTTGCTAAGAATAAGTTTGAGAGAAAAAAATTTGATTGTTGCTCTTGCTATACCAGGTTTGAGTCTTACATCCAATCTTTTTCAAGAAATCCTGGTAAGATTGTTCTTATTTACTTACTCAAACTTAAGTGTGCTTTAATTGAGTTATATATTTTAATTGATCTTGTAGTATTTTTGCAAGAAATTATATTTAGGATATCTTGAAAAACTTGTGAAACGATTTTTGCTTGCAAAATCAGATTTATTTTATTTTTGTGAAATAATTGAGTAAAATCAAATTTGTATTCTCACATAGTTCTATCACGTAGTATATCGAGACACTAATTGAGCATATATTGTATTGAGGGGGTAGAAGCTCATGTAGGAAGAAACTATATATTTCTTGTATTTATAAGTGTGAGAGGATTAGACACATTGGGTCGGTGTCTAATCAGGATTTTGGTTTGATTTTTAGCTAGTAAAAGAATTATGTTTAATTTTATCTATAATAGAATCAACCTGGTAAAAAATATAGATATGTTTGATTCTTAGCTTGCCAAAGAAATAGGTTATTCCTGTGCTTGGTAAAAGAAAAAGTGTAAAATTTTGATTCTGAGGCTGGGAAAAGAATTAGGTTAGTCTTTAACCTGTAAAAAAGATTGTAAGGGTTTAGTTCCTACCTAGGAAAAGAATCAGGATTAGTTTATTGTTAAATCCCTATGGAAGCTTAAGGGACTAGATATAGGCAATAGTAGCTTGCCGAACTAGGATAAATCTTCGTGTTTAATTTCTCTATCCCTATTTGTTTGGTTGTGCATTTAAATAAACATGTTTCTATTATAACTCAAGATAAACATTGGATAGGAAAATTTGGTGATTTCGTATTTGATAATTTATTTATTTAAATTTTTATAACTACCCAATTCATCCCCTCTTAGGTAGATCTGCTGGATAATAGATTGAGAGAAAAAAAATGGCATGATTTATCAATTTATCCGCCGACAGTCAGTTGACTGGGTTATGGAGCGATCGACCAGTTTAGATTTAGTTAATTCCCTATAAACCTTACCGCATAATTTATGTTGACCAATTAACTTGGCATTCAATAAAATTGACTTAATTTTGATCATTTTTTGTTATTACTAGCCTCATCCATTTCTCAAATGATCCACATAAATATTTGATTTAAAAACTAATTTCAAAATGTCAAATTAAAACACACAACTACTAAATAAAAATATAAATCTAATTAGTAGAAAAATGCAATGCATTTGTTTCCCTAACAAAATTTATGTATGTATACTTTATGAAATTTAACATACCTTGTTCATCCTTGGGATCTAGTGGTGTGTGTACCTTAATTTGATGATCAAAACAAGTCTCGATTTCCTTTGTAGCAACTGATTGAGCTGTCTTAATCTGTCATCCTTCATTCATCCTCCTTGGTCTGGCAAAACTATCATTCATATCTACAAGAAAATTTTATTTTCAAGGTATCCATTTATTTTTAGATCCAACAAGGTCACCGTGCAGTTGATAATACCACTTTTGAAGGTGACCAAAATTTCCACAACAATAGCATCTAAAATTATTCGAACGCTTCTTAGGATAATCAAATTTCCGCATAAGGGCATGATATCGTTGCTGATGTAGAAGAGTTGTCTTAAGATCAACTTGTTTTTCAAAAATATTTATTTTCTCAATATTCATGAATTTATCAACAGCCTTATTAAGTACTTTTTGAGTTTGTTCGAGTTAGCGTTCCAAAGAACTAACATTTACCTAAAGACCAAAAATTTTCTTTTGCCTAACTTCAAGATCATTTTTAAGAATTCGACAACTATTTTGAACATAATAAATTTTCACCCGAGCTTTATCAAGTTCACACCTTGCATTATCCAATTCAATATTTAAGCCACATTTAACGTTTCAAGATTTCTAAAATTTGAAACACCTTATTGAAAATTTAAAACATCATTCTTTAGAGAAACATTTTCTTCTTCAAGGGGTTCAACTTTTTCAAGAAGAGCGTTTATCTTGGACAAAGCATTTGAAAATTCAGTAGTTTTAAAATACCTATTTGAATTCTTCTTTTTAAGAGATTTTGAAGTACTAAACTTTTTAATTTCATAGGTTGTAATTTTTTGTAAAAGCTTTAAATTTTCTTTACCAAAAAAAATGAAAGAGCAATCAATTTTTTAATAGCCTTATCAATAGCTTCACTGTCATTATCCCTATCGATTCTACTAATAGATTATTGATTATCAAAATAAGAAGGAGATACACATAAATAATTTTCCTCAGTGCAATCCATGTGATCGTGTCAGTGAGAATGTTAAGTCTATTCAACTCTGGTACAAATTATTGGCCCACATATCTATCCAAGAGGGGCGTGAATTGGGTAGTTCTAAAAATTTAAACAAATAAATTAATAATCTTACAAATTTCCTTGATCCGGTTATTATCTTGAGTTACAGTGAAAAATTATTTAACTAGATGCACAATAAGTAGGGATAGAGAAATTAAACACACAGATTTATCCTGGTTCGACAAGCCATTATTGCGTACGTCTAGTACCTTGAGCTCTCTTAGGGATTTCTTAATCCACTAACCCTAATTCTTTTTCCATCCAGGAACCAAATCCTTACAATCCTTTTCACAGGTTCAAGACTAACCTAATTCTTTTTCTAGGCTGAAAATCAAACATTTTCATTTTTCCTTTTACCAAGCTCAAGATGAACTTAATTCTTTTGCAGGCTAAGAATCAAACCTATATGTCTTTTTACAAGGCTAAAGACTAAGCTAATCCTTTTACAAGCAAGAATATTGCAGAATTCATTTATAGGCTACGAATCGAACATAATCCCTATTTAGACACCGACCAAATATGTCTAATCCTCTCTCACTCACCAAAAAAAATCTTTTTATTCTCACGGGAGCTTCTACCACCTCAATACAAATATGCTCAATTAATGTTCCAATAAATTATGTGATAGAACTACGTGAGAATACAATATTGATTATACTCGATTAAACCACCGTGATTACAAAATCAAATTAATTTGGAAAAAAATCGTTTCACAAGATATGCAATATATTCAAAGATAGAAAATGATTTTTTTTTAAAAAAAATAATTTACTATGAGCTCAGACAAATATTTATATCCCGTAAACCACAAAATATTGAACACATAAAGTAATTGGAGAGATCTCAGTGGAGTTTCTATTGAAACAGTAGAGACAAAAGTATAACACAAAACTGGTGAAAAAAATGCTAAACATTTCAACCAATAACTTCTTCAAAAAACTTTCTCAAATATAATTTCTGCAAAATAATTGTCTCTTCTAGAAATAATTGATTTAAAACTCCTGTTCTTGATTGCATTTCTGCAAAAACGCAAGTCAATATATAAAGATTTCAAATAATTCCTATAATAGTTATATTTCAAAAAATAATCCCACAAATATCATATATACACCCCGTATAATATATTCCTTTAAATCTAAAATGTTTGACCCAAAAATACTCTTAAAATACTCAATTTAGTCCCCAAAAGATTTTGATTCAAACTCCCTTAAAACAGAAAGTAGTTTTACCAGTAAATCTCATAGAATCAAATAATATAAGGATTAAATAATAAAATCTTCAAAATATATAGTAGATATATGAAATATAGTTAAAACCCCATTAATTTTGATTTTATAATGTTCAAAAGATAAAGCTTAGAGTTGAAGATCTAAAAAAATGGATTGGTTAAACACAGAAAATACCCACTCAGTCAACTAGCCATGCCAATGGTCGACTGGTTGTACATCAATGGCTCATTTTCCAGTCATTGATAATTAGTTGGTCGATCAGGCGATCGATCGTTTTAGACTCTGAATCAACCATTAATCCTGTTGGTCGACAGTTATGCCTAGAACCCCAAAAATACCCAACCTAAGTCTGCATGTCAAATATTATCCTCGTCAATCGATCGTTTAGGCCAAAATCCAAACAAATTCTTAACCTGATTATCCTAGTCGACTTCCCTCACTGCCGGTCAACTGTTCAAGCATCATTTTCCCATTTTAGAAATATTTCTTAAATGATACTTTTAGGAAACACTTTTAGACACTTGAACTTATTACTTCTAACCATAATTCACATAATTCAAATTATTTCATAATACGCGTGCATGATCCTAATTAGGTTGTATTAGGAGTATAAAAAGTATTGAGTTGTTTTTACCTAATAATACAAAAGTTATTTTCTACTCCAAAAATCTTTAATGTCTTCATTGCTGCCATCTTGAACTTCTATAGAATGTCATTTTGAAATCCATTCTTTTTTCTCATTTTCTCAATTAAAATTTAATTCTAAAATCACTCAATAAAAACTATTAGTTCAAAGCATATTATAATTCATTAAATTTATTACTCCCCCTTTTTAAATATCTTTATGAATTCATACATGAAAAACATAATAACTTCTCCCTCTTTACTATCTTAAAAGATGGGGATGAAGGAGCAAAACATCTAACATCTACTCTAGGAACACATCATTATGCCTAGCTGATAGGTGTAATTTATCTATTTATTACCAAGTCGATTTTGGTAGTTTTTGAGTATTTTTAAAGCGTTTTACTATGTTTTAATACTTTTTTATTTATTTTGTTATAAATTAGGTATTTGGGGCAAAAATTGACAAAAATGGTCCATAAACGAGTAAGTCGGTGGAAGAACGGCGGAGAAAAATAGCAAAAAGTCAAATATTCAGAACCTGCATCCACTGCTGCAGTGGTGAAAATACAGAGATTTGCTAATTCTCCACCGCTGCAGTGGTGAAAATGCAAAGAGCTCCAACGGTGCAACGATCATCCGATAGTAACCATACCGACATCTCCACGACTGCAGCGGTCCGACAGTAAATAATTTAGATATTTTAGGATATTTTGTTGATATTTTGTATCCTATAAATATCGTCTCTTCTCCCCCCAAACATATGGTAGATGTTTTCGAGAGTCTTGAGAGCTCCAAGGCCATTCAACCAAGAAAAGATCATCAAGGCCAAGAGAAGGAAGCATTCTCGGAATAGTTTTAGCATCAGATCTTTGCATAACGGCTAGTCTGCTTGTTTCTCTCCTTTATTTCTTAGTTTGGTTGAATGTTTTGAATATGTTTAGTTTGTTTCTAGTTGTATATAGGGCTATGGCCATGTGTAGCTAAACATATATTGTCTAGGGAGCGATGTACTTCACGAAAACGTTGTTTGTATAAAATTGATGTTTTGTTAATGGTTGTTCTTGTCTATTCGATTGTATTTACTATTCTTCCACATTTATATGCTTGTTATGGTATATTAAGAATACGGGGTTTGACACTCGGGAAAAGTAACCCCAGATTAGGACTAGGGTTTAAACACAACGCGACGATCTAATGACCCAGAAGGGTGTTAGAAAGTGTGCAATCCATGAGGTTAGGGCGAGACTCATGTGACCAAGTATCGTATAGACGCTCGAATGGGACTTCGGCGATGACACGAAGTCACATATTCATTCACTTTACACTCGGGAGAGGTAGTGAGTGAGATTTCGATACCGAGATTGGCGGATAGGATAAACACTGTTAATGTAAACTAGATCGAAACGAACACATTTAAATGAACAAAGTTAATCCCTAGGCAACAATTTCCCATAAAATGTCATACTAGTATATTAGTGTAATTAGTTTAATTAGTTAATTAGTTTAATATTGTATAATTATTATCAAAAACTTATTTTTTATCGCCTAAATAAAGTTAGGTTATGACAATTATGGTACTCAACGATAATCTATATCAATCCATGGGGATACAACAACCCTTACTCTTCCCATTTTACTAAAACTTGACCCGTACACTTGCGGTGAAAGTGGCGACATAATTTATGCGTGATAGGTGTAATTTATCTATCTATTTTCAAACCAAACTTGTTAGTTTTCGAGTGTTATTATAGTATTTTAATATATTTTTATTTATTTTGTAATAAATCAGGTGTTTAGGGTGAAAAGAGATGAAAACGGATCATAAATGATCAAATAGGATCAAGAGCTGTGGAAGAATAGTGGAAAATAAGCAAAAAGAACAAAATTCAGAACCTGTAGCCCACCGCCGCGGTGGTCAAAATACTAAAAGGGGCCTAAATCTTCTGATCGCTCATCGTAGTAGGGTTGGAACAACAGGAAACTCTCTACTTCCACCACTGCATCTACCACCGTAGCAGTGACACTACTGACATACCCACCGCCGCGATGGTGACCCCTGTAGCTGTAAAGTAGATTTTTAGATATTTTTAGATATTTTGTTCCCTTTATCTTCCTCCCTCCTCTCCAATTTGGCCAAAAGTGATCATTTAGAGATAAAATATAATACAGAGAGTTTGGGGAGTGCTCAACCAAATCCGAAGGAGAAGAACACAAAGTGAAGAAGGAGAAACGATCTCGGAGCGATTTTAGCGACAGATCTTCAGAACACGGCTAAGTTCCTTCATTTCTTTCTTTATTTTCTTAACTTTGGTAGTTGGTTTGAGTATGTTAACTCATTTATCATTGTATATACGGCTATGGCCATTAGCTAAATAGATATTTTCTAGGGATTAATATAGTTTATGAAAATGTCGTTTGTTTGAATTGTGCTTCTTTAACTATTGTTCTTCACTAATTCGATTGTGTTTATTAGTTTGTCATGTTTATATACTTATTTAGATTTATTTAGAAATCGGAGTTTGACACTCGGGAGAGGTAACCCCGAATTCGGACTAGGGTAAAACACAACGCGACAATCTAACGACCCGGGAGGGTGTTAGAAAGTGTGCAATCTATGACGTTGGGGCAAGACTCATGTGACTATGTGTTCCAAAAAATGCTAGAGGGGGATTTCAGTGTTAACGCGAAGTCACATATTCATTCACTTGTCACTCGGGAGAGGGAGTGAATGAGTTTATGATACATAGATTATTGGATAGGTCGAATACCATTATTGATAACTAAATGAGATCAAACACATTTAAGTAAATGAAGTTAATCCCTAGATAATCCATTCCCCTAAATATCTCAATATAGTAATATAGTATAATTAGATAAATTAGTATTTTAGTTTAGTATTAATTAATTATAAACTCCATTTATGTCGCCTAGATAAAGTTAGGTTATGATAGTTGCGGTACTCGACGATAATCTCAACCAATCCTTGTAGATACAACAACTCCTATTCTTCCCATTATACTAAAACTTGACCCGTACACTTGCGATGAAAGTAGCGACGTATCTACGTGCTACCAAGTTTTTGATGCCGTTATCAGGGATTGTGTTTTAGATTATTGTTGATATTATGAGTAAATGACCTGATTTTAGTTTAGGCATTTCTTTTGTGTATAATTTTTTGTTTGCAGTTTTGTTTTTATTTTCCCTACAGGGTACTTAGAGATGTTAGATCAACAGGTACTTATGCAATTCTTTCAACGAAACTTCGAGTCGTTTTATTGTGCTTGGGATCGTTACAAGGAATTGTTACTCCGGTTCCCAAATCATGGTTTCCCAAGGGGGTGTCAACTACTGAATTTCCTCGACGGGTTACAAATTGCAACCAGAACATGGGTAGAAGAAGGGAATGGTACCTCCTCTTTCTATGACCTAATCACGGACAAGCCCTTTGGTCGTTAGAGGAATTGGCGGCATTTGATTATCAAAGTTGGAATTATTCACCATGTCACCAAAGCTTGGGGGATTATTCCATTACTTTGGTGCCATAGATTAACACTTCGATATGACTATAACATCTCTTTAGACGCAAATCGGTCAGCTTATCTGCTATGTTGAGGCCGAGTCAGAAGTGGTGGTACTGAGAGACGAACAAATCACATCCAAATGTGAAAGCCACCGTGAGGAACCGGAAGCAAGTGGAAGGTACTTGGGTGAGATCGAAGATGATCATGAAGATGTTATAACCCAAGTGAAGATTGGCGATGAAAAATCACATGTTAATAGTTGTGATTTTTCATCGTTTGAATTCCAATTGGTGATGACACCCCCGAGCCAAGACGATCACATTTGTGAGGATCCGATGTGGCTCACCTATCCTATCCCATTTCCAGCTCTGTACATTCAAGCTCCCCAAGCACAAAATCCGGAGAAGAATCGAGTTGAAAGATCGAGCTGAACAGAGCTAAATCTCTTCAATCTTGAAGGCGTACAAAAACAAGTCCCGTACGTAGTGTTGTATAACACGTACTATGGGCAGAAGCTGCTATTTGATGAGTACTTCTCTATATCAGACTGAGGATAATAAACCACGCGCTTCTTGGGAGACAATCCAGGTCGAAAAATAAATTAAATCCGTCACTGCCGACTTGATTCGGAGGCGAGATTCTCTCGCCTCCCAGGTACGTGTTCTAAACCCCCGTCTTCATTATAATATTTTATGCTTTCATTAGGATCGCTGATGGGTCATTGTAGACACTAACTGTTTTAAGTTTGGGGGTGATGTGTAGTATACTAATATGCTTTAATTGTTTTATTGTATTTCATGTTTGTTTAGTGTAGAATGTGTTTATGTTTGTTGTTGTTGATGATATTACCCCCTGGTTGTTTTCAAGGTCAAGGGTAATGCTCATTCATGTGTATTCTGTGTGCTTGATAATGTCGTTTTGGTAAAAGTTATTGTGGATCCTAATTTGCACGAGCACGTAGACTCAATATATATTTATTCAATTAATTTGAGGCTGATTATTGATTAGCCAAACTCATAACAATTTAAGGATTCTAGAACCTAATTAAGGGGAAACTTGAGACGAAATCCTAGGCGAGGTAGTTCAGGAGATATGATTTAGGTATTCATTTTGATTGCTTGAGCCTTTGAAGCTTACCTTGTAAAATGTTTATCCCTCGTTACCCTATCGAAGCCTAAATGTCATTTCAATTCTGAACACATAACAAATACCCTGGCCAATTGAACTTTTTCCAAACTTATATTGCTGAACCAAAGGTACAATTTGAATGAATCAAGTTAGTATTCGTCTATGCTACTTGAAGTGAGCGGTTGAGTTTAGGGCGAACTTTTAATTGGTTCGGTATTCGAGTACTCACTTGTCATTTTTCTTTCGATTTAACCATACCCATGAAATTGTAATAATCGAATAAGTTTGAAGGTGTGGTTGGTAAAAAAAATTAAAAAAAAAAAAAAACATATGTAAATATTGTTAAATTTTCGTTTCTTTTGACAAGTGAGTACGTCGTTCTTAAATGATTATTTAGGGTTGTTTCGAATTAATCTATGGGGGTTCTAGTGTGAGTGTGCCAAGGGTTGAGCCTTGGGTAACGTTAAGTTAACGACGTTAATCCGTTTTATATTCCCGATATACCCTTGGCCAAATATTCCAAAACCGAACCAAGTCATATTGATCTTTTTGAACTTTCAAGCCTACATTAGTGGAGAGTAGAACCTAATCAAACATATGAATATCCTAATCCTTTACGGTCTAAGTCGTGACTTTCGTTGGTGGATAATCCAATCTGATTGCTCGATAGTTATATCATTAAGTCTTGCACACACACATTGAAAGGATCTAGAATGGCGTTTACCATTATTGAATGTCGAAATTCTAGAACATTACATGGTGTGTTTTACCACCTGAACTTGATATGATCAGGGTATGTTGAGGGGAAAAAGTTTTGGTCGGTAGAAGAATTCAAAACTCACATATCGTTATGTTTAGGTTGTATATGTTTAGGTGTCTGTGTTTTTAATTCGTTGTGTTTTTTTCATTTTAGTGTGAGTGTTTTGATCGAGGACTAGAAAAATTCTAAGTTAGGGGATATTTGATAGGTGTAATTTATCTATCTATTTCCAAATCGAACTTGTTAGTTTTTAAGTGTTATTATAGTATTTTAATACGTTTTATTTGTTTTGTAATAAATCAGGTGTTTGGGGTGAAAATGGATGAAAACGGATCATAAATGATCAAATCAGATCAAGAGAGGTGGAAGAACGGTGGAAAATGAGCAAAAAGGGCAAAATTCAGAACCTATAGCCCACCGCCGCAACGAACAAAATACAAAGAGGGGCCTAAATCTTCTGATCGCTCACCACCGCGGTAGTGAGATCCACCACCGCAGTGGTGAAACAACAAAAAACTCTCTACTTCCAGTGCTGCGTCCACCATCATAGTAGTGACACTGCCGACATACCCACCGCCGCAGCGATGAAACCCACTATAGTGGCAGTGACCCCTGCAGCTGTAAAGTAGATTTTTAGATATTTTTAGATATTTTGTTCCCTTTATCTTCTGCCTCCTCTCCAATTCAGCCATAAGAGCACATTTAGAGATAGAATAGAATAGAGGGAGTTTGGGGAGTGCTCAACCAAATTCGAAGGAGAAGAACACAAAGCAAAGAAAGATAAACAATCTCGGAGCGGTTTTAACGGCAGATCTTCAGAATACGGCTAAGTTCCTTCATTTATTTCTTTATTTTCTTAATTTTGGTAGTTGGTTTGAGTATGGTAATTCATTTATCATTGTATATACGGTTATAACCGTTAGCTAAACGGATATTGTCTAGAGATTAATATAGTTTATGAAAATGTCGTTTGTTTGAGTTATGTTTCTTTAACTATTGTTCTTCACTAATTCAATTGTGTTTATCGGTTTATCATGTTTATATACTTGTTTAGATATGTTGAGAAATCAGAGTTTGACACTCGGGATAGGTAACCCCAAATTCGGACTAGGGTAAAACACAACGCGATGATCTAACGACCCAGGAGGGTGTTAGAAAGTGTGCAATCTATGACGTTGGGGCAAGACTCATGTGACTATGTGTTCCAAAAAATGCTAGAGGGGGATTTCAGTGTTAACGCGAAATCACATATTCATTCACTTGTCACTCGGGAGAGGGAGTGAATGAGTTTATGATACATAGATTATCGGATAGGTCGAATACCATTATTGATAACTAAATGAGATCAAACACATTTAAGTAAATGAAGTTAATCCCTAGATAATCCATTCCCCTAAATATCTTAATATAGTAATATAATATTATTAGATAAATTAGTATTTTAGTTTAGTATTAATTAATTATGAACTCCATTTATGTCGCCTAGATAAAATTATGTTATAATAATTGCGGTACTCGACGATAACCTCAACCAATCCCTATGGATATGACAACCCCTACTCTTCCTATTATACTGAAACTTGATCTGTACACTTGCAATGAAAGTAGCGACGTATCTACACACTACCAACGTGCTACCATTCGCCATATACAAACCCTGAATGACTTTCAAAAATTGACCGTGATAAGTTTGGAAAAAAATATCATAATAACATTTTTTTTCTTAGACCAAAAAGATTTTTGAAATCACAATTTTGTAAGAATAAATATTGATACTCATTTTTAAGATCAAGATAAAATTCAATGATAAATTCAAATTTTGATCAATATAACTCTAAATAAAGCTCATAGATAAAACTCATTTTTGATTCGAAACTTTCAATCATTTAAAACATCAATATTTTTAAATAAGATTAAAAAACAATTTTGCATGAGCAATTCCAAGAAAGTTTAATCTTAATATTTATATGGGTCGTCTTGAGGCAATGTATGAAAGTAAGCATTAATGGATAGAAATATGGCCAACCAAATCATCATAAAAATGTCAATATGATCCACAAACCTAATTACTACTAAGTTATTCATCACCAAACCTGATTACTATTACAGACCAAAAAATTTGAAGTTTGTCTCAATAATAATACAAATTAAGAGATTATTCATGAAAATGGACCAGGACTAGAGAAGGGATAATATGACCCAAGAGAGCTACCGGATAGTAATGGTTGGTTGTATGAACTTGATTGTTTGGCTGTTCCAAGAGGCATCTGTTGATAGTAGGAGCTCGACGGGCTAGTTGATCTGAGAGGCATATGCGCATTATACGGCTGAAATTTTGCATCATCCCCTGAAGTTTCTCTATTGAGTTTGTCATCCTCCCCATCTGTTGATCCATTGAGGTCTACATTCTTCCTACCTAAGTAGAGATTCCATCAAGCCTTTCATTTAAACCATGACACCAATCAACTACTTCGTTAAACTGCTGGAAGTTATTAAATTGATCTTCTCGATGATCCATTCTTTGATATATTTCTTCAAACCCTACTCTCTCATCTTCTTGCTCAACTTCTTCTACTCCATATTATCTTATTCTTCTAATCCATTTATTTCTCACACGCTCATAACCCATTAATATGATAGTATTTGTATTCAAATGAGATGAGTATGTTATAATATATGTAGGTCAATCATCATTAGTAGGAACACCAAAACTTTCAAGAATTCTTTGAATAACATCCTCATAAGGAAAAACACGTGGGGACACTCCAAATTGATATTTCATATCCTCAAACATGAGATATGAAAAATCAATTTTACTCCACTAACAATAGAAGAGAGAATATACACATCAAAATTAGTAACAGTCGCACGATTTCCACCACTTGGAGTAATGGAATAGGTGATTATGCAATGGAGAATCCTATTTTCTAAACGCAAAGCACCCACCTTGGCATTAGTAATGTTTATATTTCTTCGAGCTTGATTGATGTTAAAATTTTGCAATATCCAATTAGCATTATTTCTAGGAAAAATTGTCCTTCTAGGTATTTTAAGAGTATCAGCAAAATCATCCAGTGACAATTCAATATCTACTCAATTAACATATAAACGAAGCCTATCATTCACAATTGATAAATTTCTATAAAACATTTTTACCCATTATGAAATCCAAGGATTATTTTGTGACAAAAAATCAGCCCATCCCAAGCCATTAAACCTCTCCTCAAGCTTAATATGATTATTTCTCAAATTAGCAAAATCAATCGACTTACCACGAACAACCCTTTCATTGGTTTATATCCTCATTAAATTTCTTTTCATTTTCCTTGTACAAAAATCGATTTTCATCATACTCAGACTTTGGAACTTTCTTATTCTTTCATTTTCTAGCAACTTGCTTAAGCCCCATAATCAAATAAGAAATTAACCGATCTAATTTAGCTCTTATAAACTTGACGCAAGAACTTAAGATTAGCAAGTAATTTAAGATAAAAGTAGGCTGACCAAGCACAAAAGATACGTTAGATCTTACTTGAAGCCAGAACAACCCATGGATGACTTGAGAGCACACTATTTTTCTTTAATATGCTCAGATTTGGCTCTAATGTAAAGAAAGCCTCAAGTTTGATTGAAGATGAAGAGCCCTAAGTGATTGAATCTAAGAGAGAAGATAAAATGAATCGATTGAGTGAAGAAAATGACCTAGATTTATCAATTTATCCATTGACAGTCGGTTGACCGGATTATAGAGCGGTCGATTGGCTCTAATTTATTTAATTCCCTTTGACACCTTATCGAATAATTTTGGTTGACCGATTAACAGAGCGGTCAACCGAATTGGCTTAATTTTGATCCTTTTATTATTATTAGCCTCATATATTTCTCAAATGATCCACATAAATATTAGATTTAAAAACTCATTTCAAAACGTCAAATTAAGACACACAACTACTAAATAAAAATATAAATCTAATCAGTAGAAAAATGTGATGCATTTGTCTCCCAAACAAAATTTATAAATTTATACTTTTAGAAATTTGACATACCTTATTCATCCTTTAGAGCCGGCGGTGTATGTACTTCATTTAATGATCAACACAAGCCTCGATTTCCTTTGTAGCAACTAATTAAGCTATCTTGATAGTCTGAGATGAAATAGATTGATTCACCTTGATAATGTCTTCTTTTTGTGATCCCATCCCTTGTTCAGCTTTAGTAACAGGCTTTTTGCCTATTTGGGATACTTGAGATTGACCAGTCTTGTTACGAACTAAAATAACTTTATAAATTGGATTCTTCTACTTTTGAAATTATACTTATTTTCGGTGACAATCCTTGATTTGTCTTCCAGACTGAAGTTGTGACTTTATGAAATCATTCACTTTATATCTTTGTATATCATATCCATTAATCCTTCTAGGTTTACTAAATCTTACATCTTTTCTTTGCAAATAATTTCCGTTCATCCTCCTTGATCTAGCAAATCTATCATTCATACCTGCATAAAAAAATTCTTTTCTAGGTATCCAATTATTTTCAAATCTAACAAGGTAACATGAAATTGATAACACCACTTTTCAAGGTGACCAAATTTTTCATAATAATAGCATCTAAAATTATTCGAGCGTTTCTTAAGATAATCAAATTTCCGTACAGGGGCACGATATCAATCATGATACTGAAGAACTGCCTTAGGGTCTACTGGTTTTTTTTTTTTTTTTTAAAATATTTTCTCCATATTCTTGAATCTAACAATAGTCACATTAAGCTCTTTTTGAGTCTGTTTATGAGAGCATTCCAAATAACTAACATTCACCTGAAGACCAAAATTTTCCTTATGCAAAACTTCAAGATCATTTTTAAAAATTTGACAGTCATTTTTAACAAAATAACTTTTCACCTGAGCTCTATCAAGTTCACACCTTGTGTTATCCAATTTAATATTTAATCCTCATTTAATATTTCAAGATTTCTAAAATTTGAAACACCTTGTTGAAGATTTGATACATCATTCTTAAAAATATTTTCTTATTCAAGTAATTCACCTGTTCAAGAAGAGTATTTAGGATAGAGCGTTTGAAATTTCAGTAGTTTCAAAATACTTGCTAAATTATTGCTTTAATAGATTTGGATGTACAAAAGTTTTTGTTTTTAAGGGTTGTAATTTTCTGTGAAATCTTCAAATTTTCTTTACCGAAAACATACGTAAAAGAAATCAATTTCTTAATAGCCTTATCAGCAACCTCATTGTCATTTTCTCTATAACATATGTAAAATCCCACTAACTGAACATTTATTATCAGAACAAGTAGGAGATACACAAAATATTTTTCTCAATGCAATCCATGTGATCGTGTTAGCTAGGATGTTAAGCATATTTAGCTAAAACCAGATCTGATACCAATTGTTGGCCCACAAGTCTACCAAAATGAGGAGTAAATTGGGTAGTTATAAAAATTTAGACAAATAAATTAATAATCAATCAATCACCAATTTTCTTAGCCAGTTATTATCCTGAGTTATAGCATAAACGTATTTCTCTAGATGCACAACCAAACAAGTAGGGATAGAAAAATTGAACACATAGATTTATCTTGGTTTAATAAGTTATTTTGTCCTATGTCCAGTTCCCTGAGCTCCCACGAGGATTTCACAATTCACAAACCCTAGTTCTTTTCCCAAGTAGGAACCAAACCCTTACAATCCTTTCACAAGTTCAAGACTAAACTAATTCTTTTCTCAGGCTTAAAATCAAAACTTTACAATTTTTCTTTCACATGACTCCGAATGAATCCAATTTTTTTGCAGGCTAAAAATCAAACATATTTATCGTTTTACCAAACTAAAGACTAATATAATCATTTTGCTGGCAAAAATTAAACCTAATCCTTTTTATAGGCTACCTAATCCCTATTTTGACATCGACCCAATATGTCTAATCCTCTAACACTCACCAAACAAATATAAAAAATAATATTTTCTTCCCACTGGAGCTTCTACCACCTCAATACAAAATATGCTCAATTAATGTATCGATAAACTATGTGATAGAACTATGTAAGAATACAAATTTGATTATACTCAATTAAAGTACAGTGATTATATGAATCAGGCTAAGTAGGCAAAAATTGTTTTCACAAGATGTGCAAGATATTCAAAGATAGAAAACAATATGTAAAGTAATCAGAGAGATCTTACCGGAGTTTCTTTGAAAACATTAGAGACAAATGCATAGCACAAAAATCAGTGAAGAAAACTATGAAGGCCACGATCAAGAACTTCTTCAAAAATCTTTCTCAAATATAATTTTAGCAAAATGATTCTCTCTTGTAGAAATGACTTATTTAAAATTCTTGTTCTTGATTTCATTTATCCAAAAACATAGATCAATATATATATATATATATATTTCAAATAATGCCTATAACGGCTATATTTCAAAAGATAAGCCCATAAATATCATATATATACCCCATATAATATATTCCTTTAAATCTAAAATGTTTAACCCAAAAATACTCGTTTAAAATACTTAATTTAGTTTCTAAAATATTTTGATTCAAACCCATTAAAAATATAAAGTAGTTTTTACTAGTAAATCTTATAGAATCAAATAATATAAGGACTAAACAATAAGATCTTCAAAATATATAGATATATGAAATATAGTCAAAACCCCATAAAATTTTATTTTACAATGTTCAAAGACTTAAGATTAGGGTTAAATATTTTAAAAAATGGATTGCTCAAACACACAAAAAATACCCACTCAGTTGACCATCCATGGAAGCGATAAACTAGTTGTACCCTCAACGGCACATTTTCTAGCCATTGACAACCAGTAGGTAGACCGAGTGGTCGACCATTTTAGGCTCTAAAACAATCGTCAATCCTGTCAATCAACCGTTTAAGCCAAAATGTAAAAACTCTTAACTTGATTATCCTAATTGATTGCCTTTCTCGCTGGTCAACCGTTCAGGCTGAAAAACCCTTTTTCCCATTTTATAAATAGTTTCTTAAACGATACTTTTAGGAAAACTTTAAACACTTGAACTTGTTACTTCTAACCATAACTCACATAGTTCAAATTATATCATAAGTGTCGTGCGTAATCCTAATCGGGTTACATTAAGAGTATAAAAAGTGCAAAGTTGTTTTTACCTAGTAATATTAAAAAAATATGCTCTAAAAATCTTCAATGTCTTCATTGAAACCATCTTGACTTCCATACAATGTCATCTTTAAATTCATATTTTTTTTCTCATTTTCTCAATTAATACTTAATTATAAAATCACTTAATAAAACCATTAGTTCCATAAAAAAAATAAACGTTGATTTATCTATCAAAATATCGAGGGACAACATTCTCCATTTTTTTTATGACAATTAACTTCGATATTTTCTCGTAAAAATTATGTAACCACGCTCCCCTGACTATGAGAATGGTGTTTTTACACAGTTAAGAACCTAATGAGATTTTTTTTTCAAGAATATGCAATAACAGATAAAAAATATATATATATAATCGAAGCATATTATAATTCATAAAATTTTATTTCTCCCCCTTTCTAAATATCTTTATGAATTTATGCATTAAAAAAATCATAATTTCTCTCTCTTTAACATCTAAAAAAGTAGGGATAAAGTATTAAAACATCTACTCTAGGGACACATAATTATTCCTAGCCATTCTCAAACCCTAAATGATTTTAAAAAAATGACTATGATAAGTTTAGAAAACCAAAATCATAGTAACATTTTTTCTTAGATCAAAAAGATTTTCAAAATCACATTTTTATAAGAATAAATATTGATACCCATTTTTCAATCTTTTAAGATCAATATATAATTCAATGATAAATTCAAATTTTGATCAATATAAATCTCAATACAACTTATAGAGAGAACTCATTTTTTTATTTCAAAACTTTTAATTATTTAAAACATCAATATTTTCAAATAAGATTTAAAAACAATTCATAAGCAAATTTAATGTTAATATTTCTATGGATCATCTTGATGCATTATGAGAGTAACCAATAATGGATCAAAATATAGCTAACGGAATCATTATCAAAAAATCAATATCATCCACAAACCTAATTACTACTAAGTTGTTCATCACCAAACCAAATTACTATTACAAACCAAAAGATTTAAAGTTTGTCTCAATAATACTACAAGGTAAGAAATTATTCATGAAAATGAACCGGGACCAGAGAAGGGATAATACATGACAAGAGAGCTACTGGATGGTGGTAATTGGTCGTCCAAAAATGTTTTTCTACTCAAATATTTTTTTTCTTAAAACTATTGTAGATTAAATTTCCAACTTAAACCTAATTAAAGGAAAAAAAAAAAAAAAAAAAAAAGGAAAATATAGAGGAACACAAACTCAAGTCGTTATATGATTCGTCTTAATAAAATAGAAGAAAAAGGACTGAATTTATAGAGAACGAGGTAAAATCTAAAGTAAGAAACTAATCCAAACTAGGAAAGCAAATAAAGATAAATAAAGGTACCGATAGTAATTAGTCAATCAATCCTCGAGCCGAAATTAGGCTTGTTTTTTAACACTCCCCCACAAGCCGAGATCGTAGATGTTGATCATTCTGAGTTTTTCGATCAAGTTGTCAAAGTAATTCTCCTAAGGGTCTTAATAAAGATATTAGCTATTTGAGAGATCGTCGGAGTGTAATTGACTTTCAGAATTCCAACTTTAATTTTCTCTTTGATGAAGTGTCGATCAATCTCTACACGTTTTGTTATATCATGATGAACAGGATTCTTGGAGATGCAAATGGAAGCTTGATTGTCACAATATAAGTTCATGAAAAGTTTGAACTGCATCCGTAATTCTTATAGTAATCTATTGAGTCGTATTCCTTCAAAAATACCCTTAGCCACAACTCAAAAATAGGTCTCAACATTGCTCCAGGCTACAATATATTGTTTTTTACTGTGCCACATTATTAAATTTCCCCAAACATATGAACAATACCCTAATGTAGATCATCGATTAGTCACTGATCCCGCCTAGTTTGCATCTAAAAAACTTTGATATTTTTCTTAGGAGCTTTTGAGAATGTAATCCCTTGTGGGGAGTCATTTTTAAATATCTAAAAATCCTGTAGATAGCCATCATATCTTTTTCAGTTGGGCAATTCATGAATTGATTGGCCATATTGATAGAAAATGCAATGTCAAGTCTTGTATGGGAAAGATAAATTAATCTTCCCTTAAGTTGTTGATATCTTTCCTTGTCAACTAGAGGCCTACCATTATTGGTTTCAAGTTTGACAACCAAATCCATGGGATTAGTGGGATTGCATCTAAGAATGCCTATTTTGGTTAACAAATCTCGGTTATACTTCCATTGGGAAACAAAAATACATTTCCTTAATCGACCAATTTCCATACCAAGGAAATACTTAATGTTTTCTAGGTCCTTGATCTTAAATTATTTTACTAAGAAAAGTTTTAGTTGTCTAATCTCATCCTCATGATCTCCTGTCAATATAATATCGTCCAGATATATAATGATAATTGCCAACTTCCCTTTAGAGAAGTGTTTCATGAATAGAGTATGATCTGACTGACACTGAGAATATTCGTAACTTTTTATGGCCTTGGAGAATCGTTTAAACCATGCCCAGGGAGATTGTTTGAGTCCATACAAAGATTTTTGGAGTTTGCAAACCTTGTTGAAATTATATGTAGTTTGAGACCAACGATAATATCCATGTACACCTCTTCTTCTAGGTCAGCATTGAGAAATGCATTCTTTATATAAAGTTGGTATGGAGATCAGTCTAGATTTGCTTCCAAGGATAAAAGGACACGAACATTATTGAGTTTGGCAATAAGAGCGAACGTCTCTTGATAATCAATGCCATAGGATTGGGTAAATCCTTTGGCAACCAACTGGGCCTTATATCTATCCACACTCTCATCAACCTTATATTTAACTATGAAGATCCATTTACACCCAACATGATTCTTTCCCCTTGGAAGCTTAGTCATTTCCCATGTGCCATTATTTTTCCAAGAGCCATAATTTCTTCATTAACAACAACATTCCACTTAGGACATTTGAATGCCTCTTAAATATTGTGAGGAACCTTTATCTGTGTAAGACTAGTAGTGAAAGCATGAAAAAAAAGTGATAACTTATCATAAGAAATGAAGTTCCCAATAGGATGTTGGGTGCACAATATAACTCATTTCCTCCAAGCTATAGGCATATTAAGGATCTTATTTTCTAACTCGAAATCAATAATACCATTTAAGTTGGTGCTATTATTACCTGAAATTTTGTTCTGAATAAGATTTGGTTCACTCTCATGGATTTGGTGAGAATGTGTTTTTTCCTCTATCATCTTTTTTATGTTCTCCTTATCCCGCAAATTAACAATGAACTCTGTGTTTTCGACAGGTAGAGGCTGATTGGGTGACTCTGAAAGAATTTGATTTTTTGACACTAAAAGAATGGGAATTTCTATAGTGATAGGGGACTCTAGAAACGTATCAAAATTCCAAAACTGATGTTCTTAAGTTGAATTCTTTTTCTGAACATCAATTTTGGCGTAGTACAATTGATTTTCAAGAAATGTGGCATCCATCATATTGTAGAATTTCTTGGTAATAGGAGAATAACATTTATATAATTTTTTACTCAAAGAATACCCAAGAATGATGCACCTGAGTGACCGAGAATCGAGTTTATTCTTCTGTTGTTGATGGATATAAACAAATGCAAAGCACCCAAAGATTTTAGGTGGAACAGACGAAATGAGATAGGTAGTCAGAAAGAATCTTAAGAGGGTTTGACATGGTGTTTGGAATTTAAGGACCCTGGACGGTATTCTATTAAGGAGGTAGGTTGTCGTAAGAACATCCTCCTTCTAAAAAACCTTTAGAACATTAGTTGAGAACGTAAGGGGCCTAGCAACCTATAAAAGGTGTCTATTTTTCCTTTTAGTAATTCCATTTTGTTGTGGGGTATCTACAGATAAACTTAATTGGACTATCCATTTTTCTACTATAAATTCTCCTAGAGTGGTGCTGAAATAATCCTTAGCATTATAAGACTTTAGGATTTTAATTTTTGAATGAAATTGGGTTTGAATCATATTTTTCAAACTTTCGAATATTTGACCCATTTATTATTTTTCTTTCATAAGGAATATCCAGGTTAATATAGTATAGTCATCTATAAATGAGACAAACCATTTAGCTATAATTATATTTTTTGGATGCTTTATAAGGTTGGAGAGGGAATGAGCTACGCATATGCTTTGAGAATTGACAAATTTCACAAATGAAGGAACTTGATTTTTTATTGAATAACTTGGGAAACAGACATTTAAGATACAAAAAAAATTAGATGACCTAAGCAATAGTGCCACAACATGATTGCACTATCTTTATTTGAAGAAGAAGCTGAAAAATACATATCACTAACTGTCGATTGAGGTTGTTTCTACGGATAGTGGTAGTCCTTTAGGATATAGAGTCCAGAGCATTCCTCAGCATTGTCAATTGTTTTCCTCGAATCCAAATCCTGAAATTCACGATGAGTATAGAAAAAATTAGTAACACCTCTTTTCCTTAGTGAGTTCACTAATAGACAGTAAATTACAATCGAGATTCAACACCAAGAGAACATAATTAAGTGTCAAATCTTTAGATACTACAACTGAACCTGTACCAATAACTTTTGATAGTGAGCCATCTGCTATACGAACCATTAAGTTGTCTGAACATGGATTATATAAATTAAAAATTGTGGTATCTCTTGTCATATGGTCAAAAGCACCTGAGTCCATAATCCATAGTTTAACTTGTTTCTTTCCCATTGAGAATGCGCTTAGGAAATTACCTTTTTGCGCTAAATTACTAAAACTAATAGCATGGATGGAAGAAGTGTTAAGTTGAGGCTGAGCAGTCATTAGAGGAGATAACAATTTTTTAAGCATCTCCATTTTCTCCTTGCTAAGTGGGCTTGCTTGAGGTTGCGATGGTAGTTCCTTGGTGGTCACATGATTTCCACGGCCTTCCCGTTCATGAGTCGGCTTCTAATCGGTTGGCTTTCCATGAATCTTCAAGCAATTTTCCCTTAAGTGGCCTGGTTTCTTGCAGTGATTACACCATGGCCTACTATTTTTATTTCTTTAATGATTCTATGAGGGAAAAAGATGAGCTTTCAAAGCCGATCTTTCTGCCATATTCATTTATTAATGAGTTCTCATCATGAGCCTTTTTCGACTCTTCTCACGGTGGACTTTAGTGAAAGCCTCTCTGAGGCAAGAAAGAGGCATCACCCCTATGAGCCTCCCTCTAATTTCATATAGATGTTGGTTCAAGCCCAACAAAAATTTATAAACACGTTTTCCTTCGAATTATTTCTTATATTGAAATTTGTCAGTTGCACGAAACCAATTGTAAACCTCAAACGTATCAAGTTGACGCCATAGACGAGTGAGAGTATTGAAATATTCAATTATCATTTTCTCATCCCGATGCAAGTCATGGAGGATACCTTTTGGTGGCGGAATATTACATCGCCACTTTCATTGCAAATGTATAGGTCAAGTTTTAGTATAGATGGGAAAGTGTAGGGGTTGTTGTATCCACAAGGATTGGTTGAGATTATTGTCGAGTACCGTGATTATCATAACCTAACTTTATTTAGGCGACATAAATTGAGTTTATAATTAATTAATACTAATATTAAGTTAATTAAACTAATTAAACTATACAACTATATTGATATATTTAGGGGAAAAGATTATCTAGGGATTAACTTCGTTTACCAAAATGTGTTTGGTCTCGTTTAGTTTACAATAACAGCGTTCGTCCTATCCGACAAGCTCTGTATCGTAAACTCACTCGCCACCTCTCCTGAGTGTAAGACGAGTGAATATGCGACTTCACGTCAACAAATAAGTCTCTCTCAACGTCTTAACAACACCTGGTCACATGAGTCTTGCCCCAACGTCATTGATTGCACACTTTCTAACTCCCTCCCAGGTTATTAGATCGTCGCGTTGTATTTACCCTAGTTTGAATTCGGGGTTACCTCTCTCGAGTGTCAAACCCCATATTCTCAATATATATAAACAATCATATAATCAAAGAATAATGGTAAACACAATCGAATTAGCGAAGAACAACCATTAACGAAACACAACTCAAACAAACAACGATTTCATAAAATATATTAATCCCTAGACAAAATCTATTTAGCTCATGGTCATAACCATTTATATAATGAGAAATAAGCTAAACATACTCAACAACCTACCGAAGTTAAGAAAATAAAGAGAGAAACAGAAGAACTTAGCTGTAGTCTGAAGATTTGCCACTAAAACAGTTCAACGATCGTTTCTCCTTCTTCGCAATATGTTCTTCTTCTTCGGATTTGGTTGAGCACTCTCCAAAACACTCTCAAAATATTAGGAACCCTAAGGGGTCTCTAATGGGCTCTCCTTTGGCCGAAATAGAGGAGGGAGGAATAAATAGGGAGCCAAAATATCTAAATAAATATCTAATAGCTGTGCAAAGTGACCGCCGCAGCGATGAGTATGTCGGCTAGGTCACGACCTCGGCGGTGGACACAGCGGTAGGAGCAGAGACTTCCTGTTCTTTCACCACTGCAGTGGTGGGTTTTCAGCAATATTTGGCCTTCTCTGCATCTTGACTGCCGTGGCGGTGGTCTGGTCGCCGCGGCAGTGGGCTGTAGTTCTGAATTTTGCCCTTATGCTTGTTTTTCCACCGTTCTTGATCTGATTTGATCGTTTATGATCCATTTTCATGTCGTTTCACCCCCACACACCTGATTTATACAAAAATACATAAAAAAGTATTAAAACGTAATAAAACATAATAAATGTACTTGAAAACTAACAGGTTCGGTTTGAAAATAGATAGATAAATTACACCTATCAAATACCCCCAAACTTTATGAAATTAAAAACTAAAAATGAAAAACACTAAAAACAATAATGTGCAAGTTTTGAATATCATCTACCGGCCAAACGATTTTTCCTTCATCGGCCCCCAATCATATCGAGCTCAAGAATAAAACACACCATGTGGTGTTCTAGAATTTCAACATTCGATGATAGTAAGCGTCGTTCTAGATCCTTTCAAAGTATGCATGTTAAAACTCAAATATACAACTATCCGTTGATCAGATGGGATTATCCCTCAATAAAGTTCATGACTAAAACCATATAAGTATAGGGAATCCATAAGCTTAACCCGGGTTCTATTCTCCATTAATATAGGCTAAGAAATTTAATAAGATCATTAAGACTTGGTTCGATTTTGGAAAAATAGCTAAGGGTATATCGGAAATAAAAAAACAAGTTAACGTCGTTAACTTGACGATACCCGAGGCACATTGCTTGGCTCAAAATCACCCTCGAACCCCCCATAGATAATTTTGAAACAACCTTGAATAATAAATTTAAGAATGTCGTACTCACTTGTCAAAACAAACGGAATTTAACTACATTTACATATATATTTTTTTTTTCAAACAATCACACCCCCAAATTTATTTGATTATTACAATTTCACCGGTGTGGTTAAAATGAAAGAAAAATGACAAGTGAGTACTCGAATACCAAACCAATTAAAAGTTCGCCCTAAACCCAACCGCTCACTTGAAGTAGCATTTGCAACTGTTAACTTGATTAACTCAAATTGTGTCTTTGGCTCAGCGATATAGGTTTGGAAAGA
The DNA here is from genome assembly GCA_016647705.1 of Eucommia ulmoides. Taxonomy (NCBI): domain Eukaryota; kingdom Viridiplantae; phylum Streptophyta; class Magnoliopsida; order Garryales; family Eucommiaceae; genus Eucommia; species Eucommia ulmoides. The sequence continues at coordinate 23,140,938 of CM028331.1, forward strand.
AGTTTTATCGGCCAGGGTATTTCTTAAGTGTTTAGAATTGAAATGGAATTTAGGCTTCAACAGGGTAATAAGGGATAAATGATATTACATGGTAAACTTCAAAGGCTCAAGCGATCAAATGAATGCCTAAATCATATCTCCCGAACTACCTCGCCTAAGATTTCGCCTAGAATTTTCCCCAAATCAAGTTCTAAAATCCCTGTTGTCATGAATTTGGTTGACATATAATCGCTTTCAAATCAAATAGACAGTTATATATTGAGTTTACGTGCTCGTGCATTTAGGATCAACAATAACTTTCACTAAAACGATACATCAAGCACACAGAACACACATGAATGGGCTTTAAGCTCGACCTCAATAAACAACCAGGGGACAGACTCATCATCGGGTAATGGCCCAGATGAAGTCAAAACTTAGCACAAAACAACAACTAACCTAAACAAACATGCACACACACACACACAAAAAAAAAAAAAACAAAAAAAAAAAACAACAACAACAACAATAAACTAATAATACTAAAATACTACACATCACTTCCGAACTTAAAACAGGTAGTGCCCAAAATAACCCATCAACGGTCCCAATGACAGCATGTAGTATGATAATGAAGATGGGGGTTTAGAACATGTACCTGGGAGGCGAGAGAATCTCGCCTCCGAATCGAGTCTGTGGAGATGGATCTAACTTATTTTTGGCTTGGCTTGCCTCCCAAGAAGCCCTTGATTTAAGGTCTTCAGCCTAACACGGAGAAGTGCTCGTCAAAGAGAAGCTTCCGCCTATAGTATGTGTCAAACAACACCACGTACGGGTCTTAATTTAATACACTCTCAAGCTTGGCGAGATTTGACTCTGATCGGCCTGAACTTTCAACAAAATTCCTCACTGGATCATGCACTTGGTGGGCATGAAAGAATGTTGCTAAAGGCAGCGAAGAATAAGTAGGCCACATCAAATCCACGTAGATGTGATCATCTTGGATTGGTTGTGGCATCACTATTTGGATCTCTGATGGTGACGAATCACAATCGTCGATCCATGCTTAGGTTCCCAGCTCATTCGAGTAATCATATTTGAACTCTCCCAAGTTCCTTTCGCTCGTTTCCTGTTCCTCACGGTGGCTTTCAATGCATGTGGCGTTTGTATCTCCTAGTGCCACCGTGTCTGACTCGACCTCAATAAAGCAGATTAGCTTACCAATTTGCATCTAAAGGGATGTTACGGTCGCATTGATTTCGGCGCAGGTTGTCTCAATTGTGTCAAGACGAACCTCGTGCTCATTTAGCCGATCATTTGTTACCCTCCAAAAAGCCTGAGTCTCCCCTACAACTGCAGCAAATATCTCTTCCATGGCAGGGAAAGACTCTTCATATTGGTTCAGGATGTCAATCTATAGCGCCTTAGTATTGAAACAATCCCCCAAGTTTTGGTGACTTGGTGAATAATTCCCACTCTGATAATCAAAGGCCACTAATTCCTCCAACGATTAAAAGACTTCATCCGCAGTTAGTTCATAGAAAGAGGTGGTATCGTTTCCTCCTTCCACCCACGTTCTGGTTGCGGCTTGTAACCCGTCGAGAAAATTCAGAAGTTCAAACTCCCTCGGGAAACCATAGTTCAGAAACCGGAATAGCAATTCCTTGTAACGATCCCAAGCACTATAAAACGGCTCAAAATCCGTTTGAAAGAAATGCAAAAGCACTTGTTAATCTAACATCGTCAAATACCCTACAAGAAAAACAAAAGCAAAACTACAAAGAAAAAAATTATATACAAAAGAAATGGCTAAATTAAAATCAAGTTATTTACTCACAATATCAACAATAATCTAAAATGCAATCCCCGGCAACAGCGCCAAAAACTTGGTGGCGGAATACTACGTTTCCACTTTCACCGTAAGTGTATGGGTCAAGTTTTAGTATAGATGAGAAGGAGTAGAGGTTATCAAATTTATAGGGATTGGTTGAGATTATTGTCGAGTACAGTGATTATCATAACCTTACTTTATTTAGGCGACATAAATTGAGTTTATAATTAATTAATACTAATACTAAGTTAATTAAACTAATTAAACTATACTACTATATTGAGATGTTTAAGGAAAAAGATTATCTAGGGATTAAATTCGTTTGCAAAAATATGTTTGGTCTCATTTAGTTTACAATAACGGCATTCGACCTATCCGACAATCTCTGTATCATAAACTCACTCGCCACCTTTCCCGAGTGTAAGACGAGTGAATATGCGATTTCGCATCAACGAAGAAGTCCCACTTAATGTCTTAACGACACTAGGTCACATGAGTCTTGCCCCAACGTCATTGATTACACACTTTCTAACTCCTTCCCGGGTTATTAGATCGTCGCGTTGTGTTTACCCTAGTCCGAATTCGGGGTTACCTCTCCCGAGTGTCAAACCCCGTATTCTCTATATATCTAAACAAACATATAATCAAAGAATAACGGTATACACAACCGAATTAGCGAAGAACAATCATTAACGAAACACAACTTAAACAAACAACGATTTCATAAAATATATTAATCCCTAGACAAAATCTGTCTAGCTCATGGCCATAACCATTTATACAATGAGAAACAACCTAAACATGCCCAACAACCTACCGACGTTAAGAAAATAAAGAGAGAAACAGAAGAACTTAGCTGTAGTCCAAAGATTTGCTGCTAAAACCATTCAACGATCGTTTTTTCTTTTTCACAACGTGTTCTTCTCCTTCGGATTTGGTTGAGCACTCTCCAAAACACTCTCAAAATATAAGGAATTTTAAGGGGTCTCTAATGGGCTCTTCTTTTGCCAGAAGAGAGGAGGAAGGAATAAATAGAGAGCCAAAATATCTAAATAAATATTTAACAGCTGTGCAGAGTGACCGCCGCGACGGTGAGTATATCGGTTGGGTCACGGCCTCGGCGGTGGGAGCAGAGACCTCTTGTTCTTTCACCGTCGTGGTAGTGGATATCACCTCTGTGGCGCTGGATTTTCATCAACATTTGGCCTTCTCTGCATCTTGACCGTTGCGACGGTGGGCTGCAGTTCTGAATTTTGCCCGTATGCTTGTTTTCCCACCCTTCTTCCACCGTTCTTGATCCAATTTGATCGTTTATGATCCGTTTTCATGCCTTTTCACCCCCACACACCTGATTTATACAAAAATACATAAAAACGTAATAAAACATAATAAACGTACTCGAAAACTAACAGGTTCGGTTTGAAAATAGATAGGTAAATTACACTTATCACCTTCAATCTGAACAATCTCTAACGTGTTTTTTTTGTTGCAGAATCCCATATCTCCTTAGTAGTGTCAAAGGATAGAAAAAATTTGCTAATGTCGGTGGTTATTGAATTATCGAGCCATGACACGACCATGTTGTTTTCTACCATCAACTTCTTGTAGGTAGGCACAGTTATCTCAGGTGCTACTGACACCCCAGTAATGAAGTCTCCTTTCTCCTTTCCTCGAATAAACATAAGAATAGATTGAGACCATTCAATTTATGGGCGGTAAAGGGAAGGTGAGAGGTTTCCATTTGGTAAGACGTTGAAGATGAAGATGAAGGGATAATATTTGAAGAAGAAGGAGATCATAAGTTGGTATTTATATCGAATGATGAGTTGTACTAGCATGATTAAGAATAAATGAGATAAGAGAAAAGATAGAAGACATTCGAGTAGGAAAACTCGCAAAAAATAATAAGGTAGAATTAAACCTGCTCTAATACCATAAAGAAAATAAAGACGAAGATATGGAAGAACACAGACTAAAATCATTCTATGATTCGCCTTAAAAAAATAGAAGAAGAATGACTGAATTTATAGAGTACAAGGCAAAATCTAAACTAGGAAAACAATATAAACTAGGAATGCAAATAAACACAAATAATGGTAATGATAGCAATTAGCCAATCAATCCTCATTTACAAGGAAAGAAAAATATTCTACACAAAAATATAACAAACCAAAATTAGGCTTGATTTTTAACACTAATATTAAGATTCGTCACATTAAATCCTCCCGAAACCAACCTTGCCAATCTTTTTCATGGTCGATAAGAGGTTAAATACCAGGGGAACATTACATAAAATACCAAAATTTTCCCCCCACTTAAACCCAAAAATGTCGAAAAAGAATTTTACAATAGAAGGAAATAGATTTTCAAATATAAAATAAAACATTCAGACTTAAACTAATTGGAGTTAGTTGGACATAAAGTACCATTTTTGGACGGGCATCATGAGGTTCCTAATACCTTCCTCGAGCGTAATCGACCCCCGAACTCTTTTAAATGAATCTTTAGTTTGACCATATATCTAGAGTCAAATTTAACTAGGCATTTTTTTTTTAAATCAGGTGACGTAACACACCATTTAAACCCAACGTTAGGTGGCTACTTCTTATTTTCAAAAGGGCCTAGTTACTTGTTGAGAAAATTGGCGCTTTAAAAGCTCATTCTCTCTATGCTTTACCATTTTATATTTTTTAGAAAAACGGGGGGCGCCACTATCAATAATTCATTTGCTTAAAATCCCAGACTCAAATATGAGATGGAACAAGGTTAAAAGAAGGACAAATAAAAAGCATGACTCGAGGACACCCAAAGCAAAAACATGGGGATCATATAAAGATACAATACCATTAACCAATGAAAACCCTAAAGGGATTTGAGGTTAAAAATGTCACAACCCATCCCGGACACCCGTCATCCCGAGGCGGGCGTGACTACAACATGACATCACCAATACCCAAATTACAATTCTTATCAATGATAATATACATCTATTGTATAATACAAACACCCACTATGGGGGGGACACACCTGTCCCAAATTTCGATTAACTAAAAGTATTTATCCATGAACCTTTTATAGGTTCGCCTTTGAAAGCTTCTCTCAATCGCCCATACGACTTCATCACGTAGCTCTACCTAGTGCCAGTAGGGGACCGACTCCTAGTTGTTGTACCTGCGAGTGTACTGCCTTCTTAGTAAAACATTTTTTTAAAATATTAATATGCTCTAAATATTTCCACAATTTAGTATGGATCAAGCATAAGTAAATAAGCAATGAAAATAAAGCGATATAGATAAATTCCACCCAAATCCATCTAGTACAAGATCCTACCGAACATCATGATAAATAACATCAAATCAACCAATATACGTAAAACACCACATCTCAAACATCAATCTCAAACACACACCTCCAACACACACACACTGACCAGCCCTAGTGATCGTTTTAACCTCACGATCGGGAGTTTGCAACGGTACCGTACCATCCGTAGGATATACCTTCCTACGAACACCCATTACTCCGCCTAAGCAGATAATCACTGCGCAGTATAAACGTCTAACATCACTCTGCCGAGGCAGATAACATCACTCCGCCGAAGCGGATAATCTCACTCTACCGAAACAGATAAATACTAGGGCATTGTCAAATCAACTACAGCATCATCGAATCACAACTCAATAAATATTGTCAACATTGTCAAATCACCACGTCTATCTCTTTTCCTCAAAACCAACTTTTAAGTCCAAAAGCGCATTTCCCACTTTTCTTTTTAGAGAAAAAGTCTGATTCTTTCAAAACAACTTTTCCACCCTTTATTTTTCTTTTTGAAAACCAGACATTCTTAGGAGAATAGATGTTTTCTATTTCCTTTTAAAAACACCGTCTGATTTTACCAAATTCAATAAAAATTCATTTTCAGTTTCATTTTGGAAACCATCGAAATCTTCCAAAAACTCAGTTTACCAACTCAACCAAATCCTGCTTGATCCATATCATTTACAAATTTATACAATTTAAATAAACACATATTTCATCATATATACATAGAAAAATAGTTGGGTAAGAAGACAGTACACTTACCTCGATATCCGTTTTGCAAAACTGACACTGACTGCACTCTATCTGGACGCCAGTGTCTGCGAACCTAATAGTGGCAGGGTCTAAATTAATATCTTATCTAAAATATCCTAATCATGCAATACAAACCCTATATTCCGAATCGTTACTAATTTTATGTACCACGTACGTCAAATTAATCAATCGTCACGAAATTATTATGATTTTAAGATTTATAATACGAACTAAAATTTAATTTAACGAGAATTAATAATCGATTGAAGTTTCACCTGTTTCCAAAACGTTTGGCGAGCACGAGATGGGTTTTGGGTTTTCCTGGGGTGGTTTCCGTAATTTCCCCCTTTTCTCTTTTTTTTTTCCTTCTTCTTTCTTTTTTTTTTCCTGGTTTGAGTTACTGTTTTCTATTTTTCCGCCGTCACACTGCCGACGACAGGGTCTCGCCGTCGATCTCGCCTCGCCGTCCCGTTAACCGGACACATGCTTCGCCGGACAACCGACCCCCTACACCACCACGTCCACCTCCCATGCACCCCCACCATCCACCCACACGACACACACACAGTAACACACACACACACGATGCTCTCTCTCTCTAAACTTATCGCCGACGATCATCCGGCGACCTCCGAAACACACACACACTTTGAAACACACACTGAAAACCTCCCCACTCAATAAAACACGACGCCACAGCCACTGACAATAGGGCAACGACAGGCCCTCTCTCTCTCTCCACTCCGGCGACGATCAATACACACACCACCCCCACTGCTCAGAACACCCTCTCACACCAACCACCACCTGCACGGCTGACCAACACCCGGCGACGATCACATGTCGACGGACAACCCCTACCGCCGAACCGGACTTTTCTCTCTCTCTACCCACTCCGGCAACTCAGCCGTGGCCGGAGCAACCTTCCCACATAATCGGATCAATTGGGCACGCACACACCCACTCCGAACACCCTCACACACAAACCCACGTCCCCTGCTAACGATCACCCTCTGTCGGCCGACGACACCACCTCCGATCCCCTGCCTCACTTTTCTGCTCTGTTTTCTCTTTCTTTCTTTAATTTTTTTTTTTTGTGTGTGTGCGTTTTTTGTCAGCTCTTACCTATATATATGCATGCACAAAGTGGTGTGACCTTGATTCTTGCCCTGCCACGTCCGTCCCGTCTCTCCGATTGTGAATTAGGGATGATCTCAGCCTCCGTTCATGCTTTGGGGGATGGTCTCGGCTTGCACATGCGTGTGTGTGTGTGTATATATATTAATCTTAATAAAAAAAATTTCTCCTAATTACACTATCCATCCCTTAATTTTCTTTGGATTCTTAGTTTGCCCCAAATTCTCATTTTAATCTTTTGCAAATCTCAAATTGACCCCCTAAAATTTTGAATTTAAATAATAAATAATACCATCTACCCTATTATTTCTAAGTGTGCTAAAATACGTCTAAAATAAAAACATCAGGGTCTTACAAAAAACGTGGGAGAAAGCCTCGGTGGACACAATGGAACCAAGGCCAATAGCTGCAAAAATAAATTGGCTCTTGTTTTCCTTAAAAGACAAGAAGTCATAGATCCCATAAATCTCAATGTAGTGCACTCAAAAGAGCAAAAAATAAAGAATAATTTAGTCTTCAAATTAGTTCGAGCGGATTGAATCATTTCAAGGGACAAAAAAAGAAAGTCAAACATTTACTAAAATCCTGAAGCGTTTGTTTAATTTCCGTAACACAAATATTTTTGAGCTTTCAGTTTCATAATACAAATATTTTTTACCTTTACTTTTATGGGTGGCTAATCATTTTAATTATAGAGGTCACAACTAAGGAAAGTATATCCAACCTTGAGTATTGGGCCTCGCCCTGGCCACAGGGGCTAGCGAGCTATAGAGAAAGTGAGCAAATGGAGTATAAGTATCATTATCTAAATGGAGGCTGAGGAATCCCCATTGGCACTAGAGCTTATGGATAATTTGGAATCATATGGAAATAGTAAGAATCAAGTAAACGAGGTAACAACTTCATCAACAATTTGCACACTTCAGGAAGTCTATATAAGCAAAGGCTCACAATAAAAGCAAGCAAGTCAGGTGATGGATTGGGGATAGGATCAAGGATTACCTCTCGTTTTTGTAATCAAATTTTCAAATTAACCAATCAAGTGGAGGAAACTAAGCCTATATGAATGCAACAGAATTTAAAATTTAATGATTTTCTTTCACAATTAATTTGTAAGTCTGAATCAATCTTAGAACAATAACATATACAAGAAGAATCTAATACAATTATAGATTTCATAACTTTTTGTGCATTTTAGTCTTATAATCAGTAGATCCCAGGGCATGATTTAAATTAGTTCTTCAGAGAGAGGCACGAATAGATCCTAAAAGAAAATAGATCTCCGAATAGTGGGACAAGTGTTCCGCCTCTATGGTGTCTACATGAAGAAATTTGTTTGAACAATATATGCTTATTATCTAAGAATCATATTCTATATCAATAGAACTAGATACGCTTGGTTTGATCCTAGGTTATAGTAAATCAAACTAAAAGACTAAGAGAGGAATAAAGAAGAGGCGATCGACATTTGGACTCTTTTCTACCTAGGGTAAGGTATGTTGCCCTGCTATATACTTGTCTAGTTGAAAACTAAACACCCCCTTCTTCCTATATTGCACTTTAACCCCCAAACTTTGAAACAGTTTAACATTACAACATATTCCTTTTATAAGGGTCATTCAAGCTTTCATTCTCCATTTGTATGTTACCCATTAGGTTCATATTAAAAGTTGAACATTAGAAATAATCAATTTTAATTAATTAAAATTGGATCAATTCCAATTTTGCCTTTTGTAAAGAACTTTTTCTTTAAACTATTTTCACTAACTGTGAGTCACATCTATCCATGGTTATATTCAGTTCATAGGAATTTAGTTAGAGAACCCACCCAATTGTAATTACTACACAATTCAATTTCTCTATCTCTATGTCCCAAAAGAACTGACAAAACAGAATATAATCAAAACTCCTAATTCAATCATATGTACTAATCCTTGATATAATTTACTTTTTGTATGATTAGAATATAATTCTAATCATTATATTTCTTTGGCCAAAGACTTCAAGTAAATCGTATGTAATCATATCGAAAAAATTTATTTTTTTGCTAAAGGGCGATAGATCCCTTATTGCATACTCAAATAATCACATGTATGTTCATTATACCCAATGAATGCTTTCAAAGTGTCATGAATAGAAGACAATACTTAGTATTATCAAATTATAGGAATGCATATAAATGACAAATTGTAACTTAAGTCAAAAGATCACACACACCATTACGATTTAACTATTCTATTTTGACTTTAACCAAGATTTCCAACATAGAATATCAAGTACGATCACTTTCAGGGCTTTGTTACTTATAACAAGTCCCTTTTTTGTTGTTCTAGTATCTTATACCAGTGAATTTAAGATTCACTATTCTCAATAGCGAAAACCCCCCACAAGCTAATTTGTTCGAATTATTAAGTACCAATTGATTATCCTCCAATTAAGAACATTTAGAATATCAATAACCAAATGTCTACGATCTCAAATCTTTTAATTTTGTATTAAAAGCTAATACATTTTAACTAAATATCTATGGAATCTTAATAGTTATATAATACATACATGGTGATATGTAGAATACTAGATTAATATGTAAATGATCAAGTTTGCCATTTTTTTTATTATTTACTTACTTTAAATTGTTTCTGAAAAGAAGTCCAACTAGGATTGTCTATAGGGTTTATCCCAAATAGCAAGATCACGTCTATCTTTGAATTTAATCTAAGGATAATCTATTAAATCAAAATTAAAATTTTTTAACTAGATAAAGTCGACATTTGGACTAAGATTAGTTCCAATTTCATTAGACATAGTCTCATTTTTAAACGGGTATCTTGGGTGTCTAACATCTTTTCCAAGTATAACCGAACTCCAAACTTTTGAGTCTTCTTTGTTAGACCTTTTCTTAGAGTCAAACTTTTGGGTCATTTAAAAAATAAAAGTGTTTTTCAGAAATCAAAGAGACCTAGTACACCATGTAAAACTCAATGTTATGTGGTAACTCATTTTCATTAAACTTCGGCCCAAACATCTTTTTCAAATCCTGGTGCGTAAAAAAATGTATTTTCTATTTATTTTCAAATAAAGACTTCAAATATCTTTTATAGAGGTGTGTCAACTAACAATTGAGTGTTTGAGAATTTTTGGGGGTGCGTCAAGGGAATATCACAAGTAGAGAGAATTAAGGAATCACTTGTGCGACGTACATATAGAAATATAATGTAAATATTAGCAAAGATATATTGTGTGCATATAGTAAGATAGTCTGCACGTAAGATTTAATCAAATTAAGACATACAAGAATTTCATAATTCATCTCACATAAATACAGAGTAGCCTTTTCTTTACATATTTTCTCAACTGTCTAACCTGTTGCCCACAATAACATATTGATAAGCCACTTGAAAAATCATTTAAGTTTCACTTGTAATTATTTGGATGTTAATTTGTTGATGTGGCCATTTTTCGGACTATAAATAGACTTCATATATGTTTCCATCCAATATGCATGCTTAAATAGAAGGGATAAGGGATAAAACGGCCACAAATAATTAGAATTAGGTGACAAAGGCAATCTCACTCACTATATAGAGGCATTGTGTCACCGTAAACTTAACGGGAACCGTGGCATTTAGAGACACCGTAAACTTGACGGAAGCCGTCATTGTGGTGTTTCGAGACTAAGTAGGGTTAATTGTCAACTCGCATATACTACAGGGGTTAAAGTGCAATTTACCCAAAAAAGGAGTCGCTTCGTCCCGCACCACAAACTCGGAAGCAATCAAGAAAGCTAGAACGGAAACACCATATCCCTGCGCAAAATTCTGTTACTATTCTCATTTCTTCCTCTCCCCCACCAACCAACACACACACGCACAGAGGATTTATATCCTTTTATGTACTTTTTTCGGATTAATTTTGGGAGTTGGGTTTTCTGACTAAGAAGGTTATGGCAATTAGAGCACCCATACCTGGGACATGCATGGCGTCAACTCTATCTGCTTCACCCCATACTCCAGCCTTTAACAGAGGCATTGTACTAAGGACACCAACTTTCAGAACATCTTTCTTTGGTCATGGAGGTACTTATATTATGAAAGCATTCATACCTATCCTTTTCATTTCTCACTTTGCTATGTACTGGGTTTTCTCAGTTTATGTTACTTTTGATTTGTTTGGTAATTTTTGTATTCAATTCAATGTACATGGTAATGTTTATTTTGGATATGCACATTAAGCAAACCCACTAGTGGTGCTAAATTTGGGTTCTGTGGCTTATGGAATTAATGAATTTCTGCCCAAAATTCGCGCTGCATTGTAAATTTTGTTATTGGGCGTGAGTGTGTCAAGATTGAACTTGACAAAAGAAAAGATCTTGTTGCTTCTTCAACAATTTCCAATCTCTAGAGGACCTCTCGGCACAATTTGAACCGAGATGAAGTTCTGACCGCCTATCAGAGAAAAATTGCACCTTCTAACATTTCGAGTGAAGAACTCTCCTAAAGATTTTTCATTCATGATTGGATGTTATAGATTCCTCGTCGATTCTTCCCCACCAAAATTACCTGTCACCCCGCCAGTAGTAGGAAATGTAGGGATTGATACATAGGATGAATTTTTATTTTTACGATAATCATATAAAGCCCTTTTGGTCCCTAATCTTTCCTGTTGCTTTTTCCAATAAACATTGGTTACATTATTTATGTTATTTGTAGCTAACAATGGTATCTCCAATTATAGCCCCTCTGGGATATAAAATATATATTTTCTCAGCATCCGCATAGTGTATGAGACATAATTAAATTCATATCATAATGCATAATTATATGAACAATATATCTCCCAAGGAAAATCTCGAATTGGATCCCAAATTGACGGGTTAGTGTGAACTTATTCATATGGTTATGCGCTCTCCGAATAAGAATCCATTTTCTGAAAGATCCCCCCAGACCAGATGCTTATAATCAAACAAGTCTTTTTTTTTTCTTTGCTGGGAATAATCGGGCGGGTTCTAGGAGCAAAAATTAATTTCAAGAATCTCCTGTTCTTCCATCAAATATTCTGTTTTTTCCTGGATATTTTGCTTGGATGCTAGAATTATAAAGTCAAAGTCTTTGGAATTGGAGTATATGATCCACGCTTGAAGTTTGGTTGGATTGCTAGATCAATTTGGAAATGATATTGAACTGTAGGTACAAAAATAGACTCTCTTGCACTATTTTGTAATTTCACGTATGTGTTCAGATCCTGCCTTAGTGTTCTACTAGGGATTCCCCCGATTTCCTGTGTCTAAAGGCACTATATTGATTTTTTAATTTATACGTGTAAAAAGATAGTATATAATATTATAGATGAATGTGAAACTCAAAAGGTAAAAATATACTTTAACTCAACTACCTTGGAAGGGGGGTTTGATATTTTTGGGCGAAAATTTTCCCTAATTTTTTTAATAATCCAATCTCATCAATCCATTTTCCTCAAATCAATTCTAATCCTTCACAAAAAGTCATTTTAAAAACTGCCCTAATATATAATATACTAGTGTATAACTCATGCGCACTAATTTTAATTCATTATATTAATCTTGAATGTCCTACTTTTAGTTCAAATATATTAATTATTAAAAAAATATTTTGTTTTGTGTTTGTTATTTAATTTCTCAACGAAATCTAAATCAATGATGTAAAATTTCTCTAACCATCCTTTGGTAAAAAATATCGCAAATATGAAATATGTACTTGCATAGTTTGTTGGGAGTTCATGATCTAAATCAATGGTTTTTTATTTGTTGAGATAGTTTGTTGGGAGTTCCATGATTTCAACCCTTGGATCTAATCAATGGTTGAAAATGTCTCCTGAAATCTTTTAATCTTGGCCTTTAGATATCTAATCTAATGGTTGAAAATGTCTCAAATGTAAAATATGTTCTAATTTATAGAATAGATTAGGGATTTCCTGTGCCTAAAGGCACTATATTGATGCCTAAAGGCACTATATTGATATTCACATTTATAGGTGTAAAAACATATTAAATGATAAAAAATTGACTAATAGTACATATATAAAACTTAAAAGGTTAAAAAAATGTATAAGTTAATCACTTTGGAAGTGGGGGTCTGAAATTTTTAGGTGGGAATTTCTCCCCCCAAAAAAACTTCTTTAAATCAATTTCATCCATCCATTTCTCTTGAATTAATCTCAACCCTTATGAAAAGACATTTAAAAAAAACCATGATGATTTATTTATAGATGTTCTATTCTTCTCTTGCACATTTTATTGTTTTTTCTTTGAATTGGCTTTCTCTATCTCCATATATATATATATATATCCAATTTTTCACTCATAAAGAGGTAGACGAATAGTTGATAAAGGCATTTGTCACTACTCACTAACAAGAACTTTTAACTAACAAGTACCTGCTTGAGCTTCTAGTTATATGTTCGGTTACGGACTAAAAACAAGTAGACATATGCTTTGAATTTTGCTTGTAACTTTTGATTTGGGAGTTACTTTGAGGAATGTATTAATATATTTCCTAACTAGTTTACTTGTGGGTTAAGAAACACGATAATGACCCATTAAGCGCAAGCTTTTAATCCCTCTGATGAAAGAGATCTATTGCAATGAAATACCAAGAATAAGTGGGTAATGTTAACTTGAATACAATAATCAATCGTATTATTTCTTAATCATACAATAATCTATTGCAATGAAATACCAAGAATAAGTGGGTAATGTTAACTTGAATACAATAATCAATCGTATTATTTCTTAATCATACAATAATCTATTGCAATGAAATACCAAGAATAAGTGGGTAATGTTAACTTGAATACAATAATCAATCGTATTATTTCTTAATCATACAATATGAGACTACATATAGGAAAACTTAGGAACTAAAAAAGTCAACTAACTAATGACAATTAACTATTTTCCTAATCTGTATATTTGACTTCCTATATACAAACCATCAATTAAATAATCAATTGTTCAATTATGTTATTCAATTATTCCAACACTCTTCCTCAAGCTGGTACGAAGATATCTTTTATTGTCAGCTTGCAAACTAGGTAGTCGAATCTCTTCTTCAGTAATCCTTTTGTTAGAATATATGCGATCTGTTCGGTAGTCGGTTCATACGGCATATATATTTGTTTACTCTCAATTTTTTCCTTAATGAAATGCTTGTCCACTTCCACATGTTTTGTCTGATCATGTAGCATTGGATTGTGAGCAATTGCAATGACTGATTTGTTATCACAATAGACTTTCATAGGTGCTGGATTGGATATCTTCAACTCTTCTAGTAATCTGTTAATCCATAACACTTCACAAATGCCGTGAGCTATAGATATGTACTCTGCTTTTGCACTACTTCTGATTACGACATTTTGTTTTTTACTCCGCCATGTGACTAGGTTTCCACCAACGAAAGTGCAATTCCCGGATGTTGATCTCCTGTCCGTGATGCTCCCAACCCAATCTACATCAATATATACCTCTACCAGTTGTTGGCCACGTTTTTTTATACAAAATTCATTTTTCGGGTGTACCCTTCAAGTACCTGAGGATTCTATAGGTAGCTTCGAAGTGTTCTTGTCCCGGTGAGTGCATAAATTGGCTGACCATGCTTACCTTGAAAGATATATCAGGACGGGTATGTGATAAGTAGATTAACCGGCCCACTAGTCTTTGGTATTGTTCTCGATTTACCACTGCTTCAGGTTTGGCCAGTTGTAACTTCTCATTCGGTTCGCTTGGAGTTTCTGCAGCTTTGCACCCGACGAGCCCTGTTTCATTCAGTAGGTCGAGTACGTACTTCCTTTGACTTACAAATATGCCTTCCTTTGATCTAGCGAATTCCATTCCAAGAAAATACTTCAACGAATCTAGGTCTTTGATCTCAAAGTCATCCGCAAGTTTCCTTTTAAGTCTTCCCAACTCAGCACTATCACTTCCTGTTAAGATGATATCTACATAGACAATTAAAATGACAATCTTACCATCAATTGAGTGTCTATAGAACATAGTATGATCTGCTTGTCTTTGTTGATAACCATGACCTTTTACAGTAGTTCCAAAGTGTTCAAACCACGCTCTAGGAGACTGTTTTAGGCCATATAGTGACTTCTTTAGCTTGCACACCTTTCCTTGTCCTATCTTTCTTTCAAAACCTGGTGGTAAACTCATGAATACTTCCTCCTCCAAGTCTCCATTTAGAAAGACATTTTTCACGTCTAATTGGTGTAGTGGCCAATCAAGATTCACTGCTAGGGACAATAGAACCCGAATCAAATTTATCTTAGCAACTGGAGCAAACGTTTCTTGGTAGTCTATCCCATATGTCTGTGTGAACCCTTTAGCTACGAGTCTTTCTTTGTACCGTTCTATGCTTCCATCTGCCTTACACTTGACTATGAATACCCACTTGCACCCAACTATCTTTGTATCTTTTGGCAAATCAATTATTTCCCACGTACTACTCCTTTTAAGAGCATTTATCTCTTCCAAAACTGCTAACTTCCAACCTGGATCACCTAGTATTTCCTTAATGTTCCTTGGAATTAACAGATTAGTAACTTTAGACGTAAATGCTCTATAAGGTTCGAAAAGTTTTGTGCATGATACATATCTAGATATGGGGTGATTAGTGCAGGTTCTGACTCCTTTTCTGATGGCTATAGGAATATTGAGATCTAAAGTAATACTGGAATGAGAAGGTTCATTAGGAGATGATAAATAGATATGATTACTTGGGTGAGAGGGTTCATTGGGAGATGACAGAGAGATAGGATTAACTGGATCATTGCTTGGGGAATCGGATTGACCTTGTGCTAGAACGGTAGACTGATCTGTATTCTTCTTTGTATCTCTTCGAGTATAAACCCACAACTCAGTACGTGATCGTGGTATTTCTTTATCTATTCGTAAGGGAATTATGCTTGGTACTAGTGTACTAGTAGGGATCCCCTTTTGTTTTTCAATATTTTCATCACTTGTTTTTGACTGATTTGGAGTAAAAATTTCTAAGACTGTGGGGAGAGGATTATTAGTGACCCAAAAATTCCCTTCCATTAGATTCTCTCCCTGAAGGGATTTTTGTCGAAGAAAGAAACATGTTTCAAAAACGTGACATTCATACTAACATGAATTTTTTTTGTTTGTGGATTGTAACACTTATACCCTTTTTGATTTGGTGCATAACCGATGAAAATATATTTTTCTGCTCTAGGATCAAGTTTAGACCGAAATTGGCTGGGAATATGAACATAGGAGGTGCAACCAAATACTTTAAGAGGCAGGTCAGCTGATATCTTAGAAGCTGAAAAATGTATTTTATTAAATATGTGTAGGCATGCGATTTATTAAATATGCAGCTGTTAAAAGAATATCGCCCCACAATTATTTTGAAATATGCATAGAAAACATGAGTGCACGTGCGACTTCGAGTAAGTGTTTATTTTTTCGTTCAGCGATGCCATTTTGTTAGAGTGTGTCACGACATGTGGATTGATGTAGAATACTATTTATTTTCAAAAAACTGCCTAAACATTCGTTGAAATATTTTGTTCCATTATCTGTGCAAAGAATGCTAGGTTTTATTTGAAATAGGTTTTCGAGTATAATGCAAAAATCTTTAAATAAAGTTTCTACATCAGATTTTGCACGCATCAAATATGTCCAACATAAACGTGTGTGATCATCAATAAATGTCACAAACCATCTCTTTCCAGATAGTGTTGTGATTTTTTATGGACCCCATACATCGCTGTGAATTAAATAGAAAGGTTTGGATGCACGATATAGTTTTGAAATATAAGAAGTACGCTGACTTTTTGCAAACAAACAATTTTCACAATAAAAAAAAGAACAATCCACATTTTTAAATAAAGTCGGAAACAAAAGTTTAAGATATTGAAAACTTGGATGTCCTAGTCTAAGGTGCCAAAGCATGATTTTATCACGAACAGACTTTGAACTCATACCACTGGGACCGTGAGTTGTTTTATTCCTTAAGGAGTTATCATCGAGATAATAAAGGCCATCCACCAGTCTAGCACTGCCAATCGTCTTGTCCGAGCACTGGTCCTGAAATAAATATTGAGATTGAGAGAACATAGCATGACTGTTAGAATCTCACAATAGTTTACTTACAGATAAAAGGTTACAAGTAAGTTTAGGAACGTGAATGACGGTTTTTAGATTAATACTATCTGAGATTTTTATTTGGCCTTTTCCTGCAATGGGTGAGAAACTTCCGTCTGCAATCCTAATTCTTTTGTTACCAGAATACGGTGAATAGATATTGAAAAGTTGATAAAAACTTGTCATATGATCAGAAGCACCTGAATCGATAATTCAAGGCGCTGAATTTAAGGAACAAGAAAAAGCTTTAGAGTTGCTACGTGTTTGAGCTAAGGAAGTATTAGGAGTACCGAATGATGGATTGGCAACCAACAGTTTCAGATTTTGATCAATTTGCTCTTTGTTGAATGGAGTGGTTGCAGCTTCATGCGTAGAAGGATATGATCGGTTAGATTTTTCTCCCGACTTGTTACTTTTCAAATTTTCCGGTATCCCATGGATTTTCCAGCATGTTTCTCGTGTATGGCGGGGCTTGTTGCAGTAGTCGCACAATATACGAGGGCGTTCTTCTGCTTGGCGTTGAAACCTGTTGGAGTTAGCATTAGCAGTAGCCAAAGCAGACTGGTCAACTGGAGCAGCTGTAGGACCGATAATCTGCGACTTGTTGAGCATAACGTTCCGACAGGTCTCCTCCCTTTGAACCTCCGAGAAAACCTCATTGATTGAGGGAAGAGGTTGACGACCAATGATTCGTCCCCTCACTTCGTCAAGTTTCGGTTTCTGCCCTGCAAGGAACTTAAAGACACGATCATCATCCACCAACTTCTTATAGTGGTTTCAAAATCTTCCTTGGGAAGTTTTTCAAGTTAATTCTATGGTACAGACAGTGATATGTCCTCACCAGTTTTGCTTAGATTAATTTCATCATAGCACATTTGCACATCCGTTTCTAGAAGGCAAAGGAAACTCGGACTATGGTGTAAGACAGTAGAATCAATGCTAGAAGGTCTATTACTCATCAATAGACTTTCATTGAAATGATGGAAGAAACTTGTTAATCTAGTGAGAGACATGCTAATATACGAAGCCAACAAAAAGTGCCCGTTGCAATGTATGCAAGATTATGGTGGAGGATGGCATTCTGATTCAATAGATTCTTCCGCTGATTTTTATTTTTCAGTTTGGACTTCAACTGTGAGATTTTCTAAAACCGACATTTTGTTAAAATCTTATTAAACATTCTAGCAATTTGGATCCTGGTGGATGTGTCTTTTGAATATAGCTTTGGGGCAATGCCTTTGCGAGGGGGTGGATCATTACGACCACAATGTTACAAGACAACTTTAAAGTATTTAAGTCCATTATTACTGGATAAGTTGAAATCATAAACTTCAGGAGGTTTCTTATGTCACTCCCCAATTAGTGGGGGTAATGCACCTATCAGTTAGTGTGGTTTAGAGTTGCTTGTTGTTTTCATTCTCTTCTATTTATACTCTGTTAATGAACAAGCAGTCTATTATTGTGAGTCTTCCTTTTCTGAAGGTTTTGGAGGTAGAATTCTCCTTGTAGTGGGCTTACTGAAAGGCTCCCCACCCCCCTACAAAAAATAAATTAAAATAATAAATTGAATAACTACTGTGTACATCAATTCTCTTCTATGCAATGAACTGAAAGGTCCTGGAATCTGAATATCATGAATGAGAAAAAAGTGATCACATAAATTTTTATACACATCAATAGAACCAAGTTGTGGAGTTCCTGGCTCTCTCATACTGTTGGAATTGTTCTATCTTTTCAATGATGTTTTACATGACCCCACATCTTGACTTGCTTAGAGATACTAGTAGTCATTGTAAAGACAACAAACTAGGCAGTATTCCGTGATACTTGCATCAAGAAATAGGTTTTCGTTTACGTGTATACATATTTTTCCCCTTCAAAGCATTAACATTAGATGCTTTATAGACAAGCCTACATAGCAAACTGTCACCAGCTCTATTTTCTTTCCTTATCCTTTTTTAGGTGTGGGGGTTAATAATTTTTTTCTCCCATTATTTTACATTAAATGCCTTATTTACAACTTGTGCAGCGGGACCTCTCAAAGTTACAGGGTTAAGGCTAGAGTATTCCAACAAATCTAGACGTGCTGGTCCTGGTGGGGGTGCTCTCAGTGCCCAAATGAACCTTTTCGATCGATTTTCCAGAGTTATCAAGGTTATTGAGATATTGTAGTTTTGTGATTCTTTGTTGGTAATTGTGTTTAACCATGTTTCAATCATCTTTGTCATCGATGCCTGCTATTCCATATTTTATCTGTCAATGCCGCAGTCATATGCAAATGCCATTATAAGCTCATTTGAAGACCCAGAAAAGATTCTCGAACAGACTGTGATTGAAATGAATGATGATTTAATAAAGATGCGTCAAGCTACAGCACAAGTATGTCATCTTGTCTTCATTTTTATACTCGCAAACGAGCCTGTAGTTATTCCCCTGTATTCAAAGTAGTCTTTTGAACTCTTGCAACTTTAGTGTGCAAAGATATGAAGGAAAGAGAGAAGTAAATCATTTTTTTTTGCTCCCGTCCGAAGGTTCTGGCTTCACAGAAGCAGTTGGAAAATAAATACAAAGCTGCGCAACAAGCTTCTGAAGATTGGTAAATGTCAATGGACCCTTGCGTAGATATTGATAAGGGAGAAGATGTTGCTCTTAATGACTTTTTGTTTACCTATAACTTGATCACAGGTATCGAAGAGCACAGCTCGCTCTTGGAAAAGGAGATGAAGATCTTGCTCGTGAAGCTCTTAAAAGGCGTAAATCTTATGCTGTAAGTCACCCGTTCCTCCCATCTAGGGAACTAAAGTATTGGTGTAAAACAGCAATGTTTTGGAAGAACATTTCAAAGAAATTGTAGACAGTATCTGTGCTAAATTATTTAAATAGTTCAGATGATACATTAATTTACATTATTACTAGTGCATGCACGGAAAATATTATTAATTAATACATTAACATAAAGTAGCAATGAAAAATGAAAAAAAAAAAACGAGAAAACTGGTAGTAGATGGAGGCTGTACGATATGGATTATGATAGGTTTTGGTTCCCAGGTATTCATGAATTTATTTTACATAAACAATCACCTTTGCTCTTCTACATCCCGTTCATTGCTTCCTTTTTGATCACTCATCATGCGTTTGGTTGTACATACATTTGTTCACGTCCATCTTTGATGCTGGTGGGACAAATTGTCTTCTTGTGCTCGCAAGTTTGTCTTCTTGTGCTCAGAGTTATTGTTAGTGTCGATGTTACCTTATTTGAGTCCGCTAACTTTTTCTCTCCCAATTGTCAAAGCTTATCCATATATCTTTTTTTTAGTTGTACAACTGAATCATTGTTCCCTTGTGCCACTCTTTGATGCGTTAGTTCCCCACCTTATCCTCCTTTACAGGTTTATCAGCGGTGTCTAAACAGGCAAGAAAAGAAACATTTTTCTTTTAATCCAGATTTATATACATAGACACTAGAATATGTCCAATGGGTCCTTAGAATATCTTCGATGGAGTGCCATATGGGGCGCCAATGCTATATTTTGGCACCCCATGCAAAATCTGTGTGATGCTATGCTAAAACAAAGTAATGCTTTTCATTATCCCTAATTTGGCACTACAAGTGGCACTTCTTCATATCATCAGAGAGGGTTTTTTGCATTGGGTGCCAAAAAATGGCGTTTGCGCCCCTGTTGGAGATGATCTAAATGACAGTTGTAGTTAAAAACAATATATTCCAAGAGAAAAGGTAGTAGTGAAGAAAAAAACATTTTCAAAATGTCAGAATATAGCATGGTACTGTAGCACTGCAAAATATAGCATTGGCATTTAAAAACAACTGTAGCATTGAGATGCTCTTATTGCGGGGAGATAATCGTCCTGCACTATATGGTATGAATGCAATATCATCTCAGTTAGACCTCTTGCTTCCTCTACTCCCTCTGCTAATGATTTACTGATTGTTCTGGGCCGAGAGAAAGTACGTGCTCTAAACATCTTATTGCTCATTTTGCTTCTCATGATCGTGGACCTTATTTACAATCTTTGATTCTACGTTGTCTCTATTCAGTTCCACATCTTAGGAAATAGCCTTTGTCTTCTGGATGGAAAGCATGCTATGGATGTGGAAATGGATGCTTTCAATATGATTTCGGTAGAAACTTAATGCTTTTCCCCCCTGGGAAATATCTAGTCAGTTGTCATTGTGTTTATGCTGTCAAATATCTACCTGATGTTCATTGGAGCGTCTTAAGACATGATTAGCTGCCGATGGCTGCACACAAATGTATGATGTATACTCTTTGGAGACCGTTCCCCTGTATTTTTTGTTAATTTTTTCTGAATCTTGCTCTCTGAGGCTGTGTGTTGTTCGTTGTCTTTATATATGCTTCATATCAAGAAGACGTTCTTCATGGTAAGCTTCAAGAAGAGTTGTATATGGTTATGTGTTCAATGGCAATGAGGATCTCGTGTCACTTATGAAAGGCTTTGTGCGGTCTAGAACAATCTCCTTGTGGTTGTCCTATAAATTCAGTAGTGTTATGCAAGTACTGTTGGTCCTATAATTCGTTTTTTTCTTCATTACTTTTCCACGGACACTATAGTTCTCACTGTTTATGTGGTTGGTATTATTATCTCTGGGAATGATTCTGTGGGCGTTTGACAAGTCACTTGGGTAAGCAATAGGGTATTTATCTTTTACAGCAAAGGTATGTATGTCACCTTTTATCTGACTGGGTTATTGGTTGCTAAATTTACTGATACTCTGATGAATTCGTCAATTTAATTTGATGGAGAGATTGGTGAATTATTTGCTAGTTGCCTGTTAATGGTTGAGTCGTCACTTAGGATGTTGATGTGGTTGGTCAGTATATGCAAGCCTGGTGACCCTTTGCCTCATTGTCAATGGGTGGGCTTTAGTGTTGTTGACTGAGCTAATAGTAATAGGTGATCCACCTCTTGTTGTTGTACATTTGTAGGGATAATTTGATTACTCAACGTTGTAAGGAGTGGGTTGCTTGTGCTTAATTTAGTGCAAAAGCTGGATGTCGTGCTATAATTTTCATACCGTCTCATTGGTTCGGTCATTGCTTCGAGCTCTTGCCTACAGAGATGCATTTGACAATCAAACCACTTGTGTTATTGCAAACAATCCAGTGTCCATCAATGCCCACGAATATAGTGTTTTACTGTCACTTTATTCTCATGTTTGCTTGGATGCCAAATTGGGTGATATATTTACCAAGCCATGGACATATTTAATTTGTCCCCTTAAGCTTGAGGGGGGTGTTCGTGTTGGAGTCATGTTCTAGATCAATTTGATCAATGCGCAAGCTGGGATCATCACTTCTATTTCTATGTTCTCTATCTATTGACTTATTCTCAATTGCTCATATCACCTGCACTGTCATTTTATACAGCCCACTGGAATTGCGTAAAGGTCCATCATTATTGAGTCTTCCTACTGCCAAAGCTTCGCTGCATTACCTCTATACTCTTGAGGCCGTAGTTTCACCATCATAGAAGCCTTTGGTCATCGTTGGACCTAGACGGAGTCTTCAATTGGTTGAAAGAACTAAAAGAGAGCATTGACCTTGTTGTAGTAGTTGGTTTGTTGTGGCACAAGTTGGCTAGATGCTGTAGGATGCAAAGGATTACGTTGTGTCCAAGGATGTTAGAGTATTCTTTAATCCTTTATTTGATTTTACTAGATTAGATTTGATTTTAAATTTATATTTGAATTTTATTAGGATTTTAGTTATGTTATGTACAAGCATCTCCTTCTTCCACCTCCTATATCTATTTCTTTTTATTTTGCCAGTACCAATCAGGGTTAGCACGGTGCATCCTACATCAACATGGTATAACAGCCCAAGCTCGATCCATCCCCCTCCCCTGTGCTCTTTCTATCTGCTACTTTCACTCAACAGCACCACCACCTGTTGCAGTCGCACTCTTTTTCTCCAACTGCACTTTCCTTTTTCAACAGTTAGTAACTGTTACCACTCGTGGTCTCTAAGATGTTGAGTCCCTCCCTTTCCTCAGCAAGTTCAATCGTCCTCCCCTTAACGCGATCCTGGAAAATGAAATAAGTAGGATAGAAAGTTACTTAACAATCCAAATCCTTGTAGCTTGTTTAATGGACAGAAGGTTCACAGATAACTTGGGAACGTGTAACACATTTTTTAAAGGAAGATTGGGTAATAGGGTCACGGTTCCCTGACCTGCAACATAGTAAGGGATCTATCAGTAATTTTGACTTATCTATTACTGGAATGAGGACTATAAGTGACAAATGAATGTTAGGAATACATCATGTGGTTGGTAGCTCCCGAGTCTATGACCCAAGAGCTATTGTGAAGCGTATTAGAGGCCATAAGAATCAGAAATAACACGATCCATTTGTTTTTTCAAGAGTATTAAGTAGATTTCTTAACCTTTCAATATCTTCTTTGTTGAGATTTTCACTTTCTGGTCCACTGTGGCTGGGGTTCTCGGCATTGGTAAGTTTTACCTGTTCTCGCTGCTGTCCTCCCTTATAACCACCTTCTCTGCCAACACCTAGAGGCTTCCCATAGAGTTTCCAGTAAATGTCTTTAGTATGACTGGTTTTTTTTTTTTTTTTTTTTTTTTACAGTAGGTGCACCAGGTTCCTTCTTGGTTTGGTGGCTACAGATTCTCTGGTTTTCCATTCTCGAGTTTATCATTCCTCCATAAGTTGTTAACCTTAGCACCATCCTTAGTGGACTTCGTAGAGATCATGTCTGAAACTTCTTCGATTTGGGACTCTAGCATAACTGTTCTACTCTCCTGAGCACAAATTATTGAGAAAGTCTCATTGAGAGATGTCAAAGTCTCTTTTCCCAACACCTTAACACGGACTTGATCAAATCCTGCATTGAGACCTGCAAGAAATTCTAAAATCTTTTAATTTTCTACAAGACTCTGGGGCATTACGCTATCCTTGCTGCATTTTATCTTAATATTTTTGTAATGATCCATTTCAAGCCCAAAATGTTTCATAAGATTATTGTACCTTCTGATCGAACGTGTACCTTGCTTAGGACTGACAGATGGCTTCCCAAATCTCTGGAGCAGTTGAGAGAAACATATACGTCCCGCTGAGTTTAGGAATTATAGAATTCTAGAGCCACCGCATAATCGTTGAGTCTTCTTCTTCCCACGCACTAAACTTTGCGTCATTGGTGACTGGACCAGCTTCAGTTAGGTTTTCCGTTTCCTCTTCTCTTCAAGAACATCTTCACGATTTGTGACCATTGCAGATAGTTTCTTTAACAGCTCCCGTCGCTTTATTTATTTGTTTATAGATAGCATAAAGCATATCCTATCCGTCAATATTTTTGTTGGGTAAGTTTTGGCCCTTGTGGGAAAACAAAAATTGAGATTGATGATTGATGATGCCAAAAAGTGGATCATCAGGTATAGTCAACTCCTATTCAGAATATGATCCTCCTAAACCTTGGTTCCTACAAGACAATGAACACGAGGGTGGGCCTGCCAGTGTTGCACCTTCGGTGTGAGAAAGAGTAGTGTTTCTGGTGGAAATTTGGCAGAGTAATGACTAGGAAATTCATACGTACCTTGGTCTAACATCCCCCCTTAGTATTTATAGGCACGAGAAGACTTGTTTGACAAGGCTTCCCTGATTCTCAGTCAATCTGCATTAATGCTTGCGGAATTCGCGGTATTGAGGAGTTTTGGGTCGTTGCATTGAATATCTGATTCCCTTCCCTTATATAGCTGGATTTAGTGACCATTCCTGAGGGGGTTACATCCCGAGCTTGAGTCATGGATTGGCTCGTTCTTGTTTCACCTGAGGACAAGGTATCTCGTGTGTATTAGAGCTTAATGCCTAGGAAACTCAATAATGTAGTCGGTACTGATGGCGTCTTTGGTATTTATCCTGAGGCCCCAGGCGGAATCCTCGGGTACCCATGGTCGGGCTCGACCCCACGTGCGTTGCACGTGAATATCAAGAAGTTATGCTTGGGGTCCACGTGCATTGCACATGGACTTCTTCTTACTAGTGGCGCTATTCAAGCCTTCCCGAAATACCCCCTTATCCAAAGATGATCCTGGATTTTCACTTTGGATAAATTCATGTCATCATTATCAAAAAGATATTTTGGACAATTGGATTTGGTATTGGATGAAGGGAAGTCTTGGCACAACGGTAAAGGTTGTCGCCATATGACCTGGAGGTCACGGGTTCGAGTCATGGAAACAACCTCTTGCGCAAAGCAAGGTAAGACTGCGTACAATAGACCTAAGTGGTCCGACCCTTCTCCGGACCCCGCGCATAGCAGGAGTTTTGTAGCACTGGACTGCCCTTTTTTGGATTTGGTATTGAATCATCTCAACCACTGCTTTTCGGTGATATTTAAAATACATTTTGTACTATAGGATCAATATTTGACAATTTTAAATACTGAGATCAATATGTTGGCGGATAACACTTTTGAATTTTCATTATATTCATTATGTAGGTTATAGCTGATAACATGAGGAAGGTAAATGAAAAACTAACAGTCAAATTGGAATGACATCAACCTGTGCTCTCTCAGCTAATTTTGCTTTCTTCATACAATTTACAGGATAATGCAAATGCTTTGAAGAATCAACTTGATCAACAAAAAAGTGTGGTTGATAACCTCGTCTCCAATACTCGGGTATATTTGTATATGCTGTTTTTCAGAATAATGCTAGTACTACAGTAGTCTGATTTTTGTTGTTCAGTCAATTATCAATGTTTTTATTGAATTCAATTGAACTCTGCTTGTTTCTCTAGTTGACCAAGTGTATTTCTTGTAGTTTAATACATTTAGGGGTTTATCTCTTTTTTCCCTCCAGCATTTAGTGATTTATGTATTCTCAAGAGGTCAAGTTGCCATAAAGCAGGCTATTTTATTATTTGAAGACATTGAAGAGTATCTTTGGGGGCATAGATAGACCAGTTATTGACATCTATTCTTGACTTCAGTTTTTCATATTTTCCCTTCTTTGGACAGCTGTTAGAAAGCAAGATACAGGAGGCGAAGTCAAAGAAAGATACTCTAAAAGCACGTGCTCAGTCGGCAAAGTTTGTTTCAGCCTTTTGCTGCTTAATATTTTGTTTTTTCCATCTTGTTGTATGGTCTAGTCCGTGAAAAACGGTGATATTCAATGGTGAATGAACTGTTTTCTCTCAGGACTGCTACCAAAGTGAGCGAGGCATTGGGGAATGTAAATACATCTAGTGCTCTTTCGGCTTTTGAAAAGATGGAGGAAAAAGGTTGGGCTTTCCTCTCCCACTCTCTCCCCCCCAACACGCACGCACAAAAAAAAAATCCCCCTGTAGCCTTTCTATTCAGGAAGATGGTGAATTTTGTGCAACTGAACCTTTTTCTCTTTATAAATGGCCTACAAATATCTATACCACGAGGTGTTGTCTTTCCATATATTCTATAAATAATTTCCAAATTAATAACTGTTGGAATAATCAATTATTAATTGATTATTTGATTGATTGTTTTTATATAGGAAGTCAAATATATAGATTAGGAAAATAATTAATTGTCATTAGTTAGTAACCTTTTTTAGTTCCTAAGTTTTCTTATATGTAGTCTCATATTGTATGATTAAAGAATATACGATTGATTAGTCCCTTCAATTTGGCATCAGAGCCAAAACAAAATCCTAGCTAGTCACTATTCCATTGCAGCCGCCATCGGCCCCTTACAAGCCCTCGAAGACCGACGCCGGACCTTTATAGCCGTCGACGACCTTCGCAGGCCTCCTACAACAGCCGACAAAGCTTCGCCGGCGCTCCTAAAAGCCAGGCGACAACCGAAGGCTCTCCTACAGCCAACGACGAGCTTCCTTTACAACCGACGAACACTTGCGGCCCTCTACAACTGACAATGAATCCTCGTCGGTCCTCTAGAAGCCGACGATAGCACTCGCTGGTCCTCTACAAGCCGCCGACAGTCTCGCCCGAACCCTAACAGCTGACGAAATCGATCTCGCGAAGTTCGTTTCAAGTGCAGTTCGATTACTGTTCGTTCAAGAGCAATTCGTTCAAGGTTCGTTCAAGTACTGTTCAATTACAGTTCGTACGAAATCGATCTCACGGTTTTTTCCTGCCCTTGTCTCGCGCAATTCGATGATTCTTAGCCTCTGACGATATTTCTCTTGCCTTCACCATGTCCGACGTTACCTCGGAATCCACCCCAAGGTCCAGCCAACTCACCGAACCAAAGAATCTCCCTTCCAAATCCCACTTCATCCAGATCACCTCTGTTCGACTGAATGGAACCAATTTCTTGCGTTGGTCTCAATCGGTGTGAATGTATATCCGTGGAAGAGGATGGATGAGATATCTAACCGGTGATTCAAAGGAGCCTGCCATCACAGATCCGCTGCATACAACTTGGGATGTTGAAAACTCTATGGTTATGACATGGCTCATGAACTCTATGGATGAAGAAATCAGCTCCACTTACATGTGCTATCCTACGGCGAAGGAACTTTGGGACAATGTCAATCAAATGTACTCTGATCGGGGAAACCAATCTTAAAAGTATGAGTTGACTCTAAAACTCCGTGATATTCGTCAAGGCGAAGACGGTGTCACCAAGTATTTCAATTCATTGAAGAGAATATGGCAGGATTTGGATATGTTTAACGATCATGAATGGCATTCAACCGAGCATTATAACCACTATAAGAAGTTGGTAGATGATGATCGTGTCTTTAAGTTCTTTGTAGGGCTGAAACCGGAACTTGACGAAGTTAGAGGACGAATCATTGGTCGTCAGCCTCTTCCCTCAATTAATGAGGTTTTCTCGAAGGTCCGAAGAGAGGAGACCCGTCGGAACGTTATGCTCAACAAGCCGCAGATTATCAGTCCTATAGCTGCTCCAATTGACTAGTCTGCTTTGGCTGCTGCTAATACTAACTCCAGCAGGTTTCAATGCCAAGCAGAGGAACGCCCTTATATATGGTGTGACTACTGCAACAAGCCCCGTCATACACGGGAAACATGCTGGAAAATCCATGGGAAACCGGAATATTTGAAGAGTAACAAGTCGGGAGAAAAATCTAACCGATCCTATCCTTCTGCGCATAAAGCTGCAACCACTCCATTCAACAAAGAGCAGATTGATCAACTTTTGAAACTGCTGGCTGCCAATCCATCATTTGGTACTCCTAATGCTTCCTTAGCTCAAACAAACAAGTAGCAACTCTAGAGTTTTTTCTTGTTCCTTAAATTCAGCACCTTGGATTATCGATTCAAGTGCTTCTGATCATATGACGAGTTTTTATCACCTTTTCAATACCTATTCACCGTGTTCTGGTAACGAAAGAATTAGGATTGCAGATGGAAGTTTCTCATCCATTGCAGGAAAAGGCCAAATAAAAATCTCTGATAGTATTAATCTAAAAACCGCCCTTCACGTTCCTAAACTTATTTGTAACATTTTATTTGTAAGTAAACTATTGCGAGATTCTAACTATCATATCATGTTCTCTGAATCTCAATGTTTATTTCAGGACCAGCATTCGGGGAAGACGATTGGTAGTGCTAGACTGGTGGATGACCTTTATTACTTCGATGATAACTCCTTAAGGAATAAAACATCTCACGGCCCCAGTGGTATGAGTTAAACGTCTGTTTGTGATAAAATCATGCTTTGGCACCTTAGATTAGGATATTCAAGTCTTTAATATCTTAAACATTTGTTTCCGACTTTATTTAAGAATGTGGATTGTTCTTTTTTTTTATTGTGAAAATTGTTTGTTTGCAAAAAGTCAGCGTACTTCTTATATTTCAAAACCATATCGTGTATCCAAACCTTTCTATTTAATTCACAGCGATGTATGGGGTCCATCAAAAATCACTACACTATCTGGAAAGTGATGGTTTGTGACATTTATTGATGATCACACACGTTTATGTTGGACATATTTGATGCATGCAAAATCTGATGTAGCAGTTTTATTTAAAGATTTTTGCATTATGCTCGAAAACCAATTTCAAATAAAACCTTGCATTCTTCACACAGATAATGGAACAAAATATTTCAACGAATATTTAGACATTTTTTTGAAAACAAATGGTATTTTACATCAATCCACATGTCGTGACATGCTCCAACAAAATGGCATCGCTGAACGAAAAAATAAACACCTACTCGAAATCGCATGTGCACTCATATTTTCAATGCATATTCCAAAATACTTGTGGGGCGATGCTTTTTTAACAACTGCATATTTAATAAATCGCATGCTTACGCGTATTCTAAACTACACCACACCATTTGATAATTTCAAAATATATTTTCCAACTTCTAGAATATCAGCTGACGTACCCCTTAAAGTATTTGGTTGTACCTCTTATGTTCATATTCCTAGCCAATTTCAGTCTAAACTTGATCCTAGAGCAGAAAAATGTGTTTTCATCTATTATGCACCAAATCAAGAAGTGTATAAGTGTTACAATCCACAAACAAAAAAAATTAATGTTAGTATAGATGTCACGTTTTTTGAACATGTTTCTTTCTTTGACAAAAATCTCCTTCAAGGGGAGAATCTAATGGAAGGGAATTTTTGGGTCACGGATATTCCTTTCCCTACCACAGTCTTAGAAAATTTTCCTCCAAATCAGTAAAAAACAAATGATGAAAATATTGAAAAATAAAAAGAGATCCCTACTAATATACTAGTACCAAGCATAATGCCCTCACGAACAGATGAAGAAATACCACGATCACGTACTGAGTTGCGGGTTTATACTCGGAGAGATACAAAGAAGAATACAGATCAGCCTACCGTTCTAGCACAAGGTCAATCCGACTCCCCAAACAATGATCCAGGTAATCCTATCTCTTTACCACCTCCTAATGAACCTTTTCATTCCAGTATTGCTTCAGATCTCAATATTCCTATAGCCATCAAGAAAGGAGTCAGAACCTGCACCAATCACCCCATATCTAGATATGTATCCTACACAAAACTTTTCGAACCTTATAGAGCCTTTACTTCTAAAGCTACTAATCTGTTTATTTCAAGGAACATTGTGGAAGCACTAGGTGATCTAGGTTAGGAGTAAGCAGTGTTGGAAGAGATGAATGCTCTTAAAAAGAGTGGTACGTGGGAAATAATTGATTTTCCAAAAGATACAAAGATAGTCGGGTGCAAGTGGGTATTCACAGTCAAGTGTAAGGCAGATGGAAGCATAGAACGGTACAAAGTAAGGCTCGTGGTTAAAGGGTTCACACAGACATATGGGATAGACTACCAAGAAACATTTGCTCCAGTTGCTAAGATAAATTCGATTCGGATTCTATTGTCCCCAGCAGTAAATCTTGATTGGCCACTACACCAATTAGACGTAAAAAATGTCTTTCTAAATGGAGACTTGGAGGAGGAAGTGTTCATGAGTTTACCACCAGGCTTTGAAAGAAAGATAAGACAAGAAAATGTATGCAACCTAAAGAAGTCACTATACGGCCTAAAACAGTCTCCTAGAGCGTGATTTGAACGCTTTGGAACCACTGTAAAAGGTCATGGTTATCAACAAATCCAAGCAGATCATACTATGTTCTATAGACACTCAATTGATGGTAAGATTGCCATTTTAATTGTCTATGTAGATGATATCATCTTAACAGGAAGTGATGATGATGAGTTGGGAAGACTTAAAAGAAAACTTACGGATTATTTTGAGATCAAAGACGTAGGCCCATTGAAGTATTTTCTTGGAATGGGATTCACTAGATCAAAGGAAGGCATATTTGTAAGTCAAATGAAGTATATACTCGACCTACTGAATGAAACAGGGCTACTCGGGTGCAAAGCTGCAGAAACTCTAAGCAAACCGAATGAGAAGCTACAACCGGCCAAACCTGAAGCAGTGGTAAACCGAGAACAATACCAAAGACTAGTGGGACGGTTAATCTACTTATCACATACCCGTCTAGATATATCTTTCGCGGTAAGCATGGTCAACCAATTTATGCACTCACCGGGACAAGAACACTTCGAAGCTGCCTATAGAATCCTGAGGTACTTGAAGGGTACACCCGAAAAAGGAATTTTGTATAAAAAAACGTGGCCACCAACTGGTAGAGGTGTGTATACTGATGCAGATTGGGCTGGGAACATCACGGACATGAGATCAATATCCGGGTATTGCACTTTCGATGGGAACCTCGTCACATGGCGAAGCAAAAAACAAAATGTTGTTGCCAAAAGTAGTGCAGAAGCGTAGTTTACAACATCTGTGAAGTATTATGGATTAACAGATTATTAGAAGAGTTGAAGATGTCCAATCCAGCACCTATGAAAATCTACTGTGATAACAAATCAATCATTGCAATCGCCCACAATCCGGTGCTACATGATCGGACAAAACATATGGAAGTGGACAAGCATTTCATTAAGAAAAAGATTGAGAGTGAACAAATATGTATGCTGTATGTACTGACTACCGAACAGATTGCAGATATTCTAATAAAAGGATTACCGAAGAAGAGATTCGACTACCTAGTATGCAAGCTGACAATGGAAGATATTTTCATACCAGCTTGAGGGGGAGTGTTAGAATAATTGATTATTTGATTGATTGTTTGTATATAGGAAGTCAAATATATAGATTAAGAAAATAATTAATTGTCATTAGTTAGTTACTTTTTTTAGTTCCTAAGTTTTCCTATATGTAGTTTCATATTGTATGATTAAAGAATATACGATTGATTAGTCCCTTCAATTATAACCAACTTGGGCTTGCCGAGTTGATGTGGAATTTTGATTTTCACTTGGAAGAGTTGCAGCAAGCAAGGTTTAAATGTGAGATGTTTATGTATTGTTTTCCCACCTTCGTGGTTCTCTTACTTTGTGTAGCATTCACTGATGTAATGTTCTTGTCAATTGTAATATCGTGCAATGTGCCGCTTCGGATAAAAATAATCCCAAACTAATGGAAAGGAACATTAATCATCATTGACAATAATGTAGGGCCCTCACCTTATATCCCATCTATCTCCGTTGCTCCGTGTTACTGCACCATCTGCCAACGAAATGTCAGCTTCAATCCGAGAATATCCTCTGTTTTAAATAGAGACATTCTCTGATTACTTGAAAAAAATACATATATTTCAATCAGATACACGAGGGATATTTTTTGGTTATAAAAAATTCTAAGGGACCTTGGACAATAATATAGGCTTGGATTTTAATTAGTAAGAACTAGATTATATAGCGCCCTCAGTGATTGGCTTGCCCCTATTAATTGTATTTCATGCCAATGTCATTTTGACAATTAAGATTCTGGAAGCCTTTTATATAATTAGATGTTGGTAGACATTGATGGAGTAAGAACCAAAGAATTCCTTCAGTTATGACTAGAGGTGGCAGTAGTTATCCATTTTTTAACTCTCTGTTCATATCCTCCTGAATTTTTCAGGTTGGGCGCCCAATTTTTTTAGAATCGTCTAGAACGGACTAGATAAAATGTAGGGTTAATTGGTCAATGATTCCAATTAGGTGGTCTAATCCATGATAGAATCCATTTTAATTGTAAAGTGAGTAGTAATTGCAATTCACATCACTGCGGATCTGATTCACTTGTAATTACAATTTTGTTTTTGCATGTCCCGTGGAGAACTTCCATTTAAGGAGATTTTGGCGCCATCTCTTTAAATAGAGTAGATCATATTCCGTATTTTGTTTTTTCGTTTTTTTGTAAAGGTTTGCTTACCTTTACAAAAACACCTAAAACATTAAATGCTTGCACTCTATTCGAAACTTTGATTTTTTTACGCATTGCAACATAATGCCCTTGAAGAACATGATCGAGGCGATTTCAATCGCAAAAAAATCTGTAATTACAGATCTTAGTTCACAGAAAATCATTGCAGTCAACTCTTTTCTTGTTGGATATACACTCTAGACACTCATTGTTATGCGGGTTTCTCATGTGTTTTTACAATCAATGGAATTCCATTAGAGGGAATAATTACAATTAAAAATTGTGTTTTGAATTTTAGTTGATAAAGAAGAAAAGGAAGGTGTAGAAACATCAGAGATGCACAAATGATCTCCTACTAATCATTTGGTGGCAGACCACTAAAATGTTTGTGTAATTATATATTATGTTAGTTGGAATTTGACTAGAAATATAATAATTTGTGAACTAAATTACATTGCAATAGTGTACTCCAATTAATGCAATGTCCCTGAAATGATTGATTGGCCTAATGGAGTTCTATTGGTTTGAAAAAACTTAATAAACTTGAGGAGACGAGACTAAAACTATGATTTTCTATTTTCCTTTTTATGAATTTGATGTTTGTCTGTTGAGATATTTAATTTTGACTAGTGAGAAATGTACGAGCTAAATTTCATTAAAGGGTAAAATTTTCAATCAAATATAAGGAAATCCTGAAATCAGACTGAAGCTAAAACATTATTTTCTTGGAGGATTGAAGTGAATACTGAAAGGCAATGGTACTAAACTGGGATTAATTGCTGAAAAATAGGATTGATCGGTAATTACCGCATCATTCAACAGGTGTTTAGGGGACTCTACAGTGAGTACTTCATAGTTCGTATGAGAATCCAATACTTAGTTTGGTTACAACATTAAACCTTATAAATCACTTCGCTTTTGAGAATCCTTAAACCACAAGTAACAGCTAACGAAACTGTTGGTTTCTTTTCTGTAGTTTTGGCCATGGAGTCTCAAGCAGAGGCACTTAATCAGCTAACAACTGATGATCTTGAAGGAAAGGTACCACTCCATCGGTTCCTAAAATGTTGTCCTATTTCATTTTGCATAAAATTTTAGATAGTGGTTGAAAATATTTTATTTACTCTATTGCTCTTGTTGGAAAATATCTGGAAGTTTTGTTACTTTTTGAAATTTGAACAAGAGTTGAGAAGAAAGTTATTTTGACAAAAGTGAGAAAATATGTTTTGAAAAGGGAAAGTGGACAATTATTTTGGAACATCTTAAAGAGGAACACATGACTATTATTTTGGAACGGAGGGAGTATTACTCTTCTTACTTGCTAAAGGCTTTTCTAGATATTGCTTCCTTTCCTCTCGTTATTATTTTATTTGTAATACATGTTAGAATCTGCATTTCGACATATTGAGAAAAAAAACTTTTGAAGTTCTCATTTGGCAATATAATTGACGAGCAAGTAAAACTAAACTACTGAAGGATCTTGTTTGCATGCGATTCATTTCCTTTCATATGAGGAATACATTACCTTTCAGTTAATGACTGTCAATTAGTGATACTACATTTTTCAGTTTGTGAGGAATATATATACTCCCCCTCCATCTGAAATAATTGTCATGTTTGATTGGTCACATAGTTTTAGGTAGTGTTTTACTATCTTTTAATTTATTGTGCCTATCGGGCAGATCAAAGATCTTGAATTTTTTCTCTTTTAAATTACTGGTTGTGTAAAAGAGGTTTAGTTTGGAAAAGTTAAGGTTTTGTTTGGTAGAAGGGGGAGTGGAGTGTGTGTTTATATATGCGTGTGTGTGTGTGAGAGAGAGAGAGAGAGAGTATTCTGTCTTAAGCACAAAGGAATATCAAATGAAGCACGTCAATGATCTTACTTGTTTATCTCCGCAATCACCTTTTTGTCTATCAGCTCATCATTGGCATTTTAATGCCCTGTTTTGTGCAAACAAATGTTTTCAAAATAGCAGTTATGTTTGAACTTTTATTGTTGGTATCTACTACACCAGCATTTCTTTTAGGTATAGAGGGGTGAGTTTCAATCAGACCCCCTTTCATTTGTGGAAGTCACAAGGTGACCCACTATTATTTGAAAAGTACCACAATGACCCCTTCTAAGGTCATGTTCAAGTCAAATTACCATATTTTGCTCACTTATTTCCGATTGTTTAATTATAATTCAGTTAGAAAATATCTTACTAGTTAAATGTCGCTTGTGACTCTGCTGAACACAACAAACGACATTCTCTCTTTCTCTCAATCTTCATTTTCATTTTTGTACTTATTTTTTTTTCAATTTTTATTTATTAATTTTCAGTTTTCTTCATTTTTTATTTCATATTTACTTGTTTTGTTTTCCATTTTTGCTTTAACCTGTTTTTTTTGTTTTGTTTTTTTATCTTTTTCGCCAGCAATTTAGATTAAGAAAATAAAAATAAAAAATCCAAAATTCACCCAAAAAAAAAAAAGAGAAACAAAAATAACAAAAAAAGAAAAAAGAGAGAGAAAATCGAAAAAAAATAAATATAGAAATTAAAACGAAAAAGAGAACAAAAAATGGTAAACAATAAAATCAAAAAAAAAGAAAAGAAAACAAAAACATAAAATCAAAAGAAAAAATAGAAAGAAAAAAAAAAGCCAAAAAAGAAAGGCAAAAAGGAGAAAAAGATCGAAAGATAGAAATTTGAAATCAACGAACAAAAATAAAAAAAACGTGGCGGTAGATCTTTGAAACTTTGATAAACTAAAAGAGCGAAAGAACTAAATTGAATTGTAATAAAAAGAGTGAAACAATTAAATTACAAAAAAGAATACAAAAAATAAAAAACAAAAAAAATCGTATAAAATGGTAAACAAAAGACAAAAACAAAAAATAAAAGATAAACCTAAAAACAAAACGGAAAATTGAAAAAAATAATAACAATTACAAAAAAACTGAAATTTAAAAATTAGAAAAATAAAAATAAAAATTGGAACTTAAAAATAAAAAATTTAAACAAAAAAAAAATTAAAAAAGAAGAGTAGAAAATTGATAGGTTAGAGGAAAAATAATTGGAGTACGAAAGGATTCATTTAGGAGCCAAAAAGTCAAAAAGTATGATAAAACAATTTAAGGGAATTATAAGGGAAAAGCGTTAGTATGCTTATGGATGTGATTTTAATTTACATCGATTAAGACAGGCAAATTTGTCAAACAAATGATGATGTTAGCATACTTAACTGGAAAACCCTCCGATGTCGGTCCCCGTGTAACTTTTTGCAAATGACAAGGGGTCTAGGTGCTATTTTAAAAATGACAGGAGCCACTTTGTGACTTTTGCCAATGGCAGTGTGTCCACCTAAATTCACAGAGATTTAAAGACCAAAATATCATGAGTGGATGAGACAAAAAAAATCCTGATACTAGTTGTTTACTTTTCATTAGATGATTTATGGCTGAAAATGTCTACCTTTACAGTTTGCACTGTTAGAGAGCTCTTCCGTTGATGATGATCTTGTCAACATGAAGAAAGAACTCTCTGGAAGCTCAAAGGTACTGTCACTTATTTTTTTTATTCTTCTTCTTTCATAAAGTTACTTCTCCCTTTTTCTTGTTCTTTCTTTTCTGGTAAGTACATTAACTTCTATATTCTTTAAAAGAATTAACTTCTATATTCTCTAAAAGAAATTAACTTCTCTGTACAATAATTTATTTATTCTTTTGCATTGCTATTATATCGGCCTCCAGACTAAGGCTTTTTACTTAGGAAGTGCCATTACTTTCTGTACTTGAATGTTTTAATATTTATTTTTCTTTGCAAGGACCACCTCTAGCTTTATTTGTTAGACTGGAAAAAGGACCACCTCTAGCTTTATTTTTCAAAGCACTGAGGCGCACATATATGGAAATAAACACTGATACTACACTTGATAGAGATTATAGGATTCAAATTTTAAAAATATATTGAAGTCGATGGAGAGAGGCACAAAAACTGATGCTACTTTCATTGAACTTGATTCAGTGACATTTTGATTCATTACCATCCCATCTTATTTCTCTTGAACCGCAGTGCCACTTGCCACAAGGATGGATCACATAAAATAGACGAGAATGTTAAACTAAATGCACTTTATTTTCAAATCAGTCAAAGAACAAGGGCGGAATTGGGTTATGGGACAACATGCTACAATTCTCAAGGAACTTAGACAAACCTTGGCTTATTGGAGGGGACTTTAATATAGTGGCTGATACTTCTCAAAGATTGGTGGTAGACAAATTGGGTGGCAGGGTAAGCAAGATTTTAATGCTACAATCCATGAGTGTGGGCTCCTTGATGCAGGTTTTATAGGAAATAAGTTCAGTCGGGCCAGAAGAGGTATGGCATTATCAGGTTGTGGCAGATAATTGATAGGGTGCTACTCAATGCTGAATGGGCTAAAAAAAATCCGTCAGGCCAGGGTAACTCATTTATGCAGAACTTTCTCTAACCATTCACCTCTTCTAATTCAATTTTCCTACAAATTAGATGGGTTGGCTAAGTGTTTCAGATTTTTAATAATGTGGACTTCGCATTTTAAATTCTTAGAGGTGGTTGAGGCAGATTGGGACAAGCCAATGTTGGGTTCTCCAATCTGTGTGCTGTCTGGAAAATTGTAGAGATTGAAGGCCACCTTAAAAAGAATAGAGCTCTCATACCTTTGGTAACGTGTTTCAAAAAGTTAAAGCAGCAGAGGACAAGGTATTGCAGTGGGAAGTTGTTTTGCAGAATGGGGGGAATGAGGATGTTAGAACCCATCTTCATATGGCTGAAGCTGAAATCAAGATGATACTACAACAAGAAGAGGCATACTGTAAGCAGAAGGATGGGTTAAGGTAGTGGGTGGATGGGGATATAATTCCAAAACGTTCCATGCTAGTGTGTTTATTAAACATCAGCGGTTAATGCTTCACATAATTGAAAATGACCAAGGGGATTGGATGTCTAAGGAGGAGGATATGCAGAATCTTTTTGGTGCAGTCCTTTCAAATCCAATTAACTCAAGACGATCCTATGGATGCTGAAATGATGAGTTATTGGAAGTGATTCCAGAATTAGAAAATGACACTGACAAAAAACATGATGGATGCTGTCCCTTAGCAGGATGAGATTGAAGCTGTGGTGTTTGCTGTGAGCTTTGACCATGCTGCTGGTCCAGATGGTTATGGGCAGTGCTATAAAGTTTGCTGGGATGTTCTTGAGGAGGTGGTTCTTGCTGTTGAAAGATTTTTTGAGGGGGAAGAGCTTTACGATGGTCTGCATAGTACGATTATTTCCCTCATTCCTAAGGTAAGCAACCCCACTCTTTGCTCTGATCTGAGACCATGGTCTTTGCAACTTTGCTTATAAAATTATATCCAAAATTTTGGCTGCTAGACTGGCTGCTTTGTCACCTAGACTAATATCTCAAGAGCTAAATTAATTTAAGGTAAAAATGTTCAAGATAGTATTTTACTTGTTCTGGAGATGATTAAGCGAATTAATCACAAAAATATGGATGGCAATGTGCCAATGGAAGTTGATATCGGTAAGGCTTATGATAGATGAAATTAGTTATTTCTCAACAAGCTTTTAAGTAGATTTGGGTTCTCTGAGAGATGTATTGACATGCATTTCATCATCAAAATTTCCGGTTATGGTAACTGGGGAACTGAGAGATGTTTGGTCACTTGATTAATACACTATAAAGCTCCTACCATGTGGCTAAGGGAATTAGTCAAGCTAGTTGAGTGGTGATTGCTCAAGAAACTTGCTTTAAGAATGCTGAGTGGCCCATCAAGTATTTGGGGCACCCTCTTACCTCCGGCAGGAGAAAAGTGGGACATTTTTCGGAGCTTATTCAAAAAATGGGAAATAAGGTGCAGTCTTGAGCATCAAAGTTGTTATCATCTGTTGGTAAGTTGGTTTTGCTGAGGCACGTCCTGCAGAGCTTGCCTATCTATTTGCTTCCAGTTCCGAATCCTCCTAAGTCATTGTTTAAAGTGATTGAAAAGTTGTTTGCAAACTTCTTTTGGGGTCAGTCTGAAGGTACGAGACATGCATTGGAGAAATTGATACTCTTTGCTTACCCATATTGGAAGGTGGTTTGGGTTTGAGGTCTCTTCCTGATGTTGCTCAGGCATTCAAGTGTATATTGTGGTGGAATTCAGACAAGGAAATACCTTTCGATCTCATTTTAGAAAGCAAAATATTGCAAAGGGTGTGATCCACAACTACTCTCAGGGGTTAGTGTAATGTCAGACACTTGGAGATGCATGACTCAGGTCAAGGACCTTGTTGAGAATCAGATGCTTTGGTTTGTAGGTAAAGGTGAGACTTTTGTCTGGTGGGATTCTTGGTTGCATAACACCGTTTGCTTTCCTTTTGGTTGGCCCTTTTGAATTGCAGGGTACACAGATCAAAGAAGTTTGCTAATGGTAGCTGGAATGTGGAAAAGCTGCAACAAATCGTCAGTCCGGAGGTGTTTGCTAATATTCAAAATAAGGTGCTTCATTACCAATATGTAGATACCATGATTTGGTGTCCTACTAATGGGAAGTTCTCAGTTACTTCAGCTTTGGAATTGATTAGGCAACAACAGCCAAACAAATATATCTTTCATAAGATTTGGGGTTTAACTCATTCCGACGAAACTTTCAATCTTTTGTTGGAAACTATTTCAAATTTATTTACTTGTCCAATCCGATATTCAAAAAGAGGTATTTGTTTAGCCTTCTAGTGTATTTGTTGTAGTGCTCAACCTGGTGTGGGAGATCCTCATTTCAAATTTGTTTACCTCTCGAATCTGATATTCAGCAAAGAGGTATTTCTTTAGCCTTAAAGTGTGTTTGTTGTAATGCTCAACCTGGTGCGGAAGATCCTCATCACCCGTACATTAGTGAAGAGTTGGCAAAACAACTTTGGAATTTTTTTTGCTGCCATTTTTAATACTCATGCTAGTCCTAATTCTGTGAGGGTTACGTTGTTATGTCTTTCCCTCCCCCATAGTCATGTTATGTACTAAATATGGATGGTGGTTCCAGAGGCAATCCTGGTGTTGTTGGCTGTGGTGGGGGGTGGGTTAGATGTTGCACGGTGAATTAATCTATGCGTCTGTTGCTGAATTTGGTTGGTGTACTAATATGGTTGCTGAGCTGCTGGCGGTACTTCCAAGATGTAGAATGGTGCAACAAAATGGTTAGCTTCAACTGGTGTATTTATTTTTTTATTGTTTACAGAAATCTTGGTGGTTTGAGAGAGGCTTTATTGATCTCTAAAAAATGAGAGAGAGAGAGAGAGAGAGAGGGGGGGGGGGGGGGGGGGGGGGGGGACTCTAAAACCTGACCGCTATGAAGGATGCGACAAACAAATAAATTATGAAAAAAGCAAGATACACAATAAAGAGTGGTTTATTTGGATGCTCAAATCCTAGTTGACAAGATACAAAAATAAGTGTAAACATCCTTGGAGGGTTCAGACAAAACTTCTATGGCTTTGACAAATTACTAGACGCATGCATGTATTGTATTTTCATGTTTTCAGTGAAGTGAATGCTGTTGCCAATTTTTTTACCAACAAAGTTCATAAGTTTGTGTTAGGATTCATAGTTATGTCAACTGGTTTGGATCCTAGCGTTCCTATATCCCTTAACAAATCAAGAACAAATTTCATGTGATAGAGGTAAAATGCCTTGACTAGGTCTAGCGACTTGAAGATCCAACAAATATTTTAGCTGACCCAAGTCTTTAGTTCAAAACTTGCCATACAGAGTGCTTGAATACTGCTCTAATCATCTCTAGTGATCACAATATCGTCCACGTACACAATATATGACAAAATGGTATCTTGCATTCATAATAAATCCTCTTTACAATTACAGCTTATATAAACTGTTTACAGTTGTGTTACAGAATAAATAAGGAAATAATTTAAAATTTTAAAATTAAATTTCAATCCCATAGATAAAGCATGGGAATCAAATTGACAGGAAGAGATCCAATCTTCCCATTTAGTCTTTATTTGAATTTTTCCACACTCCCCTTCAAGTTGGTTTACAAATCACTAGCATTCCTAGCTTTTTAATTAACGATTCAAACACCGTTCTTTGGAGAACCTTGGTTAGAAATAAGCAGGTTGCTTTTTAGTAGGAACACAAGGCATATATATCATTCCTCCCTCAGTCTTCTCCTTTATAAAATGCTTGTCTATCGCTACATGTTTCGTTTGGTCACAGAGAACAGTATTGTGGGCAATGTTAATCACAACCTTGTTATCACAATATAGTCTCATAGGCATTTTAATTGATATTTTCAGTTCTTCAAAGATTTTTTTTAAGCCACAGCCACAGGAGTTCACAAACTCCATGTGCAACTCTAAACTCTGTTTGGGCACTGTGCCTTGCAATTACTGATTGTTTTTTACTCTTCCAAGTGACTAAATTTCTAGAATAAAGGTTCAATGTCAATATGTTCATCTTCTATCACTTATAGGCCTTGCCCGATCAACATCTCCATGTGGTTCAACTTTTACGTGATTATTTTTCTTAAAAACAGTTCTTTTCATGGAGTATTTTTCAAGTGCCTAAGAATCCTATACAAAGTTTCTAGATGTTCCTCATGAGGAGAATGCATGAATTGGCTCACCACACTTGTTGCAAAAGCCAGATCAGAATGAGTACGTGATAAGTAAATCGACTTACCAACCTATCTCAATGTGTATCACCCCAAACTTATTATGATAAGGGTCCATTGGAGTCTTCGTCTGTTTGCAACCAAGCATTCTAGTTTCCTTCAAAAGGTCAAGAGTGTATTTTCTTTGTGAAACACAAATCCCTTCCTTAGTTCTAGCTATTTCCATTCCCAAAAAATACCGAGGCTGGCCTACTTCCTTGATTCAAACTCCCGAGCTGTGCATTTTTGTAAATATCATTGGTTGTTTGAATAATATCATCTACATAGACAATAAGAATCGATTTTTTGCAGAACATTGTGGTGTGATTGACTTTGGGTGTATTCATGCCCAGGTATAGACTTTGTAAATCTGTTAACCAAGCACGGAGTGATTGCTTGAGACCGTAGAGAGACTTTCTTAAATGGCATAGCTTTTCAAACCCGTGTGTATTTACAAAAGCAGGAAGGAGATTCATGTATACTTCTTCTTCTAGGTCTCCGCTGAGGATTTTTTTAACATTTAGTTGTTGTAGTGGTCAATCATGGTTAGCTGCAAGGGATAGAAACACTAACGGCATTCAACTTTGCTACCGGAGGAACTGTCTCTTGATAATCAATGCCGTATGTTTGATTGAATCCCTTAGCTACTAATCTAGCTTTATATCTCTCTATTAAGCCATCAACCTTACACTTGATTGTGAAGAACCATTTACGTGCAACTGGGATATTTCCCTTTAATAGATTAATTATACTCCATGTCCCCTTTTTTTCGAGAGCACTAATCTCTTCCACAATTGCATCTCTCCATTCTGGAATTTGTACCTCTCATACATTTTTAGGAATGTCTAAACCAGATAAGTTAGTAGTAAAGGTTTTAAATGTTGGAGATAATCTATGATAAGAAACATAATTGGCTATGGGATGCATACTGCAGGATCTAGCTCCTTTTCTAATGGCAATAGGAACACCAAGATCATTAGTTTCGAGGAGAATTAGGCTTATTTGTGTTTGTATTTGCTGTTTGTTCTGATGCTTCGTAATATTCAGAAACACAGGCTTCTGTATAGGTTAGATGCTTTGGTCGCCTGGAGTAGACACGCAACTCAGGTTGTCGAACAATTGTAGCTTCTCCCCTTGACATAAGTTTGTATAAGGTCTGTTTTGACAATATTAGCTGAGGTGGAGTAGGGAAGTAAAACATGAGTCCGACAATGAAATGGGCCTGGGGTCTGACAATGGAATAAGACGGGTTGTTCTAACCCCCAGGAACCCTCTTCCGAATTCTGATTCTCCCTCTGAAGAGGAGTTTTGGGAAAATAAGGTTGATTTTCAAAGAAGGTAAACATCTATAGTAACAAACGTCTTTGTAGACATTGGATCGAAGAATTTATAGCCTTTTTTAGTTGGTCGAGGATCAAGTTTGCTACGATTATGATTATGAATGTGGACAAAAACAATACTTCTGAAAACACGAAGGGGAAGATTGTGTAGTATTTTCATACGAGGGTATATACTAGATAATGAAAAGAAGAGAATTCTTATTTTCTCACTTAAATCACAACTACAATGAGTGCATGAATCCCACACCGCTTCAACAAGTATATATAATCTAAGATGATGAATAAAAAGAAAGCTACGTAAATTAGCCTCTAATATCGAAGAGAGTTCAGCAAGGAAAGCACCAGTGAGAAAATGTAATTTAGTTCAAGTTCACGGGACTATTAAAGGGAGAGGTAGATCTAAGAAGACGTTGGATGAGACTATTAGAAATGATTTGGTGACATTAAACCCGACAGTGGAGATGACTCTTGATCGATCTCTATAGCGTAAATGGATTCATGTAACCGACCATACATGAGTGAGACAAAGACTTAGTTGTTATTGTTGTATATTTAGGAAATTAATTTGGACATATTTCAACACTTGACAATCGATCAAGAGGTGTTTGAAAATTGAAAATTCGTCGAGGCATTCGGTTGATCAAGTATGAGGTTTTAAGAATTGCTTCCGCCAAATATATTTTGATGCACAAGAGGTGAACATGATTGAAAGAGTTGTTTTGAATGAATGTATGTTTTTTTCTTTCTGCAATGCCGTCCTATTGGGCACTATCAAAACAAGGGGACTGGTGAATTATCCCATGCCCTAAGAAGTAGGAACTACAAATAGTGTTGAAGTATTTTCTTCCTTTGTCAATTCTAAGGACTTGTATATTGGCATGGAATTGAGTTTGAATCATAATATTAAAGTTTTAGAAGGTTTATTCGGCATCAAATTTTGTTTTTAAATAGTTTCTCCCAACAAACCCGACTGGGGTCATCGATAAATGTGATAAACCACTTAGTGGCAGAAATATTTGTCACTCTAGAAGGCACCCAAATGTCACTATTTATAAGAGCAAATGGTGTGGACTCTATATGGACGAGGTGGAAAAACACTTCCATGATGTTTCATAAGTTGGAAGACTCTACATTGGAGTAATGAAATATCCATTTTTTTTTAATATATCAGGATACAATTTTTGCAAATAAGGAAAACTAGGGTGGCGAAGTCTATAGTGCCACAACATTATTTCACAACCATTGGGAGAGGTACTATCTATTGTTATTTGAGTTTGTCCACCAAAGGCAGCCCCCAATTCGAAATAATTCAACCCCTCATGTTCTTTAGCATTGCCAATCATCTTTGCCAAAGCCAAATCCTGAAATTCACGATGAGAAGGAAAGAATTTAGCATTACAATTTAAATCTTGGGCAAGTTTGCTAATGGACAGAAGGTTATAGGACTAACTAGAAACACGAAGTACAGATTTCAGGCTAAAGGTTTTTGATATTTTAATCATGCCTTTTCCAGCTATTGACGGAAAATAGCCATTAACAACTTTAATTTTTAACTTTCCAGAACATGGGATATAGGACAAAAATAATTGTAAAAGACTAGTCATATTATCCCTAGCTCCTGAATCTATGTTCCAGGGGACCTTATGAGTAGGAGGATAGATAAATCCTTTTGGAAAATACCTCTGTGGGCAAGGGAATAAGGAGACGAAGGCATAGAAGAGGAATTCTGGGCCTAATTTAGAAGTTTGAACAATTTCTCTACTTGTTCCTTAGTGAACAACAAAGGTTTTCAAAGAGATGGATTCCCAGTGTCTGCAGATTGTTCTGCATGAAAACCTCTTGCTCTTTTTGCATTCCAGTTGGCTGGACTCCAGTGTGCTGGTTTTCCATGTATTTTTCTATCAAGTTACCCTTGTATGCCTTGGCTGGTTGCAGAAATCACACTATAACTTTCCCTTTTCATCCCTTGTTTTTTATTTCATTGAAGGACATGGGAAACTGTCTCGGTGGAA
This sequence comes from Eucommia ulmoides, assembly GCA_016647705.1. NCBI lineage: Eukaryota > Viridiplantae > Streptophyta > Magnoliopsida > Garryales > Eucommiaceae > Eucommia > Eucommia ulmoides. The sequence continues at coordinate 23,185,865 of CM028331.1, forward strand.
CTTAGTAGAGTAGAGTTTTTGTTACCAGATGAAGAAATGAGTAACCCCATAATGACTTGTCTTCTGCTCTCCTCCATCTGACTTTCTGCAAAACAACCTGAATAGATGATAAAGGGTGCTTACTGATATTCGACCTCATACATCGTCAAGTTTATTTATTCCAACTCGAAAAGAGAAAATAAGATCCTTTTCCTACTTCATATATTGGGTACTATCAGTAGCAGCACATGTCCATTTAAAATCACAAAACGTATCTAATTCTTGCCACAATCCTTTGAGTGTGTTATATTATTTAGTAACACTGCTGCTGCCTTGGTTTAATTCTCGGATCTTGTTGGTTATGTTAAAGTAGAAGAAAACATGAAAAGAATGAAATGGCTTGAGTTATGTGTCAGCCTCTCCCTCTATTTATAATAGAAGTAAGGAGACACTACAAAAACCCTACAATACGGGAATTTAACAGAAATATCCATTAACAATCCCCCTCAAGTTAGAGCGTATATATTGTATGTTCCTACTTTGTCACAAATGTACTTTATCCTTGAGCCCTCCTAATGGTTTAGTAAATAAATCAACCAATTGATCGATTGAATTCTCTAGTTTCAATCAACTTCTGCAATAGTTGTTCTTGTATGAAGTGACAATCGACTTCAATGTATTTCGTTCTCTTATGGAAGACTAGATTGGATACAATGTGACGTATTGTTTTATCATCTCATACTAGGTCTATCGTTGAAGAGTGTTTAAATTCAAGTTCTTCCAAGTAATGGTTCAACTAAGTTAGCTCACACATGATATGAGCCATTGCTCTACATTCTGATTTTGCACTTGACCAAGTCACTACCGTCTGCTTTTTACTCTTCTAGAAGAGAAGATTACCTCCAATAAACACAAAATACCCCGTAGTATACTTCCTATCCGAGGGTGATTCAACCTAGTCTACATCTATATAGCCCCTTATTTGAGTATAACCAAAGTTCTAATGTAGCAACCACAACTAGGATCACCTTTCAGATATATGAGGATACAGATCACAAGATCCCAGTGACAAGTCGTGGTACTATCCAATGGTATCCATGAACTGGTTGATAATACTAACAATAAATGAGATATCTAGTCTTGTAATAGTCAAGTAGTTCAAATTCTCAACTAACCTTCTGTCACTGACGCCATTAGTGGTATTCCTTGATCTACCAATAGTTTTGAGTTTGGATCCATAGGCGAGTCAATTGGTTTAGCTCCTAGCATTCTTGTTTTGCTCAACAGATTAAGGACATATTTCTTCTGAGACATGTACATGCCTTGACTTGATCGAGCAACAGTAGGAGCGACTTTCTGGCGACGAGACTATACCTGCAAAGGAGCTACAGAGTGACTGTGTGAGATGGGGTCTGGAGCGGAAAGAGGTGGAGTAAGGGCTGGAGAACTTAACAAAGGAAGTGTAACATCTAGATCATTTGGACAGGAGGATGCAAGAAAGGAGTAAACTCGAAGAACGTAACATCTGTACACCCAAATGAGCCCAAACAAGATAGAGGGCAAACGCGCTTATAAATCCGCCTAATGCTGAACTTCTTTGGACTTACCAGTCTGCATGGTTCTAACTGAATTTGGATTTATAAGTCCGTGAAAACTTGTTTCATTCGGTTCTTTATATCTGAATGTGATGCAACTAGAATGCTATTCAAGGTTAAGAAAAAGAACAAAAAATGCTTGAAACAGAGTCTTTGTCTTGCTCACACTCATGATTTTGTCTGATTTCATCAAAACTTTGGTCGAAAATATAACGTCTTGCTAGGGTTTCAAGTTTCGAAGATGGAGATTTGAGAGTGAAGTTTTGTAGGTGTTTAGATTTTCTGTATGGTAAATATATTATGGGGTGTATATTTAGTTAAAGGCTTTATATTATACTCTTGGTAATTTTACATATGAGTACTATGATAATAATTTTTTTCATCAAAATGGGGTATACATATATTACAAAAATGGGGCGTATAAATAGAATGACAATTAACTTATTTCTTTACCGCTATATTCCATGCCATTTGTCGGAATTATCCATATAATGCACATACACCTAATTGACATAATTATGAATTATAATATCAAATACAAAGTCCATATCTGTTTATAATATCGGAATGTTTAAAAACTTATTTGAAGGATTAAAAAAACGAGTATAATAAAAATAATAATTGAATTATTTAAGGATAATATAATAATTTTCACATTATTTATCTCACAATGAGAACAAAGAAGCCGGATGACAAATTTTGCAGCTCCCGTTTATATTTTATTTTTATTTTTATTTTCATTATTTGGGTGGTTGTAGGTGGTGAGTTGAAGAGGTGCGTATGATTCTTTGACTTGTTATTTTTTTAAAGGCATGTTATGTTAATTTTTTTTAAGGCATGTTATGTTAATTGTTGATTTTCAATTAACTTGGTGACGCAGAAAGGAGAGCTTCCACCGGGGAGAACGCCTGTTTCCAGCACAAGCAACGCATTTCCATTTCTAGATGTTGAGATTGAGAAAGAGTTGAATGAATTAAGGAGAAAGGCCAAGGATTTCTAGGAACGATAGTAATGCTTCCCCCTCCTCCTGTCATCTTCCATCCCTTCTCAACGGCTAGTTGTGGTTGGTTTCTCTGCGCGTGGCGAGCCAGAATTATGAACTGCAAACAAGATTGTTAGCAGGTTTGCTTTGTGCTCTTTACATACTAAAACCAGCCTTTAATGATTTACTTGTATTCCAACCCCAAGAAAATGTTTTTCTTTTTCCTGTATAGCTACCGGTATGTAAAATGATATCCAGTGAGATTGTCTTGTTTAAATTTTATTCTCTTGTATTCTCATGACATGACAGTAGAACTCCATTTCACTTTTCATGGAATTGAAATACAAAATGTTCACATCCACATTTTTGGAATTTTTGTGTTTATACAAGTTTCAATTCTATGGTTCGAATTCTACGCTATCAAATGCTAATACATTGGTGGAATCTCTAATACATTGGTGTCAGGAGATTCTAGACTAAATTCATGAGGCATCAAATGGAGTAGTTCTTTTTATCTGTGGATTATTTTGGAAAATCTCACAAATTTAATATAAGATTTTAACGCCCCTTATCATATGTAACCCTACCTTGCACGTTATGCGATTAGGCAAACAATAGAAGATACTAGACAAACAATGTGGGACAAGCAAACGAGGCTCCCAAACTCAAATCTGATACCATCTTCAAAAGTTTCAGCTTAACAATGTATTGTTGTAAGTGGAAAAATCTTTTTTATATATAGACTATTTTAGGAAGCATCACAGCTTTAATGCAGAATTCTAATTAGGTTGTCCTTCAAAAGATTACAAATTTATGGAGCTATTGCATGTACATTTGCTGGATTGATAATTGAATCTCCTCCACATGGCGTATTTATTGACGTCTATAGAGCATTTATAATGGTTTGAGTCACCTTACGTTCATGTACTAGATGTTCTTCAAGCATGGTGAAAGTTGCACATAGGAAGTTGAAAAATGTTCTTAAAGTTAAGAGAATGACAAGAAGAATGAGTCGGTTTTCATTTGTGTCAGCCTCTCCCTCTATTTATAATAGAAATTAGAAAAAAAAAAAAAAAAAAAAAAAAACCAATACAGAAATGACATAAATACTCTTTAACATTCTTACTCAAGTTGGAGCATATATATGATATTGTATGCTCTCAACTTATTACAAATGTATTTTATCCTTGAGTCCCTTAATAATTTAGTAAATAAATCAACTAATTGATTCAGTGAATTCATAGATCGAGTCTCAATTAGCTTTTGCAACAGTTGTTGCCATATGAAGTAACAATCGACTTCTATGCATTTCGTTCTTTCGTGGAAGACTAGACTAGATGCAATGTGAAGAGTTGTTTGACTATCACAAATAAGGTCCATAGGTGAAGAGTGTTCAAATCCCACTTCTTCCGACAAATGTTTTAACCAGGTTAGCTCCAAGTGGTGTGGGTTATCGCCCTGTATTCTGATTCTACACTTGATCGAACCACAACTGTCTATTTTTTTCTCTTCTAAGAGACTAGTTTATACCGAACAAACCCGCAATACCATGTACTGGACTTTCTATCCGAGGGAGATCCAACCAAGTTTGCATATATATATATATATATATATATATATATATATATATATATATATATCCCTTAATTTGAGTATGACCAAAGTTCTAATACAACAAATCACAACCAGAAGCACCTTTGAGATATCAGAGAATATGAATAACTGTATTCTAGTGACAAGTCATGGGATAATTCTTGAACTAGCTGATGACACTAAGAGGAAATGAGATATATAGTCTCATAACCTTAAGGTAGTTTAACTTCCCAACTAACCGTTTGTATTGCACCAGTGGTACTTCCTAATTTGCTAATAGTTGTGTTTGGATCCATAGGCAAGTGTTAACCCTAAAGGATTCAAGTCCTAATTTGATGGTATTGATGATTCAATGAAGTTGGATTGTTGTCTGGACTAATATCATGTTTGAGATATGTTTACAGTATTTAAAGAATATTAGTTAGAATTATAGTAGACCAAGATGTTGACTTGTCAAAATGAGACGCATTGAACAAGAATATAAATGATCAGCATGATGCAAGACAATGACATGATGAAGATATTTTTTGAGGAATTTTTTTTTTTTTTAAAGGTAAAATAGCACTTATGTTGTTTAGATTCATGATAGCCCGACTAGGATCACTCATTGCACGTCAATATGTCATTAAATACTTATGTATGTTTGATTATGTGCTTAGAAGTGCTTGATTTCTTGCCTTAAAATGTGTCAAAGGTTAAGTTAGTTAAAATCAGTCAATTGGCCTAAAATTTCAATCAACGGATTGTAACCAAACTTTGAAAATATGAAATTTGAGATCAAATGGTCAACTGATTAAGAGAATAGTCACTGGTTAATTCAGGGACGAAAAAAATTGTAAAAAAAACTCAAATGGTCGACTAATCATGAAAAATAGTCGACTGATTGTTTCAGGTTCTTAGAGATTTTAAAAGATGAGGAAAAACTATTGACTGACTGGGTAAACCAGTTGATTGGTTGAATCAAGATCCAAGAACCTTTGAGAATTTTCTTAAACTAGTTGACTAATTATGATGGACAGTCGATTGATCAGTAATGATTTTGTAAATTTTGAGAACGTTTTCTAAAGATCGTTTTGTCTCGGTTTTAACGATTAATATTTTAAATTATTTTTTAAATGTTCTGAAATGATTATAATTGAATAGAAATATTTTTTTATGAAAAATATTTTCGAAATTGAGGGTTTTATCAGAAAATTCATTTTGGTCCTCAAATTTTCTGACTTCAGGATTTGTTCGGTAAAACTTCTTGACCTATATTTTTTGCTAGACTTTTAAACCAATTTGTGACTTGAATATGGACTTAAAAGAGTCTTGATTCATGGTCATTATAGTTGTTATGTATTAGGTCAATGGGTTATAGGTTTAAGGGAGTAAATCAAGATAAATCGAGTCAAATATAACTGTTGGAGATATTTTGAATTTAAGCTTATTTTAGGCTGCGTTTTTTGCTATTATTAGATAGTTTTTGGAAAGTGAATAATCTGGATTTTTTAAAGAGAGAGGGTGATAATCAAATATTAAAAGAGGAAAAGAAAGAGTAATAGAAAATTCAATGAAGAATCAATTGTACTCTTTTGAATCCTGTGAAAGTTTTTCTGAGAAAAAACTCATTTGAAATTAATCAATAAAACCGGTATTCTGAGATTTCAATTCATACATTCTACTAGGAAATCAGTGAGATCGTTCTGATTTATTTCTAGTCTCTCTGTGATGTATATGAGTGATCTACATTGTGCTTATCTTGAGCTTATTGTCACGACTTTAGCACTTTATCTAGCAATCGTACGGCACTTAGCATGATCCGTTGTACTGAGCTTGCCTTTCAACCTGAAACTAACACTCCAAAGAGACTAGAAAGGGACTTAGAGTTTTTAGAGGACACAAGAGCAAAGTAAGAACACAAGAGTTTGGAATGCTTTGTATTGCTCTTTTGAGAAAACTTCCCAAGGATTGTTACAAAGGAAGGCCAAGAGGCCTATTTATAGGGTGGCACCAAGTACACTAATGTTTAGGATTGTGCCACTTGTCATGATCCTACAATGTATCTAGAATATTCATGAATCCTCTACACAACTCTAATTGCATGTACAACATTTCATAAGATTCTATGATATTCTAAGAAAATCTAGCTATGTCAAGATAACTCTAGCAAACTCTAGATTCTTCCGAATTTGTCTAGCTCTATCTTGGAAGTTCTAACATTTTCCGGATTGTTCCGATTCCTTCCAACATATGCTAGTATGCTCTAGAAAATTCTAGATTCTTAGGCACACAATTTGGATATTTGGGGATAACTTGAGCAGGACATGACACATTCCCCCACTCAAGTTTGTGACACCCTCGTCACGCCTTCAAGCTTGAACCTCTCGATATGATCCTTGAATTTTCATAATGTGTCTTCAGGTTCCTAGCTTGCTTCGATGTCTGGGGCATTCTTCCATTTTACCAAGTATTCATGATAATTTGGTACACCCCTTGGTTGTATCAGGCGATCTGCTAAAATAGAGTCCACCTCTCTGTCAAAGGAGGTTACTACTGCAGTGGGGGCCCTCTTCGATTCTCCTCGCCTTGGGTCTTCCTTGTCTCCATGATAAGGCTTTAACATGCTTACATGATAGACCGGGTAGATTTTAAGCTTAGGAGGTAATTGCAATTTGTAGAATACCTTACCCACTCGCTTGATAACTGGAAATGGCCCTTCATACTTCCGTATCAACCCCTTATGAACCTTCCGCAAACTTTTGAATTGCTAGGGTAATAACTTGACAAGGACCAGATCCCTTTCTTGAAACTCGACAAACCTCCTATTTTTGTCAACCCACTTCTTCATTTGTTTTGCTGTCTTGTTCAGGTATGATCAGGCCGACTCCGCTTGCTCATGCCATGCTTTTGCTAATCTGAAGGCCGCAGGACTTTTCCTTTTATAGCTCGTTGCCAAGGCATGAGGGGTCATGGGTTGCTGTCCCATGATGATCTCAAAGGGACTCTTGTTAGTGGACTCGCTCCGCTACAAGTTATAAGAGAATTGGGCTACATCCAACAACTTAGCCCAATCATGCTGATTGGCACTAACGAAGTGCCTAAGATAAAGCTCCAGCAAGGCGTTGGCACGCTCGGTTTGTCCGTCAGTCTGCGGATGAAAACTTGTAGAAAAGTTCAAGTCTGAGCCTAACAACTTGAACAATTCTATCCAAAACTTCCCCGTAAATCGTGGGTCTCGATCGCTCACAATGTTGGATGGGATTCTCCAATGCTTCACAACATGCATGAGGAATAACCACGCAGTCTCGTCGGCAGTGCAATCCGTAGGGGCTGGGTAACCAATCCCTAGTGAATCATGACATTCCTTGATCAACTCATTTCTTAAGTTTCCCCACTTCAACACGTAGATGCGATTTTCCTTGGCGTAGAATAGTCTATCACTCAGCCAAAATCGCCTTGTCTTTCCTTCTTTGATGAGGGTGAGGAGGTTTTGCGCCAAGGCACATGCTCTAATCCTTTCCACCAAAGGGCTGTTTGGTCTACTCAAGACTGCTAGCTCCGCCTTCCGACTGAGCGCATAGGCTACCACATTCGCCTTTCCAGGCTTGTACTCCATCTTGTAGTCAAACTCTACTAAGAAATCTTGCTATCGAGCTTGCTTGGGGCTCAACTTCTTTTGCGTTTGGAAGTAGCTAGTAGCTACATTATCCGTTAATCACGAAGTGAGAACCCAACAAGTAGTGTCGCCATACTCGTAAGCAATGAATGATGGCCGTCATTTCCTTCTCTTGCACCGTGTAGCGACGTTCGGTGTCGTTGAGTTTGATACTCTTGTAGGCAATCAGACGATCTTCTCGCATTAATACTCCACCGATGGCAAAGTCTAAGGCATCTGTGTGTAGCTCGAACATCTTAGAGTGGTCTAGTAAGCATATTACTAGTTCTTGACTAACAGCTTTCTTCAAGTCTTCGAACGAAGCTTGGCATTCGCTCGTCCACTCCCAAGACTTGTTTTTCTTGAGCAGGTCAGTCAGTGGGGCTGCTCTTGCTGAATGAACCGTCTATAGTAGTTCACCAATCCGAGGAAAGACCTTAACTCGGGGACCTTAGTGGGAGGTTCCTATTCTTGGATAGCTTTTATCTTAGCTCCGTCCATCATGACATTTCCATCCTTTATCTTAAGCCCCAAGAACATCACCTCATCTTGGGCAAATGAACATTTCTCATTCTTGATGTATAGCTTGTTTTGCTTTAGGACCTCGAACACTTTCCTCAAATAATCAAGGTGTTTTTCCAAAGTCTAGCTATATATCACAATATCGTCAAGATATACTACCACGAACCGATCGGGGTAGGGATGGAAAATCTTATTCATGTGGGTACAAAATGTAGCCGGTGCATTGGTAAGACCAAATGGCATAACTAGGAATTTATAAACACCATACCTCGTTACGCATGTGGTCTTGGGCTCGTCTCTTTCCGCTATACAAACTTGGTCGTATCCTGACCGCAAGTCCAGCTTCGAGAAGTATCTCGCGTTCCCTAGTTGATCGAATAAATCGGCAATGAGCGGAATAGGGTACTTGTTCTTTACCGCAATCTTGTTTAGAACCCGATAGTCAATGCACATCCTTAGGGAGTCATCATTCTTCTTTTGAAAGAGCACCAGGGCACCAAACAGGGCTTTGGAGGGTCTGATGAAGCCAGCATCCAACAATTCGTTGAGTTGCTTTCGTAGTTCTGTAAACTCTAAATTTGCCATCCTATAGGGACTCATTGCTGGTGGTTTCGTGCCAGGCACCAACTCAATTTCATGATCCACTTCCCTTCTTGGTGGTAACTATTTAGGTAACACATCCGACATCACGTCTTGGAATTTGTCCAAGACGGCTTGTACCTCCGTAGGCAAGCTTTGTTGGGGTCGCACCTCTTCATCATCATATTCTTTTAAGATGGCCAAGTAACTCTCTTTAATCCCTTCTTGAATTGGAAAGCCAAGAGAACTTGGGCCGCAGGCTTGGCAGCCCTTTCCGTTGGTACCACACAAGCTTTTGTATCATTCATAATGCACATAGAGTTTGAAAATGGGACTAGTAAACCTCTAACCTGGTCCAAGAACTCTATTCCAAAGACAACTGAGAAATCATCCATGAGCGCCACTGACAAATCAACTTGGCCAGTCCAAGCACCAAGACTAGCTTTAACTCCACGAGCAACTCCTTAAAGAGGCTGTGTTGCCGAGTTCACGGCTTTGAGGGATCCTCCTCCTTTAACAAGCTTGAGACCGAGTCTCTTGGTTCCATCAAATAAGATAAAGTTGTGGGATACACCTGTGTCGACCAAGGCTTTAGTGATCTTCCCATTGATGGTAGCATCCACGAACATCAACCCTTTTACACAGGTCTCTAGCGCATTTTGCAACGCACTGAGTAGTTGCAACGATCCCATCATTGCGCCTTCATCCTCATTGCCTTCTATTTGGTCATGCTTGGAGACAACTAAGGCATTCATTGCCTTTCTCTTTGGGTATTCTCGTTCCCAATGTGGTTCACCACATATAAAACACGTTACTTGGGGTTTTGAGGAATCACGATCTTCTATTTTTTTCTCCTTGTCTCGCGGCTTGAACGAGGAGCTTTCTTTGTAACTCTTGTAGCCCTAACTTTTGGTATGGCCTCCCCCATTCTTTCCTCCACCAAACTTTTTATCCTTGACCTTCGAACTTTCTTTGTTTGTGGAGTAGTCGACTAAGCTCTCAGCAACTGCAATGGCCAAAAATAAGTCTTGGACACCACGTCATTTGAGCTTGGTTTTTGCCCACGACTGGAGACCATCCATGAATAAGAACAACGCATTGTTGTCCGATGTGGCAGGGACTTCTAGCAACAAGGTTGTGAATTCCTTTACATAGTCCCTTATGCTGCCCGTTTGCTTCAGTCTTCGAAGTTTACCCCTCGCCTCTTCCTCAGTATTCAAGGGGAAGAATTGACTTTTAAGCTCTTTTTTGAAATCATCAAAGGAGTCTATTTTGCAAACACCTCGTTTCACCTCTCCATGCTTTCGTCTTCACCATAGCATGGCGGTATCGATTAGGTACATGGCAGCCGTTTGGATCTTACAGGCATGGTCCGTTATGCTAGTCACCTCAAAGTACTGTTCAAGCCCCCATAGGAAGTTCTCAACTTCCCTAGCATCCCTAGCACCATCAAAGGTCTTTGGCTTGGGAACTTCCACCTTATTAGCCTCAATAATGGTAGTTGCGCTAGTTCTCGAAGCCACAACTCATTTGCAAAGTGCTAGTTCACCCACCATATCCTCTACTCTAAGTAGTACATTGTTGATCTCTCTTTGAAAAAGATCACGTACCTTGGCTAGTTCGAACTTTAGCCCATCAATCTCTTGTCATAGCCCATTATCTAGCCCATCGAGGGACATCTTTATTGCAGCATGAATCTCCGCATCCTCGGCCTCGAAGCCATTGCAGCGTTCCTCCAGGATATCCACTCGATCAAACACCTCACCCAAACTGTCGTGCATGTTCCCTATCCGTGCTTCCAGGCTAGAGATTATGTCTTTTGACTTGGCTCGAGACTCCTTTTGTGGTGGTTTTCGAACTTTCTCACGCCTACGTTCCGCTAGTGGAGCTTCCATGCTTGGTGTGACTGGGGTACTAGTCTTCCTTATGCCAAGGCTAGCAAAACTTCAACCTGGAGCTCTAATACCAACTGTTAGCCAGTGGATGAAAGCTTGTAGAAAAGTTCAAGTCTGAGCCTAACAACTTGAACAATTCTGTCCAAAACTTCCCCGTAAATCGTGGGTCTCGATCGCTCACAATGTTGGATGGGATTCCCCAATGCTTCACAACATGGTTGAGGAATAACCGCGCAGTCTCATTGGCGGTACAATCCGTAGGGGCTAGGTGACCAGCCCATAGTGAATCATGGCATTCCTTGATCAGCTCATTTCTTAAGTTTCCCCACTTCGGCACGTAGATGGGATTTTCCTTGGTGTAGAGTAGTCCGTTACTCAGCCAAAATTGCCTTGTCTTTTCTTCTTTGATGAGGGTGGGGAGGTTTTGCGCCAAGGCATCATGCTCCAATCCTTCTTTAATCCTTTCCACCAAAGGGTTGTTTAGTCTACTCAAGGTTGCTAGCTCCGCTTTCCGACTAAGCACATCAGCTACCACATTCGCTTTTCTAGGCTTGTACTCCATCTTGTAGTCAAACTCTGCTAAGAAATCTTGCCATCGAGCTTGCTTAGGGCTTAACTTTTAGCAAAGCTTCAACCGGGAGCTCTGATACCAATTGTCACGACCCTAGCACTTTATCTAGCAATCGTGCAGCACTTAGTACGGTCCGTTATAGTAAGCCTGCCTTTCAACCTGAAACTAACACTCCAAAGATACTAGAAAGGGACTTAGAGTTTTTAGAGGACACAAGAGCAAAGTAAGAACACAAGAGTTTGGAATGCTTTGTATTGCTCTTTTGAGAAAACTTCCCTAGGATGGTTACAAAGGAAGGCCAAGAGGCCTATTTATAGGGTGGTACCAAGTACACTAATATTTAGGATTGTGCCACTTGTCATGATCCTACAATGTATCTAGAATATTCATGAATCCTCTACACAACTTTAGTTGTATGTACAACATTCCATAAGATTCTAGGATATTCTAGGAAAATCTAACTATATCAAGATAACTCTAGCAAACTCTAGAGTCTTCTAGATTTGTCTAGCTCTATCTTGGAAGTTCTAGCATTTTCTGGATTGTTCCGATTCCTTCCAACATATGCTAGTGTACTCTAGAAAATTCTAGATTCTTAGGCACAAAATTTGGATATTTGGGGACAACTTGAGCAAGACATGACATTATTCTTGAAATCAAATTTTGAATCTGATAAAATTGTTTTCTGTAAAACTCACTGGTATTTATTTTGAAAATCAATTTCTAAATTAAAACGATTTGAAATATCTGGTGCATTTGATTATGTGCTTCACTGTGCTAAAATCCAGATTTATATAAAATGATTGCTTAATTGTTTGTCTTGTAACCCGTGCACACTTCTATCACCTAGTTCTGAATGTCAATTGAATTTAATCTTTATAAGTGTTGGTAGAAACTATTTATGAGAAAAACAAAGGATTTTTTTGTATTGTCGTAAGGTTGTAACTTAGACCTAAATGTACCTGATCTGAGTGAGAGTGTGATTTACTGTAAAGGGAACTTACTAAATCGGGATTGTACATGTTCGGTTCTCACCTGAGAAAATGATCAAAATTTAGTGGATTAATTCCCTACGAAAGCTTAGGGGAGTAGACATAGACAAAAGTAACTTGCTGAAATCCTATAAAATTTCTCATTTCAGGTTTCTCTATCTCTATCTGTTTGTGTGTGCCTAGAAATAAAGCTTCCTTGCTTAACCAAATAAAACCAACTAGCTATAAATTATTTGATTAAAATTTTTAAAACTAACAAATTCACTCATCTCTTGGTAGACCTTTGGTCTAACAACTAGAAAGCTTAGATAGTGACAGAGAAAATCTTAGACTAGTGACTAGGAATTTTTATTGATACACCAAAAGAATTCTAGGGGAAAAAAGAAAATTCGACACATCCAAAGTTAAATTCTTCAATTTCCATAAGACTGGACATTTTCAATCCCACCACCCAGAGCCAAAGAAAGAACATACCAAATAGACAAGAGGCATTCCTCGAAAGGGAAGAAGAATGCCATTGCCATATGGGATGATAACGACAGCAGCAACTCTGATAGCTCTAGCAGTTAGGAGGAGACTAAAATGCCAACCTTAATTGCCAATGAGGTGGGTAATGATCTTAATTTAACTTTATGAACTAACTCTAAATGTATAAACAATTGTAACAGCCTACATGATGTACTTATGGAAACTACGAAATTTGTTGTAAGATTAAGTAAAACAAATTCTGCTACAAAAATGAATGTCGTTGAGTTTCAAGAAGAAAATGAAACTATGAATAAAATTCTTCTAGAATCTCAAAGTAAAATAAAATGGTTGAAAACTAGAGTTGAGGTTTTGGAAAAATCAAATGATGACTTGGCCTTGAAAAATCAATCTACTGAAAAAGATAAAGCACGATTTGAAAACCTAAACCTAAAAACCATGAGTATTGAAAATGATATAATAGTTTTCAAGAATGATTGTCATGTAGTAGATAAAAAAAAAAATTAGCCTTGAAGTTAACAATAGTGTATTGAGACATACTCTTGAATGCTCTAATTGTGACCTTAATGAACTATGTGTGGTATCCTAAAACTAATAATCTCCCTATATGTTATTTTTGTGATAGAAATGATCTACCCCATGTCTTTCCCTTTGTCGCAACACATGCACTCGTAAGGAAGGACCTATGAAAAGTTTAGCACCTAGATGAAAATCTTGTGTTGCAGGCTATAAATCCTAGAGGATTAATAGAAATGAGAGATTGTTTCCATTATAAAATGGAATTCAAAGATTTCAAATTCCGTGCCAAAATACATATGCGTGGAAACCAAAAGCATTGTGCGATAAAGGCAAAGAAAAGGTGCATGATCAGAAACATTTGCACCCACCAACAAACAACGGCAAAGCCATCCTTTCTCCATATGCAAGAAGGTCCAACCACATATTCCACAGTTCATAAAACTTGTTAAAGTGTCGGACATCTGACTTGCAAATTAGGCGAGTCGATAAATGGTTCTGAGACAACCATTGAAAATGAGCTTAATCCAAATGTCTAAGAATCATGCCGCATGTGATTCCCTTCAAATCACAGGACTAGGATAGAATATTCATACATACATGCCTATGTTATTACATGATTTTGTTTATGGAAATTGTCTTGTCTTATTAAATCACTCACAATTGACACATGAGGCTTCATAAATTGCTAATAGGCACATCTTCACTACTCCACAGTGTTACTTATGTACTAAAGTTTATTATTAGCATACAATCGTTAAGTATAATGATTTATGGGGTATATAATCCCCTCAAGATTAATTTTGAAATTTTAAATTTAATAAAAACAAGTAACAAACCTAAGAAAATTGAGTCCTTTCAAATTTTAAGAAAATGAAGAATAATGAAAATCTGAAAAATTAGTTGACCGATAATACAGCCAGTCGACCAATACAATTTAATTAAAAGGAAGTATAAGCTTATGGTTGGATCGTTTGACCAACTAACCTACCTGGTCACCCGAAGTTTGCGTATTAAATTTCTTGCAATGACGGTTAATTTTTTATTATCTTCACATTCCCATACCTCTCTTCATATCCCAACACCAACAAGCTCAATAAATATCCTCATATTGATCAAATCCATGCAGTTTGAAGGTCCATTCTCAGGATTTTCTCTACCCTAGGACAACATCCTGTTTTTTGCGCAATTTGCCATGTTAGTTTATCCCTTCTTTGTGTAAATATTCCTAGATAGCTTTCTAAACTTAAGATCTTATGATTGTCATCACCTTTCCTCTTAGACACTTTCCTAGGTCATGTACACTTGAAAAATCCATTTACCATGACCCGAAAATCCATTGCCAAAAACCCAAGTTGGGAAAAATAAAAAAAGAACTCAATCTAATCCCAGAAACACCTTTGAAAATTAATCCCAACTCGATTCTTCTATTTGTCTGAGGAAGATCACTGATAATAGATAATACCTAACCATACTTCCAACTAGACCCACAAATTTTGAATCCATAGAAAACCAAGGCATTGATAATCATGCCTCTACTAAGAACGTTAGATGAGAACCATTTGTCACAATCCACGACTCTCAATACTCTAACGGCTCGTTTGGTTGGATAGAATGGAATTAAGGTGGAATAGAATAGGAAAAAAAATGAAATGAAAGAAGGAATATAATGGATTTATCAATGGAATCATTATTTCATTCATTTGTTTGGTTGTCATGAAATGAGAGATGGAATAGAATAGTAAAATATAGCGAAATTCCCAAAATGCCATTTTAGATATTAATTTTGAATATCTATTTAATAATAAATTATTTAAAAAAATAAATAAAATGAATACAAATAAATTTGGCTCTAATTAATACGTTAGTACATATATATACACACACACATAATATATATATACACATTATATGTATATATATAGTATATGCAGTGTGTATATATACATTGAGTTGGTTTGCCCGATGGATGAATATTGACATAGGCTTTGGGAATGGGTATTTGTGTATTTTAATATTTTATTCCATTGGGATGGATTTGATTTCATCCCATCTACAATGAAATTAAATTCCCTACTTTTTCATTCCAATTGAATCAATTTTGTTATTCCATTGGACAACCAAACATGGGCATCGGAATAAAGGGTGGAATGGCGATTCCATTCCACTCTGATTCCGTTCAACCAAACATGTCGTAATTGTATTAAGATGTTCATTACGAATCCAAAGAGGGGTATGTGTCATGTGTTCACAGGAAACAAATCAACCTTACCAAAGATCTCCTAACCAAAATCTTTAAGGTTCCTTTTAGACAAATTGCTCTACAACAAATCACTACATGGATAAAACATTTATGTGAACTACAATCATGATGCTACACTTGAAATACTTTATGAAAATAAACCTCTCGTAGTAGGAAATCTGTCTATCATTTATAGACTACTACTAGCCATCGTTAACCACACTCTAGTACTTAGAGAAGGCAACCATGCTACACTCACTTAGTTTGAAACATATCCTCTCTATTTTCCTATAAATAGTGTCAAGATTGACCTTCCCTCTCTTATATTCAGCACCACGACACATCAATTAGGAAACTCCGGTGGCATTATTCCTCATAGGAACATTCTTGCTCCTGTCTTTTAATTCTTCAAAATCCCAATCTTTCTAGAGATCACATCCTCTCTGTCCTAGACATGGAAGAAATGTCATTCCCTCAATATATCTCATGCGTTATCCCTTAGTAAATGGGGAGTGGGTCAAAAAGGGTAAAATATAATAAGGATCTTCTTCCCAATCTAGAAAGGGAAAAGATAAAGTTCTTAAAAAATATATATATGTAAAAAAGGAGGAAGAAGAAGAACGCAATGGACGTGATGGTCATGACGAAGAATATAAAAATCTTCATACTTACATGACCCAGAGGTTCAATGAGATGGATTTGCAAATGCTCGACATGAATGGATAAATAGGCGGCATTGAATGAAGGATCTACATAGTCCCCAAGCACCTGCAAGAGTTAAAGACTTACGGCTCGTTTGGTTGAACGGAATGGAATGGAAGAAGTAATGGAATAAAAGAAGAAATAGAATGGAATTGTCAATGGAATCACTATTCCATTCTCTTGTTTTGTTGGTATGAAATGAGGAAAGGAATGGAATAGTGAAATATAGTAAAATTCCTATTATGCCCTTATGAAATTATTATTTCATTCTCTTATTTGGTTGGTATGAAATGAGTGAAAGAATGGAGTGAAATATAATAAAATTTTCATTATGCCCCAATAAAATTTTATTATATTTCACTATTCCATTATTTCCCTCATTTTATTATATTTCACTATTCCATTCAATTTTAAGTTTCTGTTCTCTAATTTCTGTTTCTGTTCTCAATTTTCAGTTTCTATTCTCTAATTTCTGTCTTTATTCTCAATTTTCTATTTTCGTTCTCAATTTTCTGTTTATGTTCTCAATTTTCTATTTATGTTCTCAATTTTCATTTTTTCTTCTCAATTTTCAATTTCCGTTCTCAATTTTCTGTTCTCCAATTTTCTGTTTTTGTTCTCAATTTTCTGTTTCTGTTCTCAATTTTATGTTCTCTAATTTCTATTTCTGTTATCTAATCTCATGTTCTGTTCTCAATTTTCAAGGACTTAATTATAAGGGCTATTATGTAATTTAGGATGTTGATTTCATTGGGTTGAAATCTCATTCCAACCCATCTCAAATGGAATCTTATTCCACCACGTTTCATTCCAATGGAATCACAAAAGTGATTATATTGGAGAACCAAATAACGAAATAGGAATCGAGGGCAGAATGCAATTCCATTTTGCCCCCGATTCTGTGCAACCAAACATGCCGTTAGTTTTTCTTACATGCGCAACACTAATGCTAGATTTAATAATTTGCAAGTATCCATGGGAGAGTTATCCGAATACTTGCATTCTTAACTGTCATTCCATTATCCTCCACGTCTAAATCTATAGATTTTAAGTTCTATATTTTGACTATGATGTAATTGGAAGTGAAGCTTGACCTTGGTTTGTAATAGTAATAGTGTCTGATAAGGGATTAGTCTAACCAACCCAAAATTTAACCACATGTAAGGACAAAATCACATGTAAATTTCGTGCTCATGAGCAGCTTTGGATAACGTATATGTGCCAAGCACGTGATCCCAAGACTGTTAACTAGTAACCGTGAATACTGCCCAATAACCAAAGAGAATCCAAGGCACAAAAAATATAAAGGAGTAAGTAAGACTTAATCGAGGCCATAAGATCGATCTAGTGATGAGTTTGTCCTCGGGACCATCGAAAATAAAATTGTACTATTCCCAGCTCAGGTGTGCACCATGCTTAGGAGCCATTGTAGCTGCCCCTTTATATATGGAATGAGTAGTTATGACTCAAATGTAATGGTCCATTAATCTCATAATCCAATAGAATCCCGAGAACTAATGAGGATTGACCATGATATGGAAGATTTTCCAAAAAAATATTTCATCTCCTATAAATAATACAAAAGGGGTCTAGCCAAGGTTGTGCACATTTTTTCCAAATATTACTCTGCCAAATTTCCTTTAAAATAGTCTATTGATTCTCACGCCATAAGTGTATCGTCGGTAGGCCCACCCGTGTGTGCATTATTCTGCAAGAATCCCAAAGCTAAGGAAGATCACATTCCGAATCTCAAGGACCATCCCTAACGATTCAGATTTTGGCATCATCGAATTCGCGCCATCTGTGAGAAATGACTAACTGTATTTTCTCACAATTTTGAGAGATTTATATGGTTAGTTTGAAATCTGGAACAATGACCAATGAACAAGAAAACGAGACACAACCCATCCATCATGGCGAATCCATGGATTGGCCCTTTTGGTGAATCTTCTTTGCTATTGATGGACTTTATGAGAGAGGTTTGTGACCTTTCCCAGAATGTGCCTAGGATGGCTGATCAAAACCAGTTGAAACCACCACCACTTGTTCCAAAAGTCTTTGTTCATCCCTACAATAAAGCACAAGTCATTGTTGACGAACAACGAAGAATCTAACAAGAACATCATGGGGAAGAAGAACTACAACGATAGCGAAAGAACTAGGAAGAGAGCTAGAACTACTCTGTAGAAATAGGGAATAAACACTACTCGGTACACAGCTAATGTAGATTAGGGATAAGAAGCTGGTAAAATGGAGTCCACCCTTGAGAAATAGGGAAAAGCCTGTAATTTAAACAAATTGTGTGATTTAATTCGAGATCACGGTCACACCACCAACAATTGCTATGACCTCAAGAATGAGATTGAATAACTCATTTGGAAGGGTCATCTGAAGAGGTTTATGATGGACCGTAAATAAGGTGATCAACAAGAAGAAGATGTTCAAGACAGACTTGAGGTATTGCTCAAATAAGGACGATCCACAAAGGGTTTCGCTTGGGATGAGTATCAAGGACTGAGCACAAGGCCTGTGCTGATAAAGGCAAGAGAAAGATACAGGACTACGTCTTTAAAGTGACCAAAGCCCATGAATTGAACACAAGGCTATTACATTCAGGAAGACCTCAGAGACCCCTCACGATAACACTTCGGTTGTCATATTGCAAATCACCAACTACAAAATTGTGTGAGTGTTGATCGACAGTGAAAGATTGGTAGAGATAACCTACCTTATGGCATTAAACAAGATGGGTATCATTCATGACCAACTGAAGCGCTTGATAATGCCCCAGGTTAACTACGAAGGCAAAACCATCAAACCCTTGGGTGGGTTAATGCAAGTTAGAGTTAGGAATGAGACTAAACACACTATGGTGGATGTTAGATTCATGGTATTAGATTTCCCTTCAGCCTATAATGCTACAATAGGCTAACCTCATCTATATACTTTGATGGTGATCACATCAACTTATCACCTAACAATGAAATTTTGAACCAACAATGGGGTCAGAAAAGTATGTGGAAACCAGAGTATAGCTAGGGAATACTTCATAACTGAAATGAATATTCCTAAATAGTAATTATACGTCCACGAAGAAGAGAAATATGTTCTTCCCGGAGACATGGTTGAACCCCCAATGAAAGGGGTTATCGTCGTCTCGTGCACCTAATAGGACTTTCTCAATTTTTATTTTCTATTGTGTTTTACCTAATAGGTTCATACCAAAAGCTAGATGAGAAAATTAATTAATTAATTTAGGTGACGTTTGGTAACCGTTTCTATTTCTATCCCAACAGTGGGATGAGATGGGATGAGAATTTTGTTTCCTTCTTGGGAGTAGAATCGCGTTTGGTAACGACAATTTTTTTTTTTAATTTTTTTTTTTGTGTGAACAGAATCGCGTTTGGTAACGATTTTATCCTAAAATCATTTTTATTTTTTTTTTGAGAATTTTTTTTTTTGTTTTGGCCGGACGGCGACGGCAGTTGGGTGATGGTGGGCGGCCAGCGATGTCGGAGGTGACCGACGACGGTCGCTGGAGATGGCCGGTGGTCGGCCGGCGAATGAACAGTGACAAATGATTTTGGGAATGGAATGGGAATAATGAGAAACAAGTTTTTTTTTTGTTTCTCATTTCTTAAGAAAAAAGTGGGCACAATTCTCAAATGGGAATGGAATGGGAACAGGAACAAAAATTACCAAACGCTATTTCCAAACAGAATTCCCAAAAATTTGGGAATGGGATGAGAATTTCTGGAACGGTTACCAAACATGGCCTTACTAATCAATTAAAATTATAGCAATTCTAATTTTGTCCTTCCAAAAGAGCACACTTTTGCCCCAAGGCATTTTCTCCAAATATCAGTCAAGTCTAACCACATATCATAATCTTGTCTAGTTGGTAGCAATTTCACCAAGAGAACTTCATCATGTATGATTTTCGTATCATATTATTTCTCTATCTTGTGTTTTCGAAAGGACTAACAGGTTATGGATAAAGTCAAAACTCCTAGTCCGATCATATGTATATTAATTGATAATATAATTCTTCATAACACCAATTAAAATCTCATCCCAATCATTACGGCCATGTTTGGTAACCATTCTCATCCCATCCCATTTCCAAATTTTTTGGATCTGTTTGGGTATAGCGTTTGGTAAATCTGTTTCTATTCGCATTCTCATCCCAAAATCAAGAATCATTCCCACTTTTTTTTAAGAAGTGATAAACAAAAAAAAAAAAAAATTGTTTCCTATCATTCTCATCCCATTCTCATTTCCTAAAAAAGACACGCCCGTCATTTTCTGATTTGTTAGTGAGATCCACTCTTTAAACTTTATAAGCCCTATTTTCTTTCTCTTTTTTTTTTTCTTTTTTTTTTCTTCTTCTTGTTCTTCGTGTTCTTCGCATATGGTTTGTCCCTCCTCCTCCATCTCGTCGCCATCGTCGTCCTTCTCTTTTTTCTCGTCGTCGTCCTCCTCCATCTCTTTCGCGTCTGCTTCGCCTCCGTTTCGTCTCTGCTTCTTCTCCTTCGCGTGTTCTTCTTCACACGGTTAGGGTTTCGATGTCAAAATCAAAATCGATTTCTTAGCGTGGTTAGCATTTCGATTTCGAAATTGAAATCGATTTCTTTGCATGGGTAGGGTTTCGATTTCGAAATCGAAATCGATTTTGATTTCAAGGGTTTAAATGACAGCTCGTTCGATTTCGATTTCAAGGGTTTAAATCGATTTCAATTTCGGTATCGATTTCAATTGGGGTTTAGGTTTTCGATTTCGATTAGTGTTTAGGATTTCGATTTTGATGTCAATTAGGGTTTAGGATTTCGATTTCGATTGAGTTTGTGATTTCAATTTCGATTAGGGTTTAGGATTGATGATTTCTCGATTGTGATTTAGGGTTCGATTGCTTGATGATTGTTTGATTGTGGTTTAGGGTTCGTTCTTGATTTCTAGGGTAAAATCATTACCAAACGCGATTCTGTTCGCAGAATTAAAAAAATAATTATCGTTACCAAACGTGATTCTACTCCCAAGAAGGAAACAAAATTCTCATCTCATCCCATCTCACTGCATAGGATAGGCACAAAATGGTTACCAAACAGGCCCTACATTACTCTAGCCATAGAATTGTATGAAACTATATTAAATTGAATCCACCGAGGACACATATCTCTTTCTTGAAAGTTATAAATCATATCTTGCATACTCATATTTACATACTCGTATATTCACATGTATTCGTAATTAGAGTACAACATTTAGTATTATTGAAGTATGAAAACTCATACATGTAACTTACAGTACCTCAAGTTTAAAGATCACAAATACAATCATATCTCAAATATCCTATTTTGACATTGAGCAAACTATCATGTAATATATCAAGGATGATCACGTTCAGTTCCCTAATATACAAGAAAGTCCCCTTGTGGTTACTCTAGTATCTCACACTAATGATTTGAGATTCACCACTCTCAAAAGAAAAAATAATAAAACAAATTAGCCTAAATTGTTGAAGATCAGTTTTCAACAATCCAATACAGACTAGGAACAATTAAGAATATTAAGTTATCAGATGTCTTTGGCCTCCGCATTTTAATCACCTTAAAGAACTAAGACATTTCAACTTGTCTATAGCCACATTGATATAATATCAAAAATATATTTTATTATTTATTTATTTGAGATTATTGATAGAAACAAGCCCGCACAGGATTGTCTACATGGGTATCCTCAACAGAAGTATTGCAGGTGCCACTCTAAAATGGCTAAATCGCCTAAAAATACCATTCTATGTAAGGTATTTAGTGTTCTTAATTGTGTATTTAGTGGTTAATGATGAGAAATCAACCCTTGACCAGAAGAAGGCCTAGTGTCAAACCTATAAGGTGGTCCAAAATCCCCTCCAATGGCAAGTGGCCACGTAGGAACCGCGGTCTCTCCAGGTGCGACCCATGCTAGGGCTGTAATTAGAGATATGGCCCATCATAAATAAGCCTATAAATACCCCCCATTTTTCAGTGAACGAGAGAAAAGATCCAAGATTGTATTCCCAATCAAAGATACTGGGATTCCGCCCAAGTTCCCAACTAAAAATACAAAACATTAAAATCTTTAACCAAATTCAAGATTTGGAGACTAAACAACGAGATTAAAAGGAAAGTATAAAGTCTTCACATAGGTCTTTTACATTTCTGCACTCCTCTTTCCCCTCTAAAGTCTTTGACGTGGTCATTCTTTAAATTTGCATGCATTTGATTTAAAGAGGTATTAGGACCGAGTTACACTTATCTCTAGGATCATGCAAGATGCATTAGTAAGCAAAGGTTTCAGAAGGTCTCTAATGAAGGTTTATGCACCTTTAAGATATATATGGTTAAGTGATTCAGGCAATAATAATGTAAAAGACTTGAACCTTCACATTATTTCTCCTTTGAGCTAAAGAAGATAGCCGTTTTAGTTTCTTGTCAAAACCGAAGGAATCAAACATAAGGATGGGGGGCCAAGGCCATATCCCCATTCCAAACCTAATGTCATGATTGAGGATGGTTCATTATCATATTGTCAGTATGTACAATTTGTCTTAGAATTTTATGATGTGGAAGAAAAAGGTTGGCACTATGTTTGGATTTTCATAACCTTGGAGCACTAAATGAGAAAACTTTTTCTATATATCTTTATTATTATGCTAATTTATATATAGCAAGACCAATTTATGTTGTTATAGTGTCCATCTTCATAGAGAAAATTTCTCATAAAAAATTCCTAAGTATTTCTAATGTAAGCTTGATTTCGGTAGAAAACATTTGCATGATATCTAATCCCAAAAAAAAAAAAAAAAAAAAAAAAAAAAAAAAAAAAAAAAATCACTTGTAAATTTGAATCAAACCCCAAAAAGCTAGGACTAGGAAGTCATATAACATCCCATTATCTTTTTTGGCATTCTATGTGGCATTAAATGTTACAAAAATAGATTTTCGAAAATTGCTTAAATTCAATTTGCTTAAAATTTGCTAAAATAGTATTCCATGAAATGCTCAGCATCTTTGTATCCAAGCATGTTTAGAAGATGCTAAAATAGCCTCAAGATAATTTAGTTCAAAAGTGACATGTTTAACTCCAAGCATCTTTGTATGTCCAATTTTGCATGACATTTTTTGGCATGATTAGAGTTAGAATGAGCATTTGAGTGTTGAACAACTTTTGAATATTTAGATATAATCTACAACTTTCATGTTTTATATTTTTCATTTAAAATTATTTAACTGAATATTTTGACGCATTTTGACCAGAACATCTTAAAATTCTATATGTTATTAGAAATTCAAACAAACTTAATTAATCAAAGCATAGTAATTTGAACAAGTAAACTAGAACAATATCACTAGAATTTTCTTAAGTAGATCGAACATAAGATTCAAACCTAGTTAGCAAAAACAACGCTCTATTTGACCAAGAATATTTCACAAAAATCTCTCTCAAAAATATTTCAGAATAAGATTTAACATCTCTTTTAAACTCTGACATTATATGTATTTTTAATGATGTTCTTGATTATCGTATATGAAATCTGCAGGTCTATATATATAAAATTTAAACCATGCCTGTATTGGCTAATTTTTGAAGGATGTGCCCAAAAATAGCATATATAGACCCT
This sequence comes from Eucommia ulmoides, assembly GCA_016647705.1. Classification (NCBI taxonomy): domain Eukaryota; kingdom Viridiplantae; phylum Streptophyta; class Magnoliopsida; order Garryales; family Eucommiaceae; genus Eucommia; species Eucommia ulmoides. The sequence continues at coordinate 23,209,816 of CM028331.1, forward strand.
ATATATAAAAATATTTTAAATCTGTAATATTTGACCTAGAAATAAACTTTTAAAACTCAAGATTTAGTCCCAAAATTTTTTGATTTAAACCCCATAAAGATAGAAAGAAATTTTTTCAGTAAAAATCATAGAATCAAATAATAAATTAACTAAATCATAAGATCTTCTAAATATACTATGTATCTCTGAAAATCACTCAAAACCCATTTCAATATAAAATATAAATGTTTAAATTCTAGAAAGATGGGTAGAATATCTTTTAAAACATTTTGGTCAAAGATATGATTTTTACTCATTCGATTGACCAGCTCTTCAAGCGGTGAACCACTTGACCTTCAACGATTAGCATTCTAGCCGTTGAATCCTAGGTCGTTCAACTATTTCCTCAACCTTTTAGAACCTGAATCAAACATTCATTCATGCAGTTGACTGATCATCCAAAAATCCAAAAAAACACAATCCTGATTGAATTAATCGACCGCTCTTATTGTCAATCGACCGTTCAAGTCGAAAAAACAAAATTTAGACGTTTTTTTAAACATTATCTTGATCGAACTTTTAGGAAAATCATTTGGACACTCAAATTTATCACTTTATTCAAATATTCCAAATTAATTTTAAGAGTCGTGCGTGATCCTAATTGGGTTGGACTAAGTTGCATTTGGTACTCGGAATTCGCCACGGGATTGAAATGGTCATGGGAATGACCATTCCATTCCAATATTTGGTACATGGAATTAAAATCCACAATTATTTTCTAATCCCACAAAAAATGGAATTAGCCAATCCTAAGATAAAATTGGTATTAGGTAATCTTAATTACATGGGGATTAAGTTTTAATTCTTCATTGGCCAAAAAAAACGACCAAACAGTAACCAAATATTGGAATTGGAATGAAATTATATAAAATTACTATCTTACCCTTTGAAAATTTAATTAAATTACTATTTTACCCTTTGAATTTCTAACAAATATATCCCTTCATTTTTTAAAATTTTGACACTTCCCTTCCCCCCCCCCCCCCCCTCCTTCCTCTCTATAGCATCTTCTCCGACGAGAATCTAACGTCGAGAGTCTCTCAAAACTTCATATATACATACACACACATATATTTCTCTCTTATTTAAAACTTCATTTAGTTTATGTTCAAATATTTTTTATTTAAAAAAATTATATGTTTTTCAAGTAAAAACTTTGTTGTACAAATACATTACATTCCTGATTTAATCTCAACCCTCATCAAACATTGGAATATGAATGATCATTCCAATACCATACCTAATCATTTTTGTCAACAAACATATGAATAATAATATGATCATTTCATTTCATTACCATGTTAATTCCAATTTTATTGTCATTTCACTCTATTTCATTCCAATATATCAAATGTAGCGTAAGAGCATACGAATAAAATTAAGTGTCTCACCTAGAAATATAAAAAAAAAAGTTCTTACTCGAAAAATTCTTCAATGTCTTCATTGGTACCATTGCGATTTTTCTTAGATATCTTTTTGAAAAAATATTCTTACTCTCATTTATTCAACGGAACTAAAATCTGAAATACTCAATAAACTTATTAGTTTCTCAAAACATATTAATTTCCCAAAACATCAACCTTAATTAATTTATCAAAACATCTAGGATCCTGTTTTTTTCCAAAACCTGCCACGTACAATCCCCTTTTCTAAAATGAAAGAGTTAAATGTTTTTAACAAACAACCTTGCATGAAATTTTCATACCCCTCAATCCCTTATGGGGTGGGCAGCTAATGAAAGGAAACCACGCCTGGAAAAATCCGAGATGCGTCATTACGAAGTATTATATTTTTACTTCACACAAACACAAAACATAAAAATATTGATAGTGGTGTAGATTGTATATCTTCGTGAAGAAGCCTATAGGAGATCCCTTTACGTAAAGAAATTTCAAAATTATTAGTAAAACTTTGAGTAGGGAGTTCTTAGTATCTTAATCATTTTTTGTTTTGCAAATCATATTTTCACTTGGAAATTTTTTTAAACCTATTTTGAAGTACAAAACAAATCATACTTCCAAAAAAAAAATCGCTTAAAAGCAGAAGAGTTGTGAAAAAAGAAGTGATTCCTTGGTAAATTTTACGCTTCCACCATTTTGTTCTTCAAAAGTATTCTCTCTATAAAACCATTTATTAAAATACAATGTTCATTTTCAGAATTGACAGAAATGTAATAAACTTGAAGATTACATCTTTTTACACAAAGGGCGTTTCCAATCAATCATTTGAATATAATTCTTATAAGAAACTTGATCTCATCATGCCAAGAGCTACAACCGATACACGTGAAAAATAAATGGTGAATTGAGAAAAAGAATGTAGGTAACATCTTCCGCCACCCTGCTGCGAGCTTTCTGTGTTTGTGAGTAAAAGAATGGAGGGAGGGCAAGTTGTGTTCAAAGAATCATATAAGCACCACTCTTTTTGTCCATCATCAATAAATGCTATTTCAGGTTTACTCAGGTATATATCAAATCAAGTTGAACATGATAACTATCAAAAGGAACGCTAAAACATTTACTGTCTCAAGACAGGCAACTGAAGAAATGTCATTGGCCCCAACAGTATACACGACACGAGACTGTTCATCTCTCACTTTGATGCTTGAAGAACCTGATATCAAAAAATATTATAAGAAAAACTCACATTTTCTAGAAACCGTTGTCTGACAACCCTCCTTAAGATGATAAAATTTTATTCCAGTGATTATGACCGGAGCCATAGGGTCTAGTAGAAACCAATCATCATTTGGAATGAAAACAAGGAAATATGGATTCAGATGCTCAATGTTGTATATGACACGATAAGGGCATAAAGATACGGAAAATTTCAAAAAGATAGGATACATGCATGTCTAGGACACGTTTAATAAATATAATTTTTTTATACATGACATGCGGAGAACATGGGGACCTAAAAGATCATTTTTAAAACAAAAATATGTGAAATATGAAAATAATAGATGTAATGTATAAATAAACATGGTTGATGAATATATTTCTTTTTCTTTTTATAAGTTATCACAATAAAGTATTTTCACATGTCTCAAAGTAAAAATTAACACAGCTACTAATATTCAATTGAAAAATATGAAGTAAATTAAGCAAAAGACTTCCATATTACATAAAACACAAATTCCAGCAAAAATATTTTATAAATACAAAAATACCCAACAACGTATAAACTTTTTATAAATTTTGATGTGGCTCATATACCGGTAATATGTCACTGATACGTTGAGATACGTCTAAATATTACTAGTCATATAGGATAATAAGGATATGTAAACATGGTTGATGAATATATTTCTTTTTCTTTTTATAAGTTATCACAATAAAGTATTTTCACATGTCTCAAAGTAAAAATTAACACGACTACTAATATTCAATCGAAAAATATGAAGTAAATTAAGCAAAAGACTTCCATATTACATAAAAAACAACTTCCAGCAAAAATATTTTATAAATACAAAAATACCCAACAACGTATAAACTTTTTATAAATTTTGATGTGGCTCATATACCGGTAATATGTCACTGATACGTTGAGATACATCTAAATATTTCTAGTCATATAGGATAATAAGGATATGTAACATCCCCCCCCCCCCCCCCCCCAACAACCCACGAACCTCTCAAACTAACTCTTAGGCCCAGGGAAAAAGCGTGGAGAATTTTTTCTGCAAGGGTATAATAGCTTGGTAGTGATTGTTCTTTTCTTTCATTCAACGGGAAAATGATCATCAGGTCTAAAGGAGGAGCAAAATGTACAATAGGAAGCTCTTCGAGTAAAAATGTTTGATAATTTCCCTCGGTGTAAAAATATACCCCAAACCCTCCAAGCAGTGCCCTTAAACTCAACCCTGTCCCCAGGACTTTGTAATATTATTTATCCAATATTCGCCAACCCAACCAAACTGCCCATATCTGCCCGCTTTAATACGGATTGGGGCACATAATTTAAAGTGAGAGATATAAACAGTGGGATGACCATTTAGGCTCATTCTAAAGCACATAAATTGTTGATAGGAGTGCCCCTTTAAAAAATTCTGTAGGATAACCACCAACAAAACCTCTATCTATATTATGGGTTTTTGTATTCATTCTTCAGAAAAATCTCTATATTTTTCCACTCTAGTTCCCCTCTCTATGATTTATAGTTTACTAATTGACATTAATTAGTAGATATTAAAATATAATCACAAAAAAAAAAAAAAAAAAAAAAAAAAAACCAACAACTTTATAGGCTTGATTTCTTGAAGTGGAAATATATTTTTTTTTTCCCCCCACTAACCTCAACAAGGAGACCTTGCCTTTTCCCAATTGGATAGTCGAGTTGAACTGGCAATTCAATATATCGAAACCATTGGAATCCACAATTGTGTCGAATTTTTTGAAGTTGTATTTAAATTGATAAGTTTGAAATGAACGGATTTACAATTGAAAATTATAACTTGAATGTAAAATTTGTACTAAGAAATACAACAACAACAACTAAGGGCATGTTTGATAACTATTTAAAAATTACGTGTTGAAAATTTAAGTACTTAATTTTAAGTGCTGAAAATATCATAAAGTTATTTAATAAAATTGTATTGAAAATGTAACTGCTGAATTTTTTTATTTTTGTTTGATAATTACAAAATTTGTATACTAAAAAATGTTTAATTTACCTAACTACTTTTGAATCAAGATAATATGGAGAGAAAAAAATTAAGACCAAAACAATAAAATCAGTGTGCTGTTTTTTTTTAAAAAAAAAAATTATATTAAAATTAAAAGTAAAAATTAACCTAAAAATTAACCTAAAAATATATAATATTATATATTTTTTTATGTTGTTTGATTGCTTAAATTAAATTATAACAATAATTTAAATATAAAATTAAATTAAAACTCTAAAATAATCTAAAATTAATCCAATTCTCATTAAATCTAACCCTAATTAAACCCTCTCAAGGGTAAAATTGTCAAAACATAATTTTTTGTAAATAGAAAATAGTGAAGTGCATTAAGTAAAATGAAATAAGTGAAAGTGCCTTGACTTAATTTTATACTCATATTTTAACTTAATTTTTAAGTTAACTTAATTAATTAAGTAATATTAATTGTATTTATCAAACAAACTTAATTAATTAAGTACTTAATATAATCAGTTTTAAGCACTTATTTTTTTTTATCAAACATGCCCTAAGTCTTTGTCCCACTTATGTAGAGTCGGCTACATGAATCAATTTACACCATAAAGATCGATCAAGGGTTATCCCCTTCGTCAAGTTTAATGTCGTCAAATCATTTCTAATAGTCTCGTCCAACGTCTTCTTAGGTCTATCTCTCCCTCTAGTAGAATCCTGAACTTGAACTAAATCACATTTTCTCACTGATACTTCTATGGGTCTTCTATGCACATGCCCAAACCATCGTAAACGATTTTCTCTAATTTTTCTCTTCGATGGATGTTATTCTTAAATTCTCTCTAATAGTTTCATTCTTAATTTTATTCATTCTCGTCTTCTCATTCATCTACTACAGCATCCTCATTTTTGTCACCCCAATTTTCTGGATATGATTCGTTTTTACTGCTCAACATTCTGAACCATAAAAAAACGTTGGTCTTATAGCAGTTTTGTAGAATTTTTCCTTTAAGTTTCAACGGAATCCTACGATCACAAATCACTCCAACTACACTTCTCTATTTTAACCAATCTGTCTTGATTTTATACGTAATATCCTCCTCGATTTCGCCGTTGTTCTAAATCATTGAACCTAAATATCTAAAACGATCAACTTTCGGCACCTCCTCGTCTCCAATTTTGACCGCACCACTGTCTCTCCGGGTATTACTAAAATTGCAATGCATACATTATGTATTGCTTCTGCTAACCTTCAAATCTTTAAACTCTAACGTTTCTCTCCATCTTTCTAATTTAATATTAAGACCTATTCTACTGTAGTCTACTAATACAGTGTCATCCGCAAACAACATACTCCAATGTACTCCATCTTGAATATGTTTTGTGAGCTCATCTATTACTAGAACGAAGAGGTAAAGACTTAAAGATGATCCTTGATGTAATCCTATTTTAATAGGAAATGCACAAGTATCGTCTTCTCCTGTTTGAATACTAGTAACTATACCTTCATTATAGTAGTTTTTTATCCCACTTGCTTTTAGAGTCTCCTATTCCCATTTAAAACTATTTACTTTGATGAACAATATTTTTATTGCAATGAATATGTTTAAACTCTTCAATTTCGTATTCATCAGTCCTAATGAAGCTAAGTTCTTAATCTTTTTGAAAAGTATCTTATATATTGTTGAAGCTTTTTTTACTTGTGAATGGTTGACCTACTTAAAACATTCATAACTTTCATAAAATTTAAAACAATTTCTAATGGCAACCATCACCACCAACACTAAAATCTCTCAATATTTAAATTTTTCTAAAAAATTTGTTTCCCAAAATTTTCTCCTTCAATCTTTTTCTTCACAATTTTCTCTCAATAATATTGTGTATAATTTGAAAATAATTAGTACACAATGAGAAACTTAAGAGAGAGCAACTTGTAAAACATATATAAATACAAAATGTTTCTTAACTATACCCTCGAAGGGTAAGTATCGATCTCTCCACAAACGTCAACAACGAGACGTCATTGTTGTGCGGGAGGATACTCGATCCAACCAGTCTGTCCAGTACAAATCCTTTGCAAACCAATAACCGCATCAATTTTCGGTTTGTTAATCCATTTTAAGCTCTCTCACATATTGTTTTTCATAACTTATAAGTGATTTTACATGCCCATTTTAAATTAACCACCTTAAGACTTTTTAACAAATGAAAATGGGTCTTTGATAATATAGTTAATATGATTCAACAGTTTACACTTCTTGAAACAAAGACAAAAGTTGACATTACAATGAGACAATCTAAATATATATATATACACACCACGTAACACAATCAATATTCTAGGTTTTCCTAAAATTTAATTATGTGACATTGATTTTAAGATTCTGATACCAAGTGATCACCTTTGGACGAAGAACAAAATCGGGCCATATACGGATGATTGGGTTTATCCAAATCCGTTTAGGATCTGTATCCATTTTTATCCACTTAATAAATGGTGAAATTGATATCCAACCTATAGAAACCTAACTTTGCTAATGACCAACCCATATACAACCTAACACGCCAATTTGCAACCTCTACTCTAACCTATCAGGATAAAGCACAATGGTCATAAACGAGAACCACAGTACCCAACAGCCTATATGAAGCATTAAGAAAGTATGTTATTAATCTATTTAAGGCCCATGTTGCAAATAACTAAATATTTATCAAAAGATATCTATTATCTAAGACATCAAGAATATATTTCCCACTCAAGAAGAGGCAAAATATGGTTGAAATGTATATCCACATTTAATTTAGCATGGTCCAATAAACTGCACTCAATTTTTATCCAAAATCATTATTTTTTTGGAAAATCATACTTTGCCCTTACAATTTTCCTTCTCCTATCTTTGAAAGTAAGCACATAACACCCCCCCCCAACAACTGATTTTGCAATCAATTTTCTGTAAATAGAAAATTGCAAGACTAACTATTTTCCCTTTAACTGGATTCAATTATTAAAAACAGAAAGGTAACAGTATAAATCAAAAAGAGAATTATCCTTTGCTCAACGTTAATCAATATTAAAATAGGATGACGATCTGGATTCTCCCCAAACCAAAGAAGAAAGCAAGGAATGGAAGAAAGGGTCCGAAGTAGGGCAAAGTGCGAGAAGGTCATGCATATCAAAAGGTCAGGTAGGTAATAAGCGCAATAGAAGAAGACATGAGACAGAAAAGAAAGGAAAGTAGACAGACAGCCAACAAAACCACAAGATAAGTACCAGTACTACTGGATAGGGCATTCCTTCTTGAGCTAAATTGTGAAGGAAGCTGGTTCAAAATCATTGTTGAGAGCCATCCATCTCGACATCTAAGAAGCCCACAAGGAAAGTAGTATAGGAATGCTAAATGATTCGGGGATAATAGAGTGGGGAAGTTGGTCCACGTCTTTCTCCAGAAGAGGCACAAATGCCAATTTCGATGTTATGAAATTTCCATTGCACTCAAAATATTGCCAAACACAAAGCATGTATAGCAGGCCCAACTATTCCATGTCACCACTGGTAGTATTCGAGACCCTTGGCCAGTTAGGCTCGGTCAACAATGAACAATAGCAAATATGTTTTCCAACACCAATCCAATTCCTTGATCTAGTGAGTCAGGACTTCTAGGTAATAGTAGAGATGTCGGATGTCAAGATTCTGTTCCAGATTCCATTTTGGGGGATGCATTCAGTTAGAAGCTCTGATCGATGTTACCAAATCATCCTTTGGTTTCGTCTCCACCCTAAGTCAACTCAAAATAACCTTAACTTTGATAAAGCCAGTGCTCAACAAAATAGAGAAGTCAACAAATGGTGGCGGAAGATTTGGTGAGAGCCAATGATGTTGATGAGAAAGTGCATGAAATGCCCTCAGTTCTCAGAAAATGGTGGCAGTGGATTTGGTACTCAATTTGTGGCCTCCTGTGGAGGCCCATGGGTAGCAATTTGCCAATATTTTCCTTACGTGGCAGTTTTTGTAATTTCAACTGACTTGCTATTTGATATGGATCAGTTATCCATCAAAATTCCTTCTGGTTCTTATTCAGATGATATGTTCTATTACTATAGTGTTACCATTAGTGAACTAGAAAATGCCCCGCTTGAAAGCACCCACTAAAAAGGGGTCCAAAATTTAGGGGAAAGAGAAATAACGAAGTGTGGAAACCTAGGGGGTTAAGGAAACCCATATAAAAAGAGAAAAATAGGTGTGGAGAAACACAAGTCTATTGTGCTTGAAACACATAATCAGATTGTTCCTATCTCTGATTCCCTTCCTGGACACGAGTCTATTGTGCTTGAAACTGAAAAATCTAATGCAGCTTGAGATAAACACAACGCTACGTGTCTATACTAGGAGGCATAATAGACAAGGTGGGGAGAAACAACCACAATTTGACTGTCAAGATTCAATTCCGAGTACATCGGATAATTCAGACTCTTCCTTGTGATTTTCAAGACCATAATGTCCCCATTGCTCATAGAAAAGGCATAAGGTCGTGCACCAATCACCCTATATCTCACTTTATGTCCAATCACAGATTGTCCTCAAGGTTTACAGTCTTTATTTCTAGCTGGTCAAAAACAAAAGTTCCCAAGTCTATGCAGGGAGCTCTTGTTGTTCCCCAGTGGAAAGAGGCTGTTTTTGAGGAGATAAACGAGTTCGAAAATAATCAGGCTTGGGAATTGGTTTACCTTCCCAAAGAAAAACGTCCAGTTGGATGAAAGTGGGTGTGTACAGTGAAATATAAGGTTGATGGGTCAATAGAAAGGTACAAAGCAAGGCTAGCGGCCAAGGGATATACCCAGATGTATGGAATAGGTTATGAAGAGACCATTGCTCCTGTTGCAAAAATGAATTGTATCGGAATCCTATTATCTATTGCAGCTATGGATTGGCCATTGCAACAGCTGAAGGTGAAGAATGCTTTCCTCAATTGTGAATTGGAAGAGGAAGTGTATATGCATCTAACTCCAAGATTTGCAGGCTTACTGGGTGCAAATAAAGTCTGTAACTCAAGAGGTCACTCTATAGTCTTAAACAATCTCCTAGAGCATGGTTTGATTGGTTCACTAAAGCTAGAAAGAGCTTTGGGTGCCTTCAGAGTCATGCAGATCACACTATGTTTTTTAAATACACTGAGGGCGGGGATATGACTGTACTTATCGTGTATGTGGATGATATTATCCTAATGGTGATGGTCTTGTTGATCAAGAGAAACTAAAGACCTTTCTGGCCAAAGAATATGAAAACAAATCTTGGATCTTTGAGGTATTTTTTGGGTATGGAGGTGGCAAGAACAAAGTAATCTTATTAGATCTTCTCAATGAAACCGGTATGCTAGGGTGTAAGGCAACTAAAACACCCAAGAATGCAAATCGCAAGCTGAGCGCAAATACTAGTGCTGAGATTGATAAAGGACAATATCAACGATTAGTTGGGAAATTGATTTACTTATCCCATATTATGTCTGACATTACTTTTGTAGTAAGTGTTCTGAGTTAATTTGTACACTCCCCTCGTGAGTAGCACTTAAATACAATTTATAAGATTCTCAGATATCTTAAATGGAATCCTGGACATGGATTCCGGTAAGAAGAGTGATGATGTATGTGTAGAACCATTCAATGATGTAGACTGGGTCACAAGCATAGGCGATAGGAAGTCTACATCTGGATATTTCACCTTTGTATGAGGGAATCTATTGACTTGGAGAAGCAAAAAGAAAAATGTGGTAGTTAGAAGCAGTGCTAAAGTTGAATAATGAGTTGTTGCACAAGGGATATGTGAGATTCTGTGGATAAAACGATTTGAGTGAGTTGAAGATTGTGTTCAACCAATCTATGAAATTATACTCAAATAGCAAGGCAACTATTAGAATTTCCCATAATCCAGTACAATACCATAGGACAAAGCACGTTGAGGTCAATTGGCATTTTATCAAAGAGAAGGTAGATCAAGCACAATTGACAAGTTGGGATTTGTCATATCTACTCCAATATGACTTTGAGTAATTACAGTTTCCATTTCCTCTTGATTGATGTGAAGCGTGTCCCCATCATTGTAATATAAGCTTGAACTACCTCAATATCTTCTTCCTCAACCACATCAATGACCCCTTGCCACTTTTCTTGCTTTCCTTCATTCTCTCACACGGAAAGCTTAGTTTGGAGGCCATGTTCTAAAGTTTCTTTTCACTTCCTTTGACTTCTCTCTTCATGATCTTATAAGGATCCCATTATTCATCCACGGTTATAGTGTTTAAATCTTTATAAGCTTAAAAGACAACAATAGCATAGTTAAATTTGGGCTACCAAAAACGAAGGATTTTTTCTACTTTGACTTCTCTCTTCATGATCTTATAAGGATCCCATTATTCATCCACGGTTATAGTGTTTAAATCTTTATAAGCTTAAAAGACAACAATAGCATAGTTAAATTTGGGCTACCAAGAACGAAGGATTTTTTCTACCACACAGGCATCATTTATTTCATCTCTATTTCTTTTCATTTTATTCACCACCGTTAAACTTTTAAAAAAATAATGCCCACCACCAGCTGAGATTCCTTCATTTGCACCACCTCAAATTTACCTATTAAAGATTAGAGGTGATCTTTCTTAATTTTGTCAACTCCAACATGAGAGACTTGAAGAATGTCCCACTCTTTTTGCCTTTGGTAGCATCAACATTTTTTTGTGACATAGACTCATCCAAAGATTGATGGATGATAGAAGCGCCTTTTGATCATTTTGCCTCAAATTCGGCAATGTCCTTTAATTTGTAGTTAAGATGACTTCACCTTGTGGCTTCATCCTTTCTCTACCACTATTATGAGTCTTGTGACCCAAGAATTGCTATAATGAGAATACACCAACTCATGTAGTTATCTTTGGTGAATTGGAGGAATTGATACGATTAGAGTCGTTGATTACAAATGTATAAGTTCAAAGAATATTGAGATTTTGATAGTATATAGTTTTAGCTTTGTCAATTGAAGATAATTAAGAGTTACGATTATCTTTTTATCAGTGCATAGCGAAAGCAAAAAAAACAATTCACGACTATTAAGTAATAGAACATATCAAATGAAATTTCATAGACGAAATTTTTGTCATGGGGTGAAGAATGTTAAATCGTGGTTTTTTTATTAGGATTTTATCTGTAGGAAGAAATGGAAATATTACTACTGGGAATTTGAGAATTTTATAATGTTCAGTGAATAATCTATTAAAAATAACAAGGATTTTGGTGCTACAAAGGTATATTAATATATTTATGTAAGATGTGGATTAAATGGGGCGAACTTTCAAATATGTGTTGTAGTCAAAGAGTTTACATTGAATTAGAAGTCTTGGAGATATATGTTGTAAAATGATTTTTCTCCTTTTAAATAGGACTTTCATTAAACGTTTATCCCATTTATTACTCTTTTTTTTTTTTTACCTGAGAGAGAGAGAGCGAGAGCGAGAGAGAAGTTGATTAAAGGAGAAGAAGAGAACAATGATTCAATACCTTTATGTTAACTTACACGTTTTTTTTTTCCTTTTTGGTGGATAGTTTCTTCATTATTTAGGACAAATTAATTAATTATAGGCAAATATATTTATATTAGGTTTGAAGATTAATTAATTGGAGAAAATATATAAATCAAGCGTTATTTTGAAAAGATAAAAAACTATGTTGGGTTTTCAAAAGTTATATATATAAAGAGAGACACACTTACTACTTATACATTGAAAGAATCTTTGAGCACCAGATTGTAAAAAAAAAAAAAAATTAAAAATAAAAATCATTTCAAATCTACGAGTATTGTTATTATATATACACACATATCTATGGGAATTCTACGCATTCATATGCTTTTGGAAGTAAAAGGAAGTATCGGTTCATTTGGGAAATCTGCCACATAATTCACGTTTTGAAATACTTAATAAAGTTCTTCACCTTTACTATGCACCAGTATTGTTATTTCTTTCTAGATTTTTTTCTTGACTTGATTAGTAAGTAGTATGGACTATGCAATAGGTTCATAATTTCTCTTTGTTTAGTTTTTTTTAGTTCTTTACAAGACATTGGAGTTACAGAACGTTTCTTTGTTTTCACGGAATTATGTTTTCGTTGTTTTTGTGTAATTTTGTATTTTATGTCAATATTTTACAAGGCACAAGTCAATTTCCCATTCATAGGCATACGCAACATTAATAGACAATTTTCTTTAGGGAATAATTAGATCAAAGCTATCAAGTTCAAATAGTAAACTGGAATTGTTAAATTGTCAGTTTGGTGGACTTGTGCTTTAAGTACCTCTACCTTGTTTTCTCAACTAGTAATTAAAATTTATTGGAGCTTTTGACACTTTGCACCCACGAACTTTGGCCATTGTCTCAGTATAGTTCTCATAGTTTCAATTTAAACACATAACACCTCAATGTTTTAAAATCGTCCCATTTTAGTTCAATCAGCAACGCACATGACTTTTTTTTTTTGGGGGGGGGGGGGGGGGGGTGTAAAATTATTATTGCATTCATAACAAAACACCATGGATGAAATTAATATAAAATGAAAACATAAGAGTGCAATCTGTCAAAGAAACACTTTCTTTCCCCTCTCTTCCATTTCTTTTCCCAGATATTCATCCAAACCAGCCTCGGACGATGACCAAGATCTCTTTGACTCTCTCTATCTCCCCCACCCCAAACCCCATTTGTGGCCATCTTAGAGGGAAAAAAAAAAGGGATAAAAATTCACCAAAACATATCATCAACCATAATTGAAATTGCATGAAGACGAGGAAATCAAATTCGAATCGCAAAAATAAAAATTCAGATCGATTAAATTGTTCGCCATCATTGGTTATTATTGCCAAAACTGATCAATCCTCATTCCCCTTTTTCCATTTTCGGGATTACGATGGTGGTGGGTTGGATTTGTTAGAGAGAGAATGCAGTTTCAAGTTTTTTATTATGGTGTTGATGTTGGTCAGTTTGAAGGAGAAGGGGGGTTGGTTGATGGTAGATTTTGGGTTTTATTTCACTGAGAGAATGAAATAAACAACAAAAAATATTATGTTGCAAGGGTATTTTTGTCAATAAAATATCATGAAGGTGTATTAGGTAACCAAATTGAAAATATTAAGGATGCCTCAAATATTATAAAAATGACAGGGATTTCTTTGATATTTGTCTAAATGATAGGTTTCAGATTTAATCTATTTCAAAAGCATAACGATCAATAAATTGAGTTTTTGACACTTTATGCGCTCGAATTTTGGACTTTGTCTCACTTTAGTTCTCGTAGTTTTGATTTCAACACATGGAACCTCATGTTTTAAAATCGTCCACTCGCTAGGTAACTTCGTCAATATCTTGATTGAAAATAGTTACGAAGCACGTGTTTTTAATGGAAAAGAAGTGTTCTCTTCAAAGTAGAATCCCATAGATGAAAGTGAGATAACATAAACATTTAACGTTGCAAAGTGTCAAAATACAAAAATTAATTTATTGTAGCATATCACGTCCAACTAGTTGAGGCAAATTGCTACATACGAGCCATCGAGCAGACCCAATTTGGATTATAGTTTTATTTAACAAATTAATAATAATAAACCTTACTAGATAATCTACAAGAAGAATAGCATATGAAATGTGATCTAAATTTTTTTAATACCTTTTGTCCCCTGGCTCAGGGCAGACAACTATCCTTATATGGAATTTGATAGTGGAAAGGAATGACAATTAAAATTCTCATGTTTATTATTATTAAGATTACATATAAGAATGGAATGAACTATTGTATAAATGAACTCAGTTAAAATAAGTGAATAAAAAATCCCTGAAAGTTTCTAGGGAAAAAAAAATCTCAATTAAAGAAAGAACTGGAAATAAAATCCGGCGAAGTTGTCTGGCTACTTCGCACAAACAAATTGTCCGAATTAAAAATAAGTGAAAAAAAAATCTTTTGGAAAGAAATCTAACTATGTTGTCAGGACTACGGCTACTTTGCCCAAAAACACATCTAAATTATAAATAAATGGAAAAACATGCGAAGTAGTTGAGGAAAAAAAACCAATCACAAAATAAGTGATGAAAACATCGATGTTAAAAAACAGAGTCAATTAAAAATTACGTGGAAAGATATGCGACAAAGTCACTATTACCTTGTTTGCTTTGGGATTGTCTAATCCCATGATTTGTCGGATACTAGGATTAGTAAATACCTAAAAATGGGAATGAGAACTAATATGCCGTACCAAACATAAGATTCTAAAGGCCATTCCAATAACATGTTGTCAAAATATGAAGTATTGACTATAGTAAACGATAAGATTAAACGTTCCATCTAGAAAAATAAAATATAGTAAACGCAACGCAAGTTGTGGCGGGGAGGATAATAAAAATAACTTAAAAGAAATAGAGGTGAAGGAAAGCCAGATGATACTCACAGTTGTAATCAGTCCATCCAATGGTTTGATTTTCGAGGTCATACAAAACGAGCTTATTTGATAGTACAAGATCTGCAAACGCAAATAACAAAAAGAAGTGAAGAGAAATGAGCATGTGCTGAAAACAGGTCACTTCTATTTTTACCTTTTAGATATCAATAATGTCAGGCAATCCACCATTCCACCATTTTAATCCAATGAAAGTATTAATAATGTCAGGCAATCCACCATTTTAATCCAATGAAAGTCTTTACAGGTCATTCTATAGGATACGGGGATAATTTGTCCAGATTCGATTCTAGGGATTGTTTACATTGCTTTGCTTTAGTAATGCGTCATGCAGTGCTGTCTATATTTGATGCATATTAAAAATGCAATGAATAATATTGGATTCCTGTCATAATTATTCCTTGAAGAAGGTCAATTCCAATATATACCAATTGAATATGGTATTTGGGAACAAGAAGAAAAAGGATTTAAAGCATGATCGCCAAAGGGAAACTCATTTCCTTGTGTTGATGCAAGAAACACAAGCAAGAGGGAAATAATCGGTAGGTGAAACGATCTGGCAAGGGGAGAAAGGACTAATCTAACGACAAACGCCTTATGCAGCGGTACTAAAGCAAGGGGTAAAAGCCAGTTATGGAATGACTAGACAGGAAGGTGGGAAGCAAGTAAGCTGTCCGGTCATAGAGCTAATCTAGCCTCTAACATAGGAGAGATTTCAGCAATGTAATTAGGAAATGAATCTAAACTTATTTCAAAATGAATTTGGACATATTTCAACACTCCCCCTCAAGTTGGTCTATAAATGTTGAGAATTCTCAGCTTGCCAATTAGGTTCACAAATTGTTGAGATTGAAGACTCTTTGTGAAGATATTTGTCACCAATTGTTTGGTAGGAGTAAACAGAATACGAAATACTCCATCTACTTCACTTTGACAAAATGCCGATCAATCTCAATGTGCTTTTGTCCTGTGGTGTTGTACTGGATTATGGAAAATTCTAGTAGTAGCCTTGCTATTTGTGTATAACTTCATAGATTGGTTTAACACAATCTTCAACTCACTCAAATCGTTTTATCCACAGAAGCTCACATATCCCCTGTGCAACAGCTCAGAACTCAGCTTCAGCACTGCTTCTAACCACCACATTTTGCTTTTTTCTTCTCCAAGTCAATAGATTTCCTTCTACAAAGGTGAAATATCCATATGTAGACCCCCTATCGTCTATACTTCCGACCCAATCTACATCAGTGAATGCTTCTAGACATACCTTGTCACTCTTCTTACAAGAATCCCTTTTCCAGGATTTCATTTAAGATATCTAAGAATCTTATAAATTGTATTTAAGTGCTACTCACAAGGGAAGTGCATGAATTAACTCAGAGCACTCACTACAAATGTAATGTCAGGCCAAGTATGGGATAAGTAAATCAATTTCCCAACTAATCGTTGATATTGTCCCTTATCAATCTCAGCAGTAGCATTTGCGCTCAACTTGCAATTTGCATCCATGGGCATTTTAGTTGCCTTACAACCTAGCATACCGGTTTCATTGAAAGAAGATATAAGATATATTTCCTTTCAAACATCAAGATTCTTTCGTTCTTGCCGCCTCCATACCCAAGAAATACCTCAAAGATCCAAGATTTCTTTTCAAATTCTTTGGCCAGAAAGGTCTTTAGTTTCTCCTGATCAACAAGATCATCACCAATTAAGATAATATCATCCACATACACAATAAGTATAGTTATATTCCAGCCATTAGTTTATTTAAAAAACATAGTGAGATCTGCTTGGCTATGAAAGTACCCAAAGCTCTTTCTAGCTTTAGTGAACCGATCAAACCATGCTCTAGGAGATTGTTTAAGACTATAGAGTGGTCTCTTGAGTTACAGACTTTGTTTGGGCCAAGTAAGCCTGCAAATTCTGGAGGTAGATGCATATACACTTCCTCTTCCAATTCACAATTGAGGAAAGCATTCTTCACATTCAGTTGTTTCAATGGCCAATCCATAGCTGCAAGAGATATAGGATTCTGACACAATTCCATACATATGGGTATATCCCTTTGCCATCAGCCTTCTTTGTACCATTCTATTGACCCATCAACCATATATTTCACTGTGAACACCCACTTACAACCAACTAGAGTTTTCTTTGGGAAGATAAACCAATTCCCAAGCCTGATTCTTCTCTAACGCCTTTATCTCCTCAAAAACAGCCTGTTTCCACTCGGGAACAGCAAGAGCTTCCTGCATAGACTTGGGAACTTTTGTTTTTGACAAGCTAGAAATAAACACTGTAAACCTTGAGGATAATCTCTGATAGGACACAAACTCAGATATAGGGTGATTGGCGCATGATCTTATGCCTTCTTTATGAGCAATGGGGACAAAAAGGTCTTGAAAATCACAAGGAAGAATCTGAATTACCTGATGTACTTGGAATTGAATCTTGACAGTCAAATTATGGTTGTTTCTCCACACCTTGTCGGTTATGCCTCATGGTATAGACACGTAGCTTTGAGTTTATCTCGAGCTGCATTAGATTTTTCAATTTCAAGCACAATAGACTCGTGTTTAGGAACGGAATCAAAGATAGGAAGAATCTGTGGTTGAGGGCAAATTCTAGACAAGAGATCGCAGAAGAGACTACCAAGGGAACAACCGTTTCCGAAAACTTTTGTCATTTAAATAATTTTCACCCTGAAGAGAAGTTTGGGGGGAAAAAGATTGATCTTCAGAGAAAGTGACATCCATACTCACATAGACCCGATTGGTGGTAGGACAAAAACATTTATATCCCTTTTGAGTTGGAGAGTATCCAAGAAAGACAATAACGAGCTCTCAGGCCAAGTTTATACAGGTATGACTATGAACATGAACAAATACAACACAAACCAACACTTTAGGAGATAGATCATAAAAGAATCGTGCATGAGGGTGAGTCTTCAACAGAATGTTTAGAGGTTTAAGAAACTGACATACACAGCGCGACATTCTATTAATGAAGTAAGATGCAGTAAGAATGGTTGCTCCCCAAAGTGTTTAAGAACCCCAGTCATAAACACAATTGCCCGAGAAACGTCTAAATGTGTTTATTTTTGTGTTCAGCAACACCATTTTGTTGGTGTGTCAATACAAGTTGTTTGGCGCACAATACCATTTTTCATGAAAAATCGGCCAAGATTGGAATTGAAGTATTCTTTGCCATTATCAGTTCTTAGGATTTGAATTTTCTCATAAAATTGAGTTTCAATCATAAAATAGAAGTTTTGAAACTCCTGGTCAGCCTATTTTTCTTTTAGAAGACACAACCGACAAACCAAAGTAGGATCTATCTGAATGAAATGCACCATCGCGTTCCCGTAACATGTTTTACTCTTGAAAGCCCCCCAAATGTTACTATGTATAAGGAAACAAGATTGGGATTGTTTGTAAGGCTGAGAAGGAAAGATGGTATTGTGAGGTTCAGCAAACTAACAGATTTCCTATTGAAAAAGAGAAATATTTTTAATCTTGAAAAGTGAAGGAAGCAGCTTACTCAAATATAAGAAATTTGGATGCCCTAGTTTATAGTGCCATAACATTATTTATCTTTAACAAAAAGAGAAAAGAAACTGGCTGAAATTTGAGTTTGTCTAACGAAGGATGCACTTCCACGAAAGCAGTAGAGTTGATCAACCTCTCAAGCACAGCCAATCATCTTCCTCAAGCACATATTCGGAAATTCACATCGAGTGTGAGAACGTAGCAACACAATTGGAATTTCTAGTTAGTTTACATATGCACAAAAGATTACAAGACAAGTTAGGAACGTTTAAGACAAAGTGCAGTATTAGGTTCTAAGAAATAACAATAGAACCTTTCCTTGCAACAGGGGACAAAGACTCATCTACAATACGCACTTTAAGATTACCGGGACAAACAGTATAGGACAAGAATAAACGAGAAAAACATGTAATATGATCACTAACAACCTAATCAACTATCCATAGTGTAGTGATATCAAAAGAAGTATTGAGGGCAGCCATACCTTTTTGAGCAAGTGAACGAGTAGCAGAGGTATTGAGATTAGAATTGGACTGACTCAATAATCCATACAGATGCTTTACTTGTTCCTTACTGAATAAAGGTGTCTTGGAATTACTGAGATGAGCTGCTCCCGAACTTTGTGCAGTTGCCTGTATACCTTTTACCTTTTTCATCTTCATTCTTCCATTTGGGAGGTTTGCCACGTAATTTCCAGCATGATTCCCTAGTATGTCTAGGTTTGTTATAATAATCAAACCACTTTTTATCTTTCTCGCTCCATTTCTTGTTATCACTACCATTGGAACCGGACTTAGTTCCCACCAAACCTAAGATTTCCACAACTATCTGTAAACACTGTATTTTGTGCCGCCGACATATCATATTGTACTTAATTTCGAAAAATAAATTTTTAGCCAGGTTGATTTTTAATAAATGTTTAAAAATTACAATTCAACAATGGAGATCCCTATCTGGAGATTTCAAGTGCCAATTCAGTAAATTGCGCTTAAAATCCTCAACAATTCCAACAAACTTTTAAAAGGCCAATTAAAATTTTGATTTATCAATTAGAGTCTTCAAGGATCTAATTTCCCTTGAAATACTCGAATTTGCTTAATCGCATCTCCAATTGAGAATTGGGAAAATTACAGAAAAGTGTGGGACCAAAGTCGAAATTTCAAAAAACAATCATTTGAGGCCCAATTTGGTCAAAATAATCTTACTTTTCATAAATTTAAGTGTTTCACAAGAATTCAATTTCATTTTTTATAACTCAATTTTAGAAAAAATCAATCGAATCAAATTTTTGAAACTTTCAATTTCACCCAAACACTTTGATTTGCTTTGAAAATCTTGGTTCTTTGAGATCAGTTACATAATTTAATGGATTATTTTCTAATTCAACTACCAATCAAACATTGGATGAATTCAACCGCATGTTTTGTTTCAATAATCCCGAATTAAATTCACACCTTTTGCATGCATTAACATGTATGATGACTAAGACTTAATCAAATAACTTCTTGGTCCCATATATATGAAAAATATACCCACATCAGTGTTGTAAAGGGTGTTGCCTGGGCAAGCCTCGGGATGAGCCTAGAGGCAAAGTGTTTGCAAAATGACCTGAGGCAATGAAGTCCTGTTGGGTGCTCACCCAGGAGTGTTGAGCAAAGACCAACTTCGCATCGGGAGAAGTTTTGTTGGGCAATACCACGCGAAGTTTTTCCAACTTTGCTTTTCTATTTTTCAGCTTTCTTGCTTTCTTTTCATTCTATTTATTTATTTATTTTGAGAAACCTCAGCAGAGCAAGGAGAGATTTGTTGATAGATGCAAAGAATACAAGATTCAGAGGGGGGCGTGACCCGACCTCTAAAACAAATCAAATAGAAAATAAAATAACAAAAATACAAAAAAAATAAAATAAAAAAATCAAGCATTAAAACATCACATAAGAACTTCTCTTGATTTTCCAAATGCTAGGGAAACAAAACCTATCCAGTCCTAGGCATTTAAGAACAGTTACCAGATATTCTGATTCAAACCAGAAGACCTAATTTTCTCCAGCACTTACTAGCTTAACTAACAAGTCAGCTACCATATTAGTTTTCCGGAAGCTATGGAAAATAGAAGCATGAACCTTAGAAGTAAGAACTTTTATATTTCTAATCAGTGACGTTAATCTCAAAGGTACTGTAGATCTCCTAACAACCATCTCAACCAGTAGGCCATTGTCAATGACTATATCCAAGTAGACCCACTCGAACTCAATACAATACTTAAGCAAATAATACAAGATTCAAAGGGGGGCGAAGCCTGACCTCAAACAAATCAAACAAAAATAAAATAACAAAAATACAAAAAATTCAAGCATTAAAATGTCACTTAAGAACTTCTCTTGATTTTCCAAATGTTAGGGAAACGAAGCCTATCCAGTCTTAGGCATCCACGAACAGTTGCCAGACATTCTGATTCAAACCAGAAGGCTCAATTTTCTCCAGCACTTACTAGCTTAGCTAACAAGTCAGCAACCGTATTAGTTTCCCAGTAGTTGTGCAAAGTAGAAGCATGAACCTTAGAATCCAGAATCTTTATATTTTTAATCAATAACGTTAATCTTAACAGCATTGTAGATCTCCTAGCAACCATCTCGACTAGTAGGCCATTGCCGGTGACTATATCAAGGGAGGCCCACTCGAACTCAACACAGTTGAAGCACGATTCAAAGCGTTTTTGTCTCCGCAATAAAGCTAGACCTAATACCAAGAAATTTAGCGAAACCAAACAATAATGTCCCATTAGCAACCCGCAGCGTACCGCCTCCGCCAATATAATCAGGGTTTCCTCTAGATTTTCCATCTAGATTAATCTTTACTCTATCACATGGAGGATTCCAATACACTAACTGAATCTTAGATTTTGTTTTCCTCAGATTTTGTTTTCCTCACAGGCAAGGCAATCCTAGCCATTGTTAGTGAACGTTAAATAGCACTTTCTGAACATTACACTAAACCCCATCAAATCTAATCTTGTTACGCATATTCCAGATTTCTCAGCACAACACAGAAAGAAGGAGCATATCATAGTATTTTTGTTTTTACAGAGGTGTAGATCTCTATTGTTGCCACCAACCAACCAATCTTCCAAACACTTCTCCAATCCAAGGTGTTGCCTGAAAAGCAGTCCCCACACTCTTTACCAAAACCCCTTGCAAGAACACATGATGCAATGATTCAGCCTAAGGCCTAAACTTGCAATTAAATCGAGAGCAGGTCTTCAG
Source organism: Eucommia ulmoides (assembly GCA_016647705.1). NCBI lineage: Eukaryota > Viridiplantae > Streptophyta > Magnoliopsida > Garryales > Eucommiaceae > Eucommia > Eucommia ulmoides. Next base: position 23,231,782 of record CM028331.1, read on the forward strand.
ACCTTTCTAAAGAACCACTTCATCCACCGAAATAATTTGGTGTAAGAGCCTCTACATAAAAAAAAATATATCTTTATGGGTAGAGACGTATGCCAAATCTTTTCAAAGAACGAATGAGCATCCTGTTATTTCCTTACGACTTCCAAGCAATTTTCACCGAGAAGACCCCCGAGCATAGTTGTCAAAGGCTCTAGGCGCACCGAGGCGCACAAGGTGTCCCGGAGCCTAGGCGCTAGGCGCACGGCGAGGCGCTAGCCTGAGCGACACCAGGCGCACAACATTTAAAAAAATAAATAAATTAATAAATAGTACTTTTATATTGCAAATCTAAAATCAAGAAGTAAAACTATGACTAAATTTCAATTAGAAAATATAAAATACACTCACAAGTAGCCCAGAACTCCAAATGCAAGTTTTTAAACATACAAAAACAAAGAGCAAATAAAAATACAATCAACCAAAATCCAAATAATCAAATATCATCATCGTCATCCACCAAAGCGAAGTCGTCTACATCTTCACCATTGGACACGTGATCATCCCACTCACACTCTTCTTCTTCAGTCTCTTCCGAATTTGCTTCTTCCTCATCTAAATGGATTGTTGGAGTAGAAGAACTTGCCACTTGCTTATTTCTAGCATTCACCCTTGGAGTCGATTTCGATCTAGAATTATATCGACTCTCTTCTACTCCAACGGCAGTAGCTACATTTGTCCATGTCAATCCATCTTCTTCATCATGGACATACTCATCATCAAGCTCCCTATCAGAATCTCCATCAACTCGACCAATTAACCATTCATTGCTATCATCAATATCAGTCAATGAGATAGGATCAATGACGTCGCGTGCTTGATATCGACGAATCAATGCTCTATTATATTTCACATACACCAAATCATTTAATCGCTTTTGCGCTAGCCTATTTCTCTTCTTGCTGTGAATCTGCAATAATTTATGCGCAATAGATTAAAAGATCATTATTTAAGGGGATTATATTTGCTAACTTTTAAATAAATTCAAATTAAATATTAAAAAAAAAACTTACATGTTCAAAAACACTCCAATTCCTTTCGCAACCGGATGCACTACATGTAAGACTAAGGATTTTTATTGCAAACGCTTGCAAGTTAGGTGTCGACCCACCGTATGAGGTCCACCAGTCGACTGTAAAATATAATTACTAATTTAGAATCATTAAATTAAAGCAATAAGACGACAAAAATTAAAACAAAAAAATTATCAGCTGACTTTGTGCTCCTATGTCTGACGGCCATAGGCATCCCAAACAGGCCTTCGGATTTCTTGTACTTGTCCAATTCCACCGAAATTTTATCTTGTGCCGCAAGAGTTGGAACCAACCTCATAACACATTCATAGAAGCCTTTCATCACTTCCTCATCTTGATGAATGTCTTTGTTTCCATGATAGTATTCCGGATTCAGAAAGTGACCAGCTGCATGCAAAGGACGATGAAGTTGGATATTCTATCGACGATCGATAATTTTAAAAATCTCACTATACTTCTCCTCGTCCTCTTTGAATGCTTTGGCAATGGCTTCTTTGGCTCTATCCATAGCCTCATAAATATACCCCATTGCGGGTTTTCTCTCCCCATCAACCAAACGAAGCACTCGAACAAGAGGGCCTGATACCTTAAGACCAAAAACGACATTTTGCCAAAAGGTCGGCATTAGTACAATGTCTTTTGCCCTTTTACCTTGTTGCTCCTTCGCCCACTTACTAGTGGTCCATTCATCCGAAATGAACATCTTCCTCAAGTTATTCCTTTCTTGATGAAGTCTACACAATGTGATGAAAGCAGTAGCAAATCGGGTTTTTGCCGGCCTTAGCAATTCCTTCTGATGAGTGAATCGTCTCATCATGTTAACTACACCAGGGCGGTTATAAATGTAACCATTTAGAAATACCGCTTTCACAAAGGTTCGATTCATGTTTGACAACTTAAAGATGTCTTCCAACATCAAATCCAAACAGTGGGCCGCACAAGGTGTCCAATATAAATGTTGGTATTTCGCCTCCAACAACCTCCCTGTGAAGAATAAAAAATAATACTTAATTGCTAATAAATTTGAAAAATGTATATTCTAATTAAAATATAATTATTAGAAATTAATATTTAAACTTACCGGCCATGACATTAGAAGAGGCACTATCTGTAACCACTTGCACCACATTAGATTCTCCAATCTTATCCACAAAAGTACTAAGTAGCTCAAACATCTTCTCTCCAGTCTTTGCATAAGCGGAAGCATCAACGGATTCAATAAAAACACTTCCTCGAGGACTATTAACCAAGAAATTAATGAGAGTCCTCTCTCGTTTGTCTTTCCAACCATCCGCTATAATTGAGCATCCATGGGTTTCACGTTCCTCCTTGTGCTTTTCAAGCATTTCATTTGTCTTCTGCACCTCCTTTTTTAATAGAGGAACTCTAACCTCATGGTATGATGGCGCTTTCATACCGGGACCATATTGTCCGATACCCTCAATCATCGCTTGAAAACTATCATATTTGACTGCATTAAATGAAATTCCCGCATCATACATCCATCTAGCAATGAGTGTACATGCTCTGGATCTTAACTCTTTCTTCGCATGATCATTATCATCCAACTTAGTTTGTTTCTCTTTCCCTTTTCGGTTTTTCACAACCGTTTCTGGATCGGGAGTGTAATACAAATCCAAAGGTCCTTTTTGCTTTGGCCTTTTTGGAACAAATGTACTTGAATTTCTACCTGAAGAAGGTGTGTGTCTTTTCAAGGATGTCACATCTCGAACATCATCCTCATCCTCATCCTCACTTCCGGCCTCGTAGTCATCAAAATTCGGAAGCAAATTAATTTGATCTTTTTCCTTCTTCTTCTTGGACATGTAGTCTCGGATTTCATCTCTCACGTGAGATGGACATTTTTTGCAAGCGGTGACATTTCTATATCCGCCAACAATGTGTTGTTTAGCCCGATATATACCTCCTTTCGTCACTTTTTTACAAAAATTGCATGTGACCGAATTTTTGTCTTGTGGATTCGCCAAATACGCATGGCTCCACGCGGGGTCCCTTGATCCTTCACTAGCCATTTAATTTGTCCTAACTTCTAACAAACAATTAAACAAACAAATAATAACAAAAATAAACTAAATAAATAATTAAACAATTAAGTTTTAACATGAACATAAACAAATAATATCATCAAAATCAGAAACGGAAACAGAAAATTAGTACACATTTTACACAAAATTAGAACACATTTTACACATGAATCATGAAACAAATAGGCAAATCATAAATAAAATAACTAATTAAGTAATTATATAAAAAAATTAATAAAACGTAAATAATTAATTAAGTAAAATAAATAAACCATTACCTTACAGCCTCACGGCCCTCACCTGAGCAGCTGGAGGACGACGAACCGCGAAGCAGCAGCAGCAGTCGGAGGAGGAATCAAATAGCGAAGGAGAAATCGAACGGCTCGTTTTCAGCAATCGGAGCAGCAGCAGTCGGAGGAGAGCAAACAATACATGTAGCGAAGGAGAAATCGACGAAGGGAGCAGAAATCGGACCACCAGCAGTCGAAGGAGCAGCAATCGACCAGCAGCAGCAGCGAGCAACGAAATCAATGGAAACCGAAGCAGAAAACGAACGAAATCGAGGAGAAATCGAACGAAATCGAAGGAGAAATCAACCGAAAGCGAAGCGATTCTGTTCGAGATTCTGTTCACGCCGATTCAATAGGGTTTCGCAAGCTCAGGTATGGGATCTGCCGATCTGGGAATATATTTAGGGCTTGGGCTAGCTAATTCGAGAGCCCATAAGGCCAGGCTGGAAAAAAATCGCCTTGGCCACCGCAGGCGCGCCTCCGGCGACGCAGGCGACCCTCGCCCAGGCGTCAAAGGCGTTCGCTTCTTGTAGGTTCAGAGCCTAGACCTGAGCGAGGCGCGTGTGTTGCGCCCTGAGTCGCCTTGCGCCTAGGCGAGAGCCTAGTCGCGCCTTTGACAACTAGGCCCCCGAGTTAGAAGCTTGTCAAACCATAACTTCATGGTCAGACACATTAAGAATATAAATACACTACAATTCTCTCTCATAATTTGCTGGGATAAGAATCCAAATAAGTTACATTTTTCATTCTCCATTAGCTAACCAAACATCCTTAACTAGAAGATTCGTAAGACTCGTATCTACCACCACCAATTAACCCAGCGGAACAGAGATAAGCCATGTATCCCACAATAATGATACACACCTATTTCCTATCAAGAACTTAATCGATCCTCGACATAAAATTTTCCTTCAAGCAGAGTACCCCATACATGGCTTTCGTGAGAGACATATCTGCATTTAGCTGCCAAACTGATTCGGTTGTACTTATATTTCAAAAATCAAGCCCAATGAGTTATCCCTCCTCTAAACCTCCACCAAAGCTTCATCTAAAACGCCTGAATAACGTTCTCCAAGATCATGAAAGCAACACTCTTTGTCTTAACGGGTTTGCACATGCTGGTTGCAGACACCTTAAGTTTTTCATTGAGATCGTCGACAAATAATGTGTCAAACAACCAGTACATTCAACATCGTCCCGCAGTTTTCCAACTCCGGGGTAAGTACATGCAATTTAGAGGCTCCAACTAAAAATTGTACCCTCATGGGTAACAACCATTGCATCCCTGGCCTATATCACAAGCTAACAATACAAGATCCTACGAAATTCGTCAATAGTAATAGCAGAAAATATAGCATTTAAGGCCTCCTACTTAAAATTGGAAACTAATATATCACTATTGGTCCACTCCTCTTCTGGTTTCACACTTTGTTTTCGCCGACCTTTTTCATGAGGGAGGGGAGCCCATGCGAATTGAGTAGTAAGCCACACGCGTTTGTCCATAGACCTCAAAAATGCTCTCATGTGTGCCATCCATTATAGGAAATTTGTCCAATAAAAAAATGGTGGTCGCCCTACCGATGCCTTCTCTTAGTACTAAATCCATTCAAATATATAACGTGGATTTAAATCAAATAATAATGTCTGGAGATAACACAAAATCCGTGCGATTAAACCTATTAGGTTTTCAAGCAGAGGAAAACCTCCTCGGTATAAACATAGTCAGGGCAAGGAATCCGTGATACCAATTGAAAAACCTACATCGGTTATAAAAATAACCTAGGGGTGACTAGGCAATTAAAATTTACACCACCTAGTACTAAATAAAACCTACCCAGTAATCTCTGATTCGTGTCTAAAGATATTGAATTACACACATAAAATTCAAATAAAGTCGCACATAAAAATATACAATGTGAAAGTGTAAAGTGTGACACAGAGAGATTTACGTAGAAAACCCCAAAAAGGGTGTAACCACGGCCCCACCCTTTTTATAAGCAAAGGTTAGAACAACGCAACAGATACTAACTTCTAGACTTACACAACACTACTTCCCTCAAAATCTCACGTGCACAACTTCCTTTGCCTGGCGAGCTATCCACTTCCTCAAACCTTCTAGAACTCCTCAGTCCAGTTACGTCGCCAACGTCTTCCAAGCTCTTCAATTGGGAACTATATTCGTTGCTCAGTTTAACAACTCCCGCGGAAGGGCAATTAAGTGCGGCATTCAAACATGATCCTCCGGCTTGGTAGGTGGCGACTTTTGATAAAAATCCTCTTTCAGTCAATTAAGCATTACGTGCAATGATAGACCGTCAATCAAGGTGAGAGAGCTTCTGCAACTTAGGGCTTTAGGTAATAAAGACTTTATGTACAAGCTCTCTAAATCACATAGGTGCTAAAAGGCTAGAGTTTGTTTACATAGGCGAGTAAAAGCCACGAAACGCTAACTTTCCATGATTCTAAATTTCCCAAAATGAAGGAAATTAATGGAAGAACCCTACATTTTTCATCAAGGAGGCAAGCTACTGTCCAAACGCTCCAATTGGTCGTCTGGACGGTTCCAGACAACAGACTAAGCATCCAAACTGTTGACAAAACCATTTGGATGTGCAATCCATCCAGACATTGTATGCGCCCTAAATATAAGAATCCAAGTTTTTAACAAATTTTAGCTTTGAAAAACGTATTTGGCTTGTGCAAGTCGGCTACGTGTGCTCATTAATACCTGTACCCCCGTAAGAATCATCCAAGATGCTTGAAGATATTCTTTGAACGCATCAGCAATCTTCGGCTTCAAGCTTCAACAGCAGATGATACACTAGCACTAACACCTTATAAACTATGGACAAATAGAAAAAAAATTCTGTGTGTCACTGAATTATGCCATCATAAAAACTAAGGGGCCTAACAGATTTTAACACCCCTTTTGTCCATTTCATAAAACCCTTACTTACCTAGCAAATAAAATCTATTCAAATTTAGACTGTTTGAATTTATTTTTTTACCTCCCAAGAGTGTTAATTCTCTCCCATCTTTGTTTTGCAACCCACTGTTCTGCCACCCAACGCACCATTCATCATCCTGCAAGAACTAGAAGTTAGAAGATGGATGGAAACATTTAAAGCCTCGGCCCACCTGACACCATCCACCCAAAAGATATTGAGGCAAAAACAAAAGATAAACCTATTAAACAAAAGATAAACTGTAATAGGTTTGTCAATTATAGATATTAGTGGAAACTAAAGGATAACAAAATTAAAATGTATTATCACCTGGTAAACATAATAACAATCCCACCCACCCACCCACCCCCACCCCCCACACCCCCTTATTAAAACCATTCACCCATGAGATAAAGCAAAAAAAAACAGCATTTCGCAAAGCTATTCCTCATTTTTAGAGAACGTTGACTGTCTCAATTGTGGTACCTCTTAGCTGCATACTTATTTAATCGTCTCTTCAATTCTTCATTTCCTTTATTCCAATTTTCCAGTGCATGCATGCTGAAAGTATGAGAACCCATATTCCAAGACCCAAGCTTCAATCCCATATCCGAAACCTTACGTAGAAACCCAAAGACAAAGAAACCCATGTCATATATCCTTTGTTCTACTTCTGGTCATCACTACTGTAGAAAATCCAATGGGCCTAACTCACTCTCAAAAGACACCTTGTAAGAGGAGGATTGCCCTTAGCTTTATATATAGCTCAGGATCAGGTAGCACAAGCAACGTGGGATTCAACAGGCCCCCTCACTCGCAGGGTGAACTTTGACAAACCACTGCGAATGGATATCGGGAGGTTCAACATCAATGTAGGATTCAACACGCCTCCTCACGCGCAGAGTGGATTTTGACAAACCACTGCGAACGGATATCGGGGAGGCCAATCATTGATGTGGGATTTAACACGTCCAACATCAAACAAAAATCTGGCTCTGATACCATGTAGAAAATCCAATGGGCCTAACTCACTCTCAAAAGACGCCTTGTAAGAGGAGGATTGCCCTTAGCTTTATATATAGCTCAGGATCAGGTAACACAAGCGATATGGAATCCAACATGTAGAAATTTTAATGGGCCTAACTCACTCTCAAAAAATGCCTTGAAAGAGGAGGATTGCCGTTGGCTTTATATATAGCCCAGGATCAGGTAACACAAGCGATGTGGGATTCAACATGCCCCCTCAAGCGCAGGGTGGACTTTGACAAACCACTACGAACGGATATCGGGAGGCCCAACATCAATGTGGGATTCAACAACTACTTTCCTTGGGAGACGACTTCTAGAGAATTACAGTTGGTGCTGTAAGGTGATTTTTCTGCTATTCCTCTCTGACTTTCTGCTATCAGTCACACCTGAAAATCCTCCAACTTACATCCTTTGACCAGCCCAATCATTCTTTTGTGGAAAACCTAACACCCCAACTGAGACCGAAAACATAATAACCAAAAGGTACGATCCATAGTCCAACATCTCCATAGCTGATTCCTCGTCTAATTCATCATCAAACACTTAACCTAAAATTCTCGACAGCGTCGGGGTAAAAAAACAAACTATAGACAACCCCAATAAAACTATTTTTCTTGACTAGTAAACATATATTCCGAATTTCATCCCTTTTGCCCTACCTCACAAACCCAATACCTATAATTTCTAATAATTGTATGACCTGGATTTCTAGCGAAAACGTTTTCTAAAGGACGGTACCAAGTACACCAAGCACCAACTTAAATAAGCCTATAAGTAAATTGCATCTCAGGAATTAAAACCTTCGCCGCCACCACCACAGAATATGGTTGGACATTCCAGCAGTGTCATACTAATTTTTAGGGGTACCACAATACAACCCCTCTCCCCTCTTGTTATTTATATTTTTTGTCTTTCCTTTCTCTTCTATCCTCGTCATATCTCCCCACTTTCACAACCTGACCACCACATAGAACCCACTCTACCCCCCACCCACCCACCCCACAGACCACAAGGCCCTTCCCCTTCCTACGACCCTACCCCTCTCTCACACAACTCAACCCTCCCAGCCCCATATCACCCTCTATACCTTTTCCCCATCCCCAGCTACCACTTCAGGTGTCAACCCTCTTCCTCCCCCATAAGCACAATCCCTCGAGTGTTGCCCTTTAACCCACCTTTCTTTCTCTATCTTTGTGTATTTGTATATGTAGTGTCGGTAGTTTTGTTGGTGATGTACTGATGATGGGTGTGGAAGACAATTTATGTTTGATTTGGCAAATATGATCAGTTTAGAGACATGGGGCATTTATGATACTACTACTTTACCTGAGGGGCCACCATGATGTTGTCAAAGTTATAGGATCTGACTGTAATAGTATCAAAGAAGTTACAGGGGGCGTCAGAGATATTACCCTCCTAAAATCTTCAATTTGAGTGGATGACAAAGATAGGTATCAAAACGATATTTTTTTTAGGCTGAAGAGTAATTATTTTAAAGAGATGGATGTTGCATTTCTCAAAGTCAAGAAATGTCAGTGGGGTTTTTATATTTTATTTGAACTTCCTGAATAATGTTGCAAGAGAACTTCCTCTAATTGCAATCTTGTTCCCCGATTATTTATACCTTTCAAAGTTTTACATAAGTGAAATCAAGGTTTAGTTTGACAACACCAAGATTGCAATTGCAAAACTCATACCACGTTTCTTGTATCAAAAGTAGTATATCCTTATTTAAAAAATCAAGAGATAGACTTCTTACGCTGCGTTTGGTACGCTGAAATAGAATGACAATAGGATTGGAATTAGTGTGGTAATGAAATGGAATGATCATTACCATTACTATGTTCGGTGACAAAAAAGATTGCATATGGTATTGGAATGACATCAAATGGTAAAATAGTAATTTGATTGAATTTTCAAATGGTATAATAGTTAATTTAATTAAATTTCAATCCAATTCAAGTATTTGGTTAATATTTGGTCTCATTTTTTGGCCGATTATTGATTAAAACATACTCCCATGTAATTGGGATTAACTAATACCAAGTTTATCTTAGTATTGGTTAATCCCATGCTTTGTGGGATTAGGGAATTCTTGGTAATGAAAATGGGATTAAATCCCATGTACCAAACAAAAGAATGGAATGACCATTCCCATGGTCATTCTAATCCCATTTCGAATCCCGCGTACCAAACGCCACCTTAGGGTATCCTTTAAAGGATAATTTGGTATCATTTTCTCCATAAGTATGAAAAGGACGTAACTTTAAGAATCATAGAAAATGTAGTTCTAAATATGGAAGTACATAAACATATAGGATGTGCTGAGAAATGACAACTTCGTAAGAATAATCCCTGATTGAGTGGCTACATGTACATATTATCACCTTTTTCTCCATCTTCAAGAAAACAGCAGTGGCAATCTGCTATAAATCGTTCCGACATGAATTTGACTTCATATGTGGAGATATTTGCATGGGTTTGTAGATACAGCAAGATTAAAGTGAAGCAACATACTTGAACAATTAAAGCACTTCAAATAATAATTTCGAATATTGTTCAAGAAACAGCATCAGATTTTCAACAAATTCAGAAACTGAAAAACTTACACGAGTTTGGAACAAATAGTCGTGAGCATAAACTGTCAGAGAGAGTGAATTTTCAAAATGAAAAGTTACGACTGGAAATCCATCGTCAACACTGCAAGATCATTGGAATTGAAAGTGCTTTAGTAAGGTCTTAACACCATTCAGTGGAAACAAAATAATTTACTCCAAAATTAACGTGTTCAAATAGTAAAGTAAAAAATAATAGTCGGTGTAGAAACACACATGCACAAGATAATATTTAATGACATACAGATGCTGATAACATTTCTTGCCAGTGGACGAAGCTGATTTAAATGGGTACTATCGACGAAGTTTTGTTATCCACATTCTAGGTATTATAAATCAATATATAAATTTAATTGGGCTTGATCTTCACATTCGACATACCTACCTCTTGGATTCGAAACTTGTTACACGATTTACTTCTTTTATGCTACAATCATCCAATCCAATTATCATATGTTGCAATGTCAAACTTCCTCCAAAAATAACTTTACAAGCAGTCTAATTATCTATTTCCTCAATTAGTAAATGTATAGTGGAGTCTCACAGTACCAAACACCGTAAAAGGGAAATAAGATGGATGCATATGGAATTATGGATTGATAGATTCCTTGGCTTTTTAATCTGGCATAAAACTTTACCAATCACAAGTGCGCGCAACCTTCATCAAACAAGTTGCAGAGCAAGTAACACCTAATTTCTGAATTTTCATTCTCATCCTTTGCTTGCTCAAATTACACTTCGTCACATCAACGGTGGTTGATTCTGCTGATTCGATGTCAAAAGTTAATTAACCGCTAGTTTTCAACAGGACATTACCCTCCAACATAGTAAAATACTACAAAATTCAACCAGTCATCATGCTACCAGACAAACAACTTCTGCTGCTATGATAAAATATATATCCATTAATGCATTACATAGTTATAAGTAATAGTGAAAATGTCATTTACCTCCCCTGAAATTTAAGATAGTATTAATGACCACCCTTCTTTTCATAATATCACTGTCCTGCCTTGCCCTGCGCTGCCATCCATGTCAGTGACTTTTGTTCAAATATTGGAATGGAAATAGTACATTTTTCATTTTACCCCTCTTGAACATTTTTGTTTTCCTCTTTTTTTCTTCCCTTTGTCTTTTTCTTCTTTTATCTGCTTCTTCTTTCCTAATTTCCCTTCTCCCCAACCCACCTATCCAACCAGTAGCCAAGCACCTCTGTCCATCCAGAACGATGTCCCTACCGCCAAGCCAATCACCCATCCTCTCTCTCTCTCCCCTCTCTCAGCATTCACTAATCAAACACTTACATCACTGCCACCATCGTTGCCATAGCCTCCATCTACCTTATCCTATCTCTCCATCCACTACGTTACCCTGATAGTTCCCTCCTCTATAGAGTTTCACTCTCAGAGATTCTTATTCAAATTTTGTTTTACGATCCTATTAGAGAACGAAAGAGATAGTGGACCCACGGAAAAACTTTGTGATGATTTTGAGCTTGAAGACAATAAGAACCGTTTAATGAGCTAGGCTCCTAGTTATTGTTGACATATCCGACAAAGGAGAAAATGAAAGACCACGGAAGTCGTTCTTCCACTAAGGAGCCTATCACTCAAGGATGAATAAGTTAGTTCTTGCCTCTCTTCTTCTCCCCACCATTAGAGGGTCAATGACAGAAATCGGAATAAAAAAATGTTTCTTCTGGCTTGGGAGAGCTGTAGTATTAACACCTTGCACGAGATGAGGAAGATAAGTCTGTTTGGGGGTTGTGGACGCAGCGGCCATGGTGGTTGCTCCATTTATAATTAAATTAATAGGCATGAGAGATGAGAAGGGTGAAGGTGACTTTGCAGAAGAGGATGAAACAGGGGTAACAGAGGGTGATGTTTTGTATTTGTGCCCATCATTTTCTTCTTTATTTCAAGATATGTTGGGGGGTTGTATTTTATTTATTTATATAAGGTTATTTGACTTTGACTATTCTAAACAAGGGTATACCATGAATTTATATTAATATTATAATGACGTCAAATGCCAACATAATCTAACTGGGAGATTCGAAAATCCCAAATCTCGCGGGGGGCAGGGGAGATGTTATTACGAGAAAAGCATGTGAGGTCTCTGATATTATGTCAAACATCAAGGGAGGTTAATTATATTTTTCCAAAATATATTACCCTTTTCTCCTTTCGAGCACAATGATTATCAAATATATTTAACAAGACATTAATGGCAGAGGGCTTTTTTGGTTGACTATACATCTTAGAGATGAACCTTCCCAGGGGAAGCATTGATCATAATGATTTTGATCAGTTGAGAAGTCATCATTATTGAGTCAAATGCCGCTGCCATCATTTTATTCAACACTACTTTTCTTTGATGATTTTTCTCCTTTAGAAACATTAGAAAATCTCTTAGTGTGCAAAGTAAAATTCAAAGATTCAACATTTTAGGGTTAATTAATTTTTACCCCCTCGTATTTTGACCTAAGATTAGTTTACCCCCTTATACTTCAAACTTATACACATAACCTACTTGTGATTTAGACCAAAGTAATAAAGTAAGACTTTCATTTATTTTAACAAATATGTTATCCACGACCAAGAAAATGCTTTAGTTTTTAAAATTACAATGTAAAATTAAAAAATTACAAATCTTTAATTGTTGCTGTTTTTTGCTGATTTTATCAATGTAATTGCTAAAAAAGTAGAGAAACAAAACAATATTTAAAAAAAAAAAAAAAGAAAGAAAGAAAGAAAAAAGAACTGAAAAGATTGAAATAGAGAAGAAAAGGGAGAGAGATCTAGGGGAAGAGGAAAAACTTCGGCAATTGGAGGGATCACTTTGGCTTCAAAGTTGGTCGCCAGTGGGAGAGGTCTCAACGAGTTCAGGGGTTGGCCGGTGGTGTGCAGGTCTCTTCGCTTCTGGAGCTGTTCTGGGATTGGGGGTAGGAGTTCAATTGGTTGAGTTTTTCAGGGTTGGGGGCTGGGAACTCGTTGCTCTGGCAGCTTTTTGGTGGAGTTCATTGGTGTTACTAGGCTGGTATTTTGCAGTGGTGGTGGCGTATTGAAATATGTCCACATACATTTCCTAATTATCTTGTTGAAATCTTTCCGATGTTAGAGGCTAGATTAGCTCTATGATTTATGCAACTTTCTTTTTCTTTATCATCCTAGGTTGTATATATTGTAGTCATTGTAGTTGTGATTTATGCAATTAAATAAGAATTATTTTCTTCTTTTCATTATGGAATCAGAGTCCAGACTCTATTTTTTTTTCCTTTTCCAGACTTTATTGCTGGTTCTTTGTTGTTAGATTTTTTTCACTTCTTCTCTTTCCCATCTTTGCGCGCTCAATTTCTTTCTCCGACCTGAATTGCCAGAAATCTCAAGCCCAACAATGGAGCAAGACACCACCACGGAACAAAATGCACCCATCTTGACGGACGAGTTGCCCCAAAGATCCTCACGTGCCGACGAAATCAGATCCACTGTCAAAGGTTCAATTTCACCATGACTCAACAATTTTTGGGACAAACCACCTTGCAGATCCACTGTTGAAGTTTTCAACCTACAGACCAGCTGAAGAACGTCAAATTCTATTGCAGAAAATGTCGCAAGCGCCACCAGCCTCGAGTGAGACTCCTCTTATCTGAGTTAATCGAGTCAACTCAGACGAGTCAATAGAATCAACTCACTCCAAGTCAGACAAGTCAACCAAGTCAACTCGGTCAAAAAATCTGTATTTTTCCCTTGACCAGTCATCATGTCTGAAACTTCCAAGTGCTCCTCAGTCACTTCTATTCCCCAATAAATTCCTATTCAACTTGAGAACCCCACCCTTCAAATTTCTATAGTCAAACTAAATGGATGAAACTTTATGGAGTGGTCTCAATCTGACAAATTTTTTCTGATGAGTCATGGGAAGTTTAAATACGTGAATGGAGTTGCAAAGGCACCATCAGAAAACGATAAGTCCTACAAGACAAGGGAGGTTGCCAATGCCACTGTCATGTCGTGGCTGTACGCTTTATGCAACCTAACATTACTAGAACATATCTGCTGCTTCCAACTGCTGGGGACATTTGGTTGGATGTCCACAAAACATAGTCCAAGACTGGCTTTACTTCTCAGATTTTTCAAATCAAACAACAAGTTCACAAGACGAACAAGGGTTCTTCAAGAGTTACAAAATACTATAACCAATTGTGACGGTTGCTCACAGAATTAGATACGTATCAACATGAAGAAATGGAATCTGCTACGGACAAGGAAAAAGTGAAAAACATGTTGGAGAGAGAGAGGGTGTTCAAGTTCTTGTTGAGACAATTCTGAATTCAACCAGACATGTGTCCATCTTCTTGATAAAGAACCCTTACCTGATCTTATTGAATCTTTCATGCTGGTTCGAGGGACTAAGAGAAAAAGTTTTTGAGTGACAAAGAATCGGACCATGAAAAGACAGTTATGGGAAGCTCAGCTTTGGTGGGAACTAAGTCCAGTTCCAATGGAAGTGATAGCAAGAAATGGAGCGATGATTATTGCAAAAAACGTAAACATACCTGAGAATCGTGCTAGAAGTTACATGGAAAACCTCCCAACTGCAAGAACAAAGATGGAAAAGATATGCAGGTAGCTGCACAAAGGCCGGGAGCAGCTCATCCCAGTAATTTCAAGACACCCTTATTTAGTAAGGAACAGTTAGAACATCTGCATGGACTATTGAGTCGATCCAAATCTAATCCCGATACCTCTGCTACTAGTTTACTTGCTTAAAAAGGTAGTTCTCCTATCCACCTTAATACTTCTTCTGATCTCACTACGTTATAGATAATTGCTTCCAGTGTTAGTGATCATATGAGCAGTTTTTCTCATTTGTTCTCGTCCTATACTCCTCGTCCCGGTAATCTTAAAGTTCATATTGCAGATGGGTCTTTGTCTACAGTTGCAAGGAAAGGTCTATTGTTCTTTCCAAGAATCTAACACTGCAATCTGTCTTACAAGTTCCTAACTTATCTTGTAATCTTTAGTCCATAAGCAAACTCACTAAAGATTCCAATTGTGTTGCTACTTTCACTCACTCTCGATGTGAATTTCAGGACACGTGCTCACAAAAGATGATTGGCAAAGCTATAGAGGTTGATCAACTCTACAACTTTGATGGAAGTGCATCCTTGCTTAGATAAGCTCAAATTTTGGGCAGTTTCTTTTCCTTTTCTGTTAAAGAAGAACCACAATTAGACTGTCAAGATTCAATTCCGAGTACATCAGATAATTCAGATTCTTCTTTGTGTCTAGAACCTTGTGATTTTCAAGACCTTAATGTCCCCGTAGAAAAGGCATAAAGACGTGCATAAATCACCCTATATCTCAGTTTGCATATCAAGCTTTAGAGCCCTTGTTCTTCCAACTTGTCAAAAACATAAATTCCTAAGGTTATACATGAAACTCTTGTTCCCGAGTGGAAAGAGGTTGTCTTGAGGAGATGAAGACATTAGGGAAGAATCAAAATGGAATTGGTACGTCTTCCAAAAGGAAAAAGTTTGTTGGTTGTAAGTGGATGTTCATAGTGAAATATAGGGTTGACGGGGTCAATAGAAAGGTACAAAGCAAGGTTGGAAGCAAAGAGATATAGACCCAGACGTATGTAATAGATTATCAAGAGACATTTGCTCCTGTTGAAACATTGAATAGTGTAAGAACCCCGTTATCCCTTGCAACTATTATGGACTGGCCATTGCAACAGTATGTGAAGAATGTTTTCCTCAACAGTTAATAGGAAGATGAAGTGTATATGCATTACCTCTAGGATTTGCAGGCTTACTTGGTGCTAAGAAAGTCTACAAACTCAGGAGGTCACTATAGTCTTAAACAATCTCCTTGAGCATGGTGTGATCAGTTCCCTGAAGCTATAAAGAGCTTTGAGTACCTTCAAAGCCAAGCAAATTACACTATGTTTTTTAAATACACTAATGGCGGGAATATGACTATACTTATTGTGTATGTGGATGATATTATACTAATTGGTGATGATCTTGTTGAACAAGAGAAGTAAAAAGACGTTATTGGCCAAAGAATTTGAAATGAAAAATCTTGGATCTTTGAAGTGTTTCTTGGGTATGGAGGTGGCAAAGAATAAGGAAAGAATCTTGGTGTCTCAAAGATAATATATTAGATCTTCTTAGTGAAACTGGTATACTAGGGTGCCAGCCTGCTAAAACAGCCATGGACGCAAATTGCAAGCTGAGTGCAAATGCCGGTTTTGAAGTTAATAAGGGACGATATCAACGATTATTTTGGAAATTGATTTACTTATCCCATACTCGGCCTGACATTACTTTTGTCGTGAGTATTGTGAGTCAATTCATGTAGTCCCCTCATGATGAGCACTTAAATACAGTTTATAAGATTCTCAGATATCGTAAATGGACTCCTAGAAAGGGATTATTGTTCAAGAAGAATGATAATGTATGTGCGGAAACTTTTACTCCTGCAGTTTGGGTTGGGAGTATAGACAATAGGAGATCTACATCTAGATATTGCACCGTTGTATGAGGAAATCTAGTGGCTTGGAGAAGCAAAAAAGAAGAATAAGCTGGCTAAAAGTAGTGCTTAAGCTGAGTTTCGAGCTGTTACACAAGGGATATGTGAGCTTTAGTAAATAAAACAGCTTCGAAGTGAGTGGGAGATTTTATTCAACCAACCTATGAAGTTATACTCAGATAGCAAGGCAGCTATTAGCATTCCCCATAGTCCAATACAGCACGACAAGACAAAGCACATTGAGATCGATTGGCATTTCATCAAAGAAGAGCTAGATAAAGGAGTATTGTGTATTCCATTTATTCCTACCGAACAGCATGTGGCAGATATCTGTGCACGAAGAGTCTTAGCAACACTTCTTAATTGGCAAGCTGGGAATGCTCAATATTTATAAACCAACTTGAGAGGGAGTGTTGAAATATGTCCAAATTCATTTCGTAACTATCTTGCTAAAATCTCTCCTATGTTAGCGCTAGATTAGCTCTATAATTTATGCAACTTTATTTTTCTTCATCATCCTCTCTTGTATATATTGTAGACATTGTAGTTGTGATTTATGCAATTAAATGAGAATTATCTTCCTCTTTTCATTATGGTGGTTTGCGGTGGCAAAATGGGCTAGGGTTGTTATTTTTGAAAGAAGATGACAAAGGGAAAAATTAAGTGTTTCTCGCCTCTGAGAGGAGTCGTACAATTCTACAAATTCTATTTGAAAATTACATATTAAACCCCATGAACAACACATTGATGCACAATATCATAATAAAATGTAAAACAATTATATATGTATAAAACAATTAATTCATTTACTGATTTTCTATAATAGGAAATTCGTGTCCATTTTGATCTAGACTATGAGGCAGTTGTGTATAATTTTGACGTATAAGGGGGTAAGGTAAACGAAACAAAAGTAGAGGGGATAAAAGAACAACTAACCCAACATTTTATATGGCAATAGCAGCCATCAAATTCTGCTCAAGTACCAATAGGAAAACTAGTGCTGGGACAAATGTTCAACTCCAAAGGAAAATCTAAATCCAGAAACTGTGCATGTAGAAGACTTATCCTCCGGAAAAAGCAAATTCAAGGCTCTAAGGCATAAATCCAACAGAAATTCTAAGACACCGGATAGAAAATAAAGGATAAACATTTCAAATTCAAATGATACAATGTCTGAAAAAAGTACACCTAATAGTAGTCTTTATCGGTTTCTTTATTTAAACACTACATGATCTCCGGAAAGTACATGCTGAATAAGTCTAAAAGACAGAGAAGGAAAATGTAAAGGGAGCAAGGATTCTTACTTTCCAGAGTAGAAAAAGCATTTGAATTGCTGCTCTTCTATGCGAGTTTTTAAATTTGGTTGCTGAGACATAATCTAGTTTTCAAAACAAATAATGACGAGAAATTAGAAACACAAAAAGAATAATTGCAGTAACTAGAGTACAACGTAGACTATAATGTTAGACGAACTTTAAGTACGTCATGTACCTTCGCCATTAGTGGATCATAAACCTCATCGGGAAGATAAGCTAAAGTTGTACCACTGTCAATTATGGTCCCTCTCCCAGAACTAGTGTCAAATACATCTGACGGAAGTTCGAGGACATCACCACCCACCTCGATTGTCTTCATAAACACGTTATAATGTGACCTAAGACAGAAACAGACGTACAATTAAAAGTAGATCATTAAGCCAATACTTGAGGAAATGAAAGCAAAGACTTGAATAAGAAAACAATGACATAGTTGAAGATCACTAAAAACAAAATCTCAGTTACAAGTAAGAAGGAGGAAGCATGTAAAAGTAGAGGTCGTTAATGTTCATAATTCAACTGCTCTAAAGGTTCCCACCATATCTAAGAAGTAAATGTTTCAGAAATAACATCAGTTTTATTTCTAAAATTAATCAGGGAAAATTTATTTATGAAAATGAACTTGGGGAGTTTTTGAAGCTTAGCCCCCGTCAATTATGGTCCCTCTCCCAGAACAAGTGTCAAATACATCTGTCGGAAGTTCTGGGATATCACCACCCACCTCAATTGCCTTCATAAACACGTTATAATGTGACCTAAGACAGAAACAGACGTACAATTAAAAATAGATCATTAAGCCAATAATTGAGGAAATGAAAGCAAAGACTTGAATAAGAAAACAATGACATAGTTGAAGATCAATAAAAACGAAATCTCAGTTACAAGTAAAGAAAGATAAAGTATATCTTAACTTGAAGAAGTTAAATTTATGACACACATCATGGATTAATTAGAGGAATTATTTACTAAACCATTTGGGAACTCTAGGATAAAGTATATTTGTAATAAGGTGCCTAAGAGCATACAATATATATGCTCCAACATGAGAAGAATGTTAAAAGGGTATTTTAGTCATTGACTTTATATTACAAGTTTAGTGTAGAGTCCATATTTTATTATAAATAGAGAGCGGCTGGCCAATTATTGTCCAGTCGTCTCATTCTTCCTATTCTTTGTTTCACTTCAATTATATCCAAACACCCACAGTCGAATTCTTCCACCGAAAAATTCACTGGTGATCTTGATGTCTAGGGTAAAAAAAAAGCATGGACAAAAACAAAAAATAAAGTATAACTTGAAGCCTTCAGATATAGCACTCTTACAAAGTTATCAATCCATTTTGAAGCTTAGTCTAATTATATCATTTTCCTTCAACATCTTAACTAAGTTCCATTACATCTTCACTTCAAAATACACAAAGAACAGTCTAAACTTTCTGCTGTTATTCCCAACAAAGAGACCACAGATGTCAGCTAGCACCACTACAATGCAGACCCCCAACTACAATACTTATTTATTTTGGTAAAAACTTTGAAGAGTAATTTTGAACAAACTTACAAGATGAGAACTACTGACAAGGCATCACTTATGGGCCAAAATAAGAGATCCTGGTTGCAATACAAAGTCATGAAATGATACTGATAAACCGTTCTCTATAAGATGTTTTTTATACATTTTTTGAGATTTTATCTTTAGAAACAAGGTTCTTCGGTTTCCAGTAACCTTATTGTTATTTTCTTTTTCTTTTTTTTTTTAATATTCTCCTTTTACAGTATTCCAGAATGTGAAACTTCGAACAAGGTGGAAAATAGAGCTATTGAAGTTTGAGTCAGATTCTGAGCTCCAAATTTTAAGCCCATTATCATCAGATTGAAACCAATTATTTCTACAACTATCAAAGTTGCAACATAAACCAGCAAAAATCAGTTAAGTCTAGTCAAAATTTCACAACAAGCCAGCAAATAAAAATACTGTCACATACTGATTTGGGATAACTGGAGTTGAATGTACTTTTGGCTGCACTACTTCTCCAATAGCAAAAATTCCACCTCCATTATTGCCATCCAAGCAATGTGCAAATATCTTTTTCGCCTTCCCTGAAGAAGCAAGCTGTGAAATCATGGATCCATTTGCTTGCCCGAAACCGAGTATCCCATCAAGTGCTTCAGGAGATGATGAACCTAATTCCCCAGATTGTTTAGCGCTACACCTATCTTGGATCACAATCATATTAGACTTAGAGGAAATTTTTCAAAGAATTTGTGGTAAGTGGAAATATGTTAAAAATATTGAGGACTGCAAAAAGCCACCACAAATAGAGAACACAGCACAAACACATTTTGAAAGCCACTAAACAAGAATAGTTCTTTTTTTACAATTTTGTTGCAACACTAGAAAAACATGAACATTTTCTTGACACCATGATTGTTCTGATCATGCTTAGTTCATCTGATTTCCTGGAATAGAGTAATGGAAGACGTCGCACTTCAACGCGAACATTATCAAGCTGTGATTAAGCTCTTTAACAAATATATTTACCACCAAGAAGAATCTATGAAATCATTAGGATTTTCAATTTAAGGTTGTTCAGGCTCCAAAATGCAAGTAAAGTTTAAATGCATAGAAACCCAGGGTGACACGGATGCAAAGAAAAGGGAAGCCTTGTAAATGCCCAGTTGTGCACATAAAATACTGATAAAAATTAGGATCTAGATGTCTATACCATGCATTAGATTTTTTTAGATATCTGAAACATATAGCCGGTTAGTAAACTTGATGCTAAGAACATGCATCAATATATTTTAAGACATTAAAATGACCTCAAAACAAGAATGGGAACTCACCCAAAGGATATAGTCCCATTCATGGATGTGGTTCGAAAGTTTCCGGACACTTTATCAAATTCCACTATATCACTAACAGCATATCCACCTGTTTGGCTCCCATCTCCATAGGTAAGAGCATATTCACAAAGCGAACCACCTTTGCAATCAATATATGGATTATTCAATAAATCAGAGCAAATATCTTGATCACAAGAGACCACATTCCCAGTGCTAGAGGCCTTTGGGTCGTACAGCTTCAAATCTATCTGTTGTAATCCAAGAAAACACGTTATCTTCGCAAATATTGACATATAACAAGAACAACATACAACAGAACGTTGAGAAATTATATTGTTATAGGCCTGATCTGTCATAAACATACTTATATCAATCTGAACAGTTAAGAAAAAGAAGGGGGCATACACCAAGTCCGCTTTTCTTTGGGCACTTGTCACAACCAGCACAATTAACCCATAACATGTCGCTTCCTGTGTCCACTTGTACGTAATAATCTTTTGAAGGAGTTCCAATCCCAAGCTTAGTGAAATAGAGCCTATATCAATTAAAATTTTGAATGAAATAAATACCAAACTACAAGACATATGCATTACATGCATTACTCTCTATTTGTCTTTTATTTATTTTTACTCTTCTGAGTTTCGACTTAATAACATGGAGACACGTGCCACTGCAATAAATTCAAAATCCAACCACATAGAACCAAGCTATCAAGATCAATAACAATACGTGTACATAGATAAATATCAAAAACAAATAACAGGACAGGTAATAAAATTCAAAAACCATGTAATGCAATGATGACGAAAAATATGAGGTAAAGGAAACAAGATTGCAAATTTTCATTTTGTTGCAGGAAATTATTCCTCGTGGTAAGCAAAAATAGAAATTGATAAATAAATAAATAAGAATAATTTGATAAATTAGTTTGAAACTTCTTAAATTTCTTTACAACAATAAAAGCGAAAAAAAAAAAAAAAAAAACTGGTTGGGGTAGGATACATGAAATCTGTACTCCAACAAGCACTTTCAGGAGTAATCTACTAAGTTAAATTGGATGCAATCAAACCCTTCCCTAATTGTTTCCTCAAGTTTTCTTCCACTGTTTATATTGCGGTACGTTCTCAGTTCCCCATGAATCAAATTACACTTTCTCACTAGTGTATCAATTGGTCTTCAATGCACATATCTATTAAGTGATTATTTCTCTCGGCATCCTCACTGCCTATCCACCTAAGCCTTCTCACTTGAGAAATGCGTATCCATTGAAGAAATGTGTATCCCCAATACATAAAAAGAAAACAAAAAAAATGAATATATGATAGATATTACGAGTAGCACAAACTGATGATAAAACAAGAAGTTATCACCTACTAGACATGTCCATCAAAACGCAATTTTTATCACCACTCTATACCTAAGCATTCTCATTCCAGACTCGAAAATTTTTCTGAAGATCCATCTTGTTCTCCATCCAAGATTCTAGTCGTTTGAAGAAATATGTATTTAGTTCAACACCCAAGATTCTAGTCCTTCGAAGAAATATGAATATTTAGTTCCCCACCCAAGATTGTTTGCATATACATCAATAAGACCTCTTATAAAATATTTCTTTCAGTTGAATTGTTATTCTATCATCACATATAACCCCTGTGGCACGTTCTGACTTTAACCATCCTCCTTTAATTCTATGTGCACCGTTACTTCTCAATTTTTCCATTTTCTTGTGTAATAGAATCTCTAAATAGCAGAAATGGTTATTTTTAGGTACCCCTACAGCAACAATATATGCCATCTCCTCTAACTTTTTGTGTATTACGAAAAATCCAATGCATGAATTTTCTCTTAGCTATGTGATCCAAAAACAAACAATTTTTTTGGAAAGACAACAAAAATATGTTCTTTTTGTTCCGATATTTCTACTTCTGCTCCATTTTTTTCTGGGGACAAAAAAGGAAATTTGGGACCAAAACAGTCGAAAATGACACCTAAAGGTATCCATAGTTCCACTTATTGTTAAACAATATTGTAAATTAATAGATTATATCATCATAAAACAGCATACAATAACAAATCATCTGGAATACGTTTTTCATCATTGTGCTACTCACATCCATTACTAACTCAATTTGGAAAGGACTCAAAACCAACACTTGATGTAAACCCATAATGCTTACAGAAACACGTCTCCTCTCAAGCTAGTCGTGTCAATCTAAATATTAGATACTTGATTCTTTTAGCTCGCCGACTATCATAAGCTTTCTCTAGGGCTATTGAAAAACCATATGAAAATCTCTCTTCTTTTCACAATATTTATTCGTCAATGGAATTGGTAATGTAGAACTTTCATAGTCGATTGTCCAGGATCAAAACAAAAATAATTAAATTGTACTCGTTCCTTGTCTTATTCTAACTCTATCACTCTTTTCCAAAATTTCATAGTAGGACTACAAGTTTCAATTCCAGATAATTTACATAACTTTGAACATCCCCTTTCTTTACGTAAATACCGAAATTCTCTATGTCCTACCATCCAACGTTTTCTTGTTCTTGGCACTATTTACGAGTCCAACTAACCACTCAATTCCATTATCAACGGACCTCATTATTGCATGTGGCATCTTTCTTAATGAAGCTCTAACATCAAAAGCATATTTTTCTTACAATGTCTTTGAGTTGCATGAGACTAACTTCTGAGTTTTGAGATTGAGTCTCCTGTATTAAAATCAATGCAAATTGCACAACTAGCTTCTCCAGCAATTTTTATCTCTTCAGCCTTCAACAAAACCATTTGGCCATTGTGTAAAAACACCTAAGATAAACTAAATATATACTCTTCCTTTCACAGATCTTGGGTGGCGTTTGGTTAGTCATTCTGTTTTCGTATTTTTTTTTATGTTCCCAGAAAAACTTAAGAGCAAAAAGAACTGAAATTGTTCTGATCTCATAAATTTGGTCTAAAAATTTGAAAACAAAAACATATTTTGTTACTTGTGTTTCATTGTTCTTATTCCATGTTCTGCGTGTTGCATAATTTATGGCAAATTACACTTTCCCTCTGCATTGAGGCGCTTGAAATTTACCTCATCATACTTTAGAGATAAACATGTAACACCTTTTCGTATTTTCTTTCATGTTCCCAAAAAAACTTAGAGCCAAAAAAAATTGAAATTGTTCTGATCCCATAATTTGGCCTAAAAATAGACAAAAACATATTTAGCTACTTCTGTTTCGTAGTTCTTATTCCATGTTCTGTGTGTAACTTGTGCATAATTTATGGAAAATTACACTTTCCCTCCGCATTGAGGCGCTTGAGATTTACCTCATCAAACTTCGGATATAAACACAAAACCCTTTCAAATTTAGACTAAAGCAGATAAGTAACTCTGTATCTCTCCCCCACCCATCTCCCTTCCCCTCCTCTCTATATACACACACACTAATTGATTGCAACAATTGAGTGGTAGAGGAACCACGAGTTATTTAACCTACCTTTCGTTTTTTATGAACTTATATTCTCATCGTCTATTGAATTGGGTCATCTAACAGTTTGTTAAAAAGTTATAGCTTTTTTAAGCTTCCTATTAGATTTGATTATATTTTGTCTCTGCTGAAATTCAGTACATTTGATACAACTATTTTGGCATTGTTTCTCAAGATTTGGAGCTGGGTTTTTTGTCACCAATTTTGTATCGCCTTTATATGTTTTGTTGTATGGCTTCCGAAATGGGCATTTTCTAATTTGTCAAAAACTAGCCATTTATCCTCCTGCTCAATCTCGTTCCCAACTCTCCAACCCATTGTAAGTTGTAACCCAAGCCCCAACCTCACCTATTTTTTATAAGACCCCCCACCTATTCACACACACACACACACACACGTGTGTGTATATATATGCATGTGTCTGTGCGCAGACACATACGTTCACATATTCCCCAAGTTGTTACCTCTCTTCTCCCCCTCTTCTTCAATAGAAACTAGCGATTTTGGCACACTCAATGAGGGTGTAACGTCTGTAAACAGAAAAATAAATTAAAGTGATACTTCAAATATGAATATTAATGGTATCACGGATATTTTGCATGATCACATGCCAAAAAATAACTATCCCCGTTTCTCTCTCTCTTTTCATATGGTATATAAATATGTCTATATGTGTTGTGTTTTCCCTTCTCTTGTGCTCTTTCTTTCTTTGTTAAATATTGCAAAAGAAACTTACGATATTAGTATAAAGGCTTTTTATGCTTTTTCTGTTCAAGTTATATATTTAGTGGACAAGTATTCAAGCTCCCGACTTTTCTCTTCCTTATTTTTCAACCCCCTCTTTCTGTTTTTTAATTCAAAACAACTCAAATTCCATCACCACATATTTTTTTTCTTATTTATATATATATATATATATATATATATATATATATATATATATATATATATATTTTTGTGATTTATATAAAAAAATAAAATAAAATAGGAAACATTATTCTTTCAAAAGGCATTTAAGAGAAATTATTAACCATTAGATTTAAAAATGGGAAACACCTTAATATACATTTTTGAGAGAGATTTTCCAAGGACATTTTAAAGACACATTTTTCAAACAATGAGTCCAATCCTTCTCCTTTTCTCTATCTTCAACTAGTATTTAGGCATCTCTGATTTAATTTTTAATTCAAAACATCCCTAATTCCATCACCCCATATTTTTTCTCTTTTTTATTTTGTGATTTATAGTATACCTTCAAAAGATATTTTTAAGAGACATTATTAGCCATTAGATTTTAAAAAAAAAATGCACGAGATCAAAACTCAATTGAAAGGAAAATTAATTAATTTCCCACCCAAAAACAAACAAGGTGGGCCTCCTCCCTTCTCTATCTCGCTATCTGCAATGGACATGTATCCAAGCACTTCCCTTCTCTCCTATTTATTTTTGAAGTCTCTCTTCTTTGCTTTTTAGTTCAAAAGCGCCCAAAAACCCCATACTTCTCCTTTTTTTGC
This sequence comes from Eucommia ulmoides, assembly GCA_016647705.1. Lineage (NCBI taxonomy): Eukaryota > Viridiplantae > Streptophyta > Magnoliopsida > Garryales > Eucommiaceae > Eucommia > Eucommia ulmoides. The sequence continues at coordinate 23,257,471 of CM028331.1, forward strand.
TTTCTAATGTTTCTACTTTTCTATTTTCTTATGTTTTAAAATAAAATAAAAATATTTTTGCAAAAATTATTGGATTATTCTTGAAATAAATCATGATTTTTACTCCCTTTTTTTGCTATTTTAGTTTTTTAATCCTTTATAATATTAATATTAATTAATTAATTAACTCTATAGTTATACCAACTAAATGTGAAATTACTATGGTTAATATCAACTAGGACAAAAAATAAGTTGAACAACAACAAAGCTTTTGTCTCACCTAAATAGGGTCGGCTACATAAATCTTTTTGTGACATACAGATGGAGGACTTCAAAATAGGATTGTTTTAATTTTGTTGGGCTGGCAAAATATTGTATCTATATAATATCTATTTTTTAACATTTATTGGCATATTATTATTAATTTTCTTCTAAGACATTGCAGAACAATTTATGTGTAGTGATTAATTTTCTTTTTAACAAATAGCAAAGCAGTTTATATACATATCTATACAATAGAATACGAAAGGGTAATAAATTCCACCTATATTCACAAAAGATATACAGTACTCTGTTGAAAATCTTAGAGTTGATTAAAAGTGATATCAAATTGAATTTTGTTATATTTTGTAAATTAGTGATTTTTTTGTTTCATTGTCAAGATATTAAAGTTATTTTTTGTTGCAAATTAAGGTTATCTTTTTAGCACGTTCCTATAGGCACAGGTTATACACTATTTAACTCTATAATTGGACAGAGCTATATGCTTATTTCTAAAGGTAGGAGGTAACTTGCAAGCGCCTTGAATAGAGAAAGGTAAACATGCAAATTTGCCTACAAATTATCTTAAAGAAAACTACACGTTGGATTGAAAATAAATAAATAAAGCAACCCTAAGTACCAGCAAATTCAATTATACGTACAGAAAATAAGAATAAGATGAATTCATAGATACAAGTAAACAGAAACCTATACATCATCCAAATGAAACACATCACACAGTACTTACCTATATTTATTATAAAAAAAAACAATAATTTAAACACACATCAATGCTTTAGCAAATAAGGATAATCCATGATGGAAAATTCTACCCAACATCCAACCGTACATCACATGAACAAAATTATTTGAAACTTGTATTGTTTTTATTGAACCTGTAACTTTAAATGGAAAACTTGTAACTAAAAAAACATTATAAACAAAAAGTGGTCTTTCCTATTACAAGTTTAAAATCAAAACAGGATTTGTATCAAAAGATACAAGATTTATGGTACATTGGATGTACCCTAATTGTTCCCTTCATAATGGCTCAAGAAATTCCAAAAACTCGTTTAACTCCTGTGTAAACCTCATAATCATAAACCTATACAAATAAAACAAAAATAATTTTGTGTCAAGAAAATAATAAGAGGCATACGCAGCATCTGTGGGACGGCCGTTGCCACCCAAAGGGAAATCGATCGCGGCAAGCATTCTACCATGGCGGTGAGCATCATGGGCTCTCAATCCACCCAAACCCGACCTTGCACGACCACCGTACTTGTGCTGGACCTTAAAAACCACATTCGACGATGCAAATACCGAAAATTTTAACAAAATCACAAAACCGAAAAGCAACAGCTCTTTTCTTCTCAGATCCATCACGAATTTAAGTCTTAAAATGTCTCACAATTGAATCGTGCAAAAGAGAAAATGCGAGTTGAAGCTTTAAAGAATTCAGGGAGAACTGTGGCAACGAGGGGGAAAATGAGAGTTCTCGAAGGGCCGCCTCGGTTAGACCGGTGGGAGGAGGCAAAAGGCAAATGAAGACGGAGGGGTGATGAAACAGAGGGAGGGAGGGGGAGAGAGAGAGAGTTGCGCTTTCAACGGCAAAACGGACAATTGCTAACGTTTGGAAGCATTCCGCATTTACATCCCATTAAAATAATAAAAAAACATATTACTAAATGTACATCTAATAAATTTTTAACATCTATACATTGTCAATCCTAACGGCATGTTTGGTTGGATGGAATCGAGGGCGGAATGGAATCGCATTCCGCCCTCGATTCCTATTCCGTTGTTTGGTTCTCCAATAGAATCACTTTTGTGATTCCATTGGAATGAAATTGAATAGAATGGGATTCCATTTGAAATAGGGTGGAACGGGATTCCAACCCAATGGAATCAATACCTTAAATTACATAATAGTCTTTGTAATTAAACTCTTGAAAATTGAGAACAAAAATAGAAATTAGAGAACATAAATTGAAATTAGAGAACAGAAAGTTGAGAATAGAAATAGAAAATTGAAAACAAAAAATTAAGAACAGAACTAGAAAATTGATAACAGAAACTGAAAATTGAGAATAGAAACAGAAAATTGAGAATAAAAACAGAAAATTGAGAACAAAAACAGAAAATTAGATAATAGAAAATTGAGAACATAAACTAAAAATTGAGAACAAAAACAGAAAATTAGAGAATAAAAAATTGAGAACAGAAACAAAAAATTGAGAATATAAATTGAAAATTAAGAACAAAAATATAAAATCAGAGAACGAAAACAAAAAATTGAAAACAAAAAATTGAAAACAAAAATAGAAAATTGAGAACAAAAACATAAAATTAGATAATAGAAAATTGAGAACGAAAACCGAAAATTGAGAACATAAACTGAAAATTGAGAACAAAAAATAGAAAATTAGATAATAGAAAATTGAAAATTGAAAAAGAAAACTGAAAATTGAGAACAAAAGCAGAAATTAAAGAATAGAAACTGAAAATTGAGAACAAAAATAGAAATTAGAAAACAAAAATTTAAAATTGAGTTGAATAGTGAAATATAATAAAATGAGGAAAGAAATAGAATAATGAAATATAATAAAATTTTATTATAACCAACCAATAAGAGAATGGAATAATAATTTTATAAGGGTAAAATAGAAATTTTATTATATTTCACTATTCCATTCTTTCTTTCATTCCATACCAACCAAACAAGATAATGGAATAGTAATTCCATTCACAATTCCATTTCATTCCTTCTCTCATTTCATTACTTCTTCCATTCCATTCCACCCTCATTCCATTCCGTCCAACCAAACATGCCGTAAAAGATTAACCATGTAATTGATTTTGATGACAACAATGTCTTCACTGTTTTTCGTTCAAAGATATAAGCAAGTCAGAGTACATTAAATGAAGAATCCAGAGTCAAGATGGATACATGGCATAATGAATACCGTTCTGAAATTTTTTGTATTATTTCAATAGGTAAAAGCAACACTTATATTAATCTATTTATATTTATATTAACTCGATTAGGCTCACAAACAGTGTACTTTATTAATTGGTTAAGAATGATTATCGGGCACATAAATGAGTGTAGCAATAACCTTTCTATGATATATAAATTTTGGTGCTCAAAACATGATTAATCTTGTATAAAATTCATACTATGTCCAAGACGGGCAACTGAATTAAAAAACGGTCAGTTGTTCTTAACCGAAAAATGATAAATTTGAAAAATAGTTGCAACAGGCGATCGGATTCAATGGTCGATCGACCGATTCAAATAGAAGATTTAAAGGAATAATAGTCATACATAAATGGTCGACCAAGTGCAATTAGGGATGACAAAAAAAAAAAAAAAAAAACGAACCGACGGGTAACCGAAAGAAATCGAATCGAATGGTCCGATTTGAAACTAACTAAATGATTTTGGTCGTGGTTTTAGTTTTAAATTCAGCAACCGAAGCAATTTTGGTTATAGTTTTGGTTTTATGATAGTAACCACGTGACCGAACTGTGCAACTAACACACACACACACAATCGAATCGTCCGACGGGTAACCGAAAGAAATCGAATCGAATGGTCTAATTTAAAATTGACTAAATGGTTTTGGTCGTGGTTTTAGTTTTAAATTCAGCAACCGAACCAGTTTTGGTTATGGTTTTGGTATTGAGATAATAACCGCGTGACCGAACTGTGCAACTGACACACACACACACACACACACACACACATATTATTTTTTATTTATTTAGTATTTACAATTTAATCCTTTTTTTTTTTTTTTTTTTTTACATTTTAACCCAAGTTACCCTAGTATGTGTGTGTGTAGGCGACTGTTAATGTAATAATACATTTTGGTTTTTCAATTTATGTTAATGTAATAATATATTTTATATTTTAGTTATGTTTTTGTTCAGAAAGAATGATTTGCGGTTTCATGGTTTTGGTTTTGGGTTTGGGTTTGGGTTTGGGTTTTCATAAAATTTAAAAATCTTAAACGGTTTCGGGTTTTGGTATTGGTTTTGGTTGAAATTAAATGGTCCAATTTTAAAACCGTTTAAGAAAAGCCAACGGTTTTGGTTTTTGTTTTGATTTTATATATGTTTAAAGGTTTTGGTTTTGGTTTTGTACGAAACCGAGTCGAACCCGTACCATTGACATCCCTAAATGTAATGATCAGATGACTTATTCAAAAAGGAGATCCAAAGTATTGGATTTCATGCAAAGTCAGTCAACCAATTGGCTCATAAAATTCATCCAACTTGGATATAAGGTTTTAGGGATTGAGATTTAACACTAAACGATCGATCAAGTTGTTGTTTCAATCGATCAACCAGTTCAACTATTATGTTGTTTTTAGATGTTCGAGGTCAAATCTTTTCATTGTTTTTCATGATTAAATATTCTAATTATTTGAAAATATTCTTAAATGATTTAGTATTTATATGGGATATTTTTTTAAATGATTTTGTGTGAGGAATAATTCTAGAATAATACTTGCATATCATGATTTAGCCTTGTTAGTGTTAAACCTTCTACACACTTAGTAGAGTTTAATATTGATCTGATCTTTATAATTGTTGGTAGAAATTATTTGTGAGAAAAAAAATTGTGAGAAATTGGATTTTAAACTTGAACTAGGGTGTTAGCTCAAGTGAATGTTTTTTGTTTGATTGAGCGTAAGGGAATTTTACTCAAAGGGTGTTTGAGATTTGATTCTTACTTGGGAAAAGAATCAGTTTAGTAGATTGATATAATTGGTGCACCACAGTTTCTATAAGTACATCCCAAACTCACAATTATGAGTTCTCAATCCCAACTTGTTGGTAACGATATTGACCAACCAAGTCTTAACAAAAGCATATTGGCTTCACATCATCAGCATATTGGCCTATCAATCCTTCGAGGATAAGTAACTTTTATTGCTCACCTTTTGGATAAGATCCAATTTATATTTAGTCTCTAGTTTGATCATATCTTAGACAATTAACATATTAAAATATCTCCCTAATTAAGTTATACCCATCCTGTATGGTTTAAGCTAGTTCTAATGAGCCCTTTACATCATCAACATATCTGTTAACCCTAAAAAAATTGTTCCTTTTTTTGATGATTTTGATGAGTCAATTAACTTGATAATTTGTCTGGACTAATATTGTAATTGAGATATAATTACAGTGTAAAAAGAATATTAGTCAGATCTATGATAGATTCAGAATAAGATATGACAAATCTAATACATTGGATTAAAAATTAAAGATCAAGATGATTCACGGGCAGTGGCATGATGAAGAAAAGTTTTGGACAAATCATTTTGTATTTCTAAGTTAAAACAACATTTATATTTGTTGAATTCATATCAACCTGATTAGGTTCACACATTGCATTTAAATATGTATTAAATGCTATAATTATGTGTGATTAATTGATTAGTATGCATGTCTAAGTGTTAAAATGTGTTAATATTACTCCCTTGCATGATTTAGAGGCATAAGGGTTCAATTTAGTCAACTTGTTTGTTAAATCAGTTAACTAGTCGTAACAGATTTTTGAAAAACTAAGTTTTTGGTTCAATGAGTCGATTGAATGATAAATTCAATTCACTAGATAATACAAGGACCAGAAAAATATGAAAAAGGGTCAAAATGGTCGACTAAATGGTAATTTGGTTGACTAGATAATACATGATCCAAAACTTTTGAAAAAGCGGTCAACTTAGTCGACCGAATAGATGATTCAGTTGACTTGATTTTACAAGGACTATAACACTACTTAATTCATTTGACTAAATGGTTGATTCAGTCAACTTGATTTTGCAGGTTCCAACGATTTTCGAGAAACACTTAATTCAATTGACCGAATGGGTTGATCAATCGATCGAATTACTTTGAATTTTTAAAACTCGTGAATTTTTAAGAAAATCTTTATATCGTTTTTACCGATAACTATTTCTAAAATATTTAAATGATATTATTTGATTAGAAATATTTTAAAAATATTTCTTATGAGAAATATTTTTGAAATATAATGGTTTTATCGAAATTTCTAATTGGTCCCTATTATTTTTAATTTCATGATATAACCGGTAAGACCTTTTGAACTTAAATATTGGTTGGTCAAATAAGATGACTATTGACTTGAACTTGAACTGTTATTTGTCTCTATTCATTTGTCAAATGGTTGATTTTGTTACGAAATAAGTTATGGTCAAATGATTAGGATCACAGGGCTTAAATCTAGGCAAGATCTCACCTCCTACTAGCAGTTGTGTTGACACACCCTGGAAAAAATCTTTTCTCTTCCCGTTCATTTTTTGAAAGAAGACTTACACTTTTGAAATGCTTTTGGATAAGGTTTATTTCTAAAAATTATTTATCTTAAAAACAATTCAGGGGCTTTTTTAGGTGCCGATTTTGAAAAACGATGGGTCAATTTTATTAAAAAATAGAGTCTTCATCCAATAATGAGTTTAAATAGTGTTAGGTCACCGAAATTTTTGAAAAATATTTTTGTCTTTTTTAAAAATGGTCCCAATTTGACTAAAAAAAATAGGTCTTAACTAAAGAATTTTTAAGGTTCAGGGGTCAGTTATACTTGAGAAAGGTGTTAGGCACCCAAAAACACCTATTTGAAGACGGTAAGTTTGTTTGAATAAATATTTTAAATTAAAACGAGTCCAAACATTTTTTTTTTCATTTTGGTCAACATAATATTTTTCCTTATTCATTTGTTATGCATTTTTATTTAAAAGAAAACTTTTAAAAAAACAAGAAAAGACAACTAAAAGACAAAATATCCCCATTTTAGATCGCCTATCTATTATGAATGGAATTAACAAGTTTGGTCCCCAAGAGGGGATTTATTTATTTATTTATTTATTTTTACGTTATCTTGGCAAAAACTGAAATACAACATGCATGCAGAATTGAGAAGGAAAAAAATGTAAAAAGTTAAAATATAAAATATTTTTCTGGGATAACTTATTATGAAGAAATCAAATTAAATTTTAAGAAAATAAATATGGAATATTTGGAGATACTTTTTATGAAGAAAATCCTTAGGTAAAATAAAACAACGGCATATTTTTGGAACGACTTATTATGAAGAAATTCTGGATTACAATTACAGTTGGAGGATCCTCAAAATCCTCAGGAAAGTGAAGACAATTTTTTTTGGAAGACTTTCTTATGAAGAAATTCCGAAATAAAATTAAAATGGTTTTTTGGGAAAAATCTTATTATGAAGAAATTTCTGGAGCTGAAGTAAAAAGACAATTTCTTGAGAATTTCTTGATAAGAAAAAATCTTTATTTTTCGGGAAAGTGAAAATATTTTTTAGAAGTCCTTATTTTGAAGGAATCCTTTTAAAGTAAAAACTATTTGAAATCCTTTTTATGAAAAAAAAAATCTTTCAAAGTAAAATAACATTTATAACTTTTTTTACGAATAATTTTCTTTAAAAACAATTAGAATTCTTTTCATGAAGAAATCTATATATTATTTTTTGAGATAAGGAAAAGCACTTCTGAAGTTCTTAGTATGAGGAAACCTTTTTATTCATTTAAAGAAAAAAAAAACTTATTATGATGAAGCTTTCTTGAGGTTAAAAAATATTTTCAAAAAACAACTTATTATAAAGAGATTTTTCTTGAGGTTAAAAAATATTTTTTGTAAAAACCCTTATTACGAAGATGGTTTCTTGGGAAGTAAAAAATATTTCTTTTGAGAAAATCTTATTATGAAGAAGTTTTCTTAGAATGAAAAAAAAAATATTTGAAAAAAAAACTTATTATGAAGTAGTCTTTGAAAAGTAACAAAATAGTTTTGAAAAATCTTTTTATGAAAAAAATTCATTGGTAAAAAAAAGAAAAAAAAAAAAAAAAAAAAAGGAAAATAGGATTCTTGTTATGAAGAAAATCTTGCAATGATAAGAAAACACATGTTTTGGAAAATCTTGTTATGAAGAAATCCCCCCCCCCCCCCCCCCCCCAAAAAAAAAAAAAAAACCCGTAGTTTTGGAAAGTCTTGTTATGAAGAAATTCCTAAAAATAAAGAAATATGATATTAGAGATTTCTTGTTTAAAAAAAAAAAAAAAATCATTTCTTGAAACCCTTACTATGAAAAATTTCTATAAAATGCATTTGAAGTCTTATTATGAAGAAAATCCCCCTTAGATAGTAAAAACAACATTTTTTTTGGAAAACCTTAATATAAAGGAATTCCTATTTAAAGTAAAACATTGTTTTGATGACTTCTTGTTATGAAGAAACCTTAAGTAACTAAAGACAGTTTTTATGGAAATGAAATGCATATATATTTTGCCAATATAACCTTAACTAAAATACTACTTTGGGGAAGGGCCTCCCTTAACCCACCATTTAATGTTTCGCACATGCTAGAAAACCTAAAAATGAGGTACGTGAAACTCTCCCTTTTTCAACTTTTAGTTATGATAAAAAAAATTCATTTCTTTTACTCTCTTTTGTATGTAGACAGAAAGTAAAATACAGAAATATAAAAGTGCAGGAAATTTAAAGCGCGAAAAGGTGCAGAACAAAAAAAATGTACAGGAAAGTAACTGACAAAAATGTAAAAGCAGAAATGTTAGGCGTGGAAAGGTGTATAACAGAATAAATAAAAGATAGAAATTTAAATGACAGAAATATAAAACGCAGAAAGTCACAAAACAGAAAAGTAAATAACAAGAATTTAAAGTGCAGAAAAGTAAATAACTTGAAAATAAATGCAAAAAAAGTAAACCGTTTTTAAGTGTTCTTTTGAGAACATCCTCTTAGATTTTTGTTATTTTTAGGTCCTCCTTTAAAGCGGTAAAACAAAAAAATAAATGTTTAAGGGAGTTTTAGGATAGACTAACCTTGCTTAAGGATGAAGTTTTTTTTCCCTATAGTTCATTATTTTTCTTCTTCTTTTTCTTTCCTCATTCTTCTTTCTTTTCCTTTCTTATTTTATTTTTCTTCTTTCTTTCTTCTTTTTTTTTTTTTTTTTTTTGGATCTCTTTGTGAATATTTTTTGGGAACATTTTGTGGGGAATAAGAGCGATCTAAGAGTTAGTTTGAGAGAGAGAGAGAAATTAACTTATGTGTGTTTGGGGGGCAACATGAGTCTCTCTTTTATAGACTGCCAAGTCCGCACACTTGCGAGTGCCCAGACCTCCTAATCACTGTTAGATGGTGATTGACGGGGACTGTCCCCTATTTCGTAAAATACACACTATAACCTCTTATTTATGGTATTGTTTGTTTTACTTCGAACAACCACTTAATTAAGTCATTACATTAATGGAAATGACCTAGGGTCACTCAAAATTGTCTATCACAACTCGGGATGAGGTATCAAAGCTCCGTCTTATTCTTGGGAGGTGCATGCAAAGTAAAATTGGTGTTTTGGGCACCCTTTACCAACAAAATATATTTTTTTACATTGAATTTAAAATAATAAAATTAAAACATCCCATATATGATTGAAATGTCTAATTGAGAAAAATAAAATGAAATTGTCCATTAATTTGATGAAATCGGCAAAAAATACAGTTTTTGGGGGAAAACTACAAAGTGCAAAAGGCTGAAGTTCTTGAAATTAATGGTTGGGAACCAAAATTAAATATCTTAAAAGTGATATTAATTTAAAAACCACTTTTAATTCAATTAATTTGACTAAGAATTAACTTTTAGAAATTTTAATTTTAACCCTGAAATTTTTATTATTGCCAAAATTCATCAAGATTTTTTATTTATTAAAATATTATGCAAAAAATTAACATGGAATCTAAGGGGAAAATTCATCCCTTAAAACATCGGTTTAAACTTTGCCCGAATTTTCACTTTAGACCCGAAACTTTTATTAAATGCAAAAACGGGCGGGATAAAATGCATTGTCTACAATTGTTGCTTTTTGCCATTTGAGTTTTACTCATATTGACAAAGACAAGAGACACACACTTGTAGACACCGTATTTTGTCTTGTCCGTTTTTCATATTTTATAAAAATGTCGGGTCTAAAGTACAAATTTTGACAAGCTTTAAACTATGTTTAAATAAACAAATTCACACCTTAGATTCATTCATTTAATTTTTATTTAATTTTTTGTTTAAAAAAAAATCAGCAAGCTGAATAAATTCAGCAAAGAAATAAAGTTTCGAACTAAAATTAAAATTTCTAAAAGTTAATTAGGAACTAAATTTATTAAATTGAAAGTTTTTTTCCCCATAAAATATCGCTTTCAATATAATCAATTTTGTTTCCCACCCCTTAAGCATAGGAAATTTCACCAATTCCAATTACTTTTCATTTTAGCCCAAAATTTGTATTTTTCGTTCGTTTAGTCAAATTGACGGCAAAAAATATTTTATTTTCTGAAATTGAACTTTCCAATATTAATTTGGATAGTTTAATTTCACTTTTGTCATTGCAATTTCAATTAAAAAAAAATATCACATGTAATTGACAAAAAATGCCTAAATCACAAAAAACACTAAATGTGCATCTCCCGGGATTAAGACGGAGCATTGGATCCTAAAATTAGAGTTCCCTTAGCATCCTAGAGAGTCTCCCAAACTATTTTCATGAGTGGCATAACTTGATTTGGTGTAAAACTAAGATCTTACACTCAATACCACAAATAGGGGGACTAAAGCCCATCAAAATATGCTACCCTAAGCTATCACAGGGAGGCTCGTGCACTCCCCAGGGTGCGTGCCCTGAGAAGTGCGCAAGTTGACACCCCAATAAATAAGGGTGGCCTCTTTCCACTTTCAATTGCTAATTTACCTACTCTTGTTGCATGCTCTTTACATGCCAAGATGATTTTCTCTCTCTAGAAAACTCTCTCAAAATATTAGAAAAATAGTTTAGAAGTCTAAGAATCTCTAAAAAAAGAGATCAAAAAAGACAAAAAGAAAAGAAGAAGATGGAAAAGGAAAGGAAAAAAGAACTACATTCCATAAAAGCAAGGTAAGTTCTCAAAACTCCCTGGCATTTTACATTTTTTTGTCAAAAGAAAGACAAAACAAAAAAAAAAAAAAAAAAAGGGCAAAACCCGAAACAAATACAAGTCATTCTCTGAGAATGCCAAAACAAAATTTACTTTCTTGCATTTACTTTTACTGTCATTTACTTTATCATTCTGTGCCTTTTCGCTCTATAAATTTCTTGTAATTTTTTTTTCTTTTTTTAGTCAAGTCTTCCCTAACTGAATGGTTGAATAAGGGAAGACCCCATTTCCTCATTTCATGTAAATGACAGGATAAGTGCGGTTCTCTTAAAAAACATTTAACCTTTTTAGGCATGGTTAGGACTACATAATATATATGTACTAAGCCGAGTCCTCGGACTGACACTATACATATACTATTATATATACTAAGTTGAGTCCTCGGACTGACATTACATACACACTATACTTATTATATACATATACTTTTCCTTTTCCTACATATCAAAAAATAAAAGAAAAGTAATAAAAATAAAAATAAAAATAAAAAAAAGAATTTTTTTCCTAAACTAAAAAACGTAGAGAGGATTTTATATACTTCGTTTTTAAGTTTTCTATCTTGTGAGAAACTTTAAATTAGGGTTAAAGAAAATTCTTCTCCCAAATTGTTTTAGTTAAGATTATTATGACAAAAATATATGTAAAAGTCTTTTTTTTTTTAAATAAAAAAAAAAAGAGAAAGAAATACAAGTCTCTTTCTTTTATTCCAAAACAAATGAAACTTACAAAAAAATGTGTTATTATTTTCTTCCCTATAAGTTCTTTCCATAAAACAAAGTTTTTCAAAAGAAATATTTTTTCCATCTAAGAAAACCAAAAAATGATCTTTCCAATAAAACTTTAACATTTCTTCCACCTTAAAACTAAAAATATTTTTCTTAAGCAATGAATTTTCTTCTTTGAAAATAAAATAAAAATATTTTTGAAATTCTTTTCTTTATTTAAAAATATTTTTTCATAAAATTCATTTCATTTTTAAAACATCATCATTAAAAGACTAAATTTTTTTTCTCTTAAAAAATTATTTTTCTAAAAAATGCTCCTTCATAAGAAGACCAAAGTCTTTCTAAAAAGATTGTTTTCTTTTTTTCTTAATAACTCTTTTTATTCCATTTGTTTTAAAACAAGTTGGTTTATTTTTTTTAAGAAAACTAACCCCCCCTTTACTATACTTAAAATATTTTTTTTCCAAAGTTTTCTTAAACCCTTGTTCTTTTTTAAAAAATATTTTTCAAAACCCCAAAATGTTTTTTTTCTTTTTCTTTTTTCTAAGTACTTGTTTCTTTTATTTTCTTAATCATTTTGCTTCATTAATAAAAACAACAAAAATGTTTTTCTTTTTTAATCATTAATTGTTTTTCTTGAATAAATGACACATCTCTTTCAAAAAAATAAATGGAAAGTCTTTTGTTTTTAAATTTTCGTTCTTTTTCTTTACTATACATAAGTTTTTGCCATTATAACTTAAACTAAAATCAAAACCCTCCCCTCAGGACCAAACTTGTCAAAACCCCAAAATATTTTTTTTTAGTCCTTGTTTCTTTTAGTTTCTTAATAATTTTTCATCATTAATAAAAACAACAAAAATGTTTTTCCTTTTTAGTATTTAATTGTTTTTCTTGAATAAAGGAAACATCTCTTTCAAAAAATAAATGGAAAGTCTTTTATTTTTAAATTTTCATTTTTTTCTTTTCTATACATAATTTTTTGCCATCATAAATCAAACTAAAATCAAAACCTTCCCCAGAGGACCAAATTTGTCGATTCTTCCATAATCGATAGGTGGTTTAAAATAGCAACATTTAATTTTTTACCTTATTTATTTCATTTTACTTTTTTTTTTTTTTTTTTTACTTATGTGTTTCTTTGTTTTACTTCATTTGCATGGCATAATAATAAAATATAAGAGAAAAAGATTATGTTAACCAACCAAATCAAATAAAACTTAGACTTAGTTTAATTTAAAATACTTAGACACTAGATACCGTTTTCGAATGGGTGTCTTAGGATGCCTAATATATTTCCTAAGTATAACCGACTCCCGAACTTAAAGAATACTCTAGTTAAGACTTTTTGAGTCAAATTTTTGGACCATTTCAAAAGTTTTCTTTCTTTTATTTACTTTCTTTGAAACCTAGTGACCTAGCACACTTTTTAAAAGGATGCTAGATGGCGACTCCAAAATTTCCTAAAAAAATTAGCCCAAGTAAATTAGTTTAAAACCGACGCCTAGAAAACCCCCTGAACTTGTTTCCTTAAAAATGTTTTCAAAATTAAAAGCTTATCCAAAAGCATTTTTCAAAAAGATAAGTTTTTTTTTTCAAAGATGAACAGGATTCTGAATATATCATCGGTAGTCGGTTGGTGTTGTCATTCGCGAACAATCCAAAGCGCATCAAGACCATTTTATTCAATTGAGATGAATAAAGCAAAGAAAAATAAGCGACCTTGATAAGACTAGGCTGGTCTTTTCAAAGAAAGAAAATAAAAATGGTGTGACACCATGGCCCTGAAACATCGAAAAATCCATCACTTGATAGCAAGGAAAGTGAAAAGTGGATTATGAGGAGAAGATATGACTAGCCCATGTCCATGATTGGAACAGGGAGATGAAGAAAAAAAATGGATAAGAAAATTTATGACCGAACCTCTAAGGGGTTGCCAATGTACCTGGGCATGTTGTCAAAGATAGGGTCAGACGTAGTTCAAGCAAGTCTTCGTTCATTATGTGACAGGACGGAAGAAAAGTAAAATGTTAAAAGAAGTCTTGTAAAACATGCCCTAAACCATATCACGCCTCTATAAATTGCCTATGTACTTCGACATGTGAAGAAGGTCAGGTCGAAAGTAGTTCGAACAAGTTTTTGTCCATTATGGGATATAGGAAGGAAATAAACTTTAAATCTTTTGCCACGAAAGGCCATAAATAAGGCTTTGAGGAGGTTCGTCGAGCCAGTCCCAGAGAAAATACGTTGCGACATAGGAATGGAGAATGTCAATCTTTAATATTTCCTAGGTTTAGATCGGACCCACTCTGGGGTTTCCTGAATATCTTTGAAGTGCTAAGAATAATTTCAAATGCCATTCTAATGTCTCGACCATCTACGCAGTTATATGACATTAAAACTTTCAAAATACTCATCTCGCCTATTATAAGGACAAGACAATCCTCGCCTATTATGGAGAATGGAGAAGAAAAATCATGTAAATCCCACCTATTATGGAGAACGGAGAAGAAAAATATTGTAAATCCCACCTATTGTGGGGAACGGATGTAGACACTGCATTTTGTCCTGCCCGTTTTTGAATTTAATAAAGAGTGTCGGGTTTAAAGTGAAATTCAGATAAATTTTAAAATATGTTTAAAGGAACGAGTTCACGCCTTAGATTCATGTATTTAATTTTTAGGACAAAATACATTTTAAATCCTTCAACTATTCATACATTTCTAAGTAGTCTTTTTAAGTTTATGCGTTTCATTTTAAACCTTCTACTTATGAACATAGTTTTAAAAAACCATTTTGTTAGAAATTCCTTCAAACTAACAGAATGAGAGGGGAAATAGTAATTTTTTAAAATTATTTTTCTATTTTCTTTTTCTTTTTTCTTCTTTTTTCTTCATGTCACCCAACATTTTTCTCTCTTTTTCATCGAACCCCTCCCTCTCTACCACTTTCTTTCATCGCCGTCACTAATGCTGTTGCCACCGATGCCACCAATGGGGGTTGTTTACCCCCTATTACGGTTGAATTACCCCCTATTAGTTGGGTGACCCCCTGTAACAGGGGTGAACCATTGGTGGCGGAATATTACGTTGTCACTTTCATCGCAAGTGTATGGGTCAAGTTTTAGTATAGATGAGAAGGAGTAGAGATTGTTGTATCCACAGGGATTAGTTGAGATTATTATCAAGTACCGCGATTGTCATAACCTAACTTTATTTAGGCAATAAAAATGAAGTTTATAATTAATTAATACTAATACTAAGTTGATTAATCTAACTATACTAATACTATATTGAGATGTTTAAGGAAAATATTGCCTAGGGATTAACTTTATTAACAAAAATGTGTTTGGTCTCGTTCAGTTTACAATAACAGCGTTCGACGTATCTGACAATCTTTGTATCGTAAACTCACTCGCCACTTCTCCCGAGTGTAAGACGAGTGAATATATGACTTTGGGTCAACGAAAAAGTCCCCCTCAACATCTTAACGACACTAGGTCACATGAGTTTTGCCCCAACGTCATTGATTGCACACTTTCTAACTCCCTCTCGGGTTATTAGATCGTCGCGTTATGTTGACCCTAATCCGAATTCAGGGTTATCTCTCCCAAGTGTCAAACCCTATATTCTCTAATTATCTAAATAAGCATAATATTAAAGAATAAGGGTAAACACAATCAAATAACGAAGAACAACATTGACGAAAGACAAATTCAAACAAACAACAATTTCATAAAATATATTAATCCCTAAACAAAATCCGTTTAAATCATGGACATAACCATTTATACAATGAAAACCGAGCTAAAAGTGCTCAACAACCTACCAAAGTTAAGAAAATAAAGAGAGAAACGAAAGAACTTAGTCGTAGTCCGAAGATTTGCCGTTAAAATCGTCCAACGATCGCTTCTCCTTTATTGCAATGAGTTCTTCTCCTTCGGAATTGGTTGAGTACACCCCAAAACACTCTCAAAATATTAGGAATCCTAAGGGGTTTCCTATGGCCGGGGTTTTTAAAGAGGAAAATAGGAGAAGGATTTAAATAGGGCGCAAAATATCTAACAGCTGTGCAGAGTGACCGCCGCGGTGGTGGGATCATCGCCACGGCGGTGAGTATGTCGGTTAAGCCATGGCCTTGGCGGTGGACTCGGGAGGAATCAGGGACCATCCTGTTCTTTCACCGCCTCGATAGTGGGATGTCGGTAACATTTTGGTCCTTTTCTGCATTTTGACCACTACGGTGGTGGGCTGGTTTTCAGAATTATGCCTCTATGCTTTTTTTCCTGCCGTTCTTAGTCCGATTTGATCGTTTATGATCCATTTTCATGCATTTTCACCCCATACACATGTTTTACATAAAAATACACAAAAACGTATTAAAACAAAATAAAATGTAATAAACGTACTCGAAAACTAACAATTTTGGTTTGGAAATAGATAGGTAGATCATATTTATCAAATACCACAAAACTCGTAATTTTGCTAGTTCTCGAGCAAAACACCCACACAACACCAGAAAATATAAAAACTAATTACAAAATTGAAAAAATAAAAATGAAAAACTAAAAACAATTATGTGCAAGAATTGAATATCATTTGCTGGCCAAATGATTTTCTCCCTCATCGGCCCCAATCCTATTAAGTTCAAGAATAAAACATACCATGTGGTGTTCTAGAATTTTAACATTTGACAATAGTAAGCACTATTCTAGATTCTGTTAAAGTGTGTGTGATTAAACTCAAATATACAACTATTCATTGATTAGATGGGATTATCCCTCAATAAAGTTCATGACCAAAAACCATTAAGGTATAGGGAATCCATAAGTCTAACCCGGTATCTATTCTCCACTAATGTAGGCTCGGAGAAATCCAAGAAGGTCATTAGGACTTGGTTCGATTTTGCATAGATGGCCAAGGGTATATCGGAATTAGAATACAGGTTAACTTCGTTAACTTGACGGTACCCGAGGCACATGCTTGGCACTCTCACACTTGAAACCCCATAGATAATATTAAAACAACACTAAACAATCATTTAAGAATGACGTACTCACTTGTTAAAAGAAACAAAAAATTTAAATAATATTTACATATACCTATTTGTTTTTTGTTTTTTTTTAACAACATATACCTCACCCCCAAACTCATTCGATTATTAAAATTTCACAGGTGTGGTTAAAATGAAAGAAGAGCGATAAGTGAGTACTCGAATACCAAACCAATTAAAAGTTCACCCTAAACCTAACCGCTCACTTCAAGTAGCATTTGCAACTGCTAGCTTGATTCACTCAAATTGTGCCTTTGGCTCGGCGATATAGGTTTGGAAAAAGATTTTATCGGCCAGAGTATTTATTTAAGTATTCAGAATTGAAACGGTTTTTAAGCCTCGATAGGGTAACGAGGGATAATGTTATAACAAGGTAGGATTCAAAGGCTCAAGTGATAAAAACGAATGCCTAAATCATATTTCCTGAACTACTTTGCCTAGGATTTGGCCTCGAATTTTCCCCAAATCAGGTTCTAAAATCTCGATTGTCAGGAATTTAGTAGACAGATAATCGTTTTCAAATCAAATAGACAGGTATACATTGAGTTTACGTGCTCGTGCATTTAGGATCTACAATAATTTTTACTAAAACGATACGTTAAGCACACAGAACACACTCGATCTCAATAAATAACTGGGGACAGACTCATCATTGGGTAATGGCCCTGATGAAGTCAAAAATCAACACATAAAAACAACTAACCCAAACAAACATGCATACAATAAAAACAAAACAACATAAACTAACAATACTACAATACTGCACATCACTTTCGAACTTAAAATGGACAGTGTCCTCAGCGGCCCAATCATCAATCTCAATATTTGAAATTAAAGCATGTTGACGAAGAGGATTTAGAACACATACCTGAGAGGCGAGAGAATCTCATCTCCGAATCAAGTCGGCTATAACGAGTTTAACTTATTTTTTACATTGGGTTCCCTCCTAAGAAGTGCGTGGTTTAATGTCCTCGGCCCGACACGTAGAACAACTCGTCAAAGAGCCGCTTCTACCCATAGTAAGTGTTAAACAACACTACATATGGGTCTTGGTTCAGAACACCCTCATGCTTGGTGAGATATTACTTTGGATGGATCGATTTTTCAACAACACACCTCACCAGCTTATGGGCTTGGTGGGCATGAAAGGATGTTGCTAATGGTGGTGAAAGATAAGTGAGCGACATCGGATCCTCATAGATGTGATCGTTTGGGATCGATGGTGGCAAATTCATTCCACTTATTTCCAGTTCCTCCTGGTGGCTTTCATATTCAGATATGAATTGTTCATCTCTCAGTGCCACCGTCTCTGACTCGGCCTCAATCAAGCAGATAAGCTTCCCGATTTGCGTATGAAGAGATATTACGGTCACATCAATGTCGGCGTAGATCGTCTCAATATAATCAAGATGATCCTTGAGCTGGTTGATCCGGTCATTTGTTTCCCTCAAGGTTCTCTGAGTTTCCCCCATAACAGTAGTAAAGATTTCTTCCAGAATGGGGGAAGACTCCTGATATTTCCTCGGTGCATTAATCCATGGCGCCGAAAGGTTGAAACTATCCCCAAGCTTTGATAAGTTGGTGAATAGTTCCAATACTGAAAATCAAACTCGGCCATGTCTTCTAACAATTGATAGGCTTCCTCGCGGATAATTGGTCGAAACAGGTCATACGATTTCCTTCTTCAACCCATATTCTGATTGTAGTCTGTTAGCTGTCAAGGAAAATTAGCAATTGATATTCTCTAGGGAAACCATGATTTGGATACTGGAATAGCAATTCCTTATATCGATCTCAAGTACTATAAAATAGCTCGGAATCTTGTTGAAAAAAATGCAAGAGTACCAGTTGATCTAACATCTTCAAGCACTCTGCCGAAAAACAAAAATCCCCGGCAACGACGCCAAAAACTTAGTGGCGAAATATTACGTCGCCACTTTCACCGCAAGTGTACGAGTCAAGTTTTAATATAGATGGGAAGGAGTAGGGGTTGTCATATCCATAGGGATTTGTTGAAATTATTATCGAGTACCGCGATTATCATAACCTAACTTTATTTAGGAGATAAAAATGAAGTTTATAATTAATTAATACTAATACTAAGTTGATTAATCTAACTATACTAATACTATATTGAGATGTTTAGGAAAAATATTGCCTAGGGGATTAACTTTGTTTAAAAAAACGTGTTTGGTCTCGTTTAGTTTACAATAACGACATTGGACGTATCAGATAATCTATGTATTGTGAAATCTCTCGCCACCTCTTTCGAGTGTAAGACGAGTGAATATACGACTTTGCATTAACAAAAAAGTCCTCATCAACGTCTTAAGACACTAGGTCACATGAGTCTTGCCCCAATATCATTGATTGCACACTTTCTAACTCCTTCTCGGGTTATTAGATCGTTGCATTGTGTTTACCCTAGTCCGAATTCGGGATTACCTCTCTCTAGTGTTAAATCCTGTATTCTCTAATTATCTAAACAAGCATAATATCAAAAAATAAGGGTAAACACAATCAAATAACAAAGAACAACCATTAACGAAACACAAATTCAAACAAACAATAATTTCATAAAATATATTAATCCCTAAACAAAATCCGTTTAAATCATGGCCATAACCATTTATACAATGAAAACCGAGCTAAACGTGCTCAACAACCTACCAAAGTCAAGAAAATAAAGAGAGAAACGAAAGAACTTAGTCGTAGTCCGAAGATTTACTGCTAAAACCGTCCAACGATCGCTTCTCCTTTATTGCAACGAGTTCTTTTCCTTCGGAATTGGTTAAGCACACTCCAAAACACTCTCAAAATATTAGGAACCCTAAGGGGTCTCCTATGGCCGAGGTTTTTAAAGAGGAAAAGAGGAGAAGGGTTTAAATAGGGAGCAAAATATCTAAAAATATGTAACAGCTGTGCAGAGTGACCGCCGTGGCGGTGAGTATGTCGGTTAAGCCACGGCTTCGGCGGTGGAATCAGGGACCATCTTGTTTTTCACCACCTTGGCGGTGGGATGTCAGTAATATTTTGGTCATTTTCTGCATTTTGACCACCGCGACAGTGGTCTGTACGCTGCGACGGTGGGATGGTTTTAAGAATTATGACTTTATGCTTGTTTTCCTATCGTTCTTGGTCTGATTTGATAGTTTATGATCCATTTTCATGCATTTTCACCCCCACACACCTGTTTTACATAAAAATACACAAAAACGTATTAAAACAAAATAAAACGTAATAAACGTACTCGAAAACTAACAATTTTGGTTTGGAAATGGATAGGTAGATCACACCTATCAACCACCTGTGGAGGTTTATGCTCATTGCATGAGTGACAGGTTGATGAAGTTAGTGTGCTCCGACGGTGGAGAGAATTGTCTTTATTCATGTTCATGCTTTGAGTACTCGACCTGTAATTTTTTGAACGTTCTTGAGGTGGAAACTGTGGGTAGAATCTCATCTCTTGTGGAAAATGAAAGGTTTGAAATCCAAAAACCCAACAAATTCGAGTGAAATCTGTAAATATCAGGTTGCTGAGGTAGCAGCCATGGCGAAGTGAAGAAAAGCATAGGCTTTTGGAAGTGGGTGTTTTGGACGAGAAGAGATGGCAAGAGTGACATGTCGATGATCGACTACATTGGTATGTCAAGTGCTAAAATCTCTTATTTTGATGAAAACCAGGTAATGGGTTATAAATGTAATGAATGTATCGCCTTCATACCGAATGTATCACCTTCGTAAAAGATTTTCCCATAATGGCCTTTAATAGTTGCACTCGGAATGGCTAATTTGCTCTGCCCTTTCTGCATTTTTATTTTCCAACATTTTCCTTTCTGTTTTGTGCCTTTCCGTGATTTTACTTTTATGCACTTTACTTTACTGTTCTGTGTTTTTTCGCGCTTTAAAATTCTTATAATTTTTTTTTTTAAATCGAGTCCTCCCTAGCTAAAGGTTGTATAAGGGAGGACCCCTATTCCCCACTTCATTTTTGCTATCACGTGAAACGGAAATGGCGGAATAAGGGCGGTCCTCTCTAGAAATGTTTCATCTTTTTTAGCCATGGTTAGCATTGGAAATATATATCTATTATGTTTTCTCCATAATAAAAAATTGAAAAAAGTAATGAAAGTTTTTTTTTGGCCTAAATTAAAAGCTATAAAGGGAGGATTATCCATACTTTACTTTTAGGTTTCTCAATCTTATGAGAAACTTTAAATGAGAGTTAATAAAAATCATTCTCCCAAGTGGTTTTAGTTAAGGTTATTATGGCAAAAATACATGTAATTTTTTTTTTGTTTACTTTGCTAAAAAGAAGAAAAAAAACTAAGTCTCTTTGTTTTTCTTCCAAAACAGAGATACTTTAAAAACATTATATTTTTAACTCTAAAAGTAATTTCCATGCAACAATTTTTTTTATTTATTTAAAAGAAGTGTTTGTCTTCATCTAAGAAAACAAAAATTGTTTTTCATACATAAGTTTATTTCTTTTCTTTTATTTTCTTTTTCATACATAAGTTTTTGCCATCATAACTTGAGCTAAAAAAAAAGGAAGGACCAAGTTTGTCGATTCTTCCATAATCAATAGGTAGTTTAAAAGGAGATATTTTATTTTATTTTACTTGTTTTATTTTTCCTTATGTGTTTATTAGCTTTACTTAACCAACCAAACTAAACAAAACTTGGACTTTGTTTAATTTAAAATACTTAGACATCGAGTACCATTTTCGAATAGGTGTCTTGGGGTGCCTTAAACCTTCCTCGAGCATCACCAACCTTAGAACATAAAGATTACTCTACTTAAGATCTTTTATTTCGAGTCAAAAAATTTGGGCCATTTTCAAAATACTTTTTCTTTCTGTTGATCCTAAGATTTTGATGGACAATTAAATGTTGATGTTTTTGGTAGAACTAACAAGTTTATTGAGTGTTTCAGTGTAAGAGTTCCATTTTTACACGTGTCTAAATGTCTCAATTTTTACTCTCTTAGGTTTTCAGAAATGTTTGTTGTTGATCCCAAGATTTTGATGGATAATTAAATATTGATATTTTTGGTGGAACTAATGAGTTTATTGAGTGTTTCAGTGTAAAAGTTCCATTATTGATGTTATGATGAAGAAATTTGCTAAGGATGCAAAGAGATAGACAAAGAGATGGACATTAAGAGATTGAAGATCCTGAAGAGTCCAAGTAAAAACTACTTAGATTAATTTTTACTCTTAATGTATCTCGATTAGGATCACACACGATACAAAAATGAATTTATATCTATTTGTGTTTTTATTAGGATCCTAATTAGTTAACATATTTACTCCAATGTGAAATTGAAGAAGAAATATTGACCTAAGAAAGATTAGTGCTTGATATGAATTAATAAGTGTTAATTAAGTTAACCGAGAAAAGAAATCAGTTAAAGGGGCAAAAACATTGAAGATTGGAGTAGAGATGAACTAAGAAAAAATTGTTCCAGATTTGATCGGTTAACCGATCGGCGTTGGCTAGAAAATGGAGCATTTTTTGGATCGATCGGTCAACCGATCAAGAGAGATCGGTCAATCAATGACTGGGAAGTGAACTCTCTGAATTGATAAGTCAACCGACCAGGGCCGAAAAATGGCTTGGGGATGCATGCTGAATCAATCGATTAACCGACCCTTGGGTATCGGTAATCGACCATGTTTGAGAAATGGCTTGGGCTACAACCTGAATCTATCAGTCGACCTGACTGAGGAGAGATCGATGTAGGCTGGAAAATGGTGTAGTCTCTGGATCGATCGATCAACTGACTGAGGAGAGATCGATCGACCTATAGTCAATATATGAACTTTCTGAATCTATCAGTTGATAGATCATGGAGGATCGATTGACCGATTATGGCCAAGAAATGGCCTGGGGAGTATCCTGAATTAATCGGTCAACCGATACATGGAGGATCGGTAGACTGCTTGGCGAGTAATTTTGGCTTGGGCTATAACCTGAATCGATTGGTCAACTGGTGATGTTTGGTCGGTCAACCGATAGTGCTGTTTCAGGATTGGAGGATTTCGTTGATTTGATAAAAAAATAACCATTACTAGCCGTTTTATGGTTAAAATCTGAGAGATATCTTAAGAATTTGATATTATTTAAGATATATCGTTGTTATTTTGATGTACCTTAAGAAATGGTTCATATATTTTAAATATTTCTCAAAATGGTACATTTAATTATTTATATCCTATCTATTTGAGATTGAGAAATATTTGAGGGACTAAATTGAATAATTTAAAAGCTATAATTAAGTGAATTGAACCAGGATTGAGTCATATCAATATATAGGGTCTATATGAGCAATTAAGTGTTATGATATGTGGAAACTAGTCGTTGGGGGGGCCTGTTTCAAATCCTTATATATAGACCTGCGTTTTTTCATTTGGAAAGATCCCAATCAATTGTTTTTTAAGAGCTATTTAGTTCCTGAGTTTTCTAAGAGTTTTTATTCTAAAATTATACTAAGAGTATTGTGAGATTATCTTTGAGAAAAGTTCTTGAAGAAATGTGTGGAAATTGTTGCTGTCACCGATCTAAAGTTTCATTGCGATTCAATTTTCAATCACTCGGTGGTATCCTGGTGAGATCGTTCCAAGCTTGAGCTTTATATATCTATTTGATATTATTATTTATTTATTGGAATTTAGATCTTTGAAATCGTTCTTCTGAACTTAAATTGCTTGAATTATTTTTTGAAACGATTTTTTGTAAAAATCTGATTACGTGCTAACTTGTATGCTACTTATATTCGCAAGTATATGAGGTCTAAGTTTTAGTATAGTGTGATCGTTAAGATCGGGTTATCATATCCACAGGGATTGGTGTCGTTACTATCGAAAACAAATGTATTTAATTAATTAAACTAATACTAATATAACCTAAATTAACTACACTAATATGCTAATATGTTTTAGGGTCAAGAATTTCCTAGGGATTAACGTGTTTACAAATACGTGTTCGATCTCGATTTACTCACGTTTACGGTGTTCGACCTAGTTGACAATCTCGGTACGTAAACTCCACCGTCACTTCTTCCGAGTGTAAGACGGGGGAATACCTGACTTCGAGTCAATGAAGAAGTCCCCCTCAACGTCTTAATGACCCTAGGTCACGTGAGTCTCGCCCAGCGTCATTGATTGCACACAATCCAACTCCCTCCCGAGTTATTGGATCGTCGCGTTGTATTTACCCTATCGACAATCTCCGTTCTAAAACTCCCTCGCCACCTCTTCCGAGTGTAATACGAGTTATATAATGCAACTTTGAGCCAATGAAGAAGTCCCCCTCAATGTCTTAACAAACCTAGGTAGCGTGTGTCTTGCCCTACGTCATCGATTGTCCACGATTCAAACCCCGATCGGGTTATAGAATTGTGGCGTTTGTTTACTTTAATCCGAATCCAGGGTTTATCAAAATCCCGTATTCTCCATTTATAAATCCAAGCATAATAAACAAACAATACGATAAATACAATCAAACTACGAAGAACAATCACAAATAAAACACCGAAATCATCCAAACAACGTATTTATAAATATAGTGTTAATCCCTACTACAATCCATATTTAACTCGAGGCCATAGCAGCATATACAAGAAAATAACGAGCTAAACATGCTCACATACTCCTAAGATAAAGAAATAGGGAAAAACAATCGAAGAACTTAGCCTCGTCCGAAGATAAACTGTTAAGAACGCTCAACGATCGATTTGCCGTCTTCTCCACTTCGGGATGTGAGATCCACCTCTAAAACTCCTAAATATACCCTTAGATATAGCCTAAGGGTCTAAAAAATCCATGGGGGCCAGCGAGTCACCGGCCAAGGGGGAGGAGATGGGGTATTTATAGCCAAAATATTTAAAAAATATCTAAAAATATCTCAAGACTGTGCAGGGCAAATCCGCCTAGGCGGTGGATTCTTCGCCTAGGCGGAGTTAGGTCGGTTTGGTCTGATCGCCTAGGCAGTGGACTTGGAGAACATTCTGTTGGATTTCCGCCTAGGCGAAGTTTTCTTCGCCTAGGCGAGCAGCTGTCTGTAGCCCTTCTTCGTCTTCTGCTGGATTTTCACCTAGGCGATCGTCTGTCAGTAACATTTTGCTCTTTCTTAGCTTCTTCTCCGCTTAGGCGGTGGTCTGGACGCCTAAGCGGTGGGCCTATTTCATCTTTTAGTCTCTAAGCTTGTTTATCCACTGTAACTTCGAACCGCTTTGGTTCGATCTCATCATTTTAGCTCCAGTTTCCTATTTTTTTCCCCACAAACTTGATTTATACAAAAAGATAAAAATTAATTAAAACATAATAAAATACTATATAAACATATTCGAAAACTAACAAATTCGGATTGGAAATAGATAGGTTTTTCACACCTATCAATTTCCAACCATATATTACTCATCAGATTTGGTCAACATTTGAGAAAGATGTCATTTAGAATAGACAAAGGTTCAGCTCAGATTTTTACTAGTAGCTACTGATTTATCGGACAAACGGCTATATTTGGATAATAAGGATAGATCCAAATTATACATACTAAGAATATAATTAAATTGTATTGAATTATATTTTCATATAAAAAAAATCACCTTACTTGAACATAAAATTGGTGAGATATGGTTATTTAAGTAAACAAAGGTCCAAGCTGCGTTTCTCAAACCAATTGCTATTTTTGGAGAAAACGTTCAGATTTGGACAACCCAAATAACTTGTACCGACATGTAATTAATATGGTATGAAATATATTTGAATTAGCTTTCCAACCATATAAGATTCATAATTTTGGACAAGTATTGCGAGAGTTATGCCATTTTGAATAGACAAGGGTTAAGATCCACATTTTCTGGTGGTAATTTGAATAAAGAGTATAAAGCTATTATAATGATCATAAATAGAACTCATGATGTTTTTAAAGTTTAGAAAACAAGTAGGTGGATCAATAAATATCATATATTAGAAAGATTTGAATCCATGCTATTAATGAGAATCATTATAAAAGTTAAATAAAGTTGTTAAAGCAAGATTTGTTTATACTCTCATGAAATCTTGTATATATGTATAATGTATATACAAATTTCATGTATGACATTTAAATACCATGTATATGAGTCATATTATACATATATATCATCACATGAATCATTTGCTTGAGATATAATAGGATCAAACATATGATGTAGTAGATTTCATGCAAAAACATGTTTTTTCATACAATATAGTAAAAATGCCAATTAATCATCAATCCAATGTTATCAACTTGACTATATAACACATATATCATGAACATATATTAATCAAGTATATAGTAATATATTATGAGTAATGACAAATTTATTAGTCATGAAAAATCAAGTTTCCTCACTTTAAGAATATTGATCAAAATATGAAAATTCCATATATGCAAGTATTGATCAAACCAATCACACGTATTGTGATATATAAGCATATTGAACATGTTAGGATCGAGATATCACAAATATATGCATATATTGATCATATTATCATTATAAGCATATATTGAGTATTTTGAACAAATAATGCATGTAAGGTGTGTGTTGAACTCATTATATCATGGTATAAGCATAAGTTGAACAATATGTGAATTTTTCAAATAATAATGTGTTGAACAATCCAATCACATGTATCATGAAATACTCAAATAATGATCATGTTTGAATTATAATATCATGAATGTATGCATTCTCAGTATGTGTGTGCATCCTAATGAGTCAAAGTATATAATTTCTTCAAGAGTAACATCCTATAGACTTAACCTTATAGACTTAATATTACCTAAGTCTTGTGCTCTTGATATCGACATTATACCTGTATTTCACACTTAAAATTCCATAGTGGTTAGTACACACAATGAATAATTGAATCTTAATACTTGCACTTAAGATATCACTTTGGTTAGTACACTCAAGGTATGATACAATTTAATATACCTTGGAACATATAATTTGTGTCTAATAATATCAATGTAACATCAACATATCACTAATATTGACATTATCAAAACACATATTGTGACATCATCAAAACACATATATTGACATCATCAAAACACATATATCAATAATATCTTGTTGTGATTCTCTCTAAGGCACGAGCATCAAAATGCATTCTTATACATCATCACAACCTAAATAGTAGGAGCTAAAATCGAGTGCTTCGCCCGCCGATTTTAACTTCGAAACCCTTTAGGATTAGAAGGAGGAGTTAGTAGGAGCTAGCCCACGTAGTTCAGCCACTGGGATTTGGCTTTGAAACTTGCCTCGCTCGGATTACCAACCAACGATGGATAATCCCTCGAGATGTTGAGGTTTTAAGGATATGGGAGTCGAACCTTTTTTAGGATACATTAGAAGAAAAACCATGAACCCATATAGTGAGCCTAGGATAGTCTGTTGCCAAAAATCCTATTTTCTAGGACACTACATAAGATTGGAGAGACATGCTTATTTATATATTGTTTTATCTGACTTTATCTTTTATAGCCTGATACTATACACTAGAAATCTCTAGGACCAATAAAGCCTGGAAATAGCCAACCTAGGAATTTCTTTTTTCCTTCCATGATCCTGTTCAAAGTCAAAATCCTGTCCAAATGAACAATGAACATATGATAAGGAGAAATTTGGAAGTCCTACATTGTTTACTCCAAAATTTATTGGGCTAAGAGATATCATGCTGTACAGATTCAGGATGTTACTTAGTTTGAACTTTATAATGACAAGAGAATTGAGATAAGATCTTTATATACCCTAAAAGAAGTGTTATCGAGTCTGTAATTCAAAATACTCTCTGTTTGTGAGGGAAGTAATGTTGAAATTCGATATGGTGGTAATCTATAAAAGTTTTGGGCAAATAGAAATATTGTGTCTTCCCTAGTCATTGATCAAACTCAAACGCCTTTTCTGAATAAATGATATTAACATGATTTTTTAGACATGAAAGGAAAAACTACCTCTCGTATTCCATTCTCCAGTCTGTACTAGTGCTCAGACTCGACAGCCTGTCCCTATGGAAGACATTGAGGAAAGACCGCAAACACCCTATGAGATGGTTCATCTCCAAGAATACATAGTTTCATCAGAAGGATCCGTTGGCCATATAACTAAATTAATGCATTAGTTTTGAGAGTATCAACAAAATCTAATAAATTTGACCTAAACCTCTGAGCAAGTCGAGTCAGTGGTATTGCAACCACCATCTAATTCTCAAGCACCTAGCCCGGTAGTAGGAGAATCATCGCTTCATGCATTGGGACTACACATTACCTCCAAAAATCCGAATTTAAGTGCTATGTCCACATAGCCTGTAACCCAGAATCCTAAAGTATCCAAACGTATTGAAAAAAAGAAAGAAAGTAAAAGAGAAATCTGAAAAGAATTCATTACTAACTGAGAAGCTGCAACAAGTGGAAAAGAAATTAAAAAGAGTTAAAGAGAAAGGAGAATTAACCATTAACCCAAGATACATAGGGTTGTCATCCGTTCCTAACCTAAAAACTTCACAATGCCGAGCCATACCAAGTACGAAGGATCCGGATGCTGGATTGACACATTCAGAGATACAGGAACGAAATGGGAGCCTATATCCACAACGAGGCATTAGCCATTAAACTTTTCCCGTAGTCTTTCGAAGGGCTAGTGGCCCTCTATTATGGAACCTTAGAACAAGAAAAACTGAAAACCTTCCTTGATGTAGTCAAGTTCTTTTCTTATAAGATATCTCTCTGCACTCTGGTCAAGAAAAGTGGGAAAAGTTTTCGAGAGTATGCCATCCGCTAAAGGGATTTGGCTGCACAAGTAGTACTGGCGATGAAAGAGTCGAAAATGGTATTGTTGGTGTCCCAAAGTGGCAAACACCTTGAGTATGATCCAATCACGAATAGGTGGGTCCTCTTGCTAAGGTGGAGTTGCTGAATTGAAGTTGGAGATGGAAATTCTTTAGGTGAATTGTAACTGACTATCTAGGGTCTGACTAGCTGGAGTCTAGGGTCTTGCCCTTCAGGGAGCTGTACCTGCACAAGGCCTGGCCGGAATTTATCCCGACGAAACCCCTCCAGCGTAAGACTAAGGGCTTAGAGAGAAAAGGTTACAGAGACGCGTTAAGTATGAAAATGAGTGTGACGACCTAGTTTTTCAGGGCCGTCACACGGTTTATCCCAAAGAGAATTAATACTCAACCTGAATAACCAATATTCTATTTTATAAAAATCTGAGAAATTTTACTATGTCGACAATTATATTTATCAATTACTTGAGTTAATTTTACAACAATAACAATAAATAAAACTATTACAAAATTTAATTCAAATCTAATTATAATTTCAAGCGCAACTCCTTTTTTATTGATCTTGCAATAAATACTGTGAGGTTGTGAGCTAAAACTCAGTAGAATTTCAACCTTTCTAATACATGTATCCAATCAGTACATCAAATAAACACATAGGCATGTATCACATATAGTTTTCACATAATCGTAATTATTTCATGAAAATTAACAATTATAATTAAACAATAATAACAAGATAAATCACACAATAGAGTGATTAAATATATATATTAAAGAAGAGTTAGAAATTCTACCTAAAATTACATTAACATCTTTCTTGAAAATACTAGGTAAAAATCCGATTATGCGTAGTATCAGGGCTTGTAGTTTGCTTTATCTATTTTATTTTTTTTTTCTCGTAAAAGTGGAGAACACCATATTCATATGATAAGCAAAAAAAATAATAAAAAAAAAAAGATAAAGTTTGGATGTTATGGTTACTTGGCCACATGGAGCTCAAAGGAAGAATTGTGGCTCAAAATTTGGATGACATGGGTTATTTGGCCACGTGGAGAACAAAGGAAGAATTGTGGCAAAAACTAATTATATGTTTACCACTCCCCATATATATATATATATATATATATATTATTAAACTTAAAAATTACACTTGTAATCCCAAAAGGTATCAATATCTATACTTATATCATAAATTTTTATAATATACAAAAGAACCCGAAAAATATTAAACTTACATAAAATAATATTTTCACAATATAAATTTTTGGGGTATTACAATAAGTTTTAAGTGTTACCTTGGGCTTGTATAGCCCCTGATATTTATAGGCGTTAAAGATGTTTAGTTTTACATAATTGAGCGTGAACACGGTTAATTAGGCGAAACCATGTGCTTAACTGATAATCTGACACGTTTAGGAGATAATCACTGGGCTTAGACTTTTGGCCCCTTTTGGAAAAGCTTGCGGGCCTCTGTTAGGCCTATGGAGATGAGCTGGTGGAGAATCTTAGATATATATGGAGTTCTAGAGGAGAAACGGACTGGAATGGTGTTCCGGTTGTAACAAACGGCTAAATCCCTGAAGCTAACCTTCTAGAGGAGTGACACAGAGTTCTGGGCGGCAGCGTCCCTACGAGGCACATTGCTTCTTCCTAGGTACAGATGAAATTCTTGGGAAGAAGCCTTGGTCACCGTATGCTCTTGCATGGCCCTTTGGATTCTGGATATGTGGCTAGGGCCCTGGTACTGACTTAGTGATGCCTAAAAACACTCTCATCAATTATGCCCTAGCCTTAGGCAGCGAGAAAAGAGGGACGGTCAAGGATACCAACTTTTGGCTGGAACAGGCATTCCGGAGGTTTCAAAACACGAAAAACAATATCTTTGGTTGATTCTCCAGAGCTTTCTGCTGACCAGATTCCAGTTCTCTGGCCAGCAGACTTTGATTCTTGTAGTGCCAGTCTCCAAGCCTACAGAGTTCCTGAGAGGCGAGCGGTTCTTCAGGTCTGTCAATTTTAAAAGGGCCTTCTTGTGCCCCCTGACGGGTAGAGGCAACACTTCAGGTTGGCACTTTTTTTTTTTTTACCCAATTATGGTCCTCAAGTTGTTACATCTTCTAGGCAACATTTTTTAGAAGGGGCTTTTATGTGCCCTCATGCCCGGCAACGGTAGCACGTCAGCCTATTGGGTATTTTTTCAACTTTTGTCGAGCTCACAATTAGCAATTTCTTGAGCAAAGCGATTCTGGGTGACAACCCACAGAGGTAGAATTTTGAATGTCATTTTTCAAACTGTTAACAAACAATCTTCTGAGCCAATAAATTCTAGGAGTTGCCTTTGACGAACATAATTATAAACGACACTTTTCGAACTGTTAACGATCTTCTGGAGGACCAATTTTGAAATGGCCCCCATGTGTCCCCTTCCAAGTAGAAGCAGTATGTTAGCCCGCTGGATTTTGTTTTTTTAATTTTGTCGGGCTTAGGGCCGATGATCTTTTAAGCGAAGAAATTTTGGGTGGCACCTCTAATGGAAAGAATTCTAAACAACACCTTTCAAACCATTAACGAATCCTAGGCACAGATTGGCCTTCATTGTGCAGAATAAGACGTAAACAAATTTTAAGAGGGAACGTACAACGGACGGGCATGGGAGACGGGCATGCACAACTACGGAGGGTGTCGGTTCCCTAGGCGGCTGAAGCACTGGCTAGCTGCCAGTGTTGGCTAGTATATTGCTAGTGCACTGTACTCTGGTGTGCATGTGCATGGCCAGAGCGCTACTACACTGGCACGCGTAGAAGCACACGGTCACGATGAGGCGCGTTTTGGTTCTCTTCCTTGAATTGCGAATTCTTTTTGCATGTACAGAGATCCTGGCTTGTATTTTGTGCCTATTTGTCTTATAAATAGAGAGTTAGGGAGCCTCATTCAAACACTTTCAAGTTTTCTGAGTATTTTTTCTAAGAGACTTTTCAGTACGGTATTTTTTTTTTTACTTAGAAAGTTTTTCCCGTATCTTTACCTCTGAATCTTCTTATTCTTTAGGGAGTAGCTTAGGCTTCAATGTGTCAAAGAGAGTGTCTCCTACCCCCTAGAATGCCAGACGACGCACTTGTTCCCAGAGACCATTCTCTCATTCTTCGGCGATTTGGCCACGATCACCTAGGAAAGTCCACTCCCTGGCCAAGTTAGTGTTTGTGGTCGGTCGCACTGGTGGACACAAAAGAGAAGATTCTTCACGGGAGCCTGTTTCCATAGCCATTTCGGAGAAGAAGGAGCTAGTGACACAGAATTAGTTTCTTAAGGAGATTTCCCTAGTACCTTGGCTCATCAGCGATGCGGGGCATGAAATTTTGTACTCTGCTATTTCGGTCCGAAGTCTTATCTGAGACCTTAAGTCCGATGTGGCCAA
This sequence comes from Eucommia ulmoides, assembly GCA_016647705.1. Taxonomy (NCBI): domain Eukaryota; kingdom Viridiplantae; phylum Streptophyta; class Magnoliopsida; order Garryales; family Eucommiaceae; genus Eucommia; species Eucommia ulmoides. The sequence goes on from CM028331.1 coordinate 23,289,755, forward strand.
GAAGAATTTGATAAAGGCTTATAGCATATTTACCTTCCCGGGTTCCTTAGTGATGAGGGTCCTTACTACCGATCAAAGGGCACATTTGCTACTCCCGAGTTTTATTATGGTGTTTCTCCATTAGTTAGATGTTGAACTTTGTTTCCCCATTCATCCCTGGGTTCGGGCTGTCTGTAAGGAGTTTGGTCTTTATCTGTCACAGCTGGCTCTCAACAGCATGAAGATAGTGATAGTGGCTTACATTATGTTCAAGGCGGAGGGGATTGAGCTAAGCATTGAGTTTTTCTGAGCTATCTTCTTTACCAAGTTTTTGCTATCTAGCACTGGGTGGTGCTATGTGTCTTCCAAGTTGGCATTTCTGATTGACATAGATCTCAAGGAGCACAAATGGAATCCAAAGTACTTCTACAATGGTGGTGATGACTGGGAATTCAGCCCTGATAAGGAGGATCACCCAATTCCTATCCAACATTTCTCGGACGAATTAGTGATGAGATCTTTGGGGGTGGCTGAGAACAACCGTCCAATAATTTCCACTTACTGGGTTCATGTTCATTTTTTTGTAGAGAGTGAGAGGCCAACGAAGAAAATGAAGGAGCTGTATCTAGGAATTACTGTGTTGAATGAGAGGGTCTTGAGGACACCCTTTTACCAAGTAAATAAGCTCCTGAGTTTTACTCTGTACGATATTCACTTCTATTGAGCTCTGTCTCTGCCCCCTACAGAGCTTCCGTCGAGACCAACAAATAGTATGTAAGTTTTTTTGATCGTCAATTTTTCATAACTTGGCTTGAAATTTCGAATTGTGACCTCCTAGAAAGAATGGAAGATGCTTATTTGCTAAGGAAAATTGCTTTCAAGAGGAAGGTTGGGGCTATGGAAAGCTCGACTATCGGATAGGGTTGGACCTCTCAAGGTAGTACTCTACTTCCCAAGTCTCTGACCCACGCAGGGGTGATGATCGAAGACTTCGATACTGACACGTAGGATTTGGATCCTATGTGGGCAGCTTCACAAGAGATCGGAAAGCGACTCGCTGGGGAGGTAACCTGACAAGGTAAAAGAAGAACAGACATTCCTCCAAACTAACGAATGCTACTCCTGTTCCTCTAGAACCTTGTCCTAATTTTTTTGGAGTTAGAAATATTGGCGTGGAGGTCGACACCCACCTGTTAGGTAACTCAACGCTAATGACAGAGTTCCTGAACTGAGTAATGCTACTGACTAACAAGAAGAATATTGGCAATATTGCCCCTGAGCTGCTCTCTTGGGACATTTACAAAGACATGATGGGAGTGAGTGCTTTGCCCTTTCTCATTAGTTAAATTCTTTGAAAGTGTATTTTAATTTTTTGAATCCCCACCTTCTCTCCCCAACTTGTTTTTACTAACAGGCTATCATTCGGTTCAACGGGTTGGCGAACCAGCTTTTCTCGAAGAGCAGACTTTTTGTCGAGCTGGTTTTTCACCGAGCCACAATTTAGAAAAATGATAAGGTTGAGGCAAGTCTCGGTGCCGACTTATTGGCTGTTCGAACTGAGAACCTCGAACTTTGCACTGACCTCTAGAACTGCAAGTCTCGAATTGACATGATCGAGACCAAATTTTCCAACTATAAGTGATACGTGAAGGACTAAGAGTAGAAGTGATGGGACGTCATTGAATGTGTCAGGAAGAAAACCAGATTGAGGGCGATAGAGTAGTGGAAGAAGGGACCCAGATATTTAGAACTCCAGGTGAAAATCGCCAATGACTTTCTGGAGGTAGGAAACCAGGACACAATGAAGGCCATTCACCGTATGCACCTTGACTTCCTTACCGATCATGTGGAGATGGAGTTCTCGGATCAAGAGGATGACGTCGAGAACAAAAGCATCGGGTAAAGAGATATCGGAGATGATGGTGCTGATGTGGAGGGCCCCGAAGAGGAAGAGATTGGTACTCTTTCCTCTCGCGTGGATGCCCCTCAAGACGAAGATGGGGAGGATTGAGCTCTGGGCCATCACTTCTTTAGCACTTAAGATTTTGAAGCCTTTTTTCTTACTATTTTTGTCGACTTGTAATGGGTGGATGATCCCCTCTTTTTTTGGACTTGCAATGGGTTGATGACCTACTATTGTATATTTTCTTTTGAACATATCAATGCAAGCCATTTTTTTGTGTATTCTTGTTTTCCTGCGCTCAAGCGTGTGAGATTCTGAGCCACATAGCCATGGTTTTCCAAAGTCTATCTGTAAAGCCTAATTTTTGTGCATGTATATTTCTAGTTGCATTCTAAAACATTTAGGAAACTAATAGAGTTCATTGCGCTATTTAAATTCCACCTTAAATTTTTTAGGGGTTATTAGGATATTTAAAAATTTGACTTTAAAAATTTTAGGGGTTAATATGTTAATTTTAATTTTGACTTTTAAAAAGTTTAGAGATTATTAAGTCATTTAAAATATAATTTAAAAAATTTTGGGATATAATTAATATTTTCATTACTTCAATTGGGATAATTAGTGTAAATAAATAAATAAAATCAAAATATAAATGGTTAAAAATCGTTGCCTTCCTAAAGAAGGCTACACTCTCAACCATATATATATATATATATATATAAAGTTGAAAAAAAGAAGAGAAAAACACTCTCGACTGCTGCAAGGTATTCCTCAACCTTTATATATATGTATATATATATATATATATGTATATATATATATATATATATGTATATATATATATATTGTTAAAATAAAATATATATCATGTTTAATTTATGAGATTATCTATATGGGCATGTATACATGTATATTTATATACCAAAAATATATATAGATGGGTTGGAGAAATATAGTAGATATATTCAAACATAGATATATTTAATTTATGAGAAATACAACTTAAAATAAAAAAAAGGATAAATTTTGTTAAAATGACAATGTTTAGTATTTCCTTGACTAATAATATTTTTAATAGTCGATTAATATTTTTTCTATAGATTGAATTATTAACAAGATTTTTTTTTTAGTAATTGTTGTTATAATAATTTTTATACAGATAATATTGACTTAAGAAATTGAATGTGTAATAATTTCGTATAATCAAGCAAATTTGGGAATGGGAAAGATTGTGTTTTAGTGTCATGCATTGCATATTAGATTTATTTAAATAAATTCATAGTTTAGGCCATGTCGTTGCTAGGTTCACAGGCGATACTGACAACGTTAGCATTACGATGGTAGTGTATTTAGTAGTGCAAAAATTAAGGTAAGTGTACTATCTTATATGTAAAATGTCAAATTATATTCTCATACTAAATTATGAAAAAGAAAAGATTTATTAAAATGAACAATTTTTAACTTTAGATGGGTTGAGTAAAATTTTAAATGTGGAAAGTGATTTTTATTATTATTATCCGCCTATGTCATAGTGTGATCCTGACAGGATGGCCTGTTTTGCGGGATATGATTGATCCTAACAGGAAGACCTGTCCTGTAGGACATTATGTTGTGACCTAACTGGAGGGCAAGTCCTGTAGGTGGTTGATATTTGTTGTTGTTGTTGTTGACGATGATGATTATGATAATAAAATGATGGTTTATACCACGTGTTGGCTCGTACCATTGGAGATATTAAATAGTTCTGACATTGATGACAACCTTAGATTGCATAGTTGTACAGGTTACAGTATCATCATAACACCCGATTATGAGGTAAAACGATCTTATAGCTAATAGGAAAATATGTGTGCGGTATTTGAATATATATATATATATATATATATATATATATATATATATATATATATCAAAGCAATTCGACCAGTTGACTTTAATTCATTTATTTTATCATGATGATACCTGTGAGATTTTATTACTGCTCAGTGTGTGATATACCATGTTTAGGAAAGTGATGTTTGATAAATATACTTGATCCATAATTATTTTATATTATGAAGATAGTACACCGATAAATTATTTTATCTCAAGTACCTCATTTAGGGATGGGTCTACTACTGGCACTAGGTAGAGTCAGAGGGTAGTGTCGATTTTGAGGATTGACATGACATGTGTGAACCGTGAAAGGTTCAGTTTTTGCAGTTTTGTTATGGGGTATTTGGGACATGTGTATTTCTGAATTTTGAGTTGGTAATTTTTTTTTGGAAAACAAAATCTATATGAGTACATGTTTATTTATATTTGTTGTTGGTCGGGTAACGTCAAGTCGAGGTCACGCCTAACCTCGGGCGTTAGGCGCCCGGGGTGGGGTGTGACAGTTTTTGGTATCAGAGTTTTGGTTATAAGTTTTGTTGATGTGCCAGATTATCTAGTCAGTAGTAGACCATAAGATATGGTGTTGATAGGTTGGTTCGGCACGTAAGTGTTAGTTATTTTGTTTGATTAAATAGTATATTTGCATTATGCATTGTTTGTTACATTGTTGATCTTTTTATTTATTAAATTTCATTTCAAATCTTGAATATGGATCGTGAAAACGAAGGTAGTGAGAATTCTGGACCCCAAAGAAAAAGGGGTAGGGTGTGGGAAATATTAGATGCCGTCAACCGAATATTACAAGTTGTTACACAACTGATATAGTAGCAGGCAAAAATGATGGAATGTCAGAGGGCCCAAACTAAAATAGTCAATCCTCAGACTATGCTATTGAAAAGATTCAAGGATTTGGATCCCCCAACTTTTACAGGAACTACAGGTCCTACTGATGCTGAAAATTGATTGAGGAGCATAGGCCATGTATTCGAGGTAATGGGTATTACTTGATGACAGCCGAGTTCCTCTCGCCACCTTCCAGCTAAAATAGGAAGCCAGACACTGGTGGAAAAAGATGAAGAGGCTAATTTCAATTCCAGGCAAGGAGATCACCTGGGATCAATTTGTTATAGTATTTAATGAAAAATATTTCTCTGAATCCTATCAGTTCAAGATGAAGGAAGAATTCATATTACTGAAACATGGGAAGATATTAGTTCTACAATATGAAATCAAATTTGATGCCCTGTCCTGATTTGCTCCTGATCTGGTGAAGACTGAGTAAGCAAGATGTAGAAGATTTCAGAAAGGACTAGTTTTGCAAAACTGGTGAATATGGCGAAATTAATAGAGAAAGATGTGCAAGAAGCCACTCAAAATCATGAACAGTACAAGAATAGAAAATTCGAGCCATCTAGCAAATATTCAATCGGAACTTCTTGAGGATTTAGCCCTTGACCACAACTCCCTTGGGCTCCGATAGCCGATCAGTCAGTTAGGATCAAGGCCCATGGTAATCGTATTCCGAGTAACGACAGAATGTATCTAGATGGAGTTCAGGCTCGCAAGGGTAGGGTAGGGGTAAGACGTTTAGCCTAGTTGGAATAGTCATATTCTATCAATGTGGCTGACTGGATCATTTTGTTATAGACTGTCCTGTGGCGGGTCTAATATGTTTTCGTTATCATGATCCAGGCCACGTATCTCTGTATTATCCAAAATCTACTGGTACACCTACACCTTCTGCCAGTAGTGTAGGCAATGTTGGCCTTAGTAGTGTTCAGGAGCGAGGTAGGGGATTAGCCGGTAGACCTCTAACTCAAGGTCATGTATTTTCTACTTCTCAGCAAGATGCTCAGGCAACCCCAGATGTGGTTACATGTATCATGTCTTTATATGATAGAGATGCACGTATACTTATCGATCTCGATTCTACTCATTCATTTGTTTTAGAAACCTTTATGATGCATGTAGGAAAATTTCCAACTTCTCTATCATATGGTGTTATTGTCTCTACTCCTGTAGGTAAGTCAGTGTTGATAGATAGTGTGTATAAAAATAGTCTGCTTCATATTAGTGATAGAGAACAGTTAGTGGATCTATTACCCCTGAGTATTCATGATTTTGATATAATAGTGGGTATAGATTTGCTATCTGGCTATCATACCACAATCGATTATTTTAAAAAAGAAGTTACTTTTCGAATCCAATGCAAGTTAGAGTTTGTGTTTTTGAGGGATATAATCATTACCCTTGTCTATTTGATTTTAGTTCTCAAAGGCCAAGAAATTATTAACGAAGGGATGTCAGGGATACCATACGCATGTGATTGACACCAGTCAAACTGAGGTACAAGTGAGAGATATCCTAGTGGTCAGGGATTATACCGATATATTTCTCGAAGAATTACTAGGGCTGCCAGCGGATAAGAAAATTGAATTCACTATTGAATTACTTCCGGGTACTTATCCTATATCAATTCCACTCTATCATATAACACTTACCGAGCTAAATGAACTGAAGATTCAGTTGCAAGATCTGTTAGACCGAGGGTTTACCAGACTTAGTGTTTTTTCGTGGGGAGCTCCAGTGTTATTTGTAAAGAAAAAGAATGACACTCTGAAGATATGCATCAATTACAGGCTATTGAATAAAGTGACGATTCGTAATAAATACCAATTGCCTAGAATTGATGATTTGTTTTTATCAATTGTAGAATGCCAGGGTATTCCATACGAGGTATGGACATTATGAGTTTCCAGTTATGCCATTTGGGTTGACAAATTCCCCTGCTACATTTATGGATTTGATGAATAAGATTTTCCAGCTTTATCTAGATCAGTTTATCATTGTGTTCATTGATGCATATTGATTTACTCCCAAAATAAGGAAGAGCATACAAAGTATCTCAAAATTATGCTATAGACTTTGAGAGAGAAGCAATTGTATTCAAAGTTTAGTAAATGTGAGTTTTGGCTGGATAAAATTATATTCTTAGAGCATATTATCTCAGGTGATGGTATTCAAGTCAACCCAAAGAAAGTTGAAGTCATTGTTAAGTGGAAATGGCTAAAAAGTGTGACAGAAGTTTGAAACTTCCTGGGACTAGCGGGTCATCATCGCTGGTTTGTACAAGAATTTTCTATTATAGTTGCCTCGTTGACCCGTTTGACCCACAAGAAATCTAAATTTGAGTGGACTTACAAATGTGAGCAAAGTTTTCAGAAGCTGAAAAATAGACTGATATCAGCATCAATACTTTTCTCCTGATAGAAGGTAGTGGCTTTTTGATATACAGTGACGCTTCACACGAGGGGCTAGGTTGTGTACTGATGTAACATGGCCACGTGATTGTATATACCTCTCTATATTTAAATAATCATGAGCGTAACTCTCTGACGCATGATTTGGAGTTAGTGGCGATTGTGTTTGCCTTAAAGCTCTGAAGACATTATATGTATGACTATAGATGCGAGATATACACTAACTACCAGAGTTTGAAATATATGTTTACTTAGAGGGAACTAAATATGAGATAAAGACGTTGGATGAAGTTGGTCAAGGATTATGATTATACTATTTATTATCACCCTGGAAAGGCCAATGTTGTAGCAAATGCATTGAGTCGAAATTTGGTGGGTTCGGTTGCATACCTTCAAGTTGTTCATACTAACCTATATGCCGAGCTGAGATGTCTACGAGTCCAGTTGGTAGTTGGTCAGACGTTATCCTTGCTTGTAACTTTAACCTTGAGACCAACGTTAATCAACCGTATTACAGATGCGCAGAAGTCAGATACCAAATTGGGAAAGATCAGAGATGAAGTGAAAAATGGTCAGAGAATCGACTATTGCATCAAAGATAATGATGATGCCTTGATATTTAAGAATAGACTATGTGTACCAAATAATGTCGGATATCTTGGAGGAAACGCACAACTCAACATATGCAATACATCCAGGCAATACCAAAATGAATTGGGATTTGCGAGAACACTATTGGTGGAATGGAGTGAAACGAGAAATTACAGAATTTTTGCCAGATGTCTTGTCTGTCAACAAGTCAAGATCGACCACTAGTGTCCAAGAGGATTATTGTAGCCTTTGCCTATCATAGAGTGGAAGTGGGAATATATCACGATGGATTTTGTTTTGAGAATGGCCTCGCACTCAAAAGGGGCATTATTCCATTTGGGTGATTGTTGATAGACTTACAAAGTCTACTCACTTTCTAGATGTGAAAACCACATACTACATGGACAAGTATGTAAAATTGTATATTGACAAGATTGTCAAATTGCATGGTGCGCCCGTTTCGATAGTGTCGGATAGAGATTCGAGATTTACGTCGAAATTTTGGCCGAGTCTTCAAGTTGCTCTGGTTACCAAGTTAAAATTCAGTACAACTTTTCACCCTCAGATCGACGGTCAATCAGAGCGTACAATTCATACGTTGGAAGATATGTTGATGGGTTGCATTCTAGAATTTCTGGGTAGTTGGGATAATCATTTGACGTTGATGGAGTTTTTCTATAACAATGGCCACCATTTGGCAATTGAAATGACACCGTATGAAGCATTATTTGGTAGAAGATGCAGAACTCCAGTCTAGCGGACTGAAGTTGGGGAACAAAAATTATTGATGCCTGACATAACTCAGATGACGGTGAAAAAGATGAATGTAATTCAAGAAAAACTGAAGACTGCTCAAAGTCAGCAAAAGAGTTATGCTGACAAGCGTAGATGGGAGTTGGAATTTGAAGCGGGTGATTATGTGTTTTTACATAAATCTCCGTGGAAAGGCATTATGAGATTTGGGAAAAAGGGAAAGCTAAGTTCGAGGTACGTCGGGCCATACGAAATTCTAGAAAGGGTCGATACGGGGGCCTATTGACTAGCCCTACCGCCAAAGTTGTCTAGATTGCACGATGTTTTTCATGTTTCGATGCCCAAGAAATATATGTCAGATCCTTCGCATGTGTTGACTTCTCAACTAATCAAATTGAAGGTATATTTATCATACGTTGAGGAGCCAATACGAATTCTAAATCGTAAAAGTCAAGTATTGTGAAACAAAAATGATCCTGTTGGTGAAAGTGCTACGGCGCAGTCACTCTGTGGAAGAGGCGATATAGGAAAGAGAATAGGAGATGAGGAATAAACATCCGCATTTATTCGTTTAAGGTAACTAAAATTTCGGGACAAAATTTCTTTTAGGGGGAAGGATTGTAAAGCCTAATTTTTCTGCATACATATTTCTAGTTACATTCTAAAATATTTGGAAAAATAATGGGGTTCATTGTGCTATTTAAATTTCACCTTAAAATTTTGGGGTAATTAGGATATTTAAAAGTTTGACTTTAAAAATTTTAGGGGTTAATATGTTAATTTTAATTTTGACTTTTAAAAAGTTTAGAGATTATTAAGTCATTTAAAATATAATTTTAAAAGTTTTGAGATATAATTAATATTTTCTTTATTTCAATAGGGATAATTAATGTAGATAAATAAAAAATAAAATAAAATAAAAATATAAATGGTTAAGAATCGTTGCTTTCCTAAGGAAGGCAACACTCTCAACCATATATATATATATATATATATATATATATATATATATATATATATATATATATATATACATACATGTGTGTTCGAGAAATATAGTGGGTATATTTATACATAAATATATTTAACTTGTGAGAAATACAACTAAAAATAAAAAAATGTAAATTTTATTAAAATGACAATTTTTAGTATTTCCTTGACTAATTATATTTTTAACAGTCGATTAATATTTTTTCTATAGATTAAATTATTAACAAGATTTTTTTTTGTAATCATTGTTCTAATAATTTTTGTACAGTTAATATTGACTTAAGAAATTGGGCGTGTAATAATTTCGTATAATCAAGAAAATATGGGAATGGAAAAGATTGCATTTTAGTGTCACACATTCCATATTAGATTTATTTAAATAAATTCTTAGTTTAGGCTTGGTCGTTGTTAGGTTCACAGGTGACGATGACAACATGAACATTACGACAATAGTGTATTAATAGCACAAAAATTGAGGTGAGTGTACCGTCTTCTATGTACATTTTTAAATTATATTTTTGTACTAAATTGTGAAAAAGAAAATATTTATTAAAATTGACGGTTTTGTAACTTTAGATGGGTCAAGTAAAATTTTAAATGTGGAAAATGATTTTTATTATTATCCGATTATGCCATAGTGTGGTCCCGATAGTAGGGCATGTCCTACGAGATGTTGTTGGTCCTAACAGGAGCGTATGTCCCGTAGGACGTTATGTTATGACCTGACAAGAGGGCATCTCCTGCAGGTGGTTGATATCTGTTGTTGTTGTTGTTGTTGTTGACGATAATGATTATCATCGTGATATGGTGATTTATACCACAAGTTAGCTCCTACCATTGGAGATATTAAATGGCTCTGACACTAATGAAAACCTTAGATTGCATAGTTGTACAGGTTATGGTATCGTTATAACTCTCGATCGTGAGGTGAAACGACCCTATGGCTAGTAGGGAAGTATGTGTGCGGTATTTTAATATATATATATATCAAAGCAATTTGACCAGTTGACTTTAATTCAGTTATTTTATCATGATGATATTGTGAAATTTTATTACTCGTCAGTGTGTGATATACCCTGTTTTGGAATGTGATGTTTGATAAATATAGTTGATCTATAATTGTTTTATATAGTATGAAGACAATACACTAATAAAATATTTTGTCTCAAGTACCTTAGCTAGAGACGGGTCTACTACTGGCACTAGGTAGAGTCAGATGGTGGTGTCATTTTTTAGGATTAATAAGACAGATGTGAACCGTGAAATGTTTAGTTTTGCAATTTTGCTATGGGGTATTTGGGACATGTGTATTTCTAAATTTGTAGTTGGTAAATATTTTTTGGAAAAAAAAATCTATTTCGATACATGTTTATTTATATTTGTTGTTGGTCGGTTAACATCAAGTCAGGGTCACGTTTGGGCCTCGTGCACTTTTAAGATATTTGTTATTTAGTTATTAAATGCTGTATTGTTTAATATTAGTGTAAGTATGTTTGTGTTAGAAGTAGTAGTTTTTGTGTGCTGAGTTTTATAGTTTTTCTGGGCCATTACCCGATGACGAAATTATCCCCTAGTTGTTTATCGAGGTCAAGGATAATGCCCATTCATGTGTGTTTTATGTGGTTGACATCTCATTTTGGTAAAAGTCATTGTGGATCCTAATTTGCACGAGCACGTAGACTCAATGTACTAGCTATCCAACTGATTTGACGCCAATTATCAAGTAGCCAAGTTCATGATAATTTTAGAGATTCTAGAACCTGATTACGGGAAATTTGAGGCGCAATTCTAGGCAAGGTATTCAGGAGATATAATTTAGGCATTCATTTTGATCACTTGGGCCGTTGAAGCCTTCCATACAATATATTTTAACCTTCGTTACCCTGTCAAAGCCTGTTAGCCATTTCAATTCTGAACACGTAACAAATACCTTGACCAATTAAATTTTTTCCAAACCACTGTCGCTAAACCTAAGGCACGTTTTGAGTTGAAATCAGGTTAGCATTTGTTTATGCTACTTGAAGTGAGTGGTTGGGTTGTGAGCGCACTTTTGATTGGTTCGGTATTCAAGTACTCACTTGTTATTTTTCTATCGTATTTCCACACCCGTGAAATTGTACAAATCAAATAAGTTTGGGCGTTTGGTAAAAAAAAATAAAAATGTATGGATATGGTTTTGTTTAAGTTTGTTTAGACAAGTGGGTACTACATTTTAAAAAGTTAGTTCAGGGTTGTTTCGAATTGATCTTTGTGGGTATGAATGTGATTGAGTGCAAAACATTGTGCCTTGGGTATCATTGAGTTAATAATGTTTACCTATGTTATATTCTCGATATACCCTTGGCCAGTTGATAAAAAAAAAAAAAAACCGAACCAAGTCCTTTTGATCTTTTTGAATTTCTAAGCCTACATTAGTGGAGAGTGGAACCCAATCTGGCTTATGGAATGCGATAGGTGTGAAAAACCTATCTATTTCCAATTCGAATTTGTTAGTTTTTGAATATGTTTATATAGTATTTTATTATGTTTTAATTAGTTTTTATACTTTTTGTATAACTCAGGTGTGTGAGGCAAAAAGATAGAAAACTAGAGCTAAAACGATGAGATCGAACCGAAGCGGTTTGAAGTTACGGTGGATAAACAAGCTCGGAGGCTAAAGATGAAACAGGCCCACCGCTTAGGTGTCCAGACCACCGCCTAAGCAGTGAAAATGCAGAGAAGAGCAAAATGTTACTGACGGACGACTGCCTGAGCAGAAATTCTTCCGCTTAGGCGGAAATCCAGCAGAGGACGTAGATGGGCTATTGACAGCCGCTCGCCTAGGCAGAAATTCTATCGCCTAGGCAAAAATCCAACAGAATGTTCTCCCAATCCACTGCCTACTTCACCGCCCAGGCGATCAGACTTAACTGACCTAACTCCGCCTAGGCGCAATTTCCACCGCCTAGGCGGATTTGCCCTGCATAGCCTTTAGATATTTTTAGATATTTTTAGGATATTTTTGCTATAAATATCCCCTTCCTCCCCCTTGGCCGGAAACTCTCTTCTCTCTCTTGCATTTTTGAGCCCCTTAGGCTATAGTTAAGCCAAGGGTTAGGAATTTTAGTGGTAGAGCTCGCATCCTGAAGTGGAGAAGACGACGAATCGATCGTGGAGCGTTTTTAGCAGTTTATCTTCGGACGAGGCTAAGTTCTTCGATCGTTTTTCCTTATTTCTTTATCTTAGGAGTATGTGAGCATGTTTAGCTTGTTATTTTCTTGTATATGCGGCTATGGCCCCGAGTTAAATATGGATTGTAGTAGGGATTAACCTAATATTTATAAATACGTTGTTTGGGTGATTTTGGTGTTTCGTTTGTGATTGTTCTTCGTAGTTTGATTGTATTTATCGTATTGTTTGTTTATTATGCTTGGATTGATAAATAGAGAATACGAGGTTTTGACAAAACCCCGGATTTGGATTAGGGTAAACAAATGCTACGATCCAATAACCCGGGAAGGGTTTGAATCGTAGACAATCGATAACGTTGGGCAAGACACATGCTACCTAGGGTCATTAAGACGTTGAGGGGGACCTCTTCATTGACTCAAAGTTGCATTATATTCCTCGTCTTACGCTCGGAAGAGGTGGCGAGGGATTTTTAGAACGGAGATTGTCGATAGGGTAAATACAACGCGACGATCCAATAACCCGGGAGGGAGTTGGATTATGTGCAATCAATGACGCTGGGCAAGACTCACGTGACCTAGGGTCGTTAAGACGTTGAGGGGGACTTCTACGTTGACTCGAAGTCATGTATTCCCCCATCTTATACTCGGAAGAGGTGGCAGTGGAGTTTACGTACCGAGGTTGTCAAATAGGTCGAACAACGTAAACGCGAGTAAATCGGAATTGAACACGTATTTGTAAACACGTTAATCCCTATGCAATTATTCACCCTAAAACATATTAGCCTATTAGTTTAGTTAATTTAGGATATATTAGTATTAGTTTAAGTAATTATTTACATTTGTTTTTCGCCTAGATAAACTTAGGTCACGACAAATGCGGTATTTGATAGTAATGACAACAATCCCTGTGGATACGATAACCTGATCTTAAAGATCACACTATACTAAAACTTAGACCTCGTATACTTGCGAGTGTAAGTAGCGGCGTATTTCTGCGTGCTACCAAGTTTTTGGCGCCGTTGCCAGGGATTGTTTTGATGTTATTGTTGGAAAAACGCGGTAATGGCTTTGGAGACTTAAGTTTTAGATAGGAGAAGCAAATGTTTCGTATTGCCGGGATTGGCAAAGTTGTTATTATTGATATTGTGTGTAAATGACTTAATTTTACTTTAGGCATTTATTTTGTATATAATTTTTGTTTGTAGTTTTGTTTTTTGTTTCTTATGCAGGGTACTTGGCGATGTTAGATCGACGGGTATTGATGCATCCCTTTTGATGGGATTTCAAATCATTTTATGTTGCTTGGCCAAGCACATAAGCCGGTGAGGCATTTCGTTGAAAGATCGAGCCATCCAAAGCAAAACCTCGCCAATCTTGAGGGCGTTCTGAAAATGTCGGGCCGAGGACATTAAACCATGCGCTTCTTGGGAGGCAGCCCAAGGAACTCTTTTTAATCCATCACATCCGACTTGATTCGGAGGCGAGATCCTCTCGCCTCCCAGGTAAGTGTTCTAAACACCTTTCGTCAGCATGCTTTAAATTTCATATGTTGAGATTGATGATTGGGATCGCTGAGGACACTGTCCATTTTGAGTTCGGAAGTGATGTATAGTAGTAGTATGTTAATTTATGTGTTATCATTTTTCGTATTGCATGTGTGTTTATGTTACAATGTGTTTATGTTTTTGTGTTGTTGTTTATATGTTGAGTTTTGCATTCATCTGGGCCGTTACCCGATGATGAAAATTACCCTGGTTGTTTTCGAAGTCACGGGTAATACCCATGCATGTGTGATTCTGTGTGCTTGATTATGTGTTTTGGTCAAAATTATTGTAGATCCTAATTTGCACGTGCACATAGAGTCAATGTATTTTTATTCAAGTGATTTGAGGATGATTATCGATTAACCAAATTCATGACACATTAAGGATTCTAGAACTTGATTGAGGGGAAGCTTGAGGCGAAATCCTAGGCAAGGTAGTTCAGGAGACGTGATTTAGGCATTCTCTTTGTCGCTTGAGCCTTTGAAGCCTAGCTTGATACATGTTTATCCTTTGGCACCCTGTCGAAGCCTAAATGCAAATTCAATTCAGAACACATAAACCAATACCACGGCCAATTGAATTCCTTCCATTCCTTTATCGCTAAACCAAAGGCACAATTGAGTGAATCAAGTTAGCCGTTGCAAAGGCTTCTTGATGTGAGCGGTTGGGTTTAGGGCGAACTTCAAATGAGTTCGGTATTTGAGTACTCACTTGTTGTTTTTCATTTGTATTTCACATACCCCTTCAATTGTAACAATCAAATAAGTTTAGGGGTGTGTTCATTGAAAAAACAATGAAATCAAATGTAAATACGGTTTTTATTTCCGTTTCTTTTTGACAAGTGAGTACGTCGGTCTTAAATGCATGTTCAAGATTATTCCCAATCTTTCTATGGGAGTTAGAGAGTGAATGTGCCAAGCGTTGAACCTTGGGTAATGTTAAGTTAACAACGTTAACCCGTTTTCTATTCCAAATTACCCTTGGCCAAATGTACCAAAACCGAACCAAGCCCTAATGATCTTCATGAACTACTAAACCTACATTAGTGGAGAGTGGGCCCCAATCAGGCCTATAGAAATCCTAGTCCTTCACGGTCTAAGTCATGAATTTCGTTGGTGGATAATCCAATCCGATCGTTATATAGTTATATTATTGAGTCTCGCACTAACACGTTTACAGGATCTAGAATAGCTTTCACCATTATTGCATGTTGAAAATCTAGAACATTACATGCTGTGTGTTACCGCCTGAACTCGATATAACTGGCGATTATTGAGGGAAAAATAAATAGGCCGTTAGAAGAAGTCAAAACTCGCATGTTGTTATGTTTAGATTGTTTTTAGGTTGTTTATTATTTATTCCCGTTTGTGTATTTTTCATTTTAGTGTGTGTGTTAGAATGCCTTGTCAGTTTTAAGTCATAAACTTTGTTGGTGAATAATCAAATCTAGTCTTTAGATAGTTGTATGATTAGAGTTTTCACACACACACTTGGAAAGGATCTAGAACGGCGCTTACCGATATTAAATATTGAAATTATAGAACACCACATAGTGCGGTTTTATTCTTGAACTCGGTATGATTAGGTCCCGTTTAGGGAAAAACTTTTGGTTGATAAGTTGAATTCAAAACTCACACAACGTTATTTTTAGTTCATTTGAGTTTTTCGTTTTTCATATTTAAGTTCATTAATTAGTTGTGGTAGTTTATTTTATTTTGCAGGTGTTTTGCTCGAAGACTAGCAAAATTTCAAGTTTGGGGGTATTTGATATATTGATTTTATCTATATATTTTCAAGACGAATTTGTTAATTTTCGAGTGTTCTTGTAGTGTTTTAATTCATTTTTATTCGTTTTTATGTAAATAAGGTGTTAGGGACGAAAATAGTTGAAAATCGAGCTAATCCGTAGGACATTAGTGAAGAAACGATTGAAAAGTGAGTAAAGTGGCCAACCAATAGCCTTTTTGCCGCAGCGAGATCATATTCATTGCAGCGAGCAAAGGTCATTGGACCTTCTGCCTACATTTCGCTGCAGCAATAAATGGCCAGTGGCCATTTTGTTGACTTTTCGTTACAGCGAATTCCTTCTCTTTGCAGTGACTAAACAACAGCTGACAATGCGTTTTCTTGATAGTTTTAGGATATTTTGATCCTTATCTGTATCCACCCATTTCCTACCTTACTAAGAGGTTTAGAAGGTTTTTAGAAGCCCTAGATCAGACCAAAGAGGAGAAAAACACATTTGGAGAAGAGGAAATGATCTTGGAGCAATTTTTACGGAAATGGAACCATCCACTTTACAAATTTGCATTCTTTCTTTATTTCTCTCTTTGTTTCTATACTTTCTAGATTGAATGATGATGTTTATCTCATGTAATGTTGAATATTCTGTTATGATCATGAGTAACTAAGTAGTTATTATCTAGGGATTGATTAGTTCATGAATATATATGTTTGAGTGAATCTGTGTTTCATTAACGGTTGTTCATCCATATTTGATTGTATTTACCATTTTTATTACATCCATTATATGCTTTTTATGATATTATGGTTGGTTTGAGAATACGGAGTTTGACACTTGGGAGAGGTAACCCCGGATTCGGACTAGGGTTAAACACAACACGACGTTCTAATATTTCGGGAGATTATTAGAACATGTGCAATCCATAAGGTTGGAGCAAGACTCATGTAATCATTTAGATGCTCATTCACTTTACACTCGGAAGAGGTAGTGAGTGAGTTTTTGATATCTAGATTGTCGGATAAATTGAATACCGTTAATGTAAACTAGACTAAATCAAACATGTATTAGTAAACGAAATTAATCCCTAGGTAAGCCATTCTCATAGAATTAATCCCAAGTACTTTAGTTTAATTAGTTTTCAAATAGAAAATACATTTCAAATCTTGAAATGTCTAGATAAAATTGAATTATGTCAATTGTAGTACTTAACTAGTTCTAATGATAAATCCCAGTGTACGACACTCGATCTTCGGATCCACTTTGTTAAAATTTAACCTCGTGTACTTGTGAGTAAAATCAAAGCGTAAAAATATCGTAATAGTACTCTAGACAGGCAGAATTCTGAATAACACTTTTCAAACCGTTAATGATTTTTTGGGGGACCAATTTGGGAAGGCTAAGCTAATACGTCAGCCCGGCGGGAAACTTTTTTAATTTTGTCTGGCTCACGGCCGACGATTTTCTGAGCAAAAACAAATTCTAGGTGGCATCCTTGACGGGAAAAATTCCGAATGACACTTCTCAAACCATTAACGATCTTTTGGTGGACCAATTTGGGAAGAGCGCCAACATGCCTACTGCTAGGCAGAGGCAGCACGTCTGCCCGACAAGAATTGTTTTCAATCTTCTTAGTGAGGAAATTTTGGGCTGCACCCCTAATGGGCAAAATTCTAAACTTCACTTTTCGACCTGTTAACGATCTTCTAGGGAACCAATTTGGGAAGGGCCCCCCATGTGCCCCCTACCAGGCAGAGGCAACATGTCACTCTAGCGGAATTTTTTTTCAATTTTGTTGGGCTCAAGGTTGATGATCTTCTAAGTAAAGAAATTATGGGCGGTACCCCTTACAGGCAAAATTCTGAACGGAAACTTTTGAACCATTAATTAATCCCAAGCATATACAGGCCTTCATTGCGGAGAATGAGATAAAAACAAATTTCAAGAGGGTACGTAGTACAGACGGGCATGGGAGTCGGGAAGGCACAACAATCGGGAGGTATAGGTGCGGTAGCCAGTAGCACGCTAATGTGCTGCGCTCTGGCGCGCAAGCGTGTGTAGCGGCTCACGGTCGTGCCATTACATGTTTTGGTATACTTACTTGAACCACAAATTCCTCTCGCACGTATCATAATCCTGGATCGTATTTTGTTCCCATTCTTCTTATAAATAGAGAGTTAAAGAGTCTCATTCAAACACTTTCAAGTTTTTTGGGCGTCCCCTCTAAGAAATTTCGCTACACGGTACTTTTTATTTATTTAGAAATATTTTCCCATATCTCTACCAATGAATCTTCTTCTTCTTCTTTTGGGAGTAGCTCAAAGAGAAACTCTGGCTTCAGCCTGTTAGAGCAAGCCTCTCCTGCTCCCGAAGACAGCGGACGATGCTCTTGTGCCTAGAGACCATTATGTTCTTCCTCGGTGATTCGGCCATGATCACCTAGAGAAGTCCACTCCCTAGCTGAGTTGGTGTTTATGGTCGGCCACCCTGGTAGACACAGAGAAGAAGGCTCTTCGCGGGAGCTCATTTCCATATCCATTTTAGATGAGGAAAAACTGGTGACACAGACTCGATTTCTCAAGGCGATTCCCCTGGTATCGTAGCCTATTGGCGGTGCAGGCTTGAGATTCTGTACTTTACTATCCCAGTCCGGAGTCCTCTTTGGGACCTTCAGTCCGACGTGACCGAGAAGGATTTGATGAAGGCTCGTAGCATATTTACCTTCCCAGGTTCCATCGTGATGAGGGTCCCTATTGTCGATCAGAGGGCATATTAGCCACCCCCGGGTTTTATTATGGTGTTTTTCTATCAATTAGATGCCAGACTCTATTTTCCCATTTATCCTTGGGTATGGGCTGTCTGTAAGGTTTGGTTTGTGTCTATCATACCTCGCTCCAAATAAGATGAAGATAGTGATAGCGGCTTACATTATCTTCAAGGTGGAGGGAATTAAGCCGACCATGGCAATTTTTCGTGCTCTCTTCTTTGCCAAGTCCTTGCCGTTGGGTGACGAGTGGTGCTATATGTTTTCCAGGTCGGTATTTTTGACCGACACGAATATCTAGGTGCACACGTGGAATCCAAAGTACTTCTACCTTGCCGGCAATGGCTTGGAGTTCATCCCTGACGAGGAGGATCACTCAATTCCTGTCGAATGATTCTGGGGACAAATTGGTAAGGAAATCTTAGGGATGACTGAGAACGTATTCATCGATCTCCCGACCGGCTTCTCCCTCAGGGGCAGCGAACAAGGGACGAAATCAAGCCCTAAGTTTTTTGCAAAGATAGCGGCCATCGAGGTCGTAGGCGGAGTGAATCCTTGTTGGTGACGCCCTAGGAGAGGAAATGTCTCTTGTCCCCGGGAAAGGGTCCCAATCTCTCTTCATCTTGTAATATTCTCGAGCCTTTGGCTTGATTTGCAACTTTATTCTTCGATTTCTTCTACTTGTTCATTCCTTCCCTATCTTTTTTGGTTGTCGCTCGGAGGTTAGCATTATGAAACCTGGTCGTGCAATCCAGAGCCTGATTAAGAGTGGGGACAAGATTCGAAAAAGGTTATAGGATAATCTCTAGTGCCAAAGCTCGTCAACAAAGGCATTCAATACCACGCCTTCAGGGAGCTTGTCACACGCGTTGGCTTCTCGGTTGAAGCGCTCGACATAATCTCCCAAGGATTCACCTGGCTCTTGCAAGAGAGTAAGGACATAGGCCATAGTCTTTTACCTCCCTTGGGAGTGACTGAAATAAGCAAAAACAACTGTTTAAGCTCCCGAAATATTGAGATAGATGTTGCCCTCAGGCCCTGGAACCAGGACCATGCTACCCCAGAAAGGGTGATGGGAAAGGCTTTTCACGGCAGGGTTACAAAAGCCACCTGTATGTCCATATGAGACTTAAACATGGGCAGGTGGTCGATCGAATCCGATATCCCGTCCTATGGACTCATCTGGAGGTGAGCGAAGCGTCTCAACACTACCTTTTCCGAAACTTCTACCACCAATAGAGATCTCAACTCCGTAATAATGTCTTGTCCTGTCCGGCCTCCGTTCACCTCTTGGAGGCGGGCTTCCATGTTAGCCAGGCGATGCTCTATGGCTTTCCCAACTCGAGGCTCCCCCCGTATATGACTGCCTGTAGCTCGGGCCACAGTATGACGGGAAGAAGGCGAGTAAGAGCCAATTTCATTTTAGCGCCAGCCCCTAAGATTGGACCTAGCTAGCCAATGGAGAGCTCGACCGTTAGGGAATACTGACAGGTCCCTTGCTGTATGTTTGCGTAGGGGAAGAGGTGGGGATCTTGGCATTGCTTGGGGGGGCTTTCTAGTCCTGTTGACTTGTTATCATAAGGTAGAGGACGGTCCCTAAGTGTGTGACCATTAAGAGATTCTATATGAACATCACGGTATTGGGGTCGCTCATCGGGCTTGGCAGTCTAAAGAGCTGGTCCCCCCTAGACGGGAGGCAGCGACAAGTGTGTGAGGAAGAGTTACACGCATGACTTGAACTCACCTATCTAGCACTCAAGGAGATTAATCCAATATACTTTCGCAACTCCCAAGGTCTGTCCCGCAAAATTCCCAAGGGGTAAGGTAGATGGCCTTGCCTGGTCCGGGGGGGGGGTAGTTATCCTTATTGGCAGGAGCTGGGGGGTGTGGCCTTGGAGTTTTTGACATATCTTCTGATTCTTCTGTCTTCTGTCTGTCAGTTTGACTAGACCATGTGATCATTCAAGATTAGCTGAGCATGAAGCAATGATCTGGGGAAGGCTTTTTACACGATGCCCACAGACAGTGCCAAACTGTTGGTATTCCAAAATGACAAACACCTCGAGTACGGTCATGTCAAGAATAGGTGAGTTCTCATGCTGATGTAGAGTTGTTGAATTGGAGCTAGAGTTGGAAATTCTTTAGGTGAACTGTAATTGACTACCTGGGGTCTAACTAGCTGGAGTCTAGAGTCCCACCCTTCAGGGAGCTGTACCTACACAAGACTTGGCCAGGATTTGTCTCAGTGAAGCCCTTCCAACATGAGAGTAAGAGCTTAGAGAGAAAAGGGTACAGAAATGCATCAAGTATGTAAATGAGCATTGAGCGTTACCTTGGGCTTGCATAGTTCCTGGTATTTGTAGGCGTTAGAGATGTTTAGTTTTACCTAATCGGGCTTAAGCACGGTTAATTAAGTGAAACCATGTGTTTAGCTGATAATCTGGGGCGCTTAGGAGATAATCACTGGGCTTGGGCTTTCGGGCCAGTTTGGAAAAACCCGTGGGCCTCCGTCAAGCCTGTAATGACGAGCTGGTAGAGAAGCTCAGAGATTTGTACTCAGTGACACCCCAAAACTCCCTTATCAGGTTGGTAGCGCGTAGATATATCGCTACTTTCACTTGCAAGTATACGAGGTCAAATTTTAGTAAAGGTGGGGAGAGTAAGGGTATCGTGTCCACATGGATTGATTATGATTATTATTGAGTATCACGTTTAGGGATAATGACACTTTTACTCCCTGACAAATCAAGCCGGTGCTCAATTGGACCCCTGTATTTAAACTTCAACACATTAGCTATCTCACATTTTATTTTGGTTTCAATTTGGACCCTAAGCCTAACAGTGTTAAATCTGAAGGTTAAGTGAAAGGTATATTGGTCATTTTCATCACCACATTTATAAATACTCTTCTAACCCCCATTTTTATTATTAATTTCATTTTCACCCATATATATTTTTTTAATTATATATTTTTTTAAATTTCACTTCCACCCATATATATTTAAAAAAAATAAAATACAAAACAATATAAATATTTTATTGGTCATAATTACAAGGTGTATTCAAACATTATATCAATCATAATTTCAACATCGGCTGAACAATTGTTTAAAAAAAAAAAAAATCCACGACAATACAATTTTTATACTTTAGAACAAAAAAAAAAAAAAAAAAAAAAAAAAGAAAAAACCCTTAAAAAAAAACAATATATCAACTTGTCATAAACAACCAGAACAATACAACAGTTCTTAAAAAAAATAGTACAATACACCAAGTCCTAAAAAAAAGAACAATACAACATATCTTAACAAAATAGAACAATACATTAGGTCCTCATAAACAACCATAACAATACAACAATTCTAAAAAAAATAGTACAATACACCAGGTCCTAACAAAACTGAACGATTCACGGATAAAAATAGAAATTATCCATCAAACCTGTTCTCTAGCAAATGCATCATAGCAACTCCTAAAAAAAAAAAAAAAAAACAATACAACAACTCATTAAAAAAAATAAACAAGAAATCTAAAAAAAACCCAGAAATGATCAAACCTGTTCTCCAACAGATGTATTGAGCACAGGATTCAAAGAAACTCCATCATCCTATCCAATATTGTAATTGAACTAAAAATAATTAGAGAAGGTATTTCCCTTAAATTTACCCTTGAAGTTATTAAACAAGTGCCTAACACAATGCCCATGTTCAACAAAAGGCATCATGTTATCAACAACCCACAACAAGCCTTTTTGTCTATCCGAAATTATAGTTATACCCTTCTGCCTATGCGTCTTTAAGTCCTCATCCAAACATGCTAAAAACCATGCCCATGAATCTTTGTTCTCTATCTCTACAACTGCATAGGCAATTGGAAACATATTATTGTTCCCATCTATGCCAACAATAGCTACTAATTGACCCCCAATTGCGCCCTTAAGATGACACCCATCAACACCTATAATAGGCCTGCACATCGCATACCCTTTCTTACATGCTGCCAAGCAAACATAGAGACACTGAAATTGAACCCTACCATCACAATCTGGATCAGAAACATGTAAACGAATTGTAGAACCAGGGTTAGTTCTCTTAAGTTCACAAATGTAGTCCTGAAGTTTATCGTATTGATACTCCTAGCTGCCCTCAATAGCCAAAAGAACCTTTTTCTTAGCCCTATAGATTTGAGTCTTAGACATTTTAACATTAAGATCATTTTGGACAGTGGTCTTAAAGGCCTTCAAATCCAATTTCTTCCCTCAATTCTAACTTTTTCCATATATTTATTTGCCAACCATTTTGAATTTACATGCTTGTTCCGAAAATACCTAGAGCATTTGTGTTGTGGTTGATAAGTTTTCACAGATAACCCTGTTTCCCCGGCTGTACAAGATGCATATATAATCCAAGGACACCCTTCTTTGCAAACAGCTCTAATTTTATTACGTTCTCTCTTCATAAATTTAATGGATTTTCCCATCCTAATTGCTTGATCTCTTACTGCCTGTTTAAATTCTTTACAATCACTGAAAACCATACCTAAGTTGAAGGTAATGTCTTTCATATCTGTTTCAGGATTGAATTGGATCGTCCTATTTCTTTGCTCATCATCTGACCCACACTGACTATTTAATTCATCATCTGATTCCACACAATCAGCTTCACATTCATTGTCACTTTTACTCTTTTCAGATTTATTGGCATTAGAGCTAATTACATTTGATAAGCCACCCAATTCAGCACCTTTATCAATAAAAATTTCACACAACTCATCATCCACATCCATTTCATACTCACTATCACTGAAATCATGTTCAACATGTTCAGATTCATCTTCAGACGCTGATGAAAAACATCAAACAATTCATAATCAGCATCAAACAATTCAGATGGAAAGAAAAAAGCGCACACACAAAAAAAAAACATAGCTTAAAACAAATCCAGTCCAGAGAATTCCAGATGAAACCGTTGTTCCAGTTCAGATTATATAGCAAGAAAATGAGAAAATTTTCACATGAAACCGTTGTTCCAGTTCAAATACACTTGGAAATGGGAAACGTTTCAGACCCTAAACGAAACAAATCGGGCACATCAAACCCTAAATCAAACCCTAACAATGAGAATTTTTTTAGAAACGAAAACGAGGGAATAGTGTTACTTACTGTACAATGGCTCCAGATCTGTGACTCGTAGGGCCATGGAATGCCTTGATACTGAGAAATCGGGGGCGATAGCGACAGTTGTGGTGATGATGGTGTTGGAAGCTACAAAATCGGAGGCTGCGAAATCGCCGTCTTCGTTGTCGTAGGTTTAGAGATCGAGCATTGTTCTTCGTCGACGTCGTCGTCGTCGGCGGCTTAGAAATCGACGGCTGATCGATGGCGACGAAGGAACGAGAAAGAGCAGAGGATATCAGGGCTGAGGAACGAGAGATCGAGCGTGAGGAAGAGCCAGCGACAGATTTACCCTTGCAAGTATAGTCGTGATTTGCACGTGCTTCTTTTCCATCCAATTTCATTAACTCCCTTAGGTCTAGGGTCCAAATTGAAACTAAAATCAAATGTGAGGTAGTTAATATGTTAAAATTTAAATACGGGGGTCCAATTGAGTACCGGCTTAATTTGTCAGGAAGTAAAAGTGTCATTATCCCCCACGTTTATCATGACCTAACTTTATCTAGACTAAAACAAATGTATATAAAATTCAATACTAATACTATATTGAGATAATTTTGAGAGAATAGATTGTCTAGGAATTAACTTTGTTTAAGAATACGTGTTCGATCTTATTTTAGTTCACGTTAATGGCGGCGTTCGACTTATCCGATAATCTTAGTTCGTAAACTCCCCTGCACATCTCCCGATTGTAACACAAGGGAATATGCGACTTCGTGTTAACGAATAAGTCCCCATAAATGTCTTAACGACCCTAGGTCACGTGAGTCTCGCCCCAATGTCATTGATTGCATACAATCCAACTCTCTCCCGAGTTATTGAATCGTCGCGTTGTGTTTACCTTATTGACAATCTTAGTTCGCAAACTCTTCCGCCACCTCTCCCAAGTGTAAGACGGGGGAATACATGATTTCGTGTCAATGAAGAAGTCCCCCTCAACGTATTAACGACCCTAGGTCATGTGAGTCTCGCCTTAACGTCATTGATTGCCCACAATCCAACTCCCTCCTGGGTTATTGGATCGTCGCGTTGTTTACCCTAGTCCGAATTCGAGGTTACCTCTCCCAAGTGTCAAACCCCGAATTCTTGATATATCCATCTAAGCATAATGAACAAATAATACGATAAACACAATCAAAATAACGAAGAACAACCGCTAACGAGATATAAACTCAATCAAACAATGTATTCATAAATATAGTGTTAATCCCTAAACAACCTATGTTTAGCCAATGACTATAACCATATATACAATGTAAAATGGACTAAACATGCAAAACAACTACCAAAATGAAGAAAACAAAGAAAAATAAATAAAAGAACTTAGCCGATATCCGAAGATTTGACGCTAAAACCGTTGAACGATCACTTCCTTCTTCTTCTTCCACCTCAAGTTGTGAGCTCTCCCTAAAAAATCTCTCAAAATCACCCTAAATATATTCTAAGTAGCTTAGGGGGTGATAAAATTGGAAGAGATGAGGAAAGAAGGGATTTTATATTGCTCAAAATATCTAAATCTGTGCAGAGGTGACCGCCTTGGCGGTGGGTATATTGGTTCAGTGATTGTCGCAGCGGTGGATTTGGTGACCATCCTATAGTTTTACCACCTAGGCGGTGAATCTCTAGCAAGAATTGGCCCTCTTTGCATTTTTACCGCCGCAGCGTAGGTCTGACGCCGCGGCGGTGGGCTTCTTTTTCGAATCTTGCCTCTGTGCTTGTTTTTTCACCATTCTTCGACCATTTTTGGTTTGATCTAATCGTTTACGCTCCATTTTCATACCTTTTCACCTCAAACACCTGATTTAATACAAAAAGAATATAAACGAATTAAAATGTAATAAAATATACGAAATATACTCGAAAACTAACAAGTTCGGTTTGGAAATATATAGGTAATTTACACCTATCAAATACCTCCAAACTCGGAATTTTGCTAGTTCTCGAGCAAAACACCCACACAATAAAAGAAAAATATAACAACTAAAAATGAAAAATGAAAAACACTAAAAACAAATATATGCAAGTTTTGAGTATCATCTACCGGCCAAACGAAATATCCCTCATCGGCCCCCAATCCTATTGAGTTCAGGCATAAAAACACACCATGTAGTGTTATAGAATTTCAACATTTATAATAGTAAGCGCCGTTATAGATCCTACTAAAGTGTGTGTGTGTTTAAAACTCAAATATATAACTGTCCGTTATTGGATTATCCACCATATAAGCGCATGACAAAAAAAAAACCCAAAAGTATAGGGAATACATAGGCTTGACCTGAGATCTATTCTCCACTAATGTAGGCTCAAAAGTTCAAAAAGATCAGTAGGTCTTGGTTCGGTTTTGAAACAAATGGCCAAGGGTAATTTTGAAAGAGAAAACGGGTTAACGTCGTTAACTTGACGTTACCCAAGGCACATCGCTTGACACTCTCACACTCGAAACCCCATAGTTAAATTGGAAACAACCCTAAACATACGTTAAGAACAACACACTCAATTGTAAAAAACAAACGAAAATAAACCATATATACTTGGGTTTTTTTTTTTTTTTCCAAACAAACACACACCCAAACTTATTTTATTTGTACAATTTAAGGGGTGTGTGAAATATGAACGAAAAACAACAAGTGAGTACTCGAATACCGAATCAATTAATAGCTCGCCCATATCAAGAAGCATTTGCAACTGCTAGCTTGATTCACTCACATTGTGTCTTTGGTTAAGCGATGTAGGGTTGGATAAGGTTCAATCAGTTATGGTATTGGTTAAGTGTTTAGAATTGAAACGACATTTAAGCTTTGACAGGGTAATAGGGGTAATGATATATCAGGGTAAGCTTAAAAGGCTCAAGCGAGAAAATGAATACTTAAATCATGTCTTCCGAACTACCTCGCCTAGGATTTTGCCTTGAATTTCCCCCGAATCAAGTTCTAGAAACCCTAATGTCATGAATTTAGGTGACAAATAATCATTTTCAAATCAATTAGACGGTTATATAATGACTTTTCGTGCTCGTGCAAGTAGGATCTATAATAACTATTACTAAAATATAATGTTGAGCACACAGAACATACATGCATGAGTTTTACGCTCGACCTCAATAAACAATCAGGGGACAGACTTATCATCGGGTAATGGCCCAGATGACGTTAAAACTCAACACATTCACAACAACTAAACTAAACAAATTAATCCTAAACAAACATGAATACATAGAAAACAATAAAACATAACTAATACATCACCACCAACTTAAAATAGGTGATGTTCAAAACAACTCATCATCGATCCCAATAGATAGAATATAGCATGAAAATGAAGACGGGGGTTTAAAACACATACCCGCGAGGCACGAGAATCTCGCCTCCGACTTAAATTGGCGGAGATGGATCTAACTTATTTTTCCTTGGGTTGCCTCCCAAGAAATGCTTGGTTTAAGGTCGTCAGCCTGACACGCCGAAGTGCTCGTCAAAGAGTGGCTTCCGCCCATAGTAAGTGTCGTACAACACCACATACGGGTTTTGGTTCAGTACGCCTTCAAGACTGGCAAGATATGGCAATTTATTGCTCAAGCTTTCAACAGGATGCTCTACCGGCTCATGTACTTGGTGGGCATGGAAGAACGTTGCTAGTGGAAGAGAAGGACAAGTGAGCCACATCAGATCCTCGTAGATGTGATCGTCTTGGATCGACTGTAGTGTCATGAGTTGGAATTCAAACGATGAAAATTCACAACGATTAAATTGTGAATTTTCATCGCCGAACCACACTTGGGTCTCCTCTTCATTCGAATCTTAAGCATATTCTCCCAAGCTCCTCCTGCTCATCTCCGGTTCCTTACGGTGGCTTTCACAAATGGATTTGCCTTGTTCACCTTTCAGTGCCACTACTTTCGTCTCGGCCTCAACAAATCAAAGAAGATGATTGTTTTGCATCTGCAAAGATATTACAGTCTTATCGATGTCGGTGCAGACCGTCTCGATATGATCAAGACGATCCTCATGCTCATTGATCCGGTCATGCATCTCTCTCAACAATCTCTGAGTCTCCCCCATAACAGTTGCGAGCGTTTTTTCCAGATTGGGGGAAGACTCATCGTCGTAATCCGAAAGGTCAATCCATGGTGCCAAGGTATTGAAAAAATTCCCCGAGCTTTGGTGACTCGGTGAATGATTCCAACTTTGATAATCATAGGACGCCATTTCTTCCAACGACCAAATGGCTTCGTCCACAGTTAGGTGGTAGAATGAGGTGCTAGCAAGTCTTCATTCTACCCACATTCTGGTTGTGGTTTGTAACCCATTGAGGAAATTGAAGAGTTGACACTTCGTCGGGAGGCTATGGTTCGGAAACCATAGTAGTAATTCCTTGTATCGATTCCAAGCACAATAATATGGCTTGGAATGCTGTTGAAAGAAACGCAAGAGTACCTATCGATCTAACATCTTCAAGCACCTTGTAGGAAAACAAAAACAAATACTACAAACGAAAATATTATAAACAAAATAAATGCCTAAAGTAAAATTTGGTCATTTACTCACAATATCAATAATAACCAAAAAACACAATCCCCGACAATGGCGCCAAAAACTTAGTAGTGCATAGATATGTAGCTACTTTCACTCACAACTATACGAGGTCAAGTTTTAGTAAATATGGGAAGAGTAAGGGTATCGTGTCCACAGGGATTGATTGCGATTATTATTGAGTATCGCGTTTATCATGACCTAACTTTATCTAGGCTAAAACAAATGTATATAAAATTAAATACTAATACTATATTGATATAGTTTTGAGAGAATGGATGGTCTAGGGATTAACTTCGTTTACGAATACGTGTTTGATCTCGTTTTAGTTCACGTTAACGGCGTTCGACTTATCTGACAATCTTAGTTCGTAAACTCCCCCGCCACCTCTCCCAAGTATAAGAAAAGAGAATACGCGACTTTGTATTAACGAAGAAGTCCCCCTCAATGTCTTAACGACCCTAGGTCACGTGAGTCTCGCCCCAACGTCATTGATTACACACAATCCAACTTCCTCCCAGGTTATTGGATCGTCGCGTTGTGTTTACCCTATCGACAATCTCAGTTCGTAAACTCCCTTGCCACCTCTCCCGAGTGTAAGATGGGGGAATACATGACTTCGTGTCAATGGAGAAGTCCCCCTTAAAGTATTAAAAACCTTAGGTCACGTGAGTCTCGCCCCAACGTCATTGATTGCCCACAATCTAACTCCTTCCCGGGTTATTGGATCGTCGCGTTGTTTACCCTAATCCGAATCCTGGGTTACCTTTCTCTAGTGTCAAACCCCAAATTCTTGATATATCCATCTAAGCATAATAAACAAACAATACGATAAACACAATCAAAATAACGAAGAACAATCGCTAACGAGACATAAACTTAATCAAACAACATATTCATAAATATAGTGTTAATCCCTAAACAACCTATGTTTAGCCAATGGCGATAACCATATATATAATGTAAAATGGACTAAACATGCCCAACAATTACCAAAATAAAGAAAACAAAGAAAAAAATGAATGAACTTAGCCGATATCCGAAGATTTGGTGCTAAAACCGTTGAACGATCATTTCATTCTTTTTCTTCCACCTCGGGTTGTGAGCTCTCCCTAACAAAACTCTCAAACTCACCCTAAATATATTCTAAGTAGCTTAGGGGGTGATAAAATTGGAAGAGATGAGGATATGAGGGGTTTTATAAGGCTCAAAATATCTAAAAATTTCTAAATCTGTGCAGAGGTGACCGCATTCACCGCCTAGGCGGTGGGTATGTCGGTTCAGTGATCGCCGCAGTGGTAAAGACATCGGTGGATTTGGTGACCATCCTGCAGTTTTACCGCCTAGGCGGTGAGTGTCCCGCAAGAATTAGCTCTCTTTATATTTTCACCCCCGCAGCGGATGTCTGACGTCGCAGCGGTAGGCTTCTTTTTAGAATCTTGCCTCCATGCTTATTTTTCCACCATTATTTGACCGTTCTTGGTTCGATCTGATCGTTTATGCTTCGTTTTCATACCTTTTCACCTCAAACACCTGATTTAATACAAAAAGAATATAAACGAATTAAAACATAATAAAACATACTAAACATACTAAAAAACTAACAAGATCGATTTGGATAGAGATAGGTAATTTACACCTATCACATGTATAAATGTTTATCCAAGTTTAATTGCATCCATACTATGAGCTCCTTCTCAATACGTTAGGTGGGCAATTCTCCGTTGTGATACTCCAAGAAGTATATGTAAAAGAAGGAATCCAAACTGATAGAATCCAAAATCCATCTAACAGAGAGACCAAGAAGTCATTTCTTCCCAAAACAAAAAATCCTTCGGTAGCGATGATTGTGCATAGTAAAAGAAATCCCCAGAATATCAGGCCCTAATACACCCGTCAATAGCCAAATCCCCCTAAATACCAAAACTTCCCTACTCAAAACCAGGGTTTACCCCAGTTCACTCTATTTTAAGCTCCAAAATGTACTCCTTATCCATATACCACTTCCTATAGATCTCCAGCACCACCTTCTCCAATCCCTTTAAATCCCAATAAGAACCGCCAAGGGATTAATCATGCAACTAAAGAAAGAAGACAATTCACCCCTCTAGCAATACCACTCTCTTGAATCCTTGAGGATTGTATAAAAACTAAAATGCTTGAGACAATTCCTCCAAGTCGAAAAAACTCTTAGGGCCCAGGTTTTGACCCTAACTAGTTTTGTGCCTATCACTACCGTTGTTTGTCAAGGCAATCAGAATGGTGAATAGTGCTGACAGGAGGATTATAGAACTTATGTGGCTTCCATGCAGGTGTAGGTGTCAACACCACTAGATGTCCCTTCAGAGTTAAGGCGTAGTGACCCGGTTAAATTCGAAGACTACGTCATTAGTTGTGGACCTTGCAAATAAAGAAGGGGTTAGGCCTCCCCTTTACAAACTGGTCAGGAATTGGAGACACTCTCCTGATGAGCCTAAATCACTAAACTAGTCAATATTGTACAAAGAAGGCAGGCTTGCTGATACGTGTAATTTACCTATCTATTTCCAAACCGAACTTGTTAGTTTTTTTGTGTTATTATAGTATTTTAATATATTTTTATTTATTTTTGTATAAATCATGTGTGTGGGGGTAAAAATGGATGAAAACGGATCATAAACGATCAAATTCGATCAAGAACGACAGAAGAACGGTGGGAAAACAAGCATAAAGGCAAAATTCTGAAATGCAGCCCACCGCCGCAGTGGTCAATACGCAGAGAAGGCCTTTTCCTGCTGAAAGCCCACTGCCATGGTTGGGAAACAATAGAGAGGTCTCTGATCCCACCGTTGAGTCCACCGCCGAGGCCGTGACCAAACCGACTTACCCACCGCCACAGCGGTCACTCTGCACACACTTTTTGATATTTATTTAGATATTTTTGAGCCTTGTATCTTCCTCCTCTCCTCTAATTCGGCCTTTAGGGATCTCCTAGGGTTAGAATAGGGTTGAGAGGTGTTTGGGGAATGCTCCACCAAATCCAAAGGAGAATAACACATTGTGAAGAATGAGAAGCGATCTCGGAATAGTTTTAGCGCCAAATCTTCAAACTACGGCTAGTTTCTCTCATTTCTTTCTTTATTTATTAACTTCGAATTATGGTTTAAGCATGTTTAGCTCATTTATCATTATATATATGGTTATGGCCGTTAGCTAAACGGATATTGTCTAGGAATTACCATAATTTATGAATATGTGATTTTGAAATCAGTGTTTTGTTAATGGTTGTTCTTCATTATTTGATTGTGTTTGCTATTTCTCCTTGTTTATTATGCTTGTTATGATATACTAAGAATAAGGGGGTTTGACACTCGGGAGAGGTAACCCCGGATTCGGACTAGGGTTTATACATAACGCGACGATCTAATAACCTAGGAGGGAGTTAGAGAGTGTGCAATCAATGACGTTGGGGCAAGACTCATGTGACAATGTGTTCTGAAAAATGCTAGAGGGGGACTTCGGTGTTAATGCGAAGTCATATATTCATTCACTTGTCACTCGAGAGAGAGAGTGAATGAGTTTACGATACAGAGATTATCAGATAAGTAGAACACCATTAACGTAAGTCAAATAAGATCAAACACGTATTTGTAAATGAAATTAATCCCTAGATAATCCATTCCCTTAAACATTTTAGTAATATAGTATAATTAGATAAATTAGTATTTAGTATTAGTATATTATTAATTATAAAATTTATTTTCTATTGCCTAGATAAAATTAGATTATGATAATTACAGTAGTCGACAATATTCTCAACCAATCCCTGTGGAAACGATAACCCTCACTCTTTCCACTCTACTAAAACTTGACCCGTACACTTGCGGTGAAAGTGGCGACATAATAATTCGCCACCAAATTTTTGGCACCGGTGTTGGGGATTGGTTTTTAGATTATTGTTGATATTGTGAGTAAATAACTTGATTTTAATTTAGGCATGTATATTGTTTATAATTTTTCTTTTTAGTTTTATTTTGTTTTACGAGGTGCTTGAAGATGGATCGTCGATAAGTCCTCATTTGTTTCTTTCAACAAGATTTTGAGTCATTTTATTGTACTTGGGATTGATACAAGGATTTTCTACTCCGGTTCCCATATTATCGTTTGCCAAGAGAGTGTTAACTTCTGAACTTCCTCGATAGGTTACTAGCCGCAACCAGAAAGTGGGTAGAAAAAGAAAATGGTACTACCTCTTTCGACCAACTAACTGCGGATGAAGCCTATCGATTATTGGAAGCCATGGCCGAGTATGATTTTTACTATTGGAATTACTCAACAAGCTACCAAAGCTTGGGGGGTAATTCCATCGTTTCGGCGCCATAGATTGACACCCCCGACCAATATGTGGAGTCTTCCCCTACCCTAGAAGAAGTGTTCACCATAGTTATAGGGAAAACGCATATTTTCTTGAGGGAAACGCATGATCGACTCAACAAACACGAGGATCATCTTAATAATATTAAGACGGTCTGTGTTGAAATCGATGTGACCGTAACGTCACTTCAGACACAAATTCGTTAGCTTATCTGCTATGTTGAAGCCGAGTCCAAAGCGGTGGCACTACGAGTGGAAGGAGCTTGGGTGAGTTCAACGATGACAAATCGAATGAGATGGAAACCTAAGATTGGATCGCCGATTGTGATTCTTCACCATTGGAGATCCACATTGTAATGCTACCACCGATCCAAGATGATTATATCTATGAGGATTCGATGTGGCTCACTTGTCCTTTGCCTCCATTAGCAACGCTCTTTCATGCCCACCAAACTCATGAGCTAGTAAAGAGTCCTGTTGAAAGCATGAGTCGATCAGAGCCTTATCTCGCCAGTCTTGAGGGCGTACAAAATCAAGACCCATATGTGGTGTTGTACGACACTTACTATGGGCGGAAGTCGCTCTTTGACGATTCGTTCTCCGTGTCAGGCCGAGAAAAACACACTACGCGCTTCTTGGGAGGCAACCCAAGTTTAAAAATAAGTTAAATCCGTCACAACCGACTTGATTCGGAGGCAAGATTCTCTCGCCTCCCAGGTACGTGTTCTAAACCCCCATCTTCAAGATTATGCTTTATCTTTTCATTGAGATTACTGATGGGTCATTGAGGACAATAACTATTTTAAGTTTGGCGGTGATGTGTAGGATGTTAGTATGTTTTACTGTTTTACCGTATTGTATGTTTGTTTAGTGTAGAATGTTTTTGTGTTGTTGTTGCATGCTGAGTTTTGCGTTCATCTGGGCCATTACCCGATAATGATATTACCCCTGGTTGTTTTTCGAGGTCAAGGGTAATACCCATGCATGTGTGTTCTGTGTGCTTGAAAATGCATTTTGGTGAAAGTTATTGTGGATCCTAATTTGCATGAGCACATAGACTCAATGTATTTCTATTTAAATTTGAGGTCGACTATCGATTAGTCAAACTCATAACAATTGAAGGATTCTAGAACCTGATTGAGGAGAAGTTTGAGGCGAAATCCTAGGGCGAGGTAGTTCAGGAGATATGATTTAGACATTCATTTTGTTGCTTGAGCCTTTTAAGCCTACCATGTTATATGTTTATCCCTCGTTATCCTGTCGAAGCCTAAATGCCATTTCAATTCTAAATACATAAACAAATACCCTGGCTAATTGATCTTTTTCCAAACCTATATCACCGAATTAAAAGCACAATTTGAATGAATCAAGTTAGCATTCGTATATGCTAATTGAAGTGAGTGGTTGGATTTAGGGCGAACTTCTGATTGGTTCGGTATTCGAGTACTCACTTGTCACTTTTCTTTCATTTTAACCACATCCTTGAAATTGTAATAATCAAATAAGTTTGGGGGTATGGTTTAAAAAAAAAAAATCATATGTAAATATCGTTAAATTTCGTTTCTTTTGACAAGTGAGTACGTCAATCTTAAATGATTGTTTGGGATTGTTTCCAATTTATCTATGGGGGGTTCAAGAGTAAGTGTGCCAAGCATTGAGCCTTGGATAACATTAAGTTAATGACATTAACCCGTTTTCTATTTCGATATACCCTTAGCCAAATGTTCCAAAACCAAACCAAGTCTTTCTGATCTTTATGAAGTTCCAAACCTACATTAGTGGAGAGTGGACCCCAATTAGGCATATGGATATCCTACTCCTTTACGGTCTAAGTCGTGAGTTTCATCGGTGGATAATCTAATTTGATCTTGGATAGCTATGGTGGTGTTTGGTAACCGTTTCTGTTCCCATCCCAGTAGTAGGATGAGAATGGGATGAGAATTTTGTTTCCTTCTTGGGAGTAGAATAGCATTTGGTAACGATAATTTTTGTTTTTGATTTGGGAACATAATCGCGTTTGGTAACGATTTTATCCTAAAACCATTTTTTTTTTTTGAGATTTTTTTTTTGGTTTTGGCCGGACGGCGGAGGCTGTGGAACGGGTGGGTGACGGTGGCCGGATGGTGGACGGATGATGGTGGGCGGCCGGCGATGTCGGAGGTGACCGGCGACGGTTACCTAAGATGGTCGATGGCGGCGGACGACGGTCGGGCGACGGATGAACAGTGGCAATGGTTTTGGGAATGGGATGGGAATAATGAGAAACAACTTTTTTTGTTTCTCATTTCTTAAGAAAAAAGTGGGCACAATTCTCAAATGGGAATGGAATGGGAACGGGAACAAAAATTACCAAACGCTATTCCCAAACAGAAATCCCAAAAATCTGGGAATGAGAATTTCTGGGATGGAAATGGTTACCAAATGGGGCCTATATTATTGAGTCTCGCACACACATGTTGACAGGATCTAGAATGACATTTACCATTATTGAATAACGAAATTCTAGAACACCACATGGTGCGTGTTACCACCTAAACTCGATATGACTGGGGGTTATTGAGGGAAAAATGTTTTGGACGGTAGAAGAATTCAAAACTTGCATATTGTTATGTTTAGATTGTTTGTGTTTAGGTTTGTTGGCCCAGTAGAATACTCAAGAGGGGGGGTGAATTGGGTAATTAAAAAATAATCAGAATATAACTTGAATAAATCAAATAATTAATTTACTTGCTAAATTAATTATTATCTTTATATCACAACAGAATAAATCAATTAACTAGGTGCACACTCAAACAACAAAAATAACAAAGTAATAATGCAGCACACCAAGATATATCAAGGTTCACCAAGCTACCCTTGGCTAGTCCAGTTCTCCGAGCTCCACGGAGATTCGCACCTATTAATTCTCAAGATCCCTTTAAAGGTAGGAACCAAACCCACACACCGATTTTTTTACAAGCTCAGAATCAACCTTTACAATTTTCTTTTCAAAGGTTAAGGAATAACCTCTACTTTTTACAGGCTAAAAAATAACCTATCTTTTTACAGGTTAAAGATTAACCTAATTTTTTTTATCACTACGGCTCAAGAATCAAAACCTCACACAACACTCCAAGTATCATTTTCACAGGTAAGGATAGAACCTTTACAATTCACTCACACTAATTCTATCCAGGAAGAATTAATACCTCAATCTCTTTACAGGAAAAGACTGAAACCCAGCTACCCCTAATTAAATATCCCCAATGATATTTAATCTGTCACAACTCACCAATACACAAATTGATAAGAAGTAAATTTCACTCAGGAGCTTCTACCACCCCAGATAAATAATAACTCAATTAATATCCTAACTAGTGATAGAAATAAGTGAGATACAAAAATTTGATTTTAACAAGATATGGGTAGCAAATTGGAGCACGTAATCAGATTCAAGAAATTGTTTGTAAAAATATTTTCTTCAAAAATCAGAAACAATTTCTAAGATCAATTTCTAAACAATAAACAAATAATACAATGAAATCATATAATTGGAAAGATCTTACCCGGATAACACTGAAGAATAATAGATTGAGACGTTGAACAGCTCAAATCGGTAACGCTTACTCAACCAGCGCTTTAACTCAAGAACACCTCAATAATTGATATCACAATTTGATCCCCAAAATTAATATCGAAATGATGACTCTTATAAAAGCTTATGAACTAAATAGTTCTTGTTATGATGACTCTTATAAAAGCTTATGAACTAAATAGTTCTTGATATGATGTTACTTCATTATAAAATTTGCAGGTCTTTTTATAGGTATATGAAACAAGCCCTATAACGGCTAGTTTCCACAAGATATGTTTTCTAAAATCACTTAAAGACCCCATATATTGATACCTTTCATTTAAGGTATATTTCACTTAATAATAGCTTTCAAAATATTCAATTTAGTCCCTTAAAAGATTTGATCTTAATCAATACAAATATAGAAAGAATTATATATAAGTATATGAACTAAATTGTAAGATTAAAACAAATCCCTTAAATCTCTTCCATATTTTTGGCCAAAGATATTCTCTACCAAAATAACAATATTTTAAACTCAAAATTCACAGCTATAAATATATGAAAATCAAAGATATCTTATAAGAATTACTTTTCAAATATTGTGTCATTAAATGACACCCCAAGACCCCATACATCATATATAATCAAAATAGATCTTTTTCATTTAAAAATATTCTTGGGAAATCTCATTTTGGTCCTTAAACATTTTTAAATTAAAATTAATCAAAATAGAAATTATTAAAGCGCTTTAATTAAAAGAACATTTAATTAAATAGACCAAATTAATAGGGATAATAAAATATATAGACCATATCTCAATTAAGTACAAATCCCTAAGATATCTCACATATCTTAACCATAAACAGCTATTGTTAGAAATAAATTCGGAATCCCCAAGATCCTAAAACAGAGCCACCAGTCAACTGGTCAGTCGATTGTTCGATTCAGGATGTAACCTGCTGTATTTATCGGTCGACCGCTCGGTCAACTCATAGATTCAGAGAGTTAGTCATACTTCCATCGGTTGACCGCTTGATCAACTCGCAGATTCAGAGAGTTTGCCAAGTTTCCACTAGTCGACCGCTTAGTCGACTTGCAGATTTAGAGAGTTTGACCATCATATACCGGTCAACTCCTCGGTCAATATTTCCCTTCTGAATCTTTTCTCTGATCTCATTTTATACTCTTTCTCTTTTACAGTTTTGCCCATTTAATTAATTTCTTTTCTCAATTAGCTCCACTAACTTTCTCAAATTCTATTTTAATCATTTATAAATATTTCTTTTCAAAAACACATAGGAGCAAATAAATTCATCTTATCAAAACACACATAAATAATAAAAATATTTTGTGCCGTGTATGTTTCCTAAATGGGATATTAAGAGTTGAAATTTACCTGGGTTGTTTTCCCTAATTTCTTCAAACTCTTAAGTCTTTAATATCTTCAATATCTTCAACTTTATCATTTAGTATCAATTTAACTTGTCTTCAATATCTTCAACTTCATCATTTAGCATCCATTTAACTTGCCATCTTCATCACTGGAACTTAGATCACTGAAACACTTAATTAAAACATTAGTTCCACCAAAATATCAACATTTAATTGTTCATAAAAATTTTAGGATCAACAAGGTTGTTCATGTTATTTAATTTAGTTGTGTTTTTCATTTTAGTGTGAGTGTGTTTCTCGAGAACTAGCAAAATTCCAAGTTTGGGGGTATTTGATTGGTGTAATTTATCTATCTATTTCTAAACCGAACTTGTTAGTTTTCAAGTGTTATTATATTATTTTAATACGTTTTAATACTTTTTATTTATTTTTTCTATAAATCAGGTGTGTGGGGGTGAAAAGGGATGAAAACAGATCATAAATGGTCAAATCGGATTAAGAACGGTGGAAGAACGATGGGAAAACAAGCATAAAGTCAAAATTCTGAAATGCAGCCCACCACCGTGGCGGTCAACATGTAAATAAGGCCTTTTCTTGTTGAAAGAATGACGGTGAAACAACAGGAGGTCTTTGATCCTACCGCTGAGTCCACCGCCGAGGCCGTGACCAAATCGACTTACCTACTGCTGCGGCAGTCACTGTGCACGCACTTTAGATATTTATTTAGATATTTTTGAGCCCTATATCTTCCTCATCTCCTCTAATTAGTCCATTAGAGAGCTCCTCGGGTTAGAATAGGATTAAGAGATTTTTGGGGAATGCTCCACCAAATTTGAAGGAGAAGAACACGTTGTGAAGAAGGAGAAGCGATCTCAAAATGCTTTTAGCGCCAAATCTTCGGACTACGACTAGTTTCTCTCGTTTCATTCTTTATTTCTTTACTTCACATTATGGTTTGAGTATGTTTAGCTCATTTATCATTGTATATAAGGTTATGACCATTAGCTAAACGGATATTGTCTGGGGATTACTATAATTTATGAATATGTGGTTTTGAAATCGATGTTTCATTAATAGTTGTTCTTCGTTATTTGATTGTGTTTGTCGTTTCTCCTTATTTATTATGCTTGTTATGATATAATGAAAATATGAGGTTTGACACTCAGGAGAGGTAACCCGGGATTCAGACTAGGGTTTAAACACAACGCGATGATCTAATAACCCAGGAGGGAGTTAGAGAGTGTGCAATCAATGACGTTGGGGCAAGACTCATGTGACTATGTGTTCTAAAAAATGCTAGAGGGGGACTTCGGCGTTAACACGAAGTCACATATTCGTTCACTTGTTACTCGGGAGAGAGAGTGAATGAGTTTACGATACAGAGATTGTCAGATAAGTCAAACACAGTTAACGTAAGTCAAATGAGATCAAACGCGTATTTGTAAACGAAGTTAATCCTTAGATAATTCATTCCTTTAAACATCTCATATTATAAATATAGTATAATTAGATAAATTAGTATATTATTAATTATAACCTTTATTTTCTATCGCCTAGATAAAATTAGGTTATGATAATTACGGTACTCGACAATATTCTCAACCAATCTCTGTGGAAACGATAACCCTTACTCTTCCCACTCTACTAAAATTTAACCCGTTTACTTGCGGTGAAAGTGGCGACGTAATAATTCGCCACCACTTGACCCACATAAGCGAATACTTCAGGATGCCACATAGGCGAATGCGCTGTGAAAATGTGAGTCTATGACAACCTGGTCACCATATTGACAATTGTTATAATATGAGGCACCGAATAGGTAACCTTATCCAAGCCAAGGCCATTTTCTTTTCCCCCTCTCCCCCTCCCCCCCCCCCCCCCCCCCAAAAAAAAAAAAAAAAAGAAACCACCCAGCTTCACTATCAGTAAAACCCATTTACGAAGCATGAAAAACTGGTTGCAATCATTAGCATGATTGGCTGAGATCAAGAAAACTACTCCAATGACGTTAAAAGAGTCTAAAAGACTGATCCAAAATCGCTTAATGCAACTTGGGTAGAATGAAGCAACTACCCAAAAGCATATTAGGTAGATTTATCACCCCCTTCATGGGTAGGGGATGATCGTCCTATCACGCCTACTAGATGGGGGAGTGATTTTGGGAGAAAAAAAATAGCAATAGAGGAAACTAGCAAAGGAAAAGACTCAAGGATCGATGTCAGTATAGAAAAAATCGAGGAAAAGGAAATAATCCTCTAGGATCGTGAAGAGTTAGACCTCATATGGGAAAAGATGAATGTACTGAGTAAGAATGTCACAGAAGTAGTTGATATGTTTGGCAAAGTGATAAATGTATGTTGTTATCGAAAGATGAACACCCAAGTCATATGCTTAAGCTCCCACCAAAAAGGACATTTGACAAAAAAATGTATTGATTTTTGAAACTCCAAAGTAAGAATTGGCCAAAACTCTAAAAAAATGTACGTTGTAATTATTCCACCACCATCCAAACTAAGGTCCTAAAGAATGAAAAAAGACAAGTATGAGAAGTATGATATATTACCTGAAGCGAAAGAGTCTTTGCCGTGTCGGACCTTTTGAATATACCCATCAAGGAACTTAAAGAAGATACCTAATAACGTGTAAATAACATCACTACTTTCACCGCAAGTGTACGGATCAAGTTTTAGTATAATGGAAAGAGTAAGGGTTGTCGTATCCACAGGGATTGGTTGAGATTACTGTTGAGTACCGTAATTATCATAACCTAATTTTATTTGGGCGATAAAAATATGTTTTGTTTATAAATATAAATACTAAACTAAAATACTAATTAATCTTATTACACTATTTGTATTATATTGAGACGTTTAGGATAATGGATTATCTAGGGATTAACTTCATTTACTTAAACGTGTTTGGTTTCGTTTAGTTAACAATAACAGTATTCGACCTATCCGACAATCTCAGTATCGAAAACTCATTCACTCCCTCTCCTGAGTGTAAAGTGAATGAATATATAACTTTTCGTTAATGCCGAAGTCCCCCTCTAGAATTTTTTAGAACACATAGTCACATGAGTTTTGCCCCAACATCATGGATTGCATACATTCTAACTCCCTCCTGAGTTATTAGATCATCGCGTTGTGTTTAAACCCTAGTTCGAATCCGGGGCTACCTCTCCCAAGTGTCAAACCTCGATTTCTCAATATATCATAACAAGCATATAATGGAAATACAAGAATGGTAAGCATAATCGAATAGTGAATAACAACTGTTAAAGAAATACAATTTAAACAAACGACATTTTCATAAATTATATTAATCAAATAGATAATCCATGTTCAGCCAATGGTCATAACCATATATATAATGATAAATGAGCTAAACAAGCTCAAACAAACTACCAAAGTTAAGAAATAAAGAAAAAAACGAAGGAACTTGGCCGTTATCCGAAGATCTGACGCTAAAACTACTCCAAGAGCGTTTCTCCTTCTTCGCTCGGTGTTCTTCTCCTTTGGTTTGGTTGAGCTCTCCCCAAAACCTCTCAAAAACTAATCTATTTATCCTCTAATAAGGTCTAATGTTTGAAATTGGAGGAGGAGGAGAAGATAAGGGAACCAAAATATCTGAAAATATCTAAAAAAATGTATTTTACAGGTGTAGGGTTCACCGCTGCAGCGGTGGGTATGTCGGCAGCGATGGCTTGATCGCTGTAACAGTAGTTCATCAATGGGCACTCTATTATTTCACCACTGCAGCGGTGGCCTGATTATTGCGGTGGTGAACTTTCTACACTCCCAGTAGTTTCACCGCTGCAGCGGTGGCCTGACCACTACAGCAGTGGATGTGTTGATTTGAATCTTAATTTCTTTTCATCATTTTCCACTGTCATTCCACCGATTAGCCTGATTTTTAACTACTTTAGCTCTTTTTCGTCCCAAACACCTAAATTATACAAAAAAAATAAAAGTTGATTAAAACATGATAAAAATACTAAAAAAAATACCAAATTTAGTTTGTAAATAAATGGATAAATTACCCCTATCAATACATGTTGATGGTACTGGGCACATAAAGTCGTTAAACATACCAGTGTAGTATACGGACTACATCCTATCTCGAGTCCTTGTGGATAATGATTCAAAATTAAACATATGGCCTTTGAGTATGCTTGAGAAAGTAGGAATTGAAAAAAGCTGCATCAGAACCACTTCTATTACTATTTGAGCCTTCGATGGTGACAAAATAGAGTCTATAGGAGAAATAAAATTACCGATCACTACAGGGCCAGTAACATTCTAGATAGAACTGCACGTGCTCGATCTACCAACCACCTACAAACTACTTCTTGGTCCCCTAAATATACTCAACAAGGGTTGTACCCTCGTCACTGTATTAAAAGATGAAGTTCACATTCGAGGACAGTATAATACCCGTCCTTGCTGAAGACGACCACACCATCTACAAAAACACAGTCGCTCCAGTAGTTCTGGAAGAACAAGTTGAGCAGGTAGTCTCATTTCAAGCCTTTAACATAACTAACGCTACAATTGCCTAATAAGGGAATCCTATGACAATACCCAGATTATCAATTGCCATAACCATGTTGGCCAACTACCTACATATCATGGGATTTAACCTAAATAAAGGTCTTAGATTAAACGGGACAGGAGTGTAAGTCCCACTCAAGGCCAGAGGAAAAAAAATACTTTCGGAATATGGTATACATCGAAAGAAAATGAGAAATAAGAACATTAATAGGAACCCGAGAAAATCCCTCACATCATGATTACATTCCCATTCGTTACAAGTATAGTCCAATCAAATAAGGAGAAAGAAAAAGAAGAGCCTATGTTCATACTGAACTTGGAATGCCCAAAGAACAGTCACTCCGCAATATGCCAATGAGGTCTAGTCTGTGGAATCTTTGAGAAAAGTGAGGACTAAGAGAAGATCATTTGAAAGATAAAACCAGTAGAGAGCCTTGGGAATTAGAACACTCAACCAATCTTAGTGCACCGAGAATTGTGGTAATTTAGGAAGTTGTAGTATCTTCTCCTATCTTACTTGTCAACAGACTGTCGAGACTCTCCAATCTTAGGCCTTTTGTTTTTGTAATTTTATTTTTGTAGTAAAGTATGGTTATTATGGAAAATATCATATTTAAAATCAGATCTCATATTTGATTTTGAGGTGCCCAAGTATATCAAATTATAATCCATAAAATTACGAAAATCACTTACCTAAAAAGTATAATCTTGATAAGAAAATAAATTGGGAATCAATGGAAATTGAAACAAAAGACAATCCTATCCCTAAGAATATCAAAGAAATCAAGAGAGCCTTATTTGAGAATCGACTGATACCAGGTCAATACGAAACCGAAACAACGGATCTAAGGGAGGGAAACCAAGGTTAGAAAGTCTTTGAGCCACCAAGAAAGAAAAAAATTGATATCGTTGTTATAAGAATATTAGGATGTGTTCTGTTGGTCCTACAACAATATGGTAGGGTTGGCGACTGACATTGTAATGCACAAACTTCTGATTAAGGAAGGGTTCAAGCAAATCAAGCAGAAACTCCAAAAAATGAGACAAAATATTAGCCTAGAGGTTAAGGAAAAAGTTATGAAGCAATTCGAGGCACGTCTCATTGAAGTAAGTATTTATTGTAAATGGTTAAACAACAAAGTGCCCGTATCGAAAAAAGATAGAAGAATCTAGGTTTGCGTAGATTATGGAGGTCTCAATGGGGAAAGTCTGAACGATGACTTCCTATTGTCCAACATTCACATCATCCTAGACAATACAACCAGATGAAGAATCTTATCTTTCATAGTCAAATTATGTGGGTACAACCAAATCTTGATCGATGATGATGACAAGCACCAAATCACTTTCATCATGCCATGGGGCGTGTTTTGCTATAGAATAATGCCTTTCGGACTCAAATAGGCCAAGGCAGTTACCAGAGTACCATGGAGCTCAGGGGACTAGACGTAGGTAAGAGTAGTTTGCCAAACCAGGATAAATTCTTATGTATTATATTGTTTATGTCATATATTGTGTTTGGGCGTGCATTTAGTATTAAACACATTTCTGTTGTGTGACAATATAATAATTGATTTAAGAAAATTAATTATTTATGTTTAAAGAACTTAATTGTTTAAATTTAGTAACTACATAATTCAACTATCTCTTAGGTAGCTCATTGTGCCAACAATTGGTACCAGAGTTGGTTTTAGCTCAATAGGCTTAACATCCTAACTAAATCGATCATGTGACACATATTGTTGGCCCAGTGGAATACCCAAGATGGGGGGTGAATTGGGTAATTAAAAGATTATCAGATAAATAATAACACTTCAAAAATCAAAGAA
Source organism: Eucommia ulmoides (assembly GCA_016647705.1). NCBI lineage: Eukaryota > Viridiplantae > Streptophyta > Magnoliopsida > Garryales > Eucommiaceae > Eucommia > Eucommia ulmoides. Next base: position 23,333,707 of record CM028331.1, read on the forward strand.
TTTATTTTATCTTAAAATTAATTATTATCTTTATAGCAGCGGATAAGTATAATAAGCTCTAGGTGTACACCAAAACAACACAAGATAAAATAAAGGAAATAAGCAATGCAATACACACCGATATATCCTGGTTCACCAAACTACTCTTGGCTAATTCAGTCCTCCGAGCTCCACGGAGATTCGCACCCACTAAACTCAAGATTCCTTTACAGGTAGGAATCAAACTCTCATAATGATTCTTTTCACAAGCTCAGAATTAATCTTTATAAATTCTTTTTTTCAGGTTCAGGAATAACCTCTACTTTTTACAGGCACAAAAATAAACTAATTCTATTACAGGGAGAATCACAACCTAATTTTTTTTATACCTAAGGCTCAAGAATCAAAACCTCACAAAAACACTCCAACTATCATTTTCCCAGGTAAGGATGAAACCTTTACAAAATACTCACAATTAATTCTATAAATGAATAATTAACACCTTAATCTCTTTTTTGGAAGAGATTAAAACCAAGCTACCCCTAATTAGACACTCTCAATAGTATCTAATCCGCACACAACTCACCAATTACAAAAATTGATAAGTTCTTCTAACTCAGAGCTTGTACCACCTCAGATTAATTAATACTCAATCAATGTCCTGATACTAGTGATAGAATTAATGTAAGGAAACAAAATCTGATTATAAAAATAATGTGGATAGCACAAAATTGAGCACGTAATCAGATTATCACACAAATCATTTTAAAATAATTTTTATGCTTTTAAAGTTCAAAAACGACTTCTCATACAATCAATTTACCAAGTAAACAATGATAGCAATAAACTTAATTAAGAATATGCTTGGAACACTTTCACTAAGAAAATATATAAATCTGATTATGATAAATATGAATAATACAAAAATAAATATGTAATCAGATTTTTACCAAAAATCATTTTAAAATATTTTTATGCGATTTAAAGTTTAGAAAATGATTTTATCAAGATCTGATCAACCAAGCAAATATATAGAAATAGATATGCGATAAAGATTAATAGCTTGAAAATATCTCACCAGGATAATACCGAAGAATAATAGATTGAAACGTTAGACAACTTAAATCAGTGAAGCTTACACAATCACTGTTTTAACTCAAGAACACCTCAATAATTGATATCATAATTTGATCTCTTAAAATAAATATCAGAATGATGACTCTTATAAAAGCTTATGAACTGAATAGTTCTTGATATGGTGTCTCTTAATTATGTGAAATCCGTAGGTCTTTTTATAGGCATTTGAAACAAGCCCTATAACGACTAGTATTCACAAGATATGTCTTTTAAAATCACCTATAGACCCCCATATATTGATACCTTTCATTTAAGGTACATTTCACTTAATAATAGCTTTCAAAATATTCAATTTAGTCCCTCAATTGAATTTTCAAACCTAATTCCATAAGATAGGAAGTATTAAAAGGACCAATTTGAAAAACACTTTAATTCCAAGTACCAAATCTATAGGAATAGTAAAATAAGAGTATTATAACTTAAAGATATCCATATCTCTAAAAACACTCAATCAAGTAACTAAATAACGGTTAGTTAACGACTAGTTTTTTATCAAATCCCGAAATTCTATAAAACCTGAAAACAGACCATAAGTCAACCGACCAACACCAATCTGTCGACCGCTCGATTCAGGATACTTGTAAGGCCCAAACCATAATACGTGCATCATTAATAGTCGCATTTTAAAGTATGGGAAAATTCGGGGTAAATTTTTTGTTAATGAAAATAAAAATTAAAAAATTAGGGGTAAATTGATAATTTTAAGAATATTCAAGGTTAAATAGGGCTTAAATAACACCCTAAAGGAAGTTAGGGGAGGAAAATGTAATTAGGAAAAAAAATTATTATATATATATACAAACCGCCGGGATCAAAACAGGGAAAAAAAAAGAAGAAAAAAAAAAAGAAGAATAGGGAAGGAGCTAGATCAAATCGACGTGGTATTTGGGGGATGAAGTTCACGCCACTAGTATCATGCATAGATATACATGCTTACAACTCATCGCCGGGGAGAAATTAAGAAAGGAAAAAAAAAAGAGAAACAGAGAAACGGTAGAGAGAGAGATACGGAGGCTGAGTGGTTGGATCGGTGGAGTGTGTGCTCTGGGTGTGGTCGGTCAGTGGTGAGTGTTTGTAACCGGTGTAGGGTGCGGTGAATGGGAGTTAGTGAGAGAGATGAAGCATCGGCGGTGGGTTTTAGTGTTATCCAACGGTAACGGTAGGTGGTGGGTATCCGTTTGTTCCGGCGGTGTGTGGCTGTTCATACGGTGACGATGTATGTGTGGGTGGTCATGTTGGTGGGCATGGCGTAGGCAGTGAGGGTTGTATGGGCGTCGCCGGATGATCACTGGCAGTATGTTTAGAGAGAGAGAGCCGTGCATGTGGGCCTCTGCTGGATGTGGGTAGGTATGTGTTAGGTTGTGGGTACGTGAACGGTGGTGTGTAGGTGGGTGATCCGTGTGTAGATCGCTGGAGAGTTAGAGAGAGAGGAAGTGGGTATGTGTGTGGGGGTGTCTCGGCGTGAGCACTATGGGTGTACTGCTGCGATTGTAGGTGGGTGGTTGGTTGTGGGGTGGCCGGCGGACGGTGGCGGGGAGGAATGGAAGTGGCCGACGGCTGCAGAGAGCAGCAAACAGTAACGGGAAATAGACGCAGGAAACGGGAAAGAAGAGGAAAAAAAAAAGAGAAAAAGAAGAGAAAGAAAAAAAAAAGGAAAAAAAAAAGGAAATTTGCAGAAACCACCCCAAGGAAATTTAGAACCGATCACGTGGTCGCCAAACGATTTGGACACAGGTGAAATTTCAATCGACGAATAATTCTCATGAAATTAAATTTTATCCAGCATTACAAATCCTAAAATCGTAATAATTTCGTAACGATTAATCACTTTCAATTACGTGGTACATAAAATAGTAATGATTCGAAATATATGGTCTGCATTGCACTATTAGGATGTTTTAGAAAAGCTATTAATTTAGGCTCTGTTACTACTAGGTTCGTAGGCACCAGTGTCCTGATATAGTATGGTCAATGAAGGTTTTGGAGAGCGGATAACAAGGTGAGTGTACTGTCTTCTTACGAAACTATTTATATATATATATGATGAAATATGTGTAACTGAGAATTGTATGAATTTATAAATGATATGGATCAAGCAGGATTTGGTTGAGTTGGTATACTGGGTTTTTGGAAGATTTCGATAGTTTCCAAAATGAAACTGAAAATGAATTTTTATTAAATTTGGTAAAATCAGACGATGTTTTTAAAAGGAAATAAAAACCTCTATTTTCCTAAAAAATGTCTGAGTTTTCAAAAATAAAAATAAAAATAAAGGGTGGAAAAGTTGGTTTTGAGGAAAAGAGAATGACGTGGTGATTTGACGATGTTGACGATATTTATTGAGTTGTGATTCGACGATGTTGTAGTTGATTTGACTATGCCCTAGTATTTATTTATTTCGGTAGAGTGAGATTATCCGCTTCGGCGGAGTGATGATATCCGCTACGGCGGGGTGATGTTTATCTGCTTCGGCAGAGTGATGTTAGACGTTTATACTGCGCAGTGATTATCCGCTTTGGCGGAGTGATGGGTGTTCGTAGGAAGGCATATCCTACGGATGGTACGGTATCGTTGCAAACTCCTGATCGTGAGGTTAAAACGATCACTAGGGCTGGCCAGTGTGTGTGTTTGTGGTGTGTGTTTGAGGTGTGTGTTGAGATATGGTGTTTTACTTATATTGGGTAATTTATTATTTACTCTGGTGATTGGTATGATTTTGTATTAGATGGATTTGGATAAAACTTATACTTACGGGTTTATTTCCACTGTTTATATTATGGAGAACTTTAGTAGTTACGCGTTGTTTACATACTTACGCTTGATCCATTTAGATGTTATAGAATGATTATTTATTACAAAATGGTTTTTACTAAGAAGGCAGTACACTCGCAGGTAAAACAGCTGGGAGTCGGTCGGTCCCCTACTGGCGCTAGATAGAGTTATGCGGGTCAGGCAATGGAGTCATTTGAGAGGAATTTTGAGGCGAGGTGTCAGAGATGAGTCTAAGTGAGATTCATGGGTTTCGAATGTTTGGTTATTCTTATATTTCGAACAGTGTGTCCCTAGCAGTTGGAACTATATATATAGGTTGTACATATCATTTGTTTGTATACTATCATTATTGTGGTTGTTTAGTCAGTTAGGTGACGTCATGTTGACGTCATGCCAGCCTCAGGGTGACCGGAGTCCGGGGTGGGGTGTGACAATTTTGGTATCAGAGCCTAGGTTATAGGTTCTGTAGACTAGCCAATAGTTGTGTTAATAGAGGATCCTGAGATAGGAAGACGTGCCAGTCGTCTAGTCAGTAGGGGACTTTGAGATAGGGTGCCGATAGATGGTGTCGAGCTAGTGGTGGACTGTAAGATAGGGTGTCGATAGGTGGGTTTGGTACGCGAGTGATAGTTATTGCATTGCATTATATGATATAATGGAATCGTGCATGATTAGTTATTTTGTTAGCAATTAGTGGGTGCGACAAAGTATGATATTGTTTGTTGGCAGTTTGGGTGGTGGTTAGTAATGGTAATGGGTAGATCTCGATTGTGGGGTTACTAGTGGTTGGGAATATTAAATTACAACTGATAAGTAATTCTATTTGTAGTATTTGACATTGGGATTCCTTGTCGGTGGTACGTAATATTTTCATTATTGAACCAACGGTATGGTAGAGCATACTTATTTCGTCCAATGTTAAGTTATTCCTCGAATTGAACACTCTATTTATGCAACGACACGACACACTGCACTACTATTTGTGACATGCGGAATCTATCATAAATGTGTGAGTATGCTCGTGATTTTAGTAGAGAGGGTAGAAAGAGACGACCATTCGGGGGTATGAAATAAAAATCTGAAATAAAATGAAAAAGATAAGATGTAGACTAAGTTAGAAAGGATTCACTTTAGAAATACGTTTTAGGTTGACGGGCGGGCAGATTTAAAAGTTATACGAAATGGGCAAGTGCAGCGTGAATTAATAGAGAATGATGTGTAGGAAATAGCCGAGGACTATGAGTTTATATTAATAATTAGTGCGTATAAATATAGTTCACTTTGTAGTGGTGGTAGGAAATTGTCGGTAGATCTACTACCCTTAAATACTTACGATCTTGGTGTAGTACTGGATACGGATTTGCTGTTCGGCCGTCATGCCATGGTGGATTGCTTTAAGAAGAAAAGTGACCTTCCAAATCTTAGGCGAGCCAAAATTTGTATTCTCGGGAGACATAATTATCACCCATGTCGGTTTGGATGTCAGTCGTAGAAGCCGGAAGATTAATGAAGAAAGGATGCCAGGATACCTCGCGCACGTGATTGACACCAGTCAAGAAGAAGTTCAGACGATGGATATTTCAGTGTTTAGGGATTTTCTCGGCGTGTTTCTAGATGAATTGTCAGGGTTGCCAGTAGATAGGAAAAAAAATGGAATTCACTATCGAGTTGCTTCCAGGGACTGCTCCTATATCAAATCCACCTTATCGTATGGCACCTACTGAGCTGAAGGAATTGAAGGTGCAGTTGAAAATTAACGTTTCCCCGGGATAGCCCCAGTTGGTTCGTGAAGAAGAAGGATGGCACGTTGAAATTGTGTACCGACTATCAGTAGCTGAATAGGGTGACCGTCCGTAATAAATATCCGTTACTTAGGATCGCTGACTTGATTGACCACCTCTGGAGGGCAAAAGTATTTTTCCAAGATATATCTTCGATCGGGGTATCATCAATTGGAGGTCAGAGACAGTGATGTGGCGAAACGGCGTTCCGTACAAGATATGGACACTATGAATTCTTGGTTATACCCTTCAGATTGACAAATGCTCCTGCTGCCTTCATGGACTTGATGAGTCGGGTCTTCCAACTTTATCGGGATCAACTTATTATCTTATCCATGGGCGATATATTGATCTATTCCCAAAGCAGAGACAAGCATGCAGAACATCCTCGAATCGTGTTGCAAACGTGATGGGAAAAGAGGCTATATGCGAAGTGTGGTAAATGAGAATTTTGGTTAGATTATGTAGTACTTTTAGGGTATGTTATTTTAGGGAACGGTATTCAGGTAAACCCAAAGGAAGTTGAAGCTGTTGTTCAGTGAGAAGGATCGAAAAATGTGACTGGAATTCAAAACTTTTTAGGAATTGGCGGGATAATCTCAACGGTTTGTGTAGAGATCTTTTTTTTTTATATAACTGTCCCGTTGATTCATTTGACTCGCAAGGAATCCAAGTTTGAATGGATCGACAAATATGAGCAAAGTTTTCAAGAGTTGAAAAATAGATTGAAATCGGCACCAATTCTATCCCTCCAGACAAAATGGGGTAGGTTTGTGACTTATAGTGACACGTCCCACCAAGGGCTGGAATGCGCTCTGATGCAGCATGGTTATGTAATCACATACGCATCCTGACAACTGAAGAATCATGAGCAAGATTACCCGATGCAGGATCTGGAGCTGGCAGCGATTATAATTGCCTTAAAAACTTGGAGGCACTACTTGTATGGCGAGTCGTGTGAAATCTACACCGACCACCAAAATTTGAAATATCTGTTTACTTAGAAGGAATTAAATTTGAACTAGAGGCATTGGATAGAGTTGATTAAAGACTATGACTGCACTATCCACTGTCACTCGGGAAAAGCTAACGTTGTAGCGGATGTGGTGAGTCAGAAGTTGGCGGGTTCGGTCATGCCCCTAAGAGCCGTTTATACTAATCTGTATGCCGCTTTAAGATTGTTGTGGGTTCAGTTAGCGGTTGGTCAGACAGCTGCATTGCTTGCGACTTTGACTTTGAGGCCGACGTTGATCGATCGTACCATCGAAGCTCGGAAGTCAGACGTTCAATTGGAGAAGATTCGAGATGAAGTGAGAAGTGGTTATGGAGTGGATTTTTATGCCAGGAAGAACGATGACATGTCGATAACAAGGGATAGACTGTGGGTGCCTAACAACACCAGCTTGAAGAACTATATTTTGGAAGAAGTACGTAGCTCAGCGTACGCGATGCATCCAGGCCGTACCATAATGTATCGGGATTTGCATGAGCATTATTGGTGGACTGGATTGGAGAAAGAAATCGCGAAGTTTGTTGCTAGGTGTCTTACTTGTTAGCAAGTGAAGATCGAGCATCAACGTCCAAGTGGGTTGCTGCAACCTCTACCTATTCTAGAGTAGAAATGAGAGCATATCACGATAGATTTCTTTTCGAATTTTTCTCGTACTCAAAAGGGGCATAACTCTATTAGGGTGATCGTTGATAGGCTTACTAAGTTCGTTCATTTTTTGACCACAAAGACGACGTACTCTCTTGAAAAATATGCCCAATTGTATATCAATGACATTGTTAGGTTGCTTGGCGCATCGGTTTTTATAGTGTCAGATAGAGATTCGATATTTACTTCGAGGTTTTGACTGAGTCTTCAGACTGCTTTAGGTACCAAACTCAAATTTAGCACTCGTTTTCCATTTCTCAGACAGACGGTTAATCAAAGCATGCGATTTAGACGTTGGAGGATATGTTAAGAGGAGTTGTTCTAGAATTTTCGGGTAGCTGGAATGATCATTTATCGTTAATGGAATTTGCCTATAACAATAGCTATCATTCGACAATCGAGATGGCCCCGTATAACACGTTGTATGGTAGAAAGCGCAAAACCCCAGTTTGTTGAGCTAGTAGGTGAACGTAAATTGTTGATGTCGGGCTTAGCCCGGTTAACAGTAAACAAAGTGAAGGTAATTCGAGAAAGATTAAACGCTGCTCCAAAAATAAAAAAAAATAAAAAAATAATAATAATAATAATAATAATAATTCATCATGCAGTCAAGTGTCGGCGGGAGTTGGAGTTCGAAGTGGGGGGATTATGCGTTTTTGTGTATTTCTCCGTATTAAGGCATAATGAGGTTCGGGAAGAAAGGAAAATTGAGTCCAAGATACATTGAACCATATGAAATTTAGATTGAATTGGCACTACCGCTTATAGATTTGCGTTATCACTAAAGTTGTTTCGACTACACCATATTTTTCTTCCATGTATCGATGTTCCAAAAAGATGTGCCAGACCCTTCTCATGTGTTGATTCCACCACCGATCGAACTAGAAGAATATTTGACATACGTTGAGGAACCATTCCCGAGCTCAGGATGTAAGGATTGGGTGTTGCGGACGAAAACGATCCCATTAATCAGAGCATTATGGCACAGTCAAACGGTGGAAGAGGCGACAGGGGAGCGGAAAGACGAAATGAGGAACAAATGCCCACATTAGGTCATTTAGGTGGGAAAATATATATATATATATATATATATATATATATATATATATATATATAATAAAATAAAATAAAATTTCGGGATGAAATTTCTTTTAGGAGGGAAGAGTTGTAAGGCCCAAACCATAATACGTGCGTCATTAATAGTCGCATTGTAAAGTATGGGAAAATTCGAGGAAAATTTTTTGTTAATGAAAATAAAAATTAAAAAGTTAGGGGTAAATTGATAATTTTAAGAATATTCAAGGTTAAATAGGGCTTAAATAACACCCTAAAGGAAGTTAGGGGAGGAAAATGTAATTAGGAATTTTTTTTTATTATATGTATATATATATATATATACAAACCGCCGGGATCAAAACAGGGAGAAGAAAAAAAAAGAAGAAAAGGGAAGGAGCTAGATCAAATCGACGTGGCATTTGGGGGATGAAGTTCACACCACTAGTATCATGCATACATATACATGCTTACAACTCATCGCCGGGGAAAAATTAAGAAAGGGAAAAAAAAGAGAAACAGAGAAACGGTAGAGAGAGAGAGACGGAGGCTGAGTGGTTGGATCGGTGGAGTGTGTGCTCTGGGTGTGGTCGGTCAATGGTGAGTGTTTGTAACCGGTGTAGGGTGGCCGGCGGTGAATGGGAGTTAGTGAGAGAGAGGAAGCATCGGCGGTGGGTTTCGGTGTTGTCCAACGGTAACGGTAGGTGGTGGGTATTCGTTTGTTCCGGCGGTGTGTGGCTGTTCATACGGTGACGATGCGTGTGTGGGTGGTCATGTTAGTGGGCATGGCGTGGGCAGTGGGGGTTGTATGGGCGTCGCCGGATGATCACCGGCGGTATGTTTAGAGAGAGAGAGCCGTGCATGTGGGCCTCTGTTGGATGTGGTAGGTATGTGTTAGGTTGTGGGTACGTGAACGGTGGTGTGTAGGTGGGTGATCTGTGTGTAGATCGCCGGAGTTGTCGCCGGAGAATTAGAGAGAGAAGAAGTGGGTATGTGTGTGGGGGTGTCTCGGCGTGAGCACTATGGGTGTACTGCTGCGATTGTAGGTGGGTGGTCGGTTGTGGGGTGGCCGGCGGACGGTGGCGGGGAGGAATGGAAGTGGCCGGCGGTTGCAGAGAGCAGCGAACAGTAACGAGAAACAGACGCAGGAAGTGGGAAAGAAGAGGAAAAAAAAAGAGAAAAAGAAGAGAAAGAAAAAAAAAGGAAAAAAAGAAGAAGGAGAATTTGCAGAAACCACCCCAAGAAAATCTAGAACCGATCACGTAGTCGCCAAACGATTTGGATACAGGTGAAATTTCAATCGACGAATTCCTGCGCCCATCGGTCGATCGCCGACTGGACGATACGGAGAGTTCCATATCTTTTCACTGGTCGACTAAGAGATTCAAAGACTTTTCTTCTATGCTCCGGTCGACTTACCTGTCGACTTACCAATGCTGGAATCTCTACTAAATTCATTTTTAATTCATTTACTTTAATAATTTCGCCTTTTTAACCAATTTCTCTTCTCTGTTAGCTCCACTAACTTTCTTAAATTTCATTTTAACCATTTACAAATATTACTTTTCAATAACACAATGGAGCAAATAATTTTACTAATTTTGGATCCTATCAAACACACATAATGACAAAATCATTTTCATGTCGTGTGTGATCCTAATCGGGATACTAAGAGTTGAAATTAACTTGAGTTATTTTTCCTAATTTCTTCAAACTCTTAAACCTTCATCATCTTTGTCATCATCATTTAGCATTCATTCATAACTTGCCATCATATCTTCATCATTGGAACTTGATTAACTGAAACAGTCAATTAAACTGTTAGTTCTACCAGAAACATCAACCTTTAATTGTTCATCAAAATCTTAGGATCAACACACACCATGGATAATATTTTTTCTGTATCCTCTTTTGAAGATGATTGACCTATATATGATAATGTTATTTATGATTAAATGATGATAATGAAAATAACCATATTGTCATGAAAAAATTACTCTATCTTACACTTATTTTTGCTAAAGAAAACTTGAGTTTAAAAAGAAAAATTGATTCTTTTGAAAATAGAAGAAAAAGTGTTTGAAAATCTAAAATACATCAAGATGATTATTGTGGAACAAAAGAGTTCCAGATGTTGTTTTTGAAATAAATAATTTGCTCTCTAAAGTAAATTTTCTTGAAAATAAAAACAGAGTTTTAAAAAATGATTTTGATGTGGTTTCCAGGTAAAGGTTAGATCTTTAATTAAATAATGATTTACTTAAGAAAAAAATTAAAAAATTAAAATCCTACCTCAAGTCTATTTTAAGAGATTTTGAAAATGTTTGTTCATCCTTTAAAACAATCTATGGAAGTGGATATGTTTCATTATCTCATTCTTCATTACAAGCCAATGATTGTAATTTTGATATTGTTAGAAATGATTCATGATTTACTTCATGTGCTATCTATGATAATCATCGAAGTTGAAATGTAATTATTGCAATAGAGTTGGGTATTTTAAGGTATCATATCCATTCAGGAATCCTAACTTTATTTCTAAAAAGAATTAATCCAAAATAAAATGGATACCAAAGAGCACTATGAAAATGTCTTGTGTAGAGTTATATAATGTCAGGATTGGAATGAAATGAACAAACAAAAAGGTTGTATCAAAACTAAGACGAGAAGTCATCAAGAACCCACAAGCAATGCGTACAAACCAAAAAGATATACCAAAGTGAAGATGGGAAGTTACAAAGAAGTAACAAGCGACACGTGCAAATAGAAAATATGTACCAAAACCAAGATGGGATACCACCAGGAAGCCACAAGTGACACATGCAAATAGAAATATTATTGAATCAAATGGCAACGATCAAAGGCTTAGAAGATATGGGCAGGCCAAGAGAAATTGTGCATCCAAATCAATAATTGGTACAAATGAAGTGAAAAATCAAAGTCTTCCCTAAGGATATAATAGGTACTCCTAAGCCTTCACTGTTTAAGTCATTAAATTTGTTAAAGAGGGAGGTGTCTGACATGCCGATTAGGTAAGTCGGTAATGGTTTCTAAGACATATGCTAAATTATGTGTTCTTTACTTGTCTCAGAATTATTGTATGATGATTAGATAAGTTTTCATATGTATATGTGATTTTCTTATGTGATATGAGATTCGCTAAAAGTTATGTTTAAAAATATATAAAACATGTTATGAAAATCTATGACTTGTTGATCATTGAATTAAGTTGATTTATTAAAATTCATGATATCTTGATTTATTTAAAATATTAAGGATATTTAAATGATAAAGAATTATTTGATTGATGCATTTATATAATTTGAATTGTTCATGACCTTGATTATATCCTCACATGAAATTCTATTGTTAGATAATACTAGTTTATTGAGTAAGATTGAGTCATGTGATAGTTATTAAGCTTATCGTATTTCTCTATCACATGTTACATGTTTAATAAAATCAGGATTTGGCAAGGTCTACTTCGTCAGAATGATCATATGAATTTAAACTTGTATGGTTGGTATCGCTTTATGAAATTGTGTTAATCTATTTTCGATACCATTTGAATGATCATTTGAATATATATGGCATTTCATTATGTTCTTAATATTTGAACATAGATTTTTTTAAACAATCGATACTTTTGCAAGTGGGTATCTTTATAGACATTAAGTGCTTATTTGCATGCATGATAATATAAACCTAGCATACAATTCTTGTCCCTGGTTTGAAATGATTACTATTATTCTATAAGGGATCTATAATTTTATGAGATTACATCTTTAATCTGCAAATTATTCGTGTCTAAAGCGTGCATTAGATTTATGTCAATGATCAATATTATCATCAAGACATGCTTCAAGACCTCGTGCGTAAACGATTATATGATTCCAATTCAATCCAAAGGGGTGTTGGCAAAGGATATCATAAAATATTGAGCTATTTGAAAATATATGTGGATGATATTATCTTCAGTTCTACTAATGGAGATTTTTGCCAAGAGCTTTCCAAGATTATGTAGATTGAGTTTGAAATGAGCATCATGGGAGAATTAACCTTCTTTCTTAGGTTGCAAATTGAGCAAACTAAAGAATAGATCTTTATTAATCAAGTCAAGTACACGAAGGAATTACTGAAAAAATATGGCTTGGATGGTGCTAAAGAGTACAAAACCCCCCATGAAAATAGCTAAAAAAATAGAAAAAGATGATACGGGCAAAAATGTCAATGAGAAAATATATCGAGGTATAACATGTAGCTTATTATATCTTACTACTAGTAGACCTGACATAATGTTTAGTGTATTCTTGTGTTTTAGATTTCAATCTTATCCGAAAGAATCGCATCTAATAGGTATCAAGTGAGTCTTTCAATATTTGAAAATGACAAGTGACCTAGGATTATGTTATCTTAGGGAGAGTGACATTAAGTTAATTAGTTACTTCGATGCTGATTTTTTTAGATGCAAAGTTGAGCGTAAATGCACAAGCGGTTTATGTCACTTTTTAGGACATCTCTTAGTTTATTGGTTAAGCAAGAAACATAATTCTATTGCCTTATCTACGACTGAGGCAGAGTATATGGCAGTTGGTAATTGTTGTGCACAAATTCTATAAATTAAGCAACAATTATATGATTTTGGGATATATATATATATATATGGAGGAGGTCCCTATTTATTGTGATAGTAAAAGTGCTAAATGCTTAAGTAAGAATCCGACACAACACTCACGAACTAAGCACATGGATATTCAACTTCATTTTATTAATGATCACATTCAGAGAAGGGATGTATCTATTGAATATGTTGATACCTCCGATCAGCTTGCTGATATTTTCACCAAACCTCTAGTCGAAGATCAATTTATGAAAATTATTTGAAGTTTAGGTATACCTAGGCATAACGATATATGCCTAGAGTGATGTTTTGGGTTCTTCGCTCCCATTTTTTGAGATGACAAAAGGGGAGAAATTGATGTTTAAAGAGAAGTTTATGTTTAGGGATTTGTTCGCCTAAGTATTGTATTAGTTAAGGGAAGAAATTATTTGGAGTTTATGTTTAATATTTTAAATATGTTTTCATTATTGTGGTTAAACAAGTTTAAATACCTGTCCTCAGATTTAAGGGAAACGTGGTTATATTATATTTTAAAGAAAACATCAAAGTTAATTGTCATTATAAAAAAGGGGGAGATTGTTGAATCCAAGATTTTGATGATCAATTAAGTATTGATGTTTTTTGTGGACTAATAATTTTATCGAGTATTTCAGATTTATAGTTCCATGTTTTTTTTTTTTTTTTTATTAAGAAGAAGATTTGTTGAAGAAAACATAAAGGGTGCATGAACATGATGAAGACGTAAAAAGTTTCAAAGACGCCAAAGAATTAGGTGAAAACAACTCTTTACTTATATACTCTTGATGGAACTTGAATTAAGATCACGCACAACACTTAAAATGAGTTAATCCTATGTGTGTTTTGATAAGAAGTGATAAGTTTAAGATCCTAAAATAAGATATTCTATGTGCCCTGATGAGTGGTTTATTTACCAACAAATCAAGTACTTTTAAATTCAAATATTTCTGTGTTTTCAAGCACTTTTGTTAGTTTAATGTGTTTTTGTATTGTTTTATAGGTTTTTGAATAAATGGGTGAAAAGATGCAAATTTTGTACAGGTGTAGTAACTTCAAGGGTCAGTGGACCTATTGACTTCCTACCGCTGCAGCGGTCTGGCTCAACCTGGTAAAGATATTTTGGGATGTTTTTGAGATATTTTGGATCCCTATGATATCCCCTCTTCCCCCAACACCTATGGCACATTTTTGGGAGTGTCATGAGAGCTTCAAGACATACCAACCAAGGAGGATCATCCATTTGAAGAGGGGAAAATGAGATTGAAGCGGACTTAGCGCACGTGGAATCACCCGTTCTTCATATTTGGCTATTCTCCCTTGTTTCTCTTTTTTATTTTTAACTTTAGTTGGTAGTTTTGATCATGTTTAGCTTATTTGTTGTTGAATATTTGGTTATGGTCATGTATAGCTAAACATATATTGTCTAGGGTTTGATGTACTTCATGAAAACGTGGTTTGAATAAATCGATGTTTTCTTAATGGTTGTTTATCTTTATCCAATTGTGTTTAGCATTTTATTACTTCCATTATATGCTTGTTATGATATATTGGTTGGTTTCAGAATACGAGGTTTGGCACTCGGAAGAGGTAAACCTGAATTCGGACTAGGGTTTAAACACAACGCGACGATCTAATAACTCAGGAGAGTATTAGAAAGTGTGAAATCTATGAGGTTGGGGCAAGAATCATGTGATTAGTGTCATTTAGATGCTAGATGGGGACATCAGCGTTGACGCGAAGTCGCATATTCATTCACTTTACACTCGGGAGAGGTAGTGAGTGAGTTTTTTATACCTAGATTGTTGGATAGATTTGAATACCGTTAATGTAAACTAGACTAAAACAAACATGTTTAAATGAACGAAGTTAATCCCTAGATAATATATTCCCATAAACGTCATATGAGTATTATAGTTTAATTAGTTAATTAGTTTAGTTTTATTATTTCTATAAAAAACTAAAAATTGGATTGCCTAGATAAAATTAGGTTATGACAATCGCGGTACTGAATGACAATTTAATCCAATCCTTGTAAATATGACAACCCTACTCATCACTATTCTATTAAAAAACTTGATCGGTACACTTGCGGTAAAAGTAGTGACGTACTATTCCGCTACCAAGTTTTTGGCGTCGTTGCTGAGGATTGGTTTTTAGATTATTGTTGATATTGTGAGTAAGTAACTTGATTTTATTTTAGGCATTTATTTTATTTATATTTTTTGTTTTTAGTTTGTTTTATCTTGGGAGGTACTTGAAAATGTTAGATCAACAAGTGCTATTTCATTTCTTTCAATGAGATTCCGAGCCGTTTTATTGTGCTTGGGATAGATACAAGGAGTTGCTATTACGGTTCCCTAGTCATGGTTTCCCGAAGGAGTGTCAACTACTGAACTTCCTTGATGGGTTGTTGTACGCGCGGGGATTTCATCATCATCCTCGCGGTATTGACTACTCGCAAGTATACGAGGTCTAGTTTTAATATAATAGATCTTGTAAGATCGGATATCGTTCCACTGGAAAACACGTGTAATTCGGTTGAATATTGTGATTAAAATAGTTTCATATTATCTCGACTAATCAAAATTTGTTTGTATTCTATTTAATCTACTAAGATAAATGACAACTATTAGGTTAGTTCTAATTACACTAATTACTTAGGTATTGATATCTTTCACATAATGCATAATTGACGTCATTAAGTTAGCTATGACGGTTTTTATCTATTTCGACAATCTCTATATTGATAACTCCTCCGCTACCTCTCCCAAGTGTAAAACGAGGGATTACATGACTTCGTGTCAACGAAGAAGTCCCCCTCAACGCCTTAACGACCCTAGGTCGCATGAGCCTTAAGCCAACGTCATGGATTGCATACGTTTTAACGCCCTCCCGGGTCGTTAGAACGTCACGTTGCATTTACCCTAGTTCGAATCCGGGGTTACCTCTCCCAAGTGTCAAACCCGGTATTCTGAATTTATCAATACAAGCATAATATCAAGAATAACGATAAACACAATCGGATTTAGACAAACAACACGTTAAAGTAACATTAATTCATTCAACTTAACATTTACATGATTTCAACTACACCTAAGTAACATTTAACTAATACTACAAGATCTTAGCCATATACCATACAAAATTAGAGGGATTCAACATTATTAGATATGAAAAAGTAATTACAAAGATAAATACAAGAGAAGAACGATCAAATCTGAAAGTGAAATGATCCACTATCACTAATAAGATGAATCTCTTCCTTGATCTCCAAAATATAGCTTAAGAACTCTATACTAGGGTTAGGGATCATCAACTCTCCTTTTCAGAAGTGGGAAAGGGGTATAAATAGGCTAAAGGTTTCAAAAATATCTAAACAGATATTTTGCCCTGTTCTGCGAAATTTGCCTAGGAGGTAGAATCTTCGCCTAGGCGGAGTTTAAGTCGGTTAGAAATCCGCCTAGGCGATGGTTTATTCGCCTAGGCAGAGGACTAACTTCTTCGTCTTCTTTCATTCTCACTGATTTTCGCCTAGGCAATGGAAACTTCTCCTAGGAGGATTTTAGCATTTAAGCACTTTCAACATTCTGACGGAATTCCGCCTAGGCAGTGGAAACTTCGCCTAGGCGGATTTTCGCTATTCTTGAAACTTCCATTTTTTTATCTTTTGGCTACCATTTTTTCCACCATTTCGCTTAGTTTGTCGATTGTTCACGTCCCTACTCCTGACTTATAAAAACAGCTAAAAAGATATTACAACTTTAATAAAATACTCAAAGATTGGTAAATTCGGTTTAGAAATCGATAGGTATTTTACACCTATCAAATACCCCCAAATTTGGAATTTTGCTAGTCCTCGATCAAAACACCCTACTACTAAATAACACTAACTACACTAATTAGCTAATTTCTAAACTAAAACTAAATAATCATTAACAAATAAAAAGTAAACACCTGTGATATTTAAGTTTAATCAAAGAGACCATGTGGTTCTTCCCTCAGCAACCCGTAATCAGATCTGGTTAAGGAATAGCACACACCACGTGGTGTTATAGAATTTCAACACTCAATATCAGTTAAAATCATTTTAGATCCAATTGAAATGTGTGTGTGAGAGAACTTAGATGTATAACTAATCAAACACCGGATTGGATTATTTAATGAATGAGGTCATGACTTAAACTTGTTAAAACATTCAGGAAAGCAATATATTTGACTGGGCTCAACTATCCACTAATGTAGGTTCGGACATTCACAGAGATCAATAGGGTTTGGTTTGGCTTTGGAGAATGACCAAGGGTATCGTAGAAATAGAAACTCGTTATAATTTTAACGATACTCGAGGCACAAACGCTTGTCGCTAAATCTCTCTCGTAACCCACTATATTGGAAGATATAACCCTGAACAAGATTAAGTAAACTTGTATTCACTTGTCACAACAATCGAGATTAAACACTATATTCACATAGTTGGTTTTTTTTTTTTTTTTTTTTTAAAACACACCCCCAAACTTATTCAATTTTGTACAATTTTAGGGGTGTGTAAATACAACTAAAGGATTGACAAGTGAATACACTTATACTTAACCAAAAACATTTAAACTGATACCCCGATTGCCCGCTTCAAGTTAGCATAATCTAATGCTACTTGATTTCACTCAATTTTTACTTTTATTCTTAGCGACAATGGTTTTGAAAGATTTACTTGGTTAAAGTATAGAAACAAGTTCAGAATTGAAAAGTTTATGGCTTCGACAGGAGAACGAGAGAATAAATTTTCAGGTTAGTTTCAAAAGGTTCAAGCGATAAAAATGAAGGCCTATATCATGCCTCCAGAATTACCTTACCTATAATTTCGCCTCAAGCCTCCCCCAATCAAGTTCAAGATTCCTAATTTCTGTCATGAACTTATTACTAAATAATCGGCGTCAAATCGTTCGATTGATTATACAATGAGTTTATGTGATCATGCGATTTAGGATCAAAATATTTTTTACCTAATCGACATGCTAAGCACACAAAACACACATGAATGGCATTATCCCCGACCTCAATATGCAATTAGGAGATAATTTTCATCATCGGGATATGGTTTGGACAAACTTAAAAACTCAGCATGCACGTACAACTACATTCATTAACATATCTACTCTAATTCTACAAACTAACATTACTTATGCTAATGATCCTTACACATGCATAACTAATCATTATATATGCATAACAAAAGGAATTTCAAAATTTACAAAAATTAAACATTAATACCATTATAAGCAAAAATTTGTCCACAAAAAGAATTTTGTCCCATTCACATAAAAAAAAATAAAATTCACCCTTCATATCCCCCCAAAAAAAAACAAAAACTACATGTTTGCATGTTTAATACCCCCAAACTTGAACGAGGTAGTGTCCTCACTGCCTAGGCAGCTAACCCAATAACAGAATAGAAATATAAGTATTGAAAACTGGGTCAAACACATACCTAGGAGGGAATACATACAAGTCTAACCTCCTACCGTTCATTGGGGAGGAGATGGTGGTTGCGGCTCATCGGTCTCGAAAGGCGGCACGGGTGTGTAACGCGTCATGTCGATTTCGAGGTGCTCAAATAAAACCCGTTGATTTTGATCTTGCTGCCTAATGTAGTGCTCCATGTAAATCTCCATCCGAGAAAAATTATCTTGGAGATGGCTCAAGTCGAATTGGAGACCACGGATATATCGCAAAATCTAGTTTAGTTAGTCATGGCGGGTTGTGGGCATTGGTGGCTTTGAAGGGCCAGCTTCTTCCTCGTCAGGACCCTCTTTTCCCTCAACTGGTCCTCCCTTCTACAATCGATTAATCATTGAAAGATCGAGCGACTGTTTAGGTGGCAAGGGGCTTGTCATTGTGACACGAACTCCAGCACGCAGAAATAGAGCGGTTAGGAAGGAGGAAAAAGAAAGGCCACCCTACGTCGTTCTGGTAGTATGAAGTATGGAAGAGTAGATGTGCCAACCGACATTGATGGGGGTCCCTCTATCGATGCCATATAGCATAAAAGAGCGCTATTTGGAAACATCTGAAACGTGGGAGGTGGGGAGCAGATTTGCACAGATAAACTGATGCCATATCTTCGGGATTGGTTTCAGAAACCACGCCTTAAAGATGGTCTGACCCTTCCATGTGTTTTTCTATTGGGTGTTACCCGTAGTCAGGGCCTGAATCACCGCATTCATCGTTGGTGTGGCAACTTCGGATAAATCTCGCGAGGCTTCCGGCCCCGTCAAACCCAGTAACTCATTGAAGTGGTCCACACTAAACAAATTGGGATGTTTTAGACCTTCATCTGAAAGCCAGTGGCCTCGGTAATATTCGCGTAGAATTCGCGTACCAGGGCTAACTCCTCCGGTGGGGGTGAAGCGCAGAACTGTTCCCATTTTCGACTTTGAATAACTATCCTGAATTCTTCAGGGAGTTCTTGCAAAGGTCCAAACCCCCTTTAGTGAATGCCGGGATGCCTACTTTCATGTCTGTTGAAATGGTCCTCGGCTTGCTTGGAAACAAATTTTAAGGAGTTGTAATCCGAGGCAGCCGAAGATTCTTCTGTGCGTTGTTGCTTAGATGCTCGACGCTTTGCCATTTTGCCTATAAATCACAATCACAACACAAGCCACAACAATAACAATAGAACACACAATTCAAACCATTGTCAGCGAACACACAATGCCCTTTTAACAAACACATACCAACCAAAACCAAACAATACAAATTTCACAAGATATCATACAAACCAAAACCAAATCACATTTTTTTCACAATGTAGCCTAAAATAAATGATTCCCATTGTGTATCTACACATAAACATGATATGTTTTACCAAAAATCAGTCCTAAATCCCTAATAGCATGAAAAACGCAATACTAGGGTTTAAAAGGGTTTAGGGTTCTATCCAAATCCAAGGTTTTTTTTTAAATAAATATGAAAATCACGCAAAGATTTCAACAAGTAAATGAAAAATAGGATCATTGATACTTGTTCAAAAAATTCGGTTAAATCACTTAAAGATGTGGATTTCGCACTGTTCACCGCTTAAACCCTAGATTTTCGAAAATGGGGAAGATAAATCCAACGCTTGGATAAAGATTCTTGGTGGAATTCCAAGTTTTTCGCAATTTAGGATGAATTTTTAAAGGGAGGAAAGGATTTGGGATGGTGAAATTGAGAGGTTCTTGAAAATTTTAGGAGAAAATTTTAGGAGGGAAGTGCCGTTTACGAAAGGGAAGGCTCCTATTTAAAACAGGACTGCCGTGAATTCACTTAGGCGGTGGTTTTTCTGCCTAGGTGAAATAGCGCCTTTTGTTTTTTTAAAAGACCTTCTGACATTAATTCGCCTAGGCGGAGGTTTTTTCCGCCTAGGAGAAGTTTTGTCAGTGTGAAACCCTTCGATTCTGTTGTAAATCCGCCTAAGCGGTGGTTTTTCCACCTAGGCAAATTTACGCCAATATAGAAACTCAACCTTTTTTCCTTTTTCCGCCTAGGCAGTGGTTTCTCCGCCTAAGCAAATTTACGCCAGTGTGGAAACTCAGTCTTTTTTTCTTTTTCCGCCTAGGCAAATTTACGGCAGTGTGGAGTTTGGCTAGATTCCTTCATGTTTTCACATTTTTGCTCTACACTTCTTACTTCCACTTCGTTCCTCAAACGATTTTTAGCATTCAATTCAACCCTAAGTATCTAGCCTCATCAATTTACCACAAAAAATAATATTTCGAGATCAATATGATCTCCAAAAAGTAATTTATACAAAAGTTGGGAATGTTCGTTACCCTCGAAGACATATCGAAAGATGTTGCTTGGTTTTACATCCCTAGCTAGACGTGTATGAATTCCGGCTTTATCCTTCAACGAGGGAGATGTTCTCCACAACTTGCTCTTCATCCTTGAAGTAGTGCTTGATCTGCTCCCCATTGACTCGGAAAGTTCGTCCGTCTTCGCCTTCTAACTCGATAGCACCAAATGGATAAATATGCTTGATCTGGAACGGTCCAGACCACCAGGACTTCAACTTTCCGGGAAAGAGTCTCAGCCTTGAGTTAAACAACAGAACTTGTTAGCCCAAACTGAACTCCCTCCGGACTATCATTTTATCATGCCATATCTTTGTTTTATCTTTATAAAGCTTGGCATTCTCATAAGCCTCGTACCGGAATTCCTCCATTTCATTCAATTGGAGGAGACGTTGCATACCAGAAGCCTTTAGGTCAAATTTGAGTTTCTTAATCGCCCAAAATGCACGGTGCTCCAATTCAACTGTCAAATGACATGCTTTCCCAAACACCAATCGATATGGTGACATGCTAATCGGTGTCTTAAAAGCCGTACGGTACGCCCATAAAGCATCATCAAGCTTCACCGCCCAATCCTTGCGATTAGTATGAATTATTTTCTCTAAAATTAGCTTGATTTCTCTGTTTGAAACTTTAGCTTGGTCATTTGTTTGGGGGTGGTATGGTAGCGCCACCTTGTGCCTAACCCCATATTTTGCCAACAAAGCACTAAGCATTTTGTTACAGAAGTGGGTTCCCTCATCACTGATTAAGGCTCGAGGTGTCCCGAACCGTGTCATGACATTTTGTTGAAGGAACTTTAAAACCACTTTGGCATCATTGGTAGGTGTTTCCATGGCCTCGACCCATTTGGACACATAATCCACCGCTAATAGAATATACTCCTAGCCAAATAATGGAGGAAATGGCCCCATGAAATCTACACCCCACACATCAAACAACTCAAGCTCAAGAATAGACGTCAATCGCAATTCATACCTTCTCGATATATTACCCACCCTTTGACATCTATTACAAGTTTTCACAAACGTGTACGAATCTTTAAACAAAGAAGGCTAGCAAAAACCTGATTGAAGTACTTTCGATGCTGTCCGAGTCGCACCAAAATGGCCACCACAAGGTGATGAATGGCAATGGTAGAGAATACTAGCCATTTTCTCCTCCGGAACACATCTCTGGATCACCTGATCAACACATTTCTTGAATAGCAATGGCTCATCCCACAGATAATACTTTGCATCAAAAAGAAATTTCTTCTTTTGGGCTCTAGTCAAATCAGGTGGTAACACATTATATACAAGATAGTTTACAATGTCCACATACCAAGGAAGTACATTTTCAACTAAAAATAGTTGTTCGTCAGGGAACACTTCCGTGATGCTAGACTCCTCACCAATGTCTTCTTGAATCAACCTTAATAAATGGTCGGCAACAATGTTCTCACTCCCCTTTTTATCCCTTATTTCAGCATCAAACTCTTGCAATAGAAAAATCCACCTTATCAATCTCGGCTTGGCATCTTTCTTTGCGAACAAGTACCAGATAGCCGCGTGATCCATGTAGACGATCACTTTTGACCCGATGATATAAGACCAGAACTTATCACAAGCAAAAACAACAGCTAGCATTTCTTTCTCAGTCGTGGTGTAATTCTCCTGGGTATTATTCAATGTCTTACTTGCATAATAGATTGAGTAGAAGATCTTCTCCTTCCGTTGGCCTAACACCATGCCAACGGCATAGTCACTCGTATTGCACATAGTCTCAAATGGCATCTCCCAGTCCAGAGCGACCATTATTGGAGCCATGATCAACTTATCCTTTATCGCCTTAAACGCCTCCATGCAAGCCTCATTGAATTCAAATGAAGTATCCTTCTTAAGAAGGTGACATAATGGCTTCACCGTCTTTGAGAAGTCCTTAATAAAGCGCTGGTAAAAGCCAGCATGCCCCAAGAAACTTTGAACTCCTTTCACATTAATCGGTGGCGGACGCTTCTCAATCATTTCAATCTTTGCTCGGTCCATCTCAAGCCCCTTGAAAGAGACTCGATGACCCAAGACGATCCCCTCTTTAACCATAAAGTGGCACTTCTCCAAATTAAGAACTAAATTATTCTCCTCACATCGGTCAAGAACAAGAGCCAAATTGTATAGATAGTGATCAAAAGATGATCCAAAGACTGAGAAGTCATCCATGAAGATTTCCATTTTCTCTTCCACCATATCAGAAAATATTGCCATCATACACCGTTGAAAAGTTGCCAATGCATTGCAAAGGCCAAACGACATACGTCTATAAGCAAACGTCCCACACGGGCATATGAAAGTAGTTTTTTCTTGGTCCTCCGGTGCAATGGCTATTTGATTGTAACCTGAATAGCCATCAAGAAAGCAATAGTACTTATATCAGGCTAATCGATCAAGCATTTGGTTAATGAAAGGGAGAGAAAAATGATCCTTCTTCATTATCTTATTTAATCTTCTATAATTGATGCACACACGCCATTCCGTAATGGTCCGTGTAGGAATAAGGTCATCCTTATCATTCTTTACCACCGTCATACCTCCTTTCTCGGGCACCACTTGGACCGGGCTAACCCACTCACTATCAGATATAACATAAATAATTCCCGCATTTAAGAGCTTCAATACCTCCACTGTCACCACTTCCTTCATAGTCGAATTTAGCCACCGTTGATGTTCAATGGAGGGTTTGAACACATCCTCCATCAAAATCTTATGCATGTAAACCGAAGGGCTAATTCCTTTGATATCCGATATAGACCAAGCAAAAGTGAATCGATACCTCTTCAAGATTCTCAGCAACTTACTCTCCTCTTCTTCTGTCAAAGATGATGAAATTATAACCGGATTGGTCGAATTCTCTCCCAAAAAGATATACCGAAGATGTTCCGATAATTGCTTGAGTAATAATCCACCGTGAGGCGAATTTGATGTCTCGGGAGAGTTTTCAACTTCTTCAATCTCTGCCACATGAATAGGATCCTCTACGTCTTTAGATTGAGCATCTAAAGTCAACACGTAGTCCACAACATCAAGTTCCATGGTAGAGCCTTCCTCACCAAGATCCCCCATAGATAAGGAATTTGTGAGAGTATGCTCTAACGAATCCATCTCCATATTTGCAAGAAAGAACTCCCTCACGCAAGAGTCCACAACATCAACTCGATTGCAATTGGGAAGTTCATCCGAAAAGTTCATAATTTTAAAAATGTTGAACCTTATCTCTTCATCATTTACTCTTAACGTCAGATTTCCATTATGCACATCAATTAAGGCCTTTCCCGTTGCAAGGAAAGGTCTTCCTAGGATGATCAGGATTTCTCTATCTTCTTCCATTTCTAGCACAACGAAATCCACCAGAAATATGAATTTGTCTACTTTCACTAGCACATCCTCAATGATACATTTAGGATAGGTTAAAGAACGATTCGCCATTTGAAGAGAGATCGTTGTCGGCTTTACACTCCCAAGTCCTAACTTTCGATAAACGGAAGAAGGCATCAAATTAATATTCTCCCTAAGATCACAAAGAGCCTTATCAAAATGAGATTTCCCGATAGTACATGGAATTGTGAAACTACCTGGATCCTTCAATTTGGTAGGCAACTTCCTTTATAGTATTACACTATACTCCTCCGTTAGCTTTACCGTTTTGTACTCCTCCAACTTTCTTTTCTTTGTCATAATGTCTTTCAAGAACTTGCCATAGTTGGGCATGTACTCCAATGCATCCGCAAAAGGAATGTTGATGTGGATTTTCTTGAAAATTTCAAGAAATTTTTCAAATTGGGCATCCAACTTCCTCTTTTGGAATCTTTGAGGATATGGCAATAGGGTTACTAGAATCGGTGGATTCTCTAAAAATGCTACTCACCCCGACATCACTCTTTCATCTCTTCTTCTCTCCTCGACTTTCTATTGGTTCTTATCCTCATTCAAGTCTTCACTCGGCTTCTCCTTTCTTTCATCGATTTTTACTTCAACTTCCTCCTCTGCAATTGTTCTTGGTTCATCATGATGAAACTCATGACTCACTCTCGACTCGTTTTCCATAGGCTTTCTCACCTCCATTTCTCTTCTGCTCCTCAACTTAATCGCCTTGCATTCCCTAGGGTTGGTTTCCGTGTTGCTTGGAAACTTCCCATTTTGTTGATCTTGGATGGACCTAGCAAGCTGCGCGATTTGAGTTTCTAATGAATTCACCGTGGCATTGGTGTTTGTACAAGTTGTATCGATTGAGTCAAGCCGTGTTTCATGTTTGTTCAGCCGGTTATGCGTCTCACGCATCATAGTTTGAGTCTCCTTCATAAACGAACCCAAAACTTCATCCAAATTTGATTTTGGATTATGCATTGGTGGTTGTTTCATTTGACGATTGGATTGCATCGGATATCCCGAAGCTTTATTTTCATATCCCGGAGGTGGCCGCAAAGAGTTCTGATTATTAGCATATGAGAAGTTCTCATGGTTGCGAAGTCCAGGATTGTAATGGGTTGGAATATTGGTAGCGGGCCTGAAAGTATAGGCTCAATTGTTTAAAAAGTGGCATTCCTCGAACTCATTATCCAATCCGGATTGAGAACAACTTGCTGCAATCTCCTCTCCTTGACTTGACAAAGCGCCTTTTGTAGACATGGCGACCAATTGATCCGAGAGCTTGTACACTTGGGCCGATAACATTGCAATATGGTCATATTCTTGGATAGAAGAGACCCGTATTCCCGTGTTCCTCTCATTCGGCCATTGATAATTGTTAGCCGCTATTTCTTCTAGTAGTGCACTAGCTTCGGTCGGGGTTTTGGATAACAACGATCCCCCTGAGGCAGCATCAACGATCATTCTGGTTTGGCCATCCAACCCGTTGTAAAATAATTGGGTTTGAAACCAATCCTGATACCCATGTTGGGGGCACCTTCGCAATAGATCCTTGAATCGCTCCCACGCCTCGAATAACGGCTCAAAGTCTCTTTGGCGAAACTGCGTAATCTCGCCTCGGAGTTGAGAAGTCTTTAAAGGTGAAAAGAACTTAGTGAGGAACCTTTGTGCAAGGTCCTCCTAAGTATTAATGCTCCCCGGTTGTATCGATTGGAACCAATCCCTTGCTCTATCTCGTAAAGAGAAAGGAAATAACCTCAACCGTATGATATCTTCGGCAACACCATTTATCTTTACAGTGTCACAAATCTCGAGAAAGGTTGCCAAGTGGACGTTGGGGTTTTCATGAAGATTCCTGCCATACTGGTTTTGCTGAACCATGTTAATTAGGGCGGGCTTCAACTCAAAATTATTTGCTTGGATCGGCAGCCTCCGGATCCCTGAATAATTGTCTAGCATTAAAGGTTGATAATAGTCCCTAAGGACTCATTGTGGTAGCTCTTGCTCTGGAGGCTGGAGTGCGTGCGGCTCTGGCGGTTGCGGAATATTTTCATGTCCTCTGGCCGTAGTGGTAGCTTTATCCTCTTTCTGTTTACTAATGCATTGACTACGCCGCATGCACTACTTAGTTCAAATAAATAAATCAAATAAACAAATGAATTGATTGAAATTAAAAACAAAAGAATTATCGTGATTAACATTCAACTACTTGATCACAATATCAACTCAATTGAAAAACACCGTGCGTCCCCAATAATGGCGCCAAAAACTTGTACGCACAAGGATTTCATCATCTTCCTCGCGGTATTGACTACTCTCAAGTATATGAGGTCTAGTTTTAATATAATGGATCTTGTGAGATCTGATATCGTTCCACTGGAAAACACGTGTAATTCGGTTGAATATTGTGATTAAAATAGTTTAATATTATCTCGACTAATCAAAATTTGTTTGTATTCTATTTAATCTACTAACATAAATGAAAACTATTAGGTTATTTCTAATTACACTAATTACTTAGGTATTGATCTCTTTCACATAATGCATAATTGATGTCATTAAGTTAGCTATGACGGTTTTTATCTATTCCGACAATCTCTGTATCGATAACTCCTCTGCTACCTCTCTCGAGTGTAAGACGGGGGATTACACGACTTCGTGTCAACGAAGAAATCCCCTTCAACACCTTAATGACCCTAGGTCGCGTGAGCCTTAAGCCAACTTCATGGATTGTATACGTTCTAGCGCCCTCCCGGGTCGTTAGAACGTCATGTTACATTTACCCTAGTCCGAATCCGGGGTTACCTCTCCCGAGTGTCAAACCCCGTATTCTCGGTTTATCAATACAAGAATAATATCAAGAATAACGATAAACACAATCGTATTTAGACAAACAACACGTTAAAGTAACATTAATTCATTCAACTTAACATTTACATGATTTCAACTACACCTAAGTAACATTTAACTAATACTACAAGATCTTAACCATATACCATACAAAATAAGAGGGATTTAATATTATTAGATATGAAAAAGTAATTACAAAGATAAAAACAAGAGAAGAACGATCAAATCTGAAAGTGAAACGATCCATTATCGCTAATGATCGATTCGTAAGTGATTCATCTTTGTCCGAATGATGAATCTCATCCTTGATCTCCAAAATATAGCTTAAGAACTCTCTACTAGAGTTAGGGATCATCAACTCTCTTTTTCAGACATGGGAAAGGGGTATCAATAGGCCAAAGGTTTCGAAATTCGCCTAGGCGGTAGAATCTTCGCCTAGGCAGAGTTTAAGTCGGTTAGAAATCCGCCTAGGCGATGGTTTATTCGCCTAGGTAGAGGATTAACTTCTTCGTCTTCTTTCATTCTGACTGATTTTTGCCTAGGTTGTAGAAAATTCGCCTAGGCGGATTTCAGCATTTAAGCACTTCCAGCATTCTGATAGAATTCCGCCTAGGCGGTGGAAACTTCGCCTAGGTGGATTTCAACATTTTAGCTTTTCAACATTCTGATGGAATTCCACCTAGGCAGTGGAAACTTCGCCTAGGCAGATTTCCGCTGTTTTTGAAACCTCTATTTTTTTTATCTTTTGGCTACCATTTTTTCCACCATTTCGCTTAGCTTGTCGATTATTTACGTCCCTACTCCTGACTTATAAAAATAGCTAAAAAGATATTAAAACTTTAATAAAATACTCGAAAACTAGCAAATTCGGTTTAGAAATAGATAGGTATTTTACACCTATCAGTTACTAGCCGCAACAAGAACTTGGGTGGAAGGAGGAAACGGTACCACTTCTTTCAACCAACTAACCGCGAATAAAGCCTATTGGTTGTTGAAAGACATGGCAGAGTTTGATTTTCAGAGTTGGAATTATTGAACAAGCTATCAAAGCTTGGGGGATAGTACCACCATTTTGGCGCCATGGATTGACACCCCGGACAAACACACGAAGTCTTTCTCCACTTGAGAAAAAATGGTTGCTGAATTTATGGGGGAGACTCAGGCTTTCTAGAGGGAAACAAATGACCGTCTTAATGAGCATGAGGATCGTCTTAACAAAATTGAGACAACCTGTGCTGAAAGCGATGTGACCATAACGTCTATTGAGACACAAATCGGTCATCTTATTTGCTTCATTGAGACCGAATCAGAAGTGGTGGCACTAAGAAACACACAAGTCACATCCATATATGAAATCCACCAGGAGGAACCGAATACGAGAGGGAGGAACTTGGGTGCATTCGTTAACGATTATGCTAAGGAGGAGAAAACCCAAGTGTGGATTGGCGATGAAGAATCACATGTTGATAATTGTGTTTGTAATCCATGTTTTGATGCCACCACCAATCCAAAACAATCACATCTTTGAGGATCCGATGTGGTTCACTTGTCATTCGTCGCCTTTAGCACCGTTCTTTCATGCCCACCGAGCACATGAGACGAAAACGAGTCATATTGAGGGCATGGTCCAATCAATGCCAAATTTTCCCAAGCTTGAGGGTGTTTTGAATCAAGACCCATATGTGATGTTGTGTGACACATATTATGGGCGGAAGCCACTCTTTGACGAGCCCTTCTCTGTGTCAAGTCGAGGACATTAAATTAAGCGCTTCTTGGGAGGCAATCTAAGTTTCAAAATAAATTAGAGCATCACCTTCGACTTCACTCGGAGGCGAGGTTGTCTCGCCTCCCAGGTACTTATTCTAAACCCCCTTCGTCGGCATGCTACATTTCAATTGTTGAGATCGATGATTGGGTTGTTGTGGACACTGACCATTTTAAGTTTGGGGGGTGTTTAGTATGTTTAATATATTTTCTTGTTGTTAGTTGTGTAGTTAAGTTAAATTGTTTTAATGTATGCATGTTTGTATAGTTAGTGTAGTATGTTTGTGTTTGTAGTAGTAGTTGTTTTGTGTTGAGTTTTGTAGTTCTTCTGGGCCTTTACCCGATGATGAAATTATCCCCTGGTTATTTTTTGAGGTCCAGGGTAATGCCCAGTCATGTGTGTTCTATGTGCTTAACTTTTTATTTTGGAAAATATTATTGTGGATCCTAATTTTCACGAGCACGTAGACTCCATGTACTCGCTATCCAATTGATTTGATGTTGATTATTTAGTAGCAAGTTCATGATAATTTTAGGGATTCTAGAACCTGATTGGGGGAAACTTGAGGCGAAATCCTAAGCGAGGTAGTTTAGGAAACATGATTTAGGCATTCATTTTGATCACTTGAGCCTTTGAAGCTTAAATACTAAAAACGAAAAACAAACTACCACAACGAATTTACGAACTTAAATATGAAAAACGAAAAAACACAAATGAACAAAACATAATGACTTGTGAGTTTTGAATTCAATTAATTGACCAAACCATTTTCCCTCAACGGCCCCCAATCATATCGAGTTCAAAAATAAAACCACACCATGTGGTGTTTTAGAATTTCAATATTCAATAATGGTAAACGTCATTCTAGATCATGTTCAAGTGTGTGTGCGAAAATTCAATAATACAACCATGCAAAGATTGGATTGGATTATTCACTAATAAAACTCATGACTTAGACCATAAAGGATTAGGATATCCATATGTTAGATTGGGTTCCACTCTCCACTGATGTAGGCTTAGCAAGTCAAAAAGATCAAAATGACTTGGTTCGGTTTTTGTCAAATGGCCAAAGGTATATCGAGAATAAGTAAACATTATTAACTCGACGTTACCTAAGGCACATGTTTGACACTCAATCACTCTCGAACCCCCAAAGATCAATTCAAAACAACCCTGAACTATCATTTAAAAATGTCGTACTCACTTGTCAAAAAAAACTAAAATAGAACTATATTTACATATGGCGCTTTTTTTTTAACATACCACACCCCCAAACTTATTTGATTTGTACAATTTCACGGGTGCGGGAAAATGATAGAAAAATGTCCAGTGAGTACTCGAATACCAAACCAATCAAAAGTTCACCCAAAACCCAACTGCTCACTTCAAGTAGCATTTACAAATGCTCACTTGATTTTGACTCACATTGCCTTAGGTTTAGCAACTTAGGTTTGGAAAAAGTTTTATTGGCCAGGGCATTTGTTACGTGTTCAGAATTGAAATGGCTTACAGGCTTCGACAGGGTAACGAGGGATAAAACATATAGCATGGTAAGCTTCAAAGGCTCAAGCAATCAAAATGAATGCCTAAATCATGTCTTCTGAACTACCTCGCCTAGGATTTTACCTCAAGTTTCCCCCAATCAGGTTCTAGAATCCCTAAAATTGTCATAAACTTGCTACTAAATAATCAGCATCAAATCAATTGCATAGCTAGTACATTGAGTCTACGGGCTCCTGAAAATTAGGATCCATAATAATACTTCCAAAACGAAAAGTCAAGCACACAGAACACACATGAATGGGCATTCCCCTTGACCTCGAAAAATAACTAGGGGATAATTTCATCATCGGGTAAAGGCCCATAAGAACTACAAAACTCAACACACAACAACTACTACTACTACAAACAAAACCATACTACACTAACTATACAAACATGCATACATGAAATTTAACTTAACTACACAACTAACAACAAGAAAACATATTAAACATACTAAACACCCCCCAAACTTAAAATGGTCAGTTTCCACAATGACCCAATCATCGATCTCAACAATTGAAATGTAGTACGCTAATAAATGGGGTTTAGAACACATACCTGGGAGGTAAGACAATCTCGTCTTCGAGTGAAGTCAGCGATGATGCTCTAATTTTGTCTCGCCTCCAAGTGAAGTCGGCGGTGATGCTCTAATTTATTTTGAAACTTGGATTGCCTCCCAAGAAATTCTTGGTTTAATGTCCTTGACTTGACACAGAGAAGGACTCGTCAAAAAGAGGCTTCCGCCCATAGTATGTGTCATACCATACCACATATGGGTCTTGATTCAAAACGCCCTCAAGCTTGGCAAAATTTGGCATTGATTGGCCCATGCTCTCAACATGACTCGTTTCTGTCTCATGTGCTTAGTGGGTACGAAGGAACAGTGCTAAAGGCGACGAAGGACAAGTGAGCCACATCGGATCCTCAAATATGTGATCATCTTGGATCGGTGGTGGCATCAAAACATGGATCACAATTGGTGAAGAATCACAATTATCAACATGTGATTCTTCATCGCCAATCCACACTTAGGTTTTCTCTTCCTTAGCATAATCGTCAACAAAAGCACCTAAGTTCCTCCCGCTCGTATCCGATTCCTCTTGGTGGATTTCACATATGGATGTAACTTGTGTGTGTCTTAGTGCCACCACTTCTTATTCGGTCTCAATGAAGCAAATAAGCTCACCGATTTGCGTCTCAAGACACGTTACGGTCACATCAGTTTCAGCGTAGGTAATCTCAATTTTGTCAAGACGGCCCTTATGCTCATTGAGATGATCATTCGTTTCCCTCCAGAAAGCTTGAGTCACCCCCATAAATTTAGCGAACATTTTTTTCCAAGGTAGGGGAAGATCTACTTGTTGATAGGTGTGATCTACCTATCTATTTCCAAAGAAAACTAAGTTAGTTTTTGAGCGTTTTTATAGTATTTTATTACGTTTTAATTAGTTTTTATTCATTTTATATAAATTAGGTGTGTGGGGGTAAAAAGGTAAGAAAACAGAGCGTAAATGATCAGATCGAACCAAGAACGATAGAAGAACGGTGGAAAAACAAGCAAAGTGGCAATATTCTGAAAAGAAGCCCACCGCCGCAGCGTCAGAACTCCATCGTGGCGGTGAAAATGCAAAGAGGGCCAATTTTTGCTGGACATCCACCGCCGCAGTGGTAAAACTGCAGGATGGTCACCAAATCCACCGTTGTCTTCACCGCCTAGGCGATCACTTAACCAACCTACTCACCGCCGCGGCGATCACCTCTGCACAGATTAGATAATTTTTTTGGATATTTTGCCTATTTAATCCATTATCTTCCCTCATTTTCGGGCCTCTCTTGCATGCTACCACTCTTAGAACATATGTAAGGGTGGGTTGAGGAGTTTTAGAGGGAGAGCTCACAACCCGACGGAGAAGAAGAATGGGAAGCGATCGTTGGACGGTTCAAGTGCTAAATTTTCGGATATAGGCTAAGTTCTTCGGTTTCTTCCTTTATTTCTTTAACTTAGGAATTTGTGAGCATGTTTAGCTTGTGCTTTATTGTAAATAAGGTTATGGTCATTAGTTAAACGTGGATTGTTTAAGGATTAACAATATATTTATAAGTATATGATTCATATGATTTTGGTGTTTCGTTTATGATTGTTCTTCAAAGTTTGATTGTGTTTACTGTTATTCTATAGATGTATACTTGTTTAGATATATTGAGAATACGAGGTTTGACACTCGGGAGATGTAACCCCGGATTCGAACTAGGATAAACACAACACGAAGATCCAATAACCTGGGAGGAAGTTAGAGAGTGTGCAATTGATGAGGTTGGGGCGAGACTCACGTGACCTAGGGTCGTTAAGACGTTGAGGGGGACTTATTCATTGACACGAAATCATATATTCCCTCGTCTTACACTCAGGAGAGGTGGCAAGGGAGTTTACAAACTAACATTGTCAAATCGGTTGAACACCGTAAATGTAAGTCAAACGAGATCGAACACGTATTTGTAAACCAAGTTAATCCCTAGACAATTTTTCCCCCTAAAACATCTCATTATATTAGTATAGATAATTTAGTTAATTAGTTTAGTTTAATATAAATTTTATACATTCTTTTTGGCCTAGATAAAATTAGGTCATGACAATTACAGTAATCGATAATAACAACAACCAATCCCTGTGGACACGCCCGATCTTAAAGATCCATTATACTAAAACTTGACCTTGTATACTTGCGAGTAGTCAATACACGAGCGTGTAAAAATGATCGTCGTACAAGTTTTTAGCGTCGTTGCCATGGATTGGGTTATTATCGATATCGTGAGTAAATAACCCAATTTTACTTTAGGCATTTCTTTTGTATATAATTTTTGTTTTGTAGTTTTGTTTTTATTTCTTATGCAGGGTACTTGGCGATGTTAGATTGACCGGTATTGATGTATTTCTTTCAACGGGATTCTGAGCCGTTTTATAGTGTGTGGCTACGCACATAAGCCGGTGAGGCGTGCCATTAAAAAATTGAGCCGAACAAAGCAAAACCCTTGCTAAGCTTGAGGGCGTTCTGAATATGTCGGTCATGGACATTAAATCACGCGCTTCTTGGGGACAACCCAAGGTAAAAAATAAGTTAGATCCGTTACATCCGACTTAATTCGGAGGTGAGATTCTCTCGCCTCCCAAGTACGTGTCTAAAACCCCTTTTGTCAGCATGCTTTAATTTCCTATATGTTGAGATTGATGATTGGGCCGCTGAGGACACTGTCCGTTTTAAGTTCGGAAGTGATGTGTAGTATAGTATGTTAAATATTTTATTGTTTTCTTGTGTGCATGTTTGTTTAGGTTAGTTTGTGTTTGTTCATATTTATTTTTGCATCCTGAATTTTGCGTTCATCTGGGCCATTACCCAATGATGATATTACCCCTGGTTAATTTCGAAGTCAAGGGTAATACCCATACATATGTGTTCTGTGTGCTTGACAATGAGTTTTGGTGAAAATTATTGTAGATCCTAATTTACACAAGCACATAGACTCAATGTATTTCTATTTAATTGATTTGAGGCCAATTATCGATTAGCCAAATTTATGACAAATTAAGGATCCTGGAACCTGATCAAGGGGAATCTTGAGGCGAAATCCTAGGCGAGGTAGTTCAAAAGATATGATTTAGGCATTCGTTTTGTTTCTTGAGCCTTTTTAAGCCTACCTTATTATATCATTATCCCTTGTTACCCTATCAAAGCCTAAAAACTTTTTCAATTTTTAACACTTAAAAAATACCCTGGCCAATTGATCTTTTTCCAAACCTATATTGCGGAATTAAAGCCACATTTGAGTGAATCAAATTAGCATTCATAAATACTACTTGATGTGAGCGGTTGGGTTTACGGCAAACTTTGGATTGGTTCTGTATTAGTGTATTCACTTGTCATTTTCTTAATCCTTTTTGCACACTCCTAAAATTTTAGAAATTCGAATAAGTTTGAGGGTGTGTTACTTAATCGTTTTTGCACACTCCTAAAATTATAGAAATTCGAATAAGTTTGGGGGTGTGTTATGTGTCTAAAATAAATAAATAAATAAATAATTTATATTTATTTTGACAAGTGTGTACGTCGGTCTTAAATGTTTGTTCGGGATTGTTTTTCAATTTATCTATGGTGGTTCAAGAGTGAATGTGCCAAGCGTTGAGGCTTGGGTAACGTTAAGTTAACAACATTAACCCGATTTCTATTCCAAAATACTATTGGCTAAATGTTCCATAACCGAACCAAGTCCTTCTGATCTCTATGAACTTTCCAGCCTACATTAGTGGAGAGTGGACCCCAATCAGGTATATGGATATCCTAGTCCTATACGGTCTAAGTTATAAGTTTTGTTAGTGGATAATCTAATTCGGTCTTGGATAGTTGTATTATTGAGTCTCGCACAAACACGTTTACAGGATCTAGAATGGTATTCACCATTATTAAATATCAAAATTCTAGAACACCACATGATGTGTTTTATCGCCTGAACTCGATATGACTGGCGGTTGTTGTCGGAAAATGACTTGGTCGTTAGAAGAACTCAAAACTCGCATATCGTTATGTTTAGATTGTGTTTAGGTTGTTCATGTTATTTAATTTCGTTGTGTTTTTTTATTTTAGTGTGAGTGTTTTGCTCGAGGACTAGCAAAATTCCAAGTTTGGGGGTATTTGATAGGTGTGATCTACCTATCTATTTCCAAATCAAACTAAATTAGTTTTTGAGCGTTTTTATAGTATTTTATTATGTTTTAATTAGTTTTTATTCTTTTTGTATAAATCAGGTGTGGGGGGTAAAAAGGTAGGAAAACGGAGCGTAAACGATCAGATTGAACCAAGAACGGAAGAAGAACGGTGGAAAAATAAGTAAGGCGACAATATTCTGAAAAGAAGCCCACTGCCGCAATGTGAGACCTCCGCCGCAGTGGTGAAAATGCAGAAAGGGCCAGTTCTTGCTGGACATCCACCGCCACGGCAGTAAAACTGCAAGATGGTCACCAAATCCATCGCTGTCTTCACCGCCTAGGCGATCACTTAACCAACCTACTCACCGCTGCGGCGGTCACCTTTGCACAGATTAGATTTTTTTTTTTGGATATTTTTAGGATATTTTGCCTATTTAATCCATTCCCCTCCCTTATTTTTGGGCCTCTCTTCTATGCTACCACTCTTAGAACATATCTAAGGGTAGGTTGAGGAGTTTTAGAGGGAGAGCTCATAACCCGAAGGAGACAAAGAAGGGAAAGCGATCGTTGGACGGTTCAAGAGCCAAATCTTTGAAATATAAGCTAAGTTCTTCGGTTTCTTCCTTTATTTATTTAACCTAGTAATTTGTGAGCATGTTTAGCTCTTGCTTCATTGTAAATACGGTTATAGCCGTTAGTTAAACGTGGATTGTTTAGGGATTAACAATATATTTATAAATATATTATTCATATGATTTTGGTGTTTCGTTTATGATTGTTCTTCGAAGTTTGACTGTGTTTACCATTAATCTATGTATGTATACTTGTTTAGATATATCTAGAATATGGGGTTTGACACTCAGGAGAGGCAACCCCTGATTCGGACTAGGTTAAACACAACACGACGATCCAATAACCTAGGAGAGAGTTGGAGAGTGTGCAATCGATGACGTTAGGGAAAGACTCACATGACCTAGGGCCATTAAGACATTGAGGGGGACTTCTTTATTGACACGAAGTCATGTATTCTCCCGTCTTACACTCGGGAGAGGTGGCGAGGGAGTTTACGAACTGAGATTATCAAATAGGTTGAACACTGTAAACGTAAGTTAAATAAGATCGAACACGTATTTGTAAACCAAGTTAATCCCTAGACAATTTTTTCCCTTAAAACATCTCATTATATTAGTATAGATAATTTAGTTAATTATTTTAGTTTAATATAAATTTTATACATTCTTTTTAGCCTAGATAAAATTAGGTCATGACAATTATAGTACTTGATAATAACGACAACTAATCCCTGTGGACACGATACCTGATCTTAAAGATCCATTATACTAAAACTTAACCTTATATATTTGTGAGTAGTCAATACACGAGCGTGTAAAAACACTCGGCGTACACTTGTTGAATAATTCGAACTCTGAAAATCAAACTCTGCCATGTCTTCCAACAACCAATAGGCTTCATCCGCGGTTAGTTAGTTGAAAGAGGTGGTACCTGATAGTGGAATATTACATCGCTACTTTCACTACAAGTATACGGGTCAAGTTTTAGTATAGGGTTGGAAGAGTTAGAGTTATCGTA
The DNA here is from genome assembly GCA_016647705.1 of Eucommia ulmoides. Classification (NCBI taxonomy): domain Eukaryota; kingdom Viridiplantae; phylum Streptophyta; class Magnoliopsida; order Garryales; family Eucommiaceae; genus Eucommia; species Eucommia ulmoides. Next base: position 23,370,401 of record CM028331.1, read on the forward strand.
TCCACAAGGATTGGATTAGATTATCATTGAGTACTGCGTTTGTTAGAACTGAACTTTATTTAGGTGACATAAATTTATAGTTTTTGTAATAATTACTATACAAATAAACTAAACTAACTATACTAATACTACTAATATATATGTTTATGAGAGTAAATTTGCTAGGGATTAACTTCGTCTACTTAAACGTGTTCGTTTCAATCTAGTTTACATTAACAGCATTCAAATCTATCTGACAATCTCAGTATCGTAAACTCATTCACTCCCTCTCCCGAGTGTAAAGTGAATGAATATGTAACTTTACGTTAACGTCGAAGTCCCCCTCTAGCATTTTTTAGAACACATAGTCCATGATTCTCGCCCCAATGTCATGGATTGCACACTTTCTAATGCCCTCCTGGGTCATTAGATCGTCGCGTTATGTTTGAACCCCAGTCCAAATCTGGGGTTACCTCTCGCAAGTGTTAAACCCCATATTCTCAATATATCATAACAAACATATAAACATGGGAAAATGGTAAACACAATCGGATAAAAAAAGAACAACCATTAACAAAACATCGATTTTTTTCAAACAACGTTTTCGTGGATTACATCAAGCCCTAGACAATATATGTTTAGTTTTTCATGGCCATAACCACATATACAATAAAATACAAACTAAACATATATAAAACATCCAACCAATCTAAGAATAAAATAGAGAAACGAGGAGACTAGCTTTATCTGAAGAATCATCGCTAAAACCGTTCTGAGATTGCTTTCTCCTTCTGGGCCCTGTGATCTTCACTTGGTTGAATGTGTTTTGAGCTCTCAAAACCACTCACAAAATGTTCTAGGGTGTTTGGGGGTGAAGGGAATACATATGGGATCCCAAAATATCAAGAAAATATCTCAAAATATCTCTGTTCTGTTGGCAGTCTGACCACCGCGGCAATAGAAATGCGAAGATTTTAGCAACTCTCTGTTGTTTGACTGCCGCGGCAGTGTTGTCACCGCTATGGCGATGACACATTTTGGTAATTTAGTTATAACTTTCCCGTCAAAACTCCGATTGAGGTGATTCAAAAACCTATGAAAATATTAGACAAATATATACAACTTCCATGTTTTAAGTTTTACCAAAATAGAGTCTTATAATTTTCCAAAATGGCCTTGAAGTTACTGCACCTGTACCAACTTTACCTCTTTTCACCCATTCATTCAAAAACCTAAAAAACAATGCAAAAACACATTAAACTAACAAAAGTGCTTGAAAATACATAAATATTTGAATCTAAAAGTACTTGATTTGTTGGTAAATAAACCACTCATCAAATACCCCCAAACTCAAACGTTTTCTTGTCCTCAAGCAAAAACACTCACACTAAAATAAAAAAACAAACGAAATAACTAATACAAAAACTAAAAAGACATAAACAACCTAAACACAAACAATTTAAACATAATGACTTGCGAGTTTTAAATTTAACTATCGACCAAAATATTTTTCCCTCAATAACCCCAATCATATCGAGTTCAGGAGTAAAACGCACCATGTGATGTTCTAGAATTTCGACATTCAATAACGGTAAACGTCATTCTAGATCCTTTCAACGTGTGTGTGCAAAACTCAATAATATAACTATCCAAATATCGGATTGGATTATCCACCAACGAAGCTCACGACTTTAACCGTAAATGATTAGGATATTTATACGCCTGACTGGGTTCTACTCTCCACTAATGTAGGTGATAGTTGTGAAAAACCTATCTATTTCTAAACTGGATTTGTTAGTTTTCAAGCATTTTAGTTATATTTAATTGTGTTTTAGTGTGTTTTAGTGTAGAACAGGGAAAGAACATCAAAGGGCGAGAAATAAGTGAAAACGGTGGAGAAACGGTGAACAAAATGTGCAAAATAGGGTTTCGGTGAATGAAGATCACCGCCTAGGCGAAAGTTCCACCGCCTAGGCGAAAAAGAGGCAGAATGTTAGAGTGCTGAAAGGCTAAACCACCGCCTAGGTGAGAAAAGATCAGAATGATATGCCAGCAGCTATCGCCTAGGCGGAGAAACCACCGCCTAAGCAGAGAAACCACCGCCTAGGCGAAGTTACCGACAGAAGCTTAACCGACTTAAGTCCACCGCCTAAGCGGTGAACCACTGCTTAGGCGGTGACACTCTGCACAGAAATATTTGTTTTCAAATATTTTGAAGATATTTCCAAACCTTACCTATTTAACCCCTTTCTCCACCAAACCTCAAAAAGCCTGAGACGTGAGAGGAGGCTCCAGTTGACATCTTGAGAGCTCTCCTTCCACTTTAGTTAGGTTTAGGTAATTTAGGAAGTAGATTAGATTAGTTTAGGAGGTGTTTTTGGCCAATCCTTGAAGAGCTAGAAGAGGAAGTTCATCAACGGAGAAGAGGAAGCTCAGGAGGATTGTTCTTTGGCGAAAGTGGACTACTCCACTTTGAGATTTAGCTTTTCTTCCCTTGTTTCCATCTTTGTATTTAATGGTTATTGTTATTGATGATGATCTCCTCTTGATTTAATGTTGTATTGGCTAAGAACATGTTAGTGTAATTTAGGGATTAGTTAGGGAAAGGTGTAGTTGTATAAATACTCGTTTGGTTTAATATACGTTTCTTTAACGGTAACAGCTCAGGACTTAAGTTTTAGATAGGAGAAGTAAGTGTTTCGTATTACCAGGATTGATGAATTCGTTAGTATTGATATTGTGTGTAAATGACTTAATTTTACTTTAGGCATTTATTTTGTATATAATTTTTGTTTGTAATTTTGTTTTCATTTCTTATGCAGGGTACTTGGCAATGTTAGATTGACTGGTATTGATGCATCCCTTTCAATGGGATTCCAAGTCGTTTATTGTGCTTGGCCAAGCACATAAGCGGGTGAGGCGTTTCATTGAGAGATTGAGCCATCCAAAGCAAAACCTCGCCAATCTTGAGGGCGTTCTGAAAATGTCAGGCTGAGGACATTAAACTACGCGCTTCTTGGGAGGCAACCCAAGAAATTCTTTTTGATCCATCCCATCCGACTTGAATCGGAGGCGAGATCCTCTCGCCTCTCAGGTAAGTGTTCTAAACACCCTTCGTCAGCATGCTTTAATTTTATATATATTGAGTTTGATGATTGGGTTCACTGAGGACACTGTCCACTTTGAGTTTGGCGGTGATGTGTAGTATGTAGTATTGTTAGTTTATGTGTTATTGTTTTTCCATATTGCATGTGTGTTTAGGTTAGAATGTGTTTATGTTTTTGTGTTGTTGTTATATGTTGAGTTTTGTGTTCATCTGGGCCGTCACCCGATGATGAAAATTACCCCTGGTTGCTTTCAAAGTCATGGGTAATACCCATGCATGTGTGATTCTGTGTGCTTGACTATGCTTTTTGGTAAAAATTATTGTAGATCCTAATTTGCACGGGCACATAGACTTAATGTATAGTCATTCAATTGATTTGAGGACAATTATCGATTAACCAAATTCATGACACATTAAGGGTTCTAGAACTTGATTGAGGGGAAGCTTAAGGCGAAATCCTAGGCGAGGTAGTTCAGGAGACGTGATTTAGGCATTCTCTTTGTCGCTTGAGCCTTTTTAAGCCTACCTTGTTACATGTTTATCCCTCGTCACCCTGTCGAAACCTAAATGCAAATTCAATTCAGAACACATAAACCAATACCACGGCCAATTGAATTCTTTCCAGTCCTTTATCGCTAAACCAAAGGCACATTTGAGTGAATCAAGTTAGCCATTGAAAAGGCTTCTTGATGTGAGCGGTTGGGATTAGGGCGAACTTCAAATTGGTTCGGTATTTGAGTACTCACTTGTCGTTTTTCATTTATATTTCACACCCCCTTCAATTGTAACAATCAAATAAGTTTGGGGGTGTGTTCGTTGAAAAGAAAAGAAAAAAAAAATAGAAAAGAAAAAAAATTTAAAAAAAATAAAGAATCAAATGTAAATACAGTTTTTATTTCCGTTTCTTTTGACAATTGAGTACGTCGGTCTTAAGTGCATGTTCGGGATTGTCTCCAATCTTTCTATGGGGATTCGAGAGTGAATGTGCCAAGCGTTGAGCCTTGGGTAACGTTAAGTTAACAAAGTTAACCCGTTTTCTATTCCAAATTACCCTTGGCCAAATATACCAAAATCGAACCAAGCCCTAATGATCTTCATGAACTACTAAACCTACATTAGTGGAGAGTAGACCCCAATCTAGCTTATGGTAATCATTAACTCATGAATTGTTTTGGGGGATAATTCAATCCGATCGTTGTATAGTTCTATTATTGAGTCTCGCACTAACACGTTTAAAGGATCTAGAATAGAGTTCACCATTATTGCATGTCGAAATTCTAGAACATTACATGCTGTGTGTTACCGCCTGAACTCGAAATAATTGGCGGTTGTTAAGGGAAAAATAAATAAGCCGTTAGAAGAATTTAAAACTCGCATGTTGTTATGTTTAGATTGTTTTTAGGTTGTTTGTTATTTAATTTAGTTTGTTGTCTTTATATTTTTTCATTTTAGTGTGTGTGTGTGTGTGTTTGGCTCGAGGACTAGCCAAATTTTGAGTTTGGGGTATTGATAGGTGTGAAAAACCTATCTATTTCCAATCCGAATTTGTTAGTTTTCGAATATGTTTATATAGTATTTTATTATGTTTTAATTAGTTTTCATACTTTTTGTATAAATCAGGTGTGTGGGGCAAAAAGATAGAAACTGGAGCTAAAATAATGAGATCAAACCAAAGCGGTTCGAAGTTACGGTGGATAAACAAGCTCGGAGGCTAAAAGATGAAACAAGCCCACCGCTTAGGCGTCCAGAACACCGCCTAAGCGGTGAAAATATAGATAAGAGCAAAATGTTACTGACGGACGACCGCCTAGACGAAGATTCTATCGCCTTGGCGGAAATCCAGCAAAGGACACAAATGGGCTATTGACAGCCGCTCGCCTAGGCGAAAATTCTACCGCCTAGGCAAAAATCCAATAAAATGTTCTCCAAGTCCACCGCCTACTTCACCGCCTAGGCGATCAGACCAAACTAACCTAACTCCGCCTAGGAGCAATTTCCACCGCCTAGGCGGATTTGCCCTGCACAGTCTTGAGATAGTTTTAGATATTTTTAGGATATTTTTGCTATAAATATCCCTTCTCCTCTTCCTTGGCCGGTATCTCTCTTCCCTTTCTTGTATTTTTGAGCCCTTAGGCTATATTTAAGCCAAGGGTTAGGAATTTTAGTAGTAGAGCTCGCATCCCGAAGTGGAGAAGACTGCAAATCGATCGTGGAGCGTTCTTAGCAGTTTATCTTCGGACGAGGATAAGTTCTTCGATCATTTTTCCTTATTTCTTTATCTTAGGAGAATGTGAGCATATTTAGCTCATTATTTTCTTGTATATGCAGCTATGGCCCCGAGTTAAATATGGATTGTAGTAGGGATTAACCTATAATTTATAAATACGTTGTTTGGATGATTTCGGTGTTTCGTTTGTGATTGTTCTTCGTAGCTTGATTATATTTATCGTATTGTTTGTTTATTATGCTTGGATTGATAAATGGAGAATACGGGGTTTTGAAAAACCCCCGGATTCGAATTAAGGTAAACAAACGCCACGATTCTATAACTCGGTCGGGGTTTGAATCATAGACAATCGATGATGTGGGGCAAGACACACGCTACCTAGGGTCGTTAAGACGTTGAGGGGGGACTTCTTCATTGGCTCAAAGTTATGTTATATCCTTCGTCTTACACTCTGAAGAGGTGGCGAGGGAATTTTAGAACGGAGATTGTTGATAGGGTAAATACAACGCGACGATCCAATAACCCAGGAGGAAGTTGGATTGTGTGCAATCAATGACACTAGGCGAGACTCACGTAACCTAGGGTTGTTAAGACATTGAGGGGGACTTATTCATTGACTCGAAGTCATGTATTCCCCCGTCTTACACTCGAAAGAGGTGGCGGTGAAGTTTACGTACTGAGGTTGTCAAATAGGTCGAACAACGTAAACGTAAGTAAATCGGAATCGAACACGTATTTGTAAACACGTTAATCCCTATGCAATTCTTCACCATAAAACATATTATCATATTAGTGTAGTTAATTTAGGATACATTAGTATTAGTCTAAGTAATTAAATACATTTGTTTTCACCTAAATAAAGTTAGGTCACGACAAACGCGGTATTCGATAGTAACGACAACAATCCCTGTGGATACGATAACCCGATCTTAACAATCACACTATACTAAAACTTAGACCTTGTATACTTTCGAGTGTAATTAGCGGCGTGACATTTCCTGCGCTACCAAGTTTTTGGCGCAGTTGCTGGGGATTGTTTTGAATTTTATTTGAATATTGCAAAAGAAACGCGGTATCGGCTCAGAACTTAAGTTTTAAATAGGAAAAGAAAATGTATCGTATCCTAGTTCCATCAACACACCAAGTTTTTGGCGCTGTTGACGTGGGATTAGTGTGAATTCTAAGTTGATATTGCGACTAAATAGTCGAGTGTTAATCCTGACATTTATTTTTGTTTTGTTTTTAATTTTTATTTTTGTTTCATTGTGTTAATGAGATCAAGCAGAGCGAGAAACGATGAAGAAGATTGGAATTCTTAATTCTCAATCCCAAGATTGAGCTTATTGCAAATGATAAGGACTAAGAGGAGAAGTCGACTTCAAGCTATGATCTTGATCCGACTGAGCATTTGAGCCCAAATTCCTTGTCTATGGGAAATTTTGGTGAAAAATACTTAGTGACACGATAGTCCAGCTGGGGACGGTAACTCAAGCGCTATTTTTTTTTTTTGAAATAAAACTTAGGGTATCAAGTTACCCGATTTTTGTTACTATTAATTTGATTATTTATTCTTTTTGGAAGCCGACATGGTTTCGGAACGTGTTCAGGAGTGAATTTAGGAATGTGGACACTTGGGGAAGTATTTTAAGTTTAAACACGTTAAACAAGAGAAGTGAAAATGTACGGGGTGGACCCGCATTTTGAAAATTTGAGAAAAATATGAAAGTGGGAGCTGCAGGCCCACTGCCCAAGCGGTAAACCACCACTTAGGCGGTAAAAATACAGAGTAGGTGTTTTTCAGCAAAAAAAAAGGCCCATCGCCCAAGCGGTGAACTACCGCTTAGGCGGTAAAAATATAGAGTGGGTGAAAACAGCCCACCGCCCAAGCGGTTAACAACCGCTTAGGCGGTAAAAATACAAGATGCACCAAATTTTCAAAATAAGCTCCATTGCTTAGGCGAAAAAAACCACCGCCTAGGTGGATTAATAGCAGAACAAAATGTTTTCACACTGGTGTAATTTCGCTTAGGCGAAAAAAACTACCGCCTAGGAGGAATTTCGTCAGAAGGTTTGATTTTAAAAAAAAGAGTTCCACCGCTTAAGCGGCGAATCCACCACCTAAGCGGTGAACCTTCTGCAATTAAAAGAGCCCGTTCGTTCAAAAATTAAAAATGCAAGGTTCCCTCCCCAAATCCTCCACCTTCTCTCTAAAACCTCACTCCCAAACCGTTCCAATACTCAAAAATCATCCGTCCATTACCGAAAGTAGTAATTTCCATCACGATTCAATCTCCAAGAATCAGATCTCCACCCTTATTTCCAAAAATTTAGGGTTTTTCGTGAAAGGTGCGATTTCTTCATTCTCTTTTGATTGGACCATTAATTCTCAACAAGTAAGTTTCTTTTACATTACGTTTAGTCTAGTTGTTGAAATTATTGGTTGGTTTACATGATTATATTAAAGAAATCAATGGATTTTGAAATTTTACCGAAAACCCCTTAACCTTAGTTTCGCGATTTCGAAGTTCCATGGGTTTTTGGTTTGATTCTTGGTGATAAACATGTTTAATTGGATTGGTTGAGAGTGTGAACTAATATAGGATGTCACATTTGTGAAATTTGTTTGAAAAATTCAAATGGGTATTCGTTTTGGGATGTATGTGCTCTTGACAAAGTGATTAGGGAGGTTTATGTTTTTCAATTGATCATATATGATGAGGTTGTATTGGGTTTTTGTGATTGTGATTATAGGAAATGCCGAAAAGAGCAACAAAGAAGAGGGCCAGAGGAGAAGGGTCGAGTTTACACCCTAGGGTGCCGACCGACATTAACTACGATGCCACCCGCTTTGTGTCAAAACAAGCGGGGGAGCACTTTAAAGAACACGAAAAATATCGTGCCTGCATACGTCAATGGGGTTTCGGTCCGATTGAAGATCTCCCAATGGAATTTCGAAATGAAATCTGAAGCCGCCACTGAGAGCAATTCTATAAATCGCCACCCCCAGGCGAGATTGCTTTGGTCAAAGAGTTTTATGCTAATGATACAGAGGTCATTGACGACCTAGCAAGGGTTCGAAATAAACCTATCATCTTCAGCCCCGACTTTATCAACCATCTCTTTGGACTATCGACACCGGAGTCCCTTAAAAGCCAAGACCCTACTTTGCATAGGGTCATTCAAACGATCACATCTGGCAAGGTAAAGTGGAAACACCAAGGGCCGAACGTCGCTACCTTTTCGGTGCAATGCCTCAAGCCAATTTCAAAAATTTGGCACCACTTCATCTGCGGAAGCCTCTTACCGAAATCACATCTGTCAGACGTCTCAAAGGACAGGGCCTTTTTTATCTATAAAATTCAGACCAGACAACCAATCAACATTGGATTTATGATCTATTCATCGATCATTCATGCTACGAAAGAGGTAAAGGCTGGGCTCCCTTTTCCGTCACTATTGACCCATATTTTCAGATTAGCTGATGTGACTGTATCCGGGGGAAGTCAGTGCAACCCTATCACTCCACTTACTTTGTCAGCGATAAACTGGTTGTGGAAGATTGGGGCGCAAGAGGCACCTGAGCCTGAGCCTAAGGAAGGGGAAGAGCAAGCAGAAGAGACGGTTGGACCTTCTGGAGCCCGAGATGAAAACTCCCAAGAGAGGATAAACAACAAGCTTCAAACTGTCCTCCAGAACTAATATGAGATATCTTCTTTCCTGGACCAATTTTCGAGGCAACAAGATCGAGTCCAACAGAAGATTTGGGATGGCCTTGGCCTTGAGATGGACGATTACCCTCTGATGCCATCTGTGCCGCCACATCTACTCCAGAGACCACACTCTCCTTCTCAAAGTGATGATGGTGATGATTCGTCTTCAGGTGAATAGTAGGGAATAAGTCTTATTCCCTAGGTATGTGTCCAACCCATTTTGTTTGCAAGCATGCTATATGTTTATTGGGTTCGCTGATGTTGGAACACTGCCATGTTCAAGCCTGGATGGTATGGAATAGATGATAGTTTAGTGGATGTTCATCCATTTTTATTTTTATTTTGTAGAAAATGATGAACAATTTTTTTTTTTTTTTTAACAGAATGCAAAATTTTTGATGTACAAATCTAAGTTTATGTATCTATTTTATTATAAATATTTTAGTTTTAAATTTTTAGTTTAGTTAGTTTAATTTTTGTTTTTGCATGTTTAGTGTTAGATTAATTTATGTATGTTAATATTAGATTTAGTTTAGTATTGTGTATGTATAAAGTTGTATTTGCATGTTTAGATGTGAGTTCATTTGGGCCAAGATCCGATGATGATAATTATCCCCAAATTACATATTGAGGTCAGGGGTAATACCTTCCTTGTGTGTTTTGTGTGCTTAACATGTCGATTAGGTAAAAATTATCTCGATCCAAAAATTGCACTCAATGTATAATTACCTGAACGATTAGACGTTGATTATTCGATATTAAGCTCATGATAGAAAATAAGGAAACTAAAACTTGATTTGGGGAAAACTTGAGGTGAAATCCTAGGTTAGGTAATTCCGGAGACGTGATTTAGGCCATCAATTTTTCGCTTGAACCGTTGTAGCTAACCTGAAAATTTTCATTCCTTATTTCTCCTGTCGAAGCCGATAACGTCATCAAATTCTGAAAACGTTCAAATACTCCTTTCAATTAAATTTTTCCTAACCCAATGTTGCTAAGCCTAATTTTAAAAATTGAGTGAAATCAAGTGAGCAGTTGGGTTTTTGATAAATTTCTATTGATACGGTATTAGTGTATTCACTTGTCACTTTTGTATTTCTTTTTGCACGCTCCTAAAATAAGTTTGGGGGTGTGTTTCGATCATTTCTTTTTACATATTCCTAAAATTTTATAAATTCGAATAAGTTTGGGGGTGTGTTTCTCTAACTTCTTTTTGCACTCTCCTAAAACTGTAATCATTCGAATTAAATTAGGAATATGTTAAAAAAAAAATGTGAATATAGTTTTTCCTTTTCTTCTCTTTCGACAAGTGAATACCAGGATTTTCGTTTCTTATTTAGAGTTGTACTTTAAATGTGGGGTCATGAGAGAGGATAGCGATAAGCGATTTTACCTCGGGTATCGATCGATTAAACTGATTTGCTATTTTTATTCCAGTGAGACCCGTGGTCATTCTCCAAAACCAAACCAAGCCCTATTGATCTTTGTGTATATCCGAGCCTACATTAGTGGATAGTAGACTCTAATCAAGTGTATGGTTTTCCTGAATCCTTTAACGGATTAAATTATGAGCTTAATGATTGAATAATCGAATCCAGTATTTGACTAGTTATACATTCGAGTTCTCACACACACACTTCAAATGGATTTAGAATGGTTTTTATTGATATTGACCATTGAAATTCTAGAACACCACTTGGTGTGGGTTACGTCCCAAACTTGATCCGATTTAGGGATGTTGAGGGAGGAACAAATTGGTCATTTTGATTGAACTTTATATTTACATGCATATACTTCTTTCGTGTTAGTTTAGTTTTTTATTTTAGTTGGTTAGTTCGTTAGTTAGTTTAATTTAGCGTTAGTGTTTGCTCGAGGACTAGCCAAATTCTAAGCTTGGGGGTATTGATAGGTGTGAAAAACCTATCTATTTCTAAACCAGATTTGTTAGTTTTCAAGCATTTTAGTTATATTTAATTGTGTTTTAGTGTGTTTTAGTATAGAACAGGGAAAGGACGTCAAAGGGCAAGAAACAAGTGAAAACGGTGGAGAAACGGTGAACAAAATGTGCAAAATAGGGTTTCGGTGAATGAAGATCACCGCCTAGGCAGAAAAGAGGTAGAATGTTGGAGTGCTGAAAGGCTGAACCACCGCCTAGGCGAGAAACGATCAGAATGATATGCCAGCAGCTACCGCTTAGGCGGAGAAACCACCGCCTAGGCGAAGTTACTGACATAAGCTTAACCAACTTAAGTCCACCGCCTAAGCGGTGAACCACCGCCTAAGCGGTGAACCACCGCTTAGGCGGTGATACTTTGTGCAGAAATATCTGTTTTCAGATATTTTGAAGATATTTCCAAACCTTACCTATTTAACCCCTTTCTCCACCAAACCTCAAAAAGCCTGAGACGTGAGAGAAGGCTCCGGTTGACATATTGAGAGCTCTCCTTCCAGATTAGTTAGGTTTAGGTAATTTAGGAAGTAGATTAGATTAGTTTAAGAGGTGTTTTTGGCCAATCCTTGAAGAGATAGAAGAGGAAGTTCATCAACGGAGAAGAGGAAGCTCGGGATGATTGTTCTTTGGCGAAAGTGGACTACTCCACTTTGAGATTTGGATTTTCTTTCTTTGTTTCCATATTTGTATTTAATGTTTATTGTTGATGATGATAATCTCCTCTTGATTTAATGTTGTATTGGATAAGAACATGTTAGTGTAATTTAGAGATTAGTTAGGAAAAGGTGTAGTTGTGTAAATAATCGTTTGGTTTAATATACGTTTCTTTAACGGTTTTTGTTTTAAGTCCGATTGTGTTTATCATTTGATGATGATATTAATATGCTTGTAACGGTATTAGGGTTGGATTTAAGAATCTAGGGTTTGACATTCGGGAGAGGTAACCCTAGATTCGGACTAGGGTAAACACATCGTTACGACCTAACGACCTGGGAGGGTGTTAGTTAGTGTGCAATCATTGATGTTGGGTCAAGACTCATGTGGCATAGGGTCATTAAGACATTGAGGGGGACCTCTTCGTCGACACGAAGTCGCGTATTCTCTCGTCTTACACTCGGAAGAGGTGGCTAATGAGTTTACGAACCGAGATTGTCGGATACCTAAACTCCGTTATTGTTAACCGAACGAAATCAAACATGTATTAAGTGAACGAAATCAATCCCTAATTAATCAACCTAGTTAAAATTAACCCACTAATTTTAATTTAGCTTAGTTTAATATCAATTCATGTCTTCCGTCGTCAGGATAACACGAGACTACATCAATTGCGGTATTCAATTCAATTATTCACACTTTTCTCTGTGGGAACGATATCCGATCTTCAAAGATACACTATATTAAAAATTTAGACCTCGTATACTTGCGAGCGTAAGTAAGCGTGCACAAATGCACCCCTACCAGTAGGCTAAGCAGTTCATAAAGATCAATAGGACTTGGTTTGGTTTGGAACAAGGCCAATGATATATTGGAAATATAAAACAGGTTAACGTCGTTAACTCAACGATACCCAAGGCACAACACTTGGCACAATCGCACTCGAACTCCCATAGATAAATTTGAAACAACCCTGAACTAAAATTTTAGAACGTCGTACTCACTTGTCAAAAGAACAGAAAATAGAACGATATTTACATATAGTGTTTTTTTTTTTTTTTTTTTTTTTTTTTTTTTTTTTTTAACATGAACCACACCCCCAAACTTATTTGATTTTTACAATTTAACGGGCGTGGTTAAAATCAAAGAAAAATGACAAGCGAATACTTGAATACCGAACCAATCAAAAGTTTGTCTTAAACCCCACTGCTCACTTCAAGTAGCATCCACAAATGCTAACTTGATTCACTCAAATTGTGCCTTCAGATTAGAAATAAAGGTTTGAAAAAAATTCAATTAGCAAAGGTATTTGTTACGTGTTCAGAATTGAAACGGCAAATAGGCTTCGACAAGGTAACAAGGGATAAATATATAATATGGTAAGCTTCAAAGGCTCAAACGATCAAAATGAATGCCTAAATCACGTCTCCTGAATAACCTCACCTAGGATTTCGCCTCAAGGTTCCCCCAATCAGGTTTTAGAATCCCTAAAATTTTCATGAACTTGGATAACGGATAATTGGCCTCAAATCAATTGAATAGCTATACATTGAGTCTACATGCTCGAGTAATTTAGGATCCACAATAACTCTTACCAAAACGACATGCCAAGCACATAGAATACACATGAATGGGCATTACCCTTGACCTCGACAAACAACCAGGGGATAATTTCATCATCGGGTAATGGCCTAGACGAACTCAAAACTCAACATGCAACAATAACAACACACAAACACAAACTACACTAAACAAACATGCACACAATATACCAAACAACACAACTAACAACTGAACATAGTAAACATACTATACATCACCCCCGAACTTAAAACAGGCAATGTCCACAATGACCCATCAACGATCCCAATGAAAGCATAAATCATTATAATAAAGATGGGGCTTTAGAACACGTACCTAGGAGGCGAGAAAATATTGCCTCTGAATCAAGTTGGCAGAGATGGATCTAATTTATTTTTTACTTGGGTTTCCTCCCAAGAAGCTCTTGGTTTATAGTCCTTAGCCCGACATAGAGAACGACTTGTCAAAGAGCGGTTTCCACCCGTAGTAAGTGTCAAACAACACTATATACGGGTCTTGGTTTAGTACACCCTCAAGCTTGGCGAGATTTGGCTCTGATCAGCCCGAACTTTCAACAATACTCCTCATTGGCTCAAACACTTGGTGGGCACGAAAAGACATTGCTAATAGCAGTGAAGGATAAGTGAGCCACATCGGATCCTCATAGATGTAATCGTCTGGGATCGATGGTGGCATCACAATATGGATCTCCAATGGTGAGGAATCACAATCATCTATCCATGCTTGGGTTCCTGTCTCATTTGAGTAATCACATTTGAACTCTCGCAAGCTCCTTCCTCTCGTTTTCAGTTCCTCGTGGTGGCTTTCGATGAATGTGGCATTAGTATCTCCCAGTGTAACTACGTTTAATTCGGACTCAATCAAGCAGATAAGTTGACCGATTTACATCTGAAGAGACGTTACGGTCGCATCGATTTCAGTGCAAATCGTCTCAATATTATCAAGACGATCTTCATGCTCATTGATCCGGTCATGCGTCTCCCTCCAAAACGCTTGAGTCTTCCCAATAAAATCAGCGAATAATTCCTCCAAGGCGGGGAAAGACTCAACATATTGGTCCGGTGTGTCAATCCATGGCGCCGAAAGAGTGAAACTATTCCCCAAGCTTTGGTAGCTTGTTGAATAATTCCAACAGTGATAATCATAATTGACCATGTCTTCCAACAACTAATAGGCTTCATCCGCGGATAGTTGGTCGAAAGAGGTGGTACTGTTTCCTTTTTTAACCCAATTTCTGGTAGCAGCTAATAACCTATCGAAGAAGGTTAGTAGTTGACACTCCCTCAGAAAACGATGGTTCAAAAATCGAAATAGCAATTCCTTGTAACGATCCCAAGCACTATAAAACAGCTCGGAATCCCTTTGAAACAAATGCAAAAGCACTTGTTGATCTAACATCGTCAAGTTTCCTGTTGGAAAAACAAAAACAAAACTACAAAGAAAAAATTATAAACAAAAAAAATGCCTAAATTAAAATCAAGTTATTTATTCACAATATCAATAATAATCTAAAAACCAATCCTCGGCAATGACGCCAAAAACTTAGGGGCGGAATTATACGTCGCTACTTTCACCGCAAGTGTACGGGTCAAGTTTTAGTGTAGGGTTAGAAGAGTTAAGGTTGTCGTATCCAAAGGGATTGGATTAGATTATCGTTGAGTACTACGTTTGTCATAACCGAACTTTATTTAGGCGACATAAATTTATAGTTTTTTGTAATAATTACTATACTAATAAACTAAATTAATTAAACTAATACTACTAATATAGACATTTATGGGAGTAAATTACCTAGGGATTAACTTCGTCCACTTAAATGTGTTTGTTTAGTTTACATTAATAGTATTCAAATCTATCCGACTATCTTAGTATCGTAAACTCATTCACTCTCTATCCCGAGTGTAAAGTGAATGAATATGTGACTTCGCATTAACACTAAAGTCCCCCTCTAGCATTTTTTAGAACACATAATCACATGATTCTCGCCCCAACGTCATGGATTGCACACTTTATAACACCCTCCCGGGTCATTAGATCGTCGCGTTGTGTTTAAACCCTAGTCCGAATCAAGGGTTACCTCTCCCGAATGTCAAATCCCATATTCTCAATATATCATAACAAGCATATAAACATAACAAAACGGTAAACACAATCGGATAAACAAAGAACAACAACTAACAAAACATCGATTTTATTCAAACAACGTTTTCATGGATTACATCAAGCCCTAGACAATATATGTTTAGTTTTTTATGGCCATAACCACATATACAATGAAATACAAACTAAATATATACAAAACATCCAACCAATCTAAGAATAAAAGAGAGAAACGATGAGACTAGCCGTTATCCGAAGAATCGTCGCTAAAATCGCTCCGAGATCGCTTCCTCCTTCTTGGCCTTGTGATCTTCTCTTGGTTGAATATGTTTTGAGCTCCTAAAACTACTCCCAAAATGTTCTAAGGTGTTTGGGGGTAAAGGGAATACATATGGGATCCCAAAATATGAAGAAAATATCCCAAAATATCTATTTTGTCGGCAGTCTGACCGTCACAGCGGTGGGATCACTGCCTCGGATGTGGAAATACAGAGAGTTTAGCAATTCTCTATTGTTTGACCACCGCAGCAGTAACACCTATTGGTATTTTGGTTGTAACTTTCTCATCCGAACTCCGATTGAGGTGATCCAAAAATATATAGAAAGCTAAGACAAATATCAACAACTTCCATTGTGTTTTTCCAAAATTAAGTTGCATCGTTGTCCAAAATGGCCTTGAAGTTACTGCACCTGTACCGATTTTGCCTCTTTTCACCCATTTATTCAAAAACCTAAAAAACAATATAAAAGCACATTAAATAAAAAATAAAAATAAAAAGTGATTGAAAATACACAAATATTTGAATCTAAAAGTACTTGATTTGTTGGTAAATAAACTACTCATCAGTATCGTTTCCTCCTTCCACCCAAGTTTTTGTTGCGGCTAGTAACCTGTTGAGAAAGTTCAGTAGTTGATACTCCCTTGGGAAATCATGACTGGGGAACTGAAATAGAAATTCCTGTATCTATCCCAAGCACAATAAAATAACTCAGAATCTCGTTGAAAGAAATGCAATAGCACTTGTTGATCTAATATCTTCAAGTATCTCGCAAGACAAAACAAACTAAAAACAAAAAATATAAATAAAATAAATGCCTAAATTAAAATCAAGTTACTTACTCACAATATTAATAACAATCTAAAAACCAATCCCCGGCAACAGCGCCAAAAACTTGGTAGCAGAATATTACGTCGCTACTTTTACCGCAAGTGTACGGGTCAAGTATTAATAGAATAGTGATGAGTAGGGTTGTCGTATCCACAGGGATTGGATTAAATTGTCGTTAAGTACCGCGATTGTCATAACCTAATTTTATCTAGGCGATCCAATTTTTAGTTTTTTATAGAAATAATAAAACTAAACTAATTCACTAATTAAACTATAATACTAATATGACGTTTATGGGAATATATTATCTAGGGATTAACTTCGTTCATTTAAATGTATTTGTTTTAGTCTAGTTTATATTAACGGTATTTAAATTTATCCGACAATCTAGGTATCAAAAACTCACTCACTACCTCTCCCAAGTGTAAAGTGAATGAATATGCGACTTCGTGTCAACACTGATATCTCTATCTAGCATCTAAATGACACTGATCACATGAGTCTTGCCCCATTCTCATGGATTTCACACTTTCTAATACTCTCCTGAGTCATTATATCGTCGCACTGTGTTTAAACCCGAGTCCAAATCCTGGGTTAGCTTTCTTGAGTGTCAAATCTCGTATTCTCAAACCAACCAATATATCATAATAATCATATAATGGAAGTAATAAAACGGTAAACATAATCAGATAAAGATAAACAACCGTTAACAAAATATTGATTTATTAAGACGACGTTTTCATAAAGTACATCAAACCCTAAACAATATATGTTTAGCTATACATGTACATAACCAAATATTCAACAACAAATAAGCTAACAATTATCAAAACAACCAACCAAAGCTAAAAATAAAAGAGAAAAACAAGGGATAATAGCCAAATATGAAGAACAAGTGATTCCACGTGTGCTAAGTTCACTCTAATCTCATTTTCTCATATTCAAATGGATGATCCTCCTTGGTTGGTATGTCTTGGAGCTCTCAAGACACTCCTAAAAATGTGCCTTAACTAATTTGATCTCTTGGTAAAAATACTATCTATTTTTTATAATTCCAAGAGCTATATTTGCGGGATTTGAGTGTAATTCAAATATGCATGACTTATTATGTGATCCCTATTAATTTTCTCCATATATGTTGATATTATCTTAATTAAAGTGATTTAATGTTTGCTACTCTTATGGATTTAAAATTGGAAAAGTTTTATGGACCTAAATGAATGTTTCAAAAAATATTTTTAAATGAAATATACCTATATTGATTAAAAAAATAAAAAAAAAATGTTATATGAGATCTTAGAGTGTCATGTTATGACATATCTTTGAAAAACTAGATGTTGGAGGGCTAGTTCTGGGTCTATTTAATAAGACCTGTGAGAATAAGATTACATACATCAAGAACATAGGTTTTTAGCTTTTATAAGAGTGATATTATTGCTAATATTTGCACGAGATATTCTATTCAAGTTCTTGATCTAAAGCGCATGCAATTTGGGGTCACCGGTTTGAGTTCTAATTGTAATATCTTTCTTGTCTTCAATGTTTCCTGGTGAGATCCTTTCAAGTCTTGTTATTTGCTGTCTAAGATATATTTATATTGATTATTTAGTTTAGGATTGTTTAGAAAATCGTTTTGAACTTAAAACCCTGAAAATCTTTTAAACAATTTTTTGATTGATTATCTGATTATGTGGTTAATTTGTGCTACCAACTTTATTATTTAATCAAATTTTATTTGCCTCACATTGTATCTATCATGTGTTAATTATTCGGGCCATTAATTGAGTATATTTGTATTGAGGTGATAGAAGCTTCTTGGGGAAAGAAACTTACAATTTTTTTTGTATTTGTGAGTTTGAGAGGATTAGACATATTTGGGACGGTATCTAGTTAGGGTAGTTAGGTTTCCATCTTTTTCCAGTGAAAAAAAAATAGGATTTGATCTTTGTCCTGTTAAAAAGATTGAGTTATTCTTTTCCTTTGAAAAGAATTGGGTTTTGATTTAGCCTGTAATTGAATTAAAGAGTGAATTGTAAAGGTTCATCCTAACCCTGTGAAAATGATGAGTGAGAAAGTGTTAGGTTGATTCTTAGCCTGTGAAAATAATTAGGGTATTGTAAATGTTGATTTTAAGCTTGTGAAAAGAATTAAGAATTGTAAGAGTTTGGTTTTTAACTAGTAAAAGAATCAAGGGGTTTAGTGGATTGCGAACCTCCATGGAGCTCAGGGATTGGGCATAGGTAAGAGTATCTTACCGAAATAGGATAAATTCTTCTGTGCTGCATTGTTTATTTTCATATATTGTGTTTGGGAGTGGATTTAGTATTAAACACATTTCAGCTGCGTAACAAGATAATAATTAATTTAGGAAAATTTATTATTTGTGTTTAAAGGACTTAATTGTTTAAATTTAATGGATGTTGCTCACTGAATTCGACATCGTGTACGTAACTCAAAAGACAGTCAAAGGAAAAGTGTATGCTGATCAACTTGCTGATAATCTGATGGCTGACAATAAATCACTAAAGACAGAATTCCCTGATGAACCTATAGCACTCTTAACTTCCAATGAAATGAAAAAGACATGGGAAACATACTTTGATGGAGCTATCAACTCGAAAGGAGATGGAATTTGGGTTGTCCTAATTTCTCTGATAGGATAGCACTTCCCGGTCGTAGCCAAGTTGAAATTCACAAACACAAACAACACTGCAGAGTACGAAGCGTGTATTTTGGGAGTCAAAATGCAAATCAGTTTGAATATAAAAGAACTGATGGTATATAGAGACTCTTAATTGATCATAAACTTGATTACAGACAAGTATTCGACCAAGGACGTCAAGTTGGTACAATACAATAATTGCCTAATCAATCTCTATGAAAAGTTTTCAAAGATCGAGTTCGAGCATGCACCAAGGATGAAAAATGATTTCGCTGATGCTATCGCAACATTAGTATCCATGATATCAATAATCCAAGAAGACAACTAAGAAATTCCCATAACCATCCGAATACGTCATCAGCTAACCCATTGCAATCAAGTTGAAATAGAGCAAGAAATAGAACCGTGGTACACAGATATTCAGGGGTTTCTAAAGAATCAAGAATATCCTGAATGGACCAATAACTTGAGTCGAAGAACTTTGCGAGCATCGTCTTGTCAACTTTTCCTGAGTGAAGGCAAATTATACAAAAGATCACCAAATATGGGACTGCTACAATATGTAGGCACCCGAGAAGTAATACAACTGATGAAATAAGTGCACAGTAGAGTCTGTGAACTGTACATGAGTAGGTTCATGCTAGCCAAGAAAATCCTTCGAACTGGTCACTTCTAGCTAGCGATGGAAAGTGGTTGTATAGATTTTGTGCGAAAGTGTCATAAATGCCAAGTACATTGACGCACCCTGGATTTTGATAGCGGAAGAAGTAGAGAATCCCTCTCTAAGTTGTCCAAATCCGTTCATTTTGAAAATAGTTTTTTAAGGGCTTTTCTAGGCGTCAATTTTTAAAAACTTGTTGGGCCGATATTTTATGTTAAAGATGGAGTTTCCACCTAGCATAGGGTTAAATGGTATGATAGGCCACTAGGAGTTTTAGAAATTCGTTTTACTTTAAAATGGCCCATGTTTTGACTTTATTAGGTCTATATACCAAATACATTTTTAAAGTTTGGGAACCGGTTATGCTCGAGGAGGGTTTTACGCACCCCATGACACCCATCTATAAACAGTACCTTAGTCTAAATGAATATTCACTGTTAAACAATACTCGAGTAAAAATTTTTTGATTTACTTAAACAAAAACAATTTTTTTTTTTTTTTAAGTTATTCATCTTTTATGTAATTTATCATGATATAAGTAGTAAAAGTTATCTATTATGCATGTACAACTAGATATGAAAATATTTTTGTGTTTTTTAACATAATGAAAGCAATAAATACTATACTATATTATACTAGTTAGTGAGAACCCAATAGCAGTTTATAAGAGACAGGAATATAAATATGTAAGCTATATGAAATGTAAACTGAGACTAAATTATTTGGATATGTGACCGAACCCGCACGTGGGTTGCCTATGTATCTCGGGTTAATGAGAATTAGGTCTTCATGTAGTTGGTTTGAGTTAGGTTAAACTATATGGTTTTATGTTATTAAAGGTGCGACTGAACCTTAATAGGTTGCTTATACACTTTAGGAGGTAACCAAGGATGAGGTCATCACGTAGTTCATTCGGTTTAAGTTGAAAACTGGGTTGATTTTAGTTGATTATTAGTTGTGAACAACATGATATGGACATGACCTTTTTGATTTTGTCAAGAACACCTTTATCGAACTCTTTTGTTTTGGTTAGTTAGTGTTAGTGTTGGAGTTTGTTAGTTGAAATTGAAAATAAATACCATATATTTATGTCAGTCCTACTCGTAACTAAGAAAAACATGAAGGTTTCAGAAGAAGAATCACACATATACCCAAAGGAATAGAGGTCCTTTCTTTATCCCGGATTTTTAGCCACAAGGGTCTGTCGGTGTAGTGTGTGTGTGTGTGTGTGTGGTAGGATTAACAATTAGTAAAGAGTCGGTTTGAAGTGTTCTTGAGAGAATCATATAGACTATGCACAACTCATGGTGTAATAGATGTTTTGTTTGAATCCTCACATGTTCTCAGATGATTTGAGTCCTCACATGTTCTCGGACGTTCTTGAAATTCTTGAGATAGTTTTGTATGATTTGGACATAGTTTGGTTATTATAATAAGAATTAAATGTTAATTGGTTGATTATGGGTTATGTAAATTATGTACTTGAAATTAAAGTGCATGAACTATATGATTATAATATGTATAAACATAATATATGAAAATTAAGACAAGATTAAGGAACCTCAAGGCACATACCTAGTTTAGGGGAGTGGTCTTTCCCTAAACAATAACATTCATTTCCTTCTTGATCTTCTCGGTCAGAACTCGTTCAATCACCGTCGATCTCTTGATTTCTCGACCCAAGAACCTCAATAACACCCCACTTAGGGGAAGTGTTCTTCCCTAGGTTGCTATCTCTCTTTCCTCATTGATCCTCTTGGCTTGGTGTTGATCGATGATTATCTTCCTCTTGAATTCTTACTCCAAGATCCTCAAGAACACCCTCTGAGATCGGATTTTAGTAGAATAACAGCATATTACTCAAGAAATCTACTTGAGAATCCTAGCACCTGAGACTTGGCTCGAGTTTTAGAGAGAGAAGCTAGGACTTCAAGTCTTGAAAATTATGAAAATAGGCCCTCTATTTATAAGCCTGGGATGCCTGCATATTCATCAATGGGAAGGCACACCCAGCCTATTCCTTAGGCAGTGTTTGGCCTCAGGGACTTGGTTTTTTGTTTTGGTTTTGTTCAGGTTTGAACAAATTTTAGGTGGAAAGGAAGATTCTCTAAGATTTGGTAATCATTACCAAATCCTTTCCTAGATTTGGTAACGATTATCCATCATTACTAATGGTTGGAAATCATTACCCATCATTACTTCTCCACCAATCATATGGGTTGCACATGGGTGCATTAGTGGCTTGATGTGACACTTCCGGTTCAGTTTAAGGGCTAAACATCAGTTAGTTTTACTATTTCGGTTTAGTTTCCATTAACGTTTTCTAGGTGCATTGAATTTAGTCTTTAAGTGTCCCTTTACATTTAATTCTCCATGATGAGTTATTTCTTGGTGATCACTCCTTCAGTTGGATTCGGATTGAATTGGGTTAACTTGCCTTGTAACCGATGGTTGGTTTCCAAGTTTCCAAGTTACCCCTAGATATTTTGGTGAAAATATCTAGGTTCAATTCATCCACCCATTCCATGTCATCCATAATAATTTAATTCTTGATGGGATGTGCATTTAATGCATTGGCTTGGTGGAACACCAATTTGGTTTGGTTTCGGTAACGGGTAGTCACATTTCAAGGTTTTCGGTTAACTCTAAGATATTTTGATCAAAATATCTAGATACCTTGAATGTGGCCTATCCATTTCATCCCAAGAATTTAATTCTTGATTGGATGGGCATTTAATGTCCGTTAAATTCCTAACTTAGGTAGCGAACCGAATCGGTTTTGGTTTCAATAACGGTTGGTCATATCTTAAGTGTCTTGGTTTCCCTTCCTTAGATATTTGTAGGAAACTTCATGGAAGGTTATTTGGTCTTTTAAAGTCTCTCTTTGTGGGCCTTTAATTATGTTTAGGCCATTAATTCAATGGGCCTAGGGTGGTTTGTCAAGACAACTTGGTTTTGGTGTAAATCTAAACCAAGCCCGAGTCCTTAATAACCTTCGTGATTTAGGGCTTTTCATGACCTTTCCAAACCTTTATTAAGGTCTCTTGGATTGTTTCTAGGTGGTATTTGATGTAATATTCATAAATTAAATAAATATCTTTGGTGTTAAACCGACAAAATTCAGTGATGGTAAATGTTTCATGGTCAGGGTAGGTAACCGGAGTAATTTGTTTGAAATATCCTATAATTTAAGGGTAGTGGCTAATTTTTATCTATACTAAATATGATTTAATGAAAATCAAAATTTAATAAAATCACTTTAGACCCCCTTAAATTATGGAATTTTCGAAGTTGACCCGAAACTTTTACTTAACTGCATTTTATCAAATTTAACATTTTTTGTTTTTCTCATGTTTTTTGGGCATTTTTGTATATTATACAGTGTGATCTCAGGTAGAAATTCATTTATTTTAAACTTGAGTTTGAAGTGTATCTGAACTTGTACTTGATCCGACACTGACTGGATGGGACAAAATACGGTGTCTATATACATGGAGATCAAATCCACTTATCTCTAACAGAGTTCTACTATCTGGAAGCTCCGTGACCCTTTTTTATGTTGAGAATGGATGTCATTGGTATTATTAAACTAGTAGCGTCGAGTGTATGTCGGTTCATTCTGGTGGCCATTGACTACTTCAACAAATGGGTGGAGGCTATCTTGCTCACTCATGTCACCTAGAAAACCATGACCTAATTCATTAAAGAGAACATTTTTTCATGCTATGGTATGTCGCAGGTCCTGATTACAAACAATGCTCACAACCTCAAAGGAGGAATGATGAAAACTCTTTATGGCTAATTTAAAGTCGAGCATAAGAATTCCACGCCTAATCGGCCAAAAATTAATGAAGTAGTAGAAGCCGTGAATAAAAACATTAAGAACATCTTGAGGAATATGATTGATTATCACAAGGAATGGATTAAATGCTCTCATTCACTTTAATGGTATATCGAACGTTAGTCTGAACATTATCTGAAGCCACACCTTACTCCTTCGTATATGGGACAGAGGTTGTGATCCCGACCGAAGTAGAGATCTCGTCTTTGAGAATATTTATTCAAGCCAATATGGATAAGACTGAATAGATACAGTAAAGGCTCGATTAGTTGTGCCTAATAGATAAAAAGAGACTTACCACCATTTGCCATGGCCAGTGCTATCGTCAGAGAATAGCCAGGGCCAACAACCACAAAGTTTGTCCACGACTTTACAAACCAGGTGAAGTGATATTAAAGAATATTTTTTCATTTCAAGAAGAAGCCAAAGATAAATTTGCTCCGAATTGCGAAGGTCCATTTATCGTCAAAAAAATATTGGATCATGGAACCAAAATACTGCAAGAGATGGATGGAGAAGAGTTCACAAAGCACATCAATTTTGATGCAGTTACTACTATCCCTAAAAAAAGATAAATCCAGACTCACCATCCAAAATTGGTGAGAGCAGACAAGGGTAAAAAAATATGCGACCCAAGATTGTGGCGAAAACCCAAAAGGATGTTGTGGGCAAAAATGTAGGGATCATAGTAAGATACAAAATCACCGACCTAGTGAAAACCTGAAACGATGCTGAGATGCAAAAATTTGGAAGTAGGGCTTATTGAAAACCCAAAAGGGTACTAAGGGAAAAATGGGATAAAAAAATGAGGTAGAGATCGGGTCAGTTTGGCATCATCCGAGGAAGTTTCATTTCGCCGAAAAAATCTTTAGTTTTAGGAAAAATTGAGAAAGCGAAGAGTTCGATTGGTAATCCAGAGCACTTCAATCATCAAAATGAGAAAGACTAAAATCCATTAGAAATGTATTGAATTAAATATTATACTTCCCAAGGGGAAGTGACCTAAAAAATGAAAATATATATTTGACACTTGAAGCATTCGTTTAAGTAATTATAATTTTCGATTATTCATATGATTTTTTCCCATATAACTAACACTTGAATATAGATAACAAAGAAAGAATGCAAGAATAAATGAAGTAATACTCCCCAGACAAAGTGTTTTACCACTTTCAAAGATCATCGTCACCCGTGCAAACCAGCAAGATTCCAGGACAACACAAATCATGCAGTTATGGAGCGATAGTAAATATTTTTCCTTCCACAAGAAGTTTTGATAGGAAAGCAAAGAACTAGCGAATCCTTATGTCACCCAAACAACTTCAGTCATTTGATCTTAGCGGGATTTGTATGTCACGCATTTCTCCAGGGATAAAATATCAAGTAAAAAGAAAAGTACAAGAGTACATAAGCTTTTGAGGACAAGAAGAAGACCGAATAAGCCATTTCTAAGACATCATGGAGTAATCAACCAAGTACCAAATGATGGAAGGAGGAAAAGATGAGAGTTTCTCTCTATCTAACTCTTTTTCGATTTTAAACCAAGAAAGGCAAGAACAATTTCAACGACAAAAGAGAATCCATTCATTAGCCTCAAAGATAAAAAGGTAACCAACCTTGGTACTTTATTTAGCAGGAATCGATATCCCAAATTCATTATAAACAACTCGGTCAAAAGTCGGGGACTTTCTCATTAGAAATCAACTTCCCTGAATGAAGTGTGACTTTATTTTCATTACCCCCAGCCATAAGTCAGGGTATAGTTCACTAGGTTCAACTTCCTAGAAAGAAGTTCACCTATATTTTCATCACCCTAGCTTGAGTTGGGGCATATTTCACTAAGTTTGACTTCTTCGAGAGAAGTCTACCTTAATTTTTTATCACTCTCAGTATAAGCCGAGGCATATTTCTTAAGATTAAGCCTTTTCGAGATAAATCCTATCTCCACTATCCACAGCCTTCGGTTGGGGCACATTTCATCACATTTCACTAGCACTATCCCTAGCCTTAGGCGGGAGCATCTTTTATCATAGTTAATCATCCCCAGTCATGGACTGGGACATATTTCATATGTTATCACAATTAACCCTCCCCAACATGGGTTAAGGGTACTTTTCATCATTACTTAGTTTTCAGGCCTCGACTGAGATGCGAGGTTGTGATTCGATTTCTCTATGAGAATCGTCTAGCCTTTTTTGTGCCAAAGGCTTAGGCGTATCTCGGGGAATTTGTTTCTATGATGGAAACCTCATTTCCCACCAATTTTTAATTTATAATTATTCGCATTTGAAAGTTTTTATCGTTTTCTATCTCGTAAAAGGTTGGGATAGTTGAAACTACATTGACCTGATTGATGACATAACCAGGATATATAGGAAGCCCCGAGTGGGTCTGGTCTATGTTCAGGAAAATATTAACAATCAACAATATTCGCCCCTACGCTATGGCGTATCCTATCCAGGACTGGTCCATGGACTCTCCTCGAAATTTTCAAATTGTCTTTAAATTTCTCTCTTCGTCCAAAGTGTGGGAAGTTTGGTTCCTAGCCCTTGGTGGCAGAAGTTTTTACTATTTACTTTCCTTGTCCTCCACCTTAGGTCGTGAAGGTCTGCTAAAACTACATCCAACTTGATTGTTAGCGTGTCTGAGATATATAGGAAAACCCCTAGTCGAGTTTGATCTAAACCTAAGAGATGTTGATGTTCCAATATTCTCCGCGCTTATGCCATAGCGTAATCGTTTATTTTATTTTTGGGGTAAGGTCAGTGATAGCCCAAGGTCGTTTGTTTTATTTTCGCGATAAGGCCGAGCTAGACATATGTTCATATATCAATACATTATTCTTAGTGAGAAAATGAACGTAAAATATTGATTTATCAAAAATCATTAAGATGTAAAGCACAAATGGTATTTCAATAGAGTCTCATGAAGTTGTTTAAAGTATGTAAAATGAGTAATCTCACATTGGTTAATGAAAAGCACTTAAACCACTTTTTATAATCCATCTTGATTGTGGATCCAAGTCGGGTTGTGGGTTTGGTTTTGGACTTGGGTTGATCCAAGTAGAGATAATTTTTTCTAGAATTATCTTTAAATTGATCTTAGCAATTTTCCTAACCAAACAAGACTTGTCTTTTCATATATGTAACTAATTTTTTTTTTATAAGGAGTTACATGCGATAATTCTTGGTGGCTTTAAAGTGAGACTTTTGGTGTGTTAAAGTTACTCATTTGTTTACTTTATAAATAGAGAAGTTTGCATTATCATTTAGGTATGAAACATAGGAGATCTTGCACTACACATACACTTTGAGTCTATGTGAGTTTATTCTTGAGATAGAGAGTTCAACACTTATTTTATTCGCTGGATCCTTTTATTTCTAGTGTTAGTATTGAAGGATTGTGATCATTGTATTTTAAAAAGCAAGCGTCTGGGTAACCATAAGCACCTGAGCGGATGCAAAATTTGCTTTAAGAAAATATCATTAAACGATAGCCTTGATTGGTATAAATTTTTAAGATTATCATCGGTAAAGGACAATAAGTATAATTTTTTTTTTTTTTTTATCAATTTAATGTATTTTAATTTATTATTGAATAATATAATTTTGTAATACTTGTTAATGTTCGCGAATATTCATTGTTGTAAATTTTATGTTCTGAAATGTGTACTGTTGCATGTACATGTTTCTGGAATATTTATTGTGAATTGTTCTACATTCTATAATATTTAGTGTAAGTTACATTCAACATTAAATTTTACAAAGAGTTGTTTTTTTTATTGTTTAATAGTATTATTTAATTGTATATATTTTTGACATATTTAGAAATCTTTATTGAAAATAATATCAATTATTATTTAATTATATTAATTAAGATTAGTTTTTTCACCATTTTGCTAACAAAATATTGTTAAATAAAAGAAAGATAAAAACAAGAGTTTGTTTTCTTATGAGGAAAACAAACTTTAAAATAACATGTTTGGGTTTTATGAATTTATTTTTCTTTAAGTAAAAGGTTTGATTTTCTTATGAAGAAAACACATTTTAGGGTAAATAAAAATCTTTATGTAAACATCAAGAAAAAGGTATTTTTTAAAATAGAGAAAATATTTTCAATATTTAAAGAAAACGTTTTTTTTTTTTTTTTTTTTAATTTATGAAGAAAGCATTTAAAAAAAATATTTTTTGGTTTGTTTAAAATGAAGACAAAAGAAAAGAACATTAACATTTTATCGAGAACACTTTTATACAAAACGTCTTTTTTTCCAGATTCTTCTTAAATGAAGGAAAATATTTATGAAGAAAAACTTTATCTTTTATGGAAAAGACTTTTAAAGTAGAAAAAAAAAATATTTTTTAAGGTTTCTTTTGCTTTGAAAGAAAAAACAAAGAAACTTAGGCCGTGTTTGGTAACTGGTGGTCGCAATTACGCGTCGTCACTTTCACCGCAAGTGTACGGGTCAAGTTTTAGTATAGTTGGGGAGAGTAAGGGTATTGTGGTCATGGGAATTGGTTGTGATTATTATCGATTACCGCGATTATCATAACCTAATTTTATCTAGGCGAAAATAAATTGAATAAAATTAAATACTAATACTAATTTAATTAAACTAACTAAATTAACTATAGTAATATTATATTAAGATAGTTTTGACGGAATAGATTGTCTAGGGATTAACTTCGTTTACAAATACGCGTTCGATCTCGTTTTAGTTCACGTTAACGGCGTTCGACTTATCCGACAATCTCAGTTTATAAACTCCCCCGCTACTTCTCCCGAGTGTAAGACGAGAGAATACGCGACTTCGTGTTAACTAGAAATCCCCCTCAATGTCTTAACAACCCTAGGTCACATAAGTCTCACCCCAACGTCATTGATTGCACACAATCCAACTCCTTCCCCGGTTATTAGATCGTCGTGTTGTGTTTACCCTATCGACAATCTTAGTTCGTAAACTCCCCTGCCACCTCTCCCGAGTATAAGACGGGGGAATATATGACTTTGTGTCAACGAAGAAGTCTCTCTCAATGTCTTAAAGACCCTAGGTCACGTGAGTCTTTCCCCATCGTTATCGATTACCCACAATCCAACTCCCTCCCGGGTTATTGGATTGTCGCGTTGTTTACCCTAATCTGAATCCGGGGTTACTTCTCCCAAATGTCAAACCCCGAATTCTCAATATAACCATCTAAGCATAATAAACAAACAATACGATAAACACAATCAAAATAACGAAGAACAATCGCTAACGAAACATAAACTCAAACAAACAACGGATTCATAAATATAGTGTTAATCCCTAAACAACCTATGTTTAGCCAATGGGCATAACTATATATACAATGAAAAATGGATTAAACATGCCCAACAACTACCAAAATGAAGAAAATAAAGAAAAGAAGTGAACGACTTAGCCGATATCCGAAGTTTTGGCTCTAAAACCGTAGAACGATCACTTCCTTCTTCATCTTCTTCCACGGGTTGAGAGCTCTCCCTCAAAAATCTCTCAAACTCATCCTAAATATCTTCTAAGGGCCTTAGGGAGGGTCAAAATTGGAAGAGAGGAGGAGAGGAGGGTATTTATAGGGCTCAAAATATCACAAAATATCTTAAGTTTGTACAGAGATGACCACCGCGGCGGTGAATAGGTCGGTTTGATGTTCGCCACAACGGTAGAGGAAGCGGTAAAGTTATGGACTTCTTTGTATTTTCATCACTATGGTAGTGAGTTTACAACATCTTAAGCCACTCTATGCATATTCACCGCCGCGGCAGTGGTCTGGACGCCGCAGCGATGGCCTTCTTTCAGAATATTGCCTCCTTGCTCGTTTTCCCACCGTTCTTCCGCCGTTCTTGATACGATTTGGTCGTTTATGCTCCATTTTCCTACCTTTTTACCCCACACACTTGTTTTAATACAAAAATAATAAAAACATACTAAAACGTACTCGAAAACTAACAATATTCAGTTTAAAAATAGATAGGTAATTTACACCTATCAAATACCCCCAAACTCGGAATTTTGCTAGTCCTCAAGCAAAACATTCACGCAATAAAAGAAAATATAACAACTAAAAACTAAAAATAAAAAACACGAAAAACAAATATGTGCAAGTTTTGAGTATCATCTACCAGTCAAACGAAATATCTTTCATCGGCCCCCAATCCTATCGAGTTCAGGCATAAAAACACATCATGTAGTGTTCTAGAATTTCAACATTTATAATAGTAAGCACCGTTATAGATTCTACTAAAGTGTGTGTGTGTTTAAAACTCAAATATATAATTGTCCGTTAATCGGATTGGATTATCCACCATATAAGAGCATGACAGAAAAAACCCAAAGGTATAGGGAATCCATAGGCTTGACCCGGGATCTATTCTCCACTAATGTAGGCTTTGAAGTTCAAAAAGATCAGTAGGTCTTGGTTCGATTTTGGAATAATGGCCACGAGTATGTCGGAAATACAAAACAGGTTAATCGTCATTAACGTGACGATACCCGAGGCACATGCTCAGCTCTTTCTCACTTTAGAAACCCCATAGATATAATTGAAACAACCCAGAACATAAATTTAATAACTTTGTACTCACTTGTCAAAAAGAAATAGAAAATAAAAATCGTATGTACACTTGATTCTTTTTTTTTTTTTTTTTTAAATCATAAACACACCCCCAAACTTATTTGTTTTGTATAATTTAAGGGGTGTGTGAAAAACGAATGTACGCACGAGGATTCACACCATGTTTCCTCCTCGCAGTAATTGGACTACTCGCAAGTGTACGAGGTCTAATTTTAATATAATGGATCTTTTAGGATCGGATATCGTTCCACTGGAACGGCAGGTAATTCGGTTGAGTATTGTGATTTCAATAGTTTCATATTATCTCGACTAATCAAATTTTGTTTGTTTTCTAATTACTATACTAAGATAAATGACAACTATAAAGTTAGTTTTAATTACACTAATTACTTAGGTATAAATCTCTTTCATATAATGCATAATCGATTTCATTTAGTTAGCTATAACGGTTTTTATCTAATCCGACAACCTTTGTATCAATAACTCATCCGCTACCTCTCCCGAGTGTAAAATGAGGAATTACACGACTTTGTGTCAACGAAGAAGTCCCCTTCAACACTTTAACGACCCTAGGTCGCATGAGTTTTGAGCCAACGTCATGGGTTGCATACGTTCTAACGCCCTCCCGGGTCGTTAGAACGTCACGTTGTATTTACCCTAGTCTGAATCCGGGGTTACCTCTCCCGAGTGTCAAACCCCGTATTCTCGGTTTATCAATACAATCATAAAATCAAGAATAACGATAAACATAATCGGATTTAGACAAACAACACGTTAAAGTAACATAAATTTACTCAACTAAACGGTTACATGATTTTGACTACACTTAATTAACATTTAACTACTACTACAAGATCTTAGCCATATACCATACAAAATAAGAGGGATTCAACATTCTTAGATATGAAAAAGTGATTACAAAGAATAAAACAAGAGAGAAACGATCAAATCTAGAAGTGAAACGGTTCACTGTCACTAATGATCGATCTGCAAGTTATCCTTCTTTATCCGAATGATGAACCTCCTTCTTGATCTTCAAAATATAGCTTAAGAGCTTTCTTCTAGGGTTAGGGTTCTTTAACAACAATTTTCAGACGTGGCCAAGGGGTATTTATAAGCCTAGGGGTTCAAAAATATCTAAACAGATATATTGACATGTTGTGCGATTTTCGCCTAAGCGATAGAAACTTCGCTTAGGCGGAATTTAAGTCGGTTAGAAACTTTCGCTTAGGCGGAGGACTAACTTCTTGGCTCCTTATCTTTCTGACGGAATTTCGCCTAGGCGGTAGCTACTTCGCCTAGGCGGATTTACAGCAGTGCAGCTCTATCCAGCAGTTCAGTTCATCCAACGTTCTAATGGATTTCCGTCTCGGCGGTGGAAACTTCGCCTAGGCGGATTCAATACTTCAGCCCTTGCAACTTTCGGATGGATTTCCGCCTAGGCGGTGGAAAATTCGCCTAGGCAGATTTCAAATCTTCAGCATTGCAACATTCTGATGAATTTTCGCCTAGGCGGTGGAAACTTTGCCTAGGCGAAATTGCTCTGTTATTTGAAACCTCCTTTTTTCATCTTTTTGGCTATCCTTTTCGCACCATTTCGCTCGGTTTGTCGATTATTTACTTCCTTGCTCCTAACGAATAAAAACAGCTAAAACGATATTCAAACTTTAATAAAATACTCGAAAACTGGCAAATTCGGTTTAGAATTGGATAGGTATTTTACACCTATCAAATACCCCCAAACTTGGAATTTTGCTAGTCCTCGAGCAAAACACCTTAATGCTAAATAACACTAACTACACTAATTAGCTACATCCTAAACTACAGATACGTAATCGTTAACAATTAAGAAGTACACACCTGTGAGATGTAAGTTTAGTCAAAGAAACCATGCTATTCTACCCTCAACAACCCGTAATCAGATCTGGTTAAGGAATAACACACACCACGTGGTGTTCCAGAATTTCAACACTCAATATCAGTTCAAATCATTTTAGATCCTATTGAAATGTGTGTGTGTGAGAACTCGGATATATAACAAATCAAATGTCGGATTGGATTTTTCAATGAATAAGGTCATGACTTAAACTTGTTAAAACATTCAGGAAAGCCATATGCTTGATTGGGCTCAACTATCCACTAATATAGGTTCGGACATTCACCGAGATCAATAGGGCTTGGTTAGGCTTTGGAGAACGGCCAAGGGTATTGTAGAAATAGAAACTTGTTATAAGTTTAACGATACCTGAGGTACAAACGCTTGTCGCTAAATCTCTCTCATGACTCCCTTATCTTTGAAGATATTACCCTGAACAAGATTTAGTAAACTTGTATTCACTTGTCAAAACAATCGAATTTAAACACTATATTCACCTAGGGTTTTTTTTTTTTTTTTGTTTCTGTTTTTTTTTTTTTTTTTTTTTTTTTTTTTTTTTTTTTTTTTTTTTTTTTTTTAACTACACCCCCAAACTTATTCAATTTTATACAATTTTAGGGGTGTTTAGATACAACTATAGGATTGACAAGTGAATACTCTTATACTTAACCAAAAATATTGAAACCCCGATTGCCCGCTTCAAGTTAGTATAATCTAATGCTACTTGTTTTCACTCAATTTTCACTTTTATTCCTTGGGACAATGGTTTTGAAAGATTTACTTGGTTAAAGTATAGAAACAAGTTTAGAAAACAAAAAATTTTATAGCTTCGATAGGAGAACGAGGGAATAACTTTTCAGGTTAGTTTTAAACGGTTCAAGCAATGAAAATGAAGGCTTATATCATGCCTCTGGAATTACCTTACCTATAATTTCGCCTCAAGCCTCCCCCAGTCAAGTTCTAGATTCCTCATTTCTGTTATGAACTTATTACTGAATAATCGACGTCCAATCGTTCAATTAATTATACAACGAGTTTATGCAATCGTGCGATTTTAGGATCAAAATAATTTTTACCTAATCGACATGCTAAGCATACAAAACACACGTGAATAGCATTACCCCCGACCTTAAAACACAATTTAGGGGGTAATTTTCATCATCGGGACATGGTTCGGACGAACTCAAAAACTCAGTATGCTTGTACAACTCAATTCATTAACAATTCTACTCTAATTCTACAATCTAATATTACCAATGCTAATTATCCTTACACATGCATAGCTAAACATTACACATGTATAACAAAAAGAATTTCAAAATTTACAAAAATTTTAACATTAATAAATAAATTTGTACACAAAAAGAATTTTTGTCCCCTTTACATCAAAAAAATTTCATCCTTCTTCTCCCCCCAAGAAAAAAAACAAAAACTACATGCATTGCAGGTCATACTCCCCCCAAACTTGAACGAGGCAGTGTCCCCACTGCCTAAGCAGCGAACCCAATAGCAAAATAGAAAAATATGTATTGAAACTGGGGCGGACACATACCTAGGAGGGAAGACATAAAAGTCTAACCTCCTACCGTTCATTGTGGAGGAGATGGCGGTGGCGACTCATCCGGCTCGGAAGGCGGCACGGGCGTATAACGCACCATGTTGATTCCAAGATGCTCGAATATGACTCGTTGGTTTTGATCTTGTTGCCGGATGTAGGACTCCATGTAGTTCTCCATCTGAGCCAAATTAGTTGAAGTTGGCTCACATTGGACTGGAGACTACGGACATCTCTTGAGATTTGGGTGATCTGGCCTCGGTTGGTTGTAGGCGTTGGTGGTTCCGAAGGACCGACTTCTTCCTCTTCTTGACCCTCCTCTCCTTCACCTGGTCCGCCTTTCCATAACCTGTTAATCATTGCTAGATCAAGTGGCTTTACAGGAGGAAAGGGGCTTGTGGACGTGATTCGAACTCCGGCTCGTTGAAAGAGCGCAGTGAGGAAGGAAGGAAAAGGAAGGCCACCCTTCTTCGTCCTGGCAGTATGAAGTATGGAATAATAAATGTGCCAGTCGACGTTTACGGGTGTCCCTCTATCGATGCCGTAGAGCATGCACGCTATCTCCTTGGACACATCAGACACATGGGTGGTCGAGAGCAGATTGGTGCAGATAAATGAAAACCAAATCTTTGGGATCGGTTTCAGAAACCGCGACTTGAAGATTGCTTGGCCCTGACATGTGTTGGTCCACTGTGCGTTTCCTATCGTCAAGGCTTGAATCACCACACTCATTGTCGGTGAGGCGGCATCGGATAAATCTCTTGAAGCTTCAGGCCCCGTCAACCCTAGCAATTCATTAAAATGATCGGCACTGAACAAGATGAGAATGTTTTGGACCCGTGTTTGAAACCCTGTGGCCTCTGCGATGTTTGCATAAAATTCTCGAACAAGGGACAACTCTCCTATTGGAGGTGGAGCACAGAACTGTTCCCATCGTCTTTATACGATAACAGTTCTGATTTCTTCAGGAATATCATTTAAAGGCCCAAATCCTCTTTGACGGATGCCTGGCCGCTTACTCTCATGCTCTTTATACCAATCCTCAGCTTGCTTAGAAACAAATTTAAGGGAATTGAAGTCCGAAGCAGACAGAGGTTCGTCTGTTCTTGGGTGCTTGGCAGCCCTGCGCTTTGGCATTTTCCCTGAAAATTAAAATCACAACACCAACGACAATAATAACAATAAAACAAGTAATTCAAACCCTAGTCAGCAAACCAAAGCCAATCAATACAAAACTCACAAGATATCCCACCAACCATAACCAAATCACATTTTTGTCGCAATGTAGCGCAAACTACATGATTCACATTGTATATCAACACAAAAATATGATAGGGTTTATCATTTAGCATTCCTCAATCCCAAATAGCATGAAAACCGCAACTTAGGGTTTAAAAGAGTTTAGGGTTCCAATCAAATCCAATGTTTTGTTGAAATAAATGAGCAACTGAAGCAAATAATTCAACAACTAAGGGAAGAATAGGATCATGGACACTTAATTGTTGAAAAATTTAATCAAATCAATGGAGAATGATGATTTCGCACTGTTTCACCCTTCGAACCCTAATTTTCGAGAATGGGCAGAGGAATTCCTCGTTTGGACGAAGATTCTTGGTGAAAATCCAAGTTTTTAGCACTATAGAATGAATCTTTAACGGGAGGAAGGAATTTGGGATGGTGAAATTGAGAGGTTTCTTGAAATTTTTAGGAGGGAAATACCGTTTGCGAAGTGGACTGTGTGTTTTAAAAAACAGAGTTCGCATATATTCGCCTAGGCGGTGGTTTTACCGCTTAGGCGGATTAGCGCCTTTTTCTTTTTAAAAACTTTCTGGTGTAAATCCGCTTAGGCGGTGGTTTTTCCATCGGGGCGAGTTTACACCAGTGTGAAACCCTGATTTGGTTGTAAATCCGCTTAGGCGGTAGGTTTTCCGCCGGGGTGAGTTTACACCAGTGTGAAAGTTCAGCTTTTCTTCAATTTTCCGCCTAGGCGGTAGTTTTACCGCCTGGGCAAACTTACGGATGTCTAAAAATGCTGACTTTTTCTGTCCAATTTTCGCCTAGGCAGTGGTTTTTTCCGCCTGGGCGAAATTACGCCAGAATGTTTTCTCAGCTTTTCTGTCCAATTTTTGCCTAGGCGGTGGTTTTACTGCTTAGGCGAATTTTTGCCAGTGTGGACTTAAGCTAGATTCCTTCAGGTTTTCACATTGTTTCTCTACACCTCTTATTTCCTCTTCAATCCTCAAATTAGTTTTAGTGTGCAAATCAATCCTAAGTATCTAGCCTCATCAATTCACCACAAAAAAATTAGTATTACGAGATCAATACGATCTTCAAAAAGGTATTTAAACAAAAGTTGGGAATATTCGTTACCCTCGATGTCATATCAAAAGATGTTGCTTGGTTTTACGTCCCTAGCATGGACGTTTATGAATTCCGGCTCTATCCTTTAACGAGGGAGACGTTCTCCACAACTCGCTCTTCATCCTTGAAGTAATGCTTGATCCGCTCCCCGTTGACTCGAAAAGTTCGTCCGTCTTCGGCTTCTAGCTCGATAGCTCCAAATGGATAGATATGCTTGATCCGGAACGGTCTAGACCACCGGTACTTCAACTATCCGGGAAAGAGCCTCAGCCTTGAGTTAAACAATAGGACTTGTTGGCCCGGACTGAACTCCCTCCGGACTATCATTTTGTTATGCCACCTCTTCGTTTTATCTTTGTAGAGCTTGGCATTCTCATAAGCCTCGTGCCGGAATTCTTCCATTTCATTGAGTTGCGCACCAGAAGCTTTTATGTCAAAATTGAGTTTCTTAATCGCCTATAATACACGGTGCTCTAATTCAATGGGCAAATGGCAAGCTTTCCCAAACACCAATTGATACGATGGCATGCCGATCGGTGTCTTAAAAGCCGTGCGATACGCCCATAAAGCATCATCAAGCTTCACCTCCCAATATTTACGATTTGTATGAACCGTCTTTTCCAAAATTAGCTTGATTTCTTAGTTTGAAACTTCCGCTTGGCCATTTGTCTGTGGGTGGTATGGTAGCGCCACCTTGTGCCTCACTCCATACTTTGCCAACAAGGCATTGAGCATTTTGTTGCAGAAGTGGGTCCCCTCATCACTGATTAAGGCTCGAGGTGTCTCGAACCGTGTCATAACATTATGTTGAAGGAACTTTAACACCACTTTGGCATCATTGGTAGGTATTGCCACGGCCTCGACCCATTTGGACACATAATCCACCGCTAGCAGAATATACTCCTTACCAAATGAGGGCGGAAATGGCCCCATGAAATCCAAGCCCCACATGTCAAACAACTCAAGCTCAAGAATTGACGTCAGTGGCAATTCATGCCTCCTTGATATGTTACCCACCCTTTGACATCTATCACAGGTTTTTACAAACGTATATAAATCTTTAAACAAAGAGGGCCAGTAAAAACCTGATTGAAGTACTTTTGATGTTGTCCGAGTCACACCGAAATGGCCACCACAAGGTGATGAATGGCAATGGTAGAGAATACTAGCCATTTCCTCTTTCGGAACACATCTCCGGATCACCTGATCAGCACATTTCTTGAATAGCAATAGCTCGTCCCATAGATAATACTTAGCATCAAAAAGAAATTTCTTCCTTTGGGCTCCCGTCAACTCAGGTGGTAACACACCATATGCAAGATAATTAACAATGTCAGCATACCACAGAAGTGCATTTTCTACTGAAAAGAGTTGTTCTTCAGGGAACACTTCCGTGATATTAGACTCGTCACCAACGTCTTCTTGGATCAACCTTGACAAATGGTCGGCAACAACGTTCTCACTCCCCTTTTTGTCCCTTATCTCCGCATCAAACTCTTGTAATAAGAGAATCCACCTTATCAACCTTGGCTTGGCATCTTTCTTTGCAAATAAGTACCAGATAGCCACGTGATCTGTGTAGATGATTACTTTTGACCCAATGATATATGAACAGAACTTATCACAAGCAAAGACCACCGCTAGCATTTCTTTCTCACCACTAGCATAGTCACTTGCATCGCACATTATCTCAAATGGAATTTCCCAATCCGGAGCGACCATTATTGGAGCCGTGATCAACTTCTCCTTTATCGCCTTAAACGCCTCCATGCAAGCTTCATTGAATTTAAACGAAGTATCCTTCTCAAGAAGGTGACATAACGGCTTCACCGTCTTCGAGAAATCCTTAATAAAGCACCGGTAAAAGCCGGCATGCCCCAAGAAACTTCGAACTCCTTTCACATTTATTGGTGGCGAAAGCTTCTCAATCGTTTCTATCTTTTCTCGGTCCACCTCAAGCCCCTTGAAAGAGACTCGATGACCTATGACGATCCCCTCTTTAACCATAAAGTGGCACTTCTCCCAATTTAGAACCAAAATCTTCTCTTCACATCGATCAAGAACAAGCGCCAGATTGTA
This sequence comes from Eucommia ulmoides, assembly GCA_016647705.1. Classification (NCBI taxonomy): domain Eukaryota; kingdom Viridiplantae; phylum Streptophyta; class Magnoliopsida; order Garryales; family Eucommiaceae; genus Eucommia; species Eucommia ulmoides. The sequence continues at coordinate 23,408,461 of CM028331.1, forward strand.
GAGACAGTGATCAAAGGATGATCCAAAGACTGAGAAGTCATCTATAAAGATTTCCATTTTCTCCTCTACCATATCAGAAAATATCGCCATCATACACCGTTGGAAAGTTGCTGGTGCATTGCAAAGGCCAAACGGCATACGTCGATAAGCAAACATTCCATACGGGCATGTGAAAGTTGTCTTCTCATGGTCCTTCGGTGCAATGGCTATTTGATTGTAACCGGAATAGCCATCAAGGAAGCAGTAGTACTCATAACCGGCTAAATGATCTAGCATTTGGTCAATGAAAGGAAGAGGAAAATGATCTTTCATCGTTGCCTTATTTAATCTCCTATAATCAATACATACACGCCATCCTGTGATGGTCCGTGTCGGAATAAGATTATCCTTCTCATTCTTTACTACTGTCATACCTCCTTTATTTGGCACCACTTGCACCGGGCTCACCCACTCACTATCGGATATAGCGTATATAATTCTCGCATTCAAAAGCTTCAACACCTCCGCTCTCACCACTTCCTTCATAACCAGATTTAGCCACCGTTGATGTTTAATGGAGAGTTTGAACGTATCCTCCATCAAAATCTTATGCATGCATACCGACGGACTAATTTCCTTGATATCCGAAATAGACCAAGCAAAAACGGATCGGTGCCTCTTCAAGATTCTCAGCAACTTACTCTCCTCTTCTTCCATCAGAGTTGATGAAATTATAACCGGACCAGTCAAATTCTCTCCCAAAAAGATATACCGAAGGTGTTCCGGTAATTGCTTGAGTAATAACCCACCGTGAGGTGGATTTGATTTCTTGGGAGAGTCTTCAACTTCTTCAATCTACGCCACATGAATAGGACAATCTACATCTTTCGGTTGAGCGTCTAGAGCTAGCACGTATTCCACAACATCAAGGTTCGTGGTAGAGCTTTCCTCACCAAGATCCCCCATATATGTCCATGCTATATGAGATTTTCTAAAAGTCATGTTTAAAATATGCGAAATATCTTATATCAATCTATGACTTGTTTATCCTTGAATCATTTATTAATTTGCATAATCTCTAAATATATATATATATATATATATATATATATATATATATATATATATATATATATAGCATGAGTTATTTGTTATTGATTATTGTTGAAAGATGGAGTTGAAATTTTTGGGAAATAAGTATGCATTACATTGATAGCTTCATAAACTATCATTGAGAGATGTTTCATATCTTAGTACTTCAAAGATTATATTTTTCTCCTTAAAATGAATTAATTTGTTTACACTTATATAGTGGGAGATTGCATGTTAAAAATGATATTTTTGGTGTGGATTTTGATGGAATGACGACTTGATATTTATCTATAAAAATGATCCACATAGTGTTGATGTTTTGTGCTTAAAAGTAAATTTATTAAAATGAGTTTTGATTTTTAAAGATTGATTCAATGTGATTTTATTATATGATTGCTTAGAGTGAATTATCTATGTGTTCCCCCCTCCCTAAATTTTGTTTTTGAAGATGACGAAGGGGGAGAAAGTAGTGATATTTTATTAAGAGGGAGTATGTTTAAATTTGTGCTTTATTATTGAGTATTTTTAATTTATGCTTTATTGATAATATTTTCATTCTTATGCTTATATGAGTTAAAAGAATCCGTCCTCAGATTCAGGGGAAATGTGGTTATATTTTTATTTTTAAAAAAATATCAAAGTTGATTGTCATTATAAAGAAGGGGGAGATTATTGATCCAAAGATTTTGATGAACAATTAAGTATTGATGTTTTGGTGGAACTAATATTTTAATTTAGTGTTTCAGTTTTAAATTTTCAGTGATAAAGATAAAAAATTAAATGAATGTTAAATGATGATATTGAAGATATTGAAGAATTAAGAGTTTGAAGAAATTAAAGAAAACAAACTCAGGTGAAGTTTAACTCTTAATATCCTAATTAGGAACACACATATGACACAAAATGTATTTTATTATTTATGTGTGTTTTGATTAAATGAAATTATTTACTCCTATGTGATTTGAAAAGAAATATTTTAAATGACTAAAATAGAATATAAGAATATTAGTAGAGCTAATTTAGATGAGAAAATGGTTAAAGAGGCGAAAACGTAAAAGAAAATAAGTTAAAAACGTGTTTAGAGAAAAGATCGAGAAGATATCAGTTGATTGATAAGTCGACCGGATCAAGCAGCTAAAAGATCCTGTATCTCTAAGTCGACCTATAGGTCGACCAGCCAAGAAGGCTGAACTCTCTAAATCTACAAGTCGACCGACAAGTCGACCGGTGAAGTAAAAGCAAACTCCCTAAATCTACAGTTCGATAGGCAGGTTAACCGATGAACGCCTTGGCTACAACCCAAATCTACCAGTCGACTGGTCGATCAACCGAACGCACTGTTTCAAAATATTGTTTTATTTGAGATTATATCCAAAAGTAGCCATTTTTTGTTGGGATTTGAGAGAGATTTCAGGGATATTTTCTATATTTAATATATGGTTAACATATTAATATAGTTCATTGAATATTAATGTTTCTCAATTTGATATTTAAAATTAATTCTGTTCTTATTAATTGAGATTGATAAATATTTGAAGGGTTTAATTGAAAGATTTGAAAGCTATTTTTAAATGAATTGAACCTAAATGAAGTCATTATAATATAAAGGGTCTATAAGTGCTATTAATTATCATGACACATGTAAACTAACCGTTAGAAGGCTGATTTCGTATTCCTATACAAAGACCTGTGAATTTCTTATATCGAAAACGAGAGAGAATTAATCAATATCAAGAGAGTTGTTCTAAGAGTTATTATATTAAAATATTGTGAGCTTTTCTAAGAGACGATCTTGAAGATCAATTGCTATTATTCTTTGCTGTTACCAGATTTGAAGTTATATCGTTCTAATCATTCTTTCTGTGGATTGTGGGTGAGAGTTTTCCAATTATATTCTTTCATTGCATTATCTAATTATTGTTTGGTAATTAATCTTAGAAATTGTTTCTGATTTTTGAAGAAAATATTTTTATAAACAATTTATTGAATCAAATTACGTGCTTCAATTTGCTACCCATATCGTAGTCAAAATCAGATTTTTCTATCTCACGTTTTTTTATCACTAGTTGGGATATTAATTGAGTTATTATTTATCTGGGATGGTAGAAGCTCCGAGTGAGATTTCTTGTTTATCATTTTTTTGGTGAGTAGTGTGACGGGTTAAATACTATTGGGGGTATTTAATCAAGGGTAGCTGGGTTTCAGTCTCTTCCTGTAAAGAGATTGAGGTAGTGATTCTTCCTGAATAGAATTGCGATTTGAGTGATTTGTAAAGATTCCATCTTTACTTGGGAAAATGATAGTTGGAGTGTTTTGTGAGATTTTAATTTTTGAGCCTTAGTGTTAAAAAGAATTAGGTTATTCTTTATCTTGTAAAAAGTAGAGGTTCTTCCTTAATTTGGAAAAATGATTTTATAAAGGTTGATTCTAAGCTTGTAAAATAATCGGTGTGTAGGTTTGGTTCCTACCTTTAAAGGGATCTTGAGAATTAGTGGATGCGAATCTCCGTGGGGCTCGGAAGATTGGACTGGCCAAGAGTAGATTGGTGAACCATGATATATCTTGGTATGCTACAATATTTGATTTGTTTATTTTTGTTATTTAGTATGCACTTAGTTGATTATATTATTCCGCTGTGATATAAAGATAATAATTAATTTAGGATTAAAATTAATTATTTGATTTATTGAATTTTATTCTGATAATTTTTTAATTATCCAATTCATCCCCCATCTTGGATATTCTACTGGGCTAACATAAGACTTTTGATGTTTTGCATGAACACTTCTTCTAGCCTCATATGAAATGAGAAGTAGAGAGAATTTGTGAGAAGTGTATTGTTTGTAGGTAAGTTAAGTCTAAGGTTAAGCGTCATGGGTTGTATACTTCTTTGCCTATACTTACTGAACCTTGAATTGATATTTCTATGGATTTTGTATTAGATTTACCTAAGTAAAAAAAGGTCGAGATTCTATATATGTGGTTGTAGATAGGTTTTCTAAGATGACTCATTTTATTCCATGTCATAAAATCCATGATGCATTACATATTATTGATTTGTTCTTCAAGGAAATAGTTAGATTGCATGGCATGCCCAAGACAATTATTTCAGACAAAAATGTTGAGTTCTTAAGCTATTTTTGGAAGACTTTGTGGGGTAAACTCGGAACTAAACTTTTGTTTTCTACTACTTGTCACCCATAAACTGATGGTCAAACCGAAGTAGTTAATAAGACTTTATCTTCTTTATTGCGTGCTATAATACAAAAGAATTTAAAAACATGGAAAGATTATTTGCTGCATGTAGAGTTTGCATATAATAGGAGTGTGTATTCTGCAACTAAGTTTTCACTGTTTGAAATTATTTATGGTTTTAATCCATTGACTCATTTGGATTTAACTTCTTTACCGATGAATGAGCGTGTGAACTTAGATGGGAAGAAGAAGGCTGATTTTATTAAGCAGATCCATGAAAAGGCCCAACAAAACATTGAGATGAGGATTGAACAATATGCCAACCAAGCTAATAAGAGGCAAAAGAAGGTTGTGTTTAAGTCTGGTGATTAGGTTTGGTTGCATATGAGGAAGGAACGGTTTCCCCAACAAAGGCGTTCTAAGTTACTTCCAAAGGGAGATGGTTATTTTCAAGTGATGGAACGAATCAATGACAACGCCTACAAATTAGACCTTCCGGGTGAGCTTAATGTAAGTGCTACTTTTAATGTGACTGACTTGTCTTCGTTTGGTGTAGGTGAAGATTTGAGGACAAATCTTTTTCATGAGAGAATGAATTATGAGAATATCAACTACAACAAGAGATCTATTACATGTTCCAGTTGACTCAATGACAATGACAATGACAATGGTTAAAAGATTCAAAGAAACATTTATTGGGTTTGGGCGAGTCTACAATGGTTAAGCCCAAATTAAACCCATCGGACAATCAAGTCCTCGTCCACTTCATCAAGGCAAATAAATGGGCTTAAAGCGTAAACTTGAACGGGCCGAGGATGAGACCCGTGAATTTTATTTTTTTTATTTTATTCTTTTAAGTATTTTAATTCTTTTTAAGCTGATTTGTAAGGCTTGATTGCTAAGTAATCTTTTCATTTTCCAAGTAAGAATGTAAGACAAGTTAGGAAATTTCCTTATTCTTCATTTAGTATTAGATATTAGGGTTTCCTTTTTCTTTCATGTAGGCTTGCGAAATATCCAAGACATATTAGAGTTTCTTTCTTGTTCTCTTGACCGCCTATTTAAGAGGCTTTGTGGATCTACGAATTACATACTATTTTTTTTTTATTAATACAATTGTAAGAATTTTCTCTTAAGTTCTTTAGAGAACTTTTCATAAAATTATCAAGAATTTCTTGTGACGTTTAAACTTTATATTTTTTGTTTGTGATTCGTTATAATAATTGGGTCAAGATCATTACTTATACCGTTGGTTCGCGTTTCGTTCATAAACGTTGGGTCAAGATAAATCTATCATAAATTCTGTATTTTGGTGTTCTTGTCTTTTCGTTTATAAATCTGATTTAATTCAATCCTCACGAAGAAACGCTAAATTGATTTTGGGTCTTACTAATCCTTGGTGAGGTTCGAATCACGGTTACCATCCGTCTATGTTGGATAGTAATACACTCTCCAGGTATGATCTTACAATCCTTATATATTAAACAATCTTTCATTCTAATAAGGACAAAGTTTATTTGGCTATTCATCTGTCCACTCTTAAATGTGATAAGATACTCATCTCTCTTCTTATTAATGTTATTTTAATTATTAAAATCCCTTGGTTTGGAAATAACATATGTTTCGAAGAAATTTGAAAATCTCATTTTCTCTATTTGAAATTCTATTCTACAATTTGATGAATTTAACAAATTCTTTTTTAGTGACACTTAAATAACTTTTTTTTAAAAAAATAATATATAAAATTCTTTAAAAGTAAAATTCCTCTTTAAATTACCATATCCAAACACAAATAAATTATAATTCTTTTATCTTTAATTTTAGTGCCCGGTTGATGTTCCGTTTGTCTGAAAGTTTGCTCATAGGTCGGGTCCACAGACGACGGATAAACGAACTTGTGAAACGGCCGAAGTTTCAGTGGCTGAATTGAACACCCACTAACCTCAAATGGCATCGCTTCTGCTTCCCGTTTTTCGACCTCCCTCCGTACTCTATTCCAGTCTTTTTTCATTCACAAATCGCCATAACTTCCCATCTCTTAAACCTTCCTTGTACAGGAAACCCCTCAATTCTCAATCTCTCATCACAGTGTCGTTTGCGCTCACAGAAACAGATTCTCCCAAAGCCCTAGAACCAGACCCCCAATCCCTTCTTCGCGAACTCGCGGTGAGCATCTGATATTATCGACTCCCAACCCAATTACATACATACGTTTATATTAATTGTGTTTTTATGGTAAATCTCCTATTTTAACTTTAATTTTGAAAAAGTCCTACGTGTAATTTTAGTCCCACGCAATAAAAAAAGATAAAAAACTCAATACACGTGCTGCAGTCTTATGAGTTATGTGTATCTAATTTGTGTGTAAAATATTTATTAGATATACATGTTAATTTGTAACCTAATATTACACAGGTTACACTCGCTATTTGGGACTAATAATAATTCATACCAATAATTGTGTTTTTTTTGGTATGAACTTTATGTTTCTTTTGCAGAATAGTTTTGCTCTACCACCAGATTACTTCTCAAAATTGCCTCGCGATCTTCGTCTAGAGGTAAGTTTATTTATCAACCTTGTATCAAGTTTATTATATGATTAGCTTGAGCTAGTTATCGTTATTGTTATATTTATTTGGTCAATTTACTCAACAAACTCCACGCACTTTTATCGAAATTTCAATCAATTCCTCTTTATATTATAAACCAGAACTGTAGGTTCCACATAATAATTTTTGTCAATAGGACCCTCGTATCTATCAGTGGAAATGTGGCTTGTATTTTTGGTTCATATTTTGGAGAGATCTTAGCTTTTTTATTGATCTTGAACAAAAAAATGCATTTCCATTGATCATAATTACTTTGTAGAGCAACAACATTCTAATTTATAAATTAATTAATTATTTAAGGTAATTAGTTTAGTTAAAATTTGAAATTAATAATTTTAAATTGCAGGAAATTAATTTCTTATGAAAAAAAGACTAAAGCTTGCATTTAGGCACGGGTGCTTACTAATACTTTATATTGTCTCAGATAAGCCTTCGTACTATATAAATGAGCCAATGTAGCTCTCTCTTAAATCGCGGTTCAAAATTCAAGGAAATAGATGATATGGCTTCTATATGGAGTGTAAAAAATTGTATTTCTACTTTCTAGACTTGGAGTTGGGCGTACACAACCATTCCCTTGAATCTGTATTTTTCTTATACACCATGGTCCAAGCAATTTGATTTTCTTTCCCTAGGAGTTAAATGACAATCAGGTTCAAAGTACTCTTCTTATCCTCCTATGTAACATCCTCATGACTTCTTCCATTTTATTTTGAAAGCAAACGTATAAGATGGGCAACAACAACTCAATTTTTCAGAAAAGGGGGAGATTCTTTTAAAAATATCTCGGTGCACATTAGGTTTTTCTAATTTGCGCAGTTTGTTATAACGTATTCAATAGGGAATACTTAAGTGCTTTTTGTTTGTCATCATGAGCCTAATGTTGTGTTTCTCCTCATGGTGCACATTAGCTCTTTTGAGCAATGTTGGGCATATTCTATTCAAATCATTTTGTTTCTGAGCTAATTAGTGATATCGATGAACAACAACATTCAATTAGAATGATTGGAGGACTATCTAAGGATCCGTTTTTAAGGTAGTTGGTTGGTTGGCAGTGGAAAATTGTGAAAATAGAGGTTGCAAAGGTAAATTAGAAAGTGATCTTGTGGAAGGAGGATGTTCTTCACCTTAGAATTCAAGAAAGTTGAGAAACAGAGAGAAGAGGTGATGGAATGTGAGAGGATGAATCACCGGGAGGAGTGGAGAACAATGAAGGTAATATGAAGTGGAGTGATATAGCTCATAAAGGTAACAAGAGGGGGAATTCGATAAATGTAAGCTTTGTTCGTCCAGTTGTTAAGGATAATTGGATTGTTGTTGCTTCTCTAAGTGTAGTTGTTCTGGAGGGAGAGGATAAGTGGAATCGAACTTTAGATGGGCATTTTATTGACTGGAAGCTTCCTTATTGTTTTGTGGATAAGATTGATCTTTCAATATGGAAATCCTATGGATTGCAGGAAGCCTCGTTAATGATCATGGATTTTTCTTCTTTAAGTTTGGATTGGACAAGTGTGCTAGTGTATGGGCCATAGTTGTTTGCAGGGATGACTTTGGTTCTTTCTAAGAGGAGTATTGGTATGGTGTTGGTGAAAGCAGACGTCTTGTGTGTCGCTATGGGTGAAAATACATAACCTCTTGAGCATTGGAATCAAGAGGGGATGGTTCGGTCCAATTTGTTTTGCTTTTTGAATATTATTTGTTGTTTTCAAAAACACAAAATACACATATTTGTCTTTCAACAATACAACTCAAATACACTTCCACAAAACACTTGTCACAATACTCAATCTATCACAGCACCTACTTTTAATATTATACTTCCATTGCTTTATAAATTTAATTTTAATATTTTCTCTAAAAATTCTCTATATTACACGTTTACCCAACAAGTATCGTTATTATCTCTCTTTTTCAACATCTTATTTCAATGAATCATGTCAATTATACTTTTTAATTTTTCTACCCATTATTAATAAATATTTTTTCATAACCTTTTTAATATCTCTCTCTCTCTCTTTATGTGTGTTCCTAATTGTGTATATATTGATCTTATGGGGGTTGGTTGGGGGGATCTGCTGCAATATGTATGCCTCATATGTATCTGCCCTGACACCTTTTAATGGTGTTAGATATACATAGCAAAATGTTTGATTTGGTGGTGAGTATGATGCCAAACGGTATTGAGTAGGGTGGTGGTGTTGACTGGGAAAGGGAGACTTGGGGTGCAGTGGTCTTGGGGTGGTTAAAGAGCAAAATTAGAATAATGTGCAATAATTGAAAGTAAAAATGGAATGAAAGTCCAATTGGACACAATATTTAAATTTCAATGATTTGATTGGGTAAAATGAAACTTTAGGACCAACCGTCAATCAAAAAACATTAGATATATATCTACAAGAACTCTACCACAAAACCACAAAAAAATCCAAATATGGCCGACAACTGTTGCAAGACGAACTCTGAAGCTAAACCACGCCCCAACTCTAGTTAACATTAGTTTGGACCAACCTCTGCCTGAGTCACCTGAGATAAAATATTTTATCAGTGTACTGTCTTCATAATATAAAAACAGTTTATGGAGTACATCTATCAGAATGTACTTTCCAAATAAGAATATAGCCACACACTGAGCAATATAAAAATCTCACAAATATAATAATGAAATAACTGAATTTGAATCATCTGGTCATTTTTATTTTCATATAATAAAGTACCACACAAGTATTGCCATACTAGTCAGAGAATTGTTTCCTCACGATTAAGAGTTATGATGGTACCGTAATCTGTACATTTATGCAGTCTAAGGTTGTTAGTGTCAGAATCATTCAATATCTCCAATAATAAGAGCACACACGTGGTATGAATCACCATATCATACTGATAGTCAACAAATATGTCACACAACCTGTAGGACTGCCCTCCTATCAGGTTACACAATCCTGCAGGACTACCCTCCTGTCTAGTCACACACCATCCCGCAGGATTACCCACCTATCGGGACATGCTATGCATAACAGGATTAATAATGAAACCAATTTTACATTTAAAGTTTACTTGATCCATTTAACGTTATAATACTATCCATTTTAATAAATAATTTCTCATATTTAATAAAATAGAATTTGATAATTATATAGAATAATACACTCATCTCGATATTTGTACGACCGACTCATTACTGTTGAAAAACTTGTGTCGACGGGGTTGTTTGGGAACCTAACATACGACAGGGTCTAACACAAAAAAAATTCTAAATAAATTAAATATGAAATGAAATACAAAATAATTAAATAAATGCATTATTTCTCAATCTCAAAATAATATCTTCGCCAACTTATATGAAATTATACAAAATTTTCATTTTTTTAATTCATTTAATTAGATAAATAAAATAATTAAATGACTAGAATCTATAATATTCGTTAATTGATAATTCTATTTATCGAAAGAAAATAGTTAACCAATTAGAAATTAAAATACTAATAGTTTGGTAATTAAAATTATCTATTTTAAATCCTGTATTTTTTTTATTTAGAAGGAAAATAATAATAATAATTGATTGTCATTCAATACTTATACACTATACATATTCCCCTAGGAAGCACGGACATGCGACACGGACACGGCGACACCACAATTTTTCAAAAACCCCAACACGGACATGGAATGAACACATCAATAAATAAATATATGATTTTATATATATATTAGCCTAATTAAGTAAATTCATTCAACAAAAACCATTAAACTAAAGAGTTGAACTTAATGGTTAAATAGAACTACATTTCGCAAGTAAACATGCCAAAGCAATCTATATAAGAGGCTTCACATGCTAAATGTCAGCCTGAGTCACTATGTTGATGTGTACTCTTAAAAAGAGATGAGTCAGATCATATAATCAAAAAGTAGGGAATTATCTGCCTTGACAGATTTCAGCAAAACAGTAGAGGAAACAAAATAAATTAAGAAGAAAAAAAATCATCGATTGAGCTTAATTTGTAAGGGAAACAACATGAAAAAAGATGCAGCTATACATGGAATCACCAATTTAGGGGGAAAAACGAAAGTATTGATCGAGTAACCTGGGATCGAAACAACTAAAAAATAGAGCAGTTAACAATTTAAAATAGAGAAAAAGAGAGAGAGAAACTTGGGTTTGAACTTGGAACGAAATAGAGAGGAGAGAGAGAAAACTGGAATTTCAGCGAAGTCTTCGGATGCATTGTTTCACAAGGAGGAGGCTGGAGGCTACTTCTATTGATTTCTTAGACCTTTAGGGTTATGAAATGTTATATTGCAAAAAGCACCCCTTAAATAATAATAATTAGAGTAAGGTAATAAAAAATTACAAATGTAACCCCTCAAAAAAACAAAACAAAAACACAACACATGCTTTTGAAGTGTTCAACACGTTTACCTCGCATGTTGGCGCCGCGTCAGAATTTATTAAAAAAAAGAAAAAAAAAACCGACACGTTCTGACACGTGTTGGAGGCATATCGATGTCCGACGCGTGTCAGACACCGTCACTCAGTCTCCGACGGAGTGTCGGTGTTTGCTAGATATTCCCTAAAATGAAACGTTTAGTTAACTAAAGTAGCTTTAAATATCAATCTATACACATAAACACACTAATTATTAACTAAAACCGTTTTTTTCTTTTCCTTTTTATTAGGAAATTCAAACATATGATCACGTGTGTGTGTGTGAGTACTATGCTTTCCATACATACATACACAAATCATGATCTATGCATATACACCCAAAAAGAAACAAGAGGACAAGTACCTTCCAGCAAGAAGAAAACGAGTGGCGAGGGATGGAGCCTGGGTAAGAGAAAGCGATTTGGGATTTTTTTTTTTGGCTTATATATAAATATACAAACACACACGTACATACAAACAAAATTGAGAATACATATAAGTGACCACCGCCTCCCTTTTTCATATTTTTTAAGCCTTATCTGCAACATCATAGATACACACACACACTTATATTTATTATAATTTTTTATAAGAAAATTATGCAGAACCCCCACTAAAATAAAGAAAATATTAATTATACCCCAAAATTCTTAAAATTAGATTTTCAATAACATAGTGATCCCCAAAAGTTTTTAATTGAAATTTAAAATAACGAAGTACACCCAATTTTTTTTCTAAATGTTATAAAATGCAAATAAAAATATGCCATATGTGAAATCGGACCTTACAAACTTGTTTCTATTAGTCTATTAGTTTACCTTTAAGGGGCAATGGTGTAAATTACTTTTGTTTATCCATTTATTTATACTTATTTGGGAATACATTTGAGATAGATTTTGCTAATTTTTTGTGTAAAATGTTGAAGCTGAACGATGCGGCTTTCGATCTTTCAAATGGGCCAGTAGTTGATGAGGTAAGTATTTCTTGTTGCTCAATCAATTACTTGCGTTAACTGTTAATAGTTATATAGGAAAATGATTTATTACAGATGAGTCTTTCTTGAAATCAAACCACCATATATTGATCATAATATGGAGCCAACCAATTGATCTGTTTTGCATGTTGTTACCAAACTCTGCATGTCCATCATGATTTTGTGTAGCCAAAGATTTTAAAGATGGACGATATAGAACATTTATCGGTCCCTATAGTCATGGAAATTTTGACATTTTTGAATTTGGGATTAAACAGTTCAAAAAGTCAGGTCAACGAGGTTAGATGGTTTAATCTGAAACAGTTGGTATTGATTGATAATTTGGATCTTAATATGGGTTTGTGCAATAATTTTTCCTTTGATTTAACCATCTTAGAAGGGGGGATTCTGGTTGGGAACTTCTTTCCAAAAAACTTTAATAATGCAATATGTTGGAATATTCAATATATTATTATTATTTGTATATAGGGAAAGTCAAATATGTAGATTAAGAAAGTTATTATTAGTCATTAGTTAGTTTCCTTATTTTATTCCTAATTTCTCCTATATGTAGTCTCATTTGTACAATTAGAAAAATAATACAATTGATTATTCGATTCAATTTGGCATTAGAGCTAAACTAAACCCTAGCTCCAGCCCCCCTTTTTTTCCCTTACAGCCGGAGATTCGTTGCGTCTCCTTTTAGCCGATGAACACTTGCTGGCCCTCTACAACCAACGACGAAGCCTCGCTGGTCCCTTACAGCAGTCGACGAACACTCGCCGGCCCTCTACAACCGACGACGAAGCCTTGTTGGTCCCTTACAACCACCGACAACACTCGCCGGAACCCTTACAGCCGACGACGACTTCGTCGTGGCCTCCTTACAGCCGACGACGAGCCCTTTACAGCCGACGACAAATGTTGACGGCCTTCTTACAGTCGATGACGAACGATACTAGCCACCATAACCGCTAAAATCAAAGCTTCGCCGGCCACTACTGCCGATGACAAATGTCGACGACCTTCTCACAGCCGACGAAATCGATCGCAGTTCAGGCCTTCGTCTCACGAACTTAATTCGTTGAAGGTCAATCCGACAATTCTCAACCTCTGACAATTTTTCCCCTTGCCTTCACCATGTCTTACATTACCTCGGAATCCACCCCAAGGTCCAGCCAACTCACCGAACCAAAAAATCTCCTTTCTGAATCTCACTCCATGCATATCACCTCTATTCGACTGAATGGAATCAATTTCTTGTTTGTCTCAATCGGTGTGACTATATATCTGTGGAAGAGGACGGATGGTATATCTAACTGATGATGCAAAGGAGCCTGCCATCCCAGATTCGCTGCATGCAACTTGGGATGTTGAAAACTCCATGGTTATGACGTGGCTCGTGAACTCTATGGATGAAGAAATCAGCTCCAACTACATGTGCTACCCTACGACGAAGGAACTTTGGGACAATGTCAATCAGATGTATTCTGAACTGGGAAACGAATCTCAAAAGCATGAGTTGACTCTAAAACTCCATGATATTCGTCAAGGCGAAGACAGTATCACAAAATATTTCAATTCATTGAAAAGAATATGACAGAATCAGGATATGTTCAATGATCATGAATGACATTCGACCAGGATTATAACTAGTATAAGAAGTTGGTGGATGATGATCGTGTTTTTAAGTTCCTTGTAGGACTGAAACCGAAACTTGACGAAGTTAGGGGACGGATCATTGGTCTTTAGCCTCTTCCCTCAATCGGTGAAGTTTTCTCGGAGGTCCGAAGGGAGGAGACCCGTTGGAACGTTATGCTCAACAAGCTACAAATTACTGGTCTTGCAGCTACTAAAATTGACCAGTCTGCTTTGGCTGCCGCTAATGCTAACTCTAGCAGGTTTCAACACCGAGTAAAGGAACGCCCTCGTATATGGTGCGACTACTGCAACAAGTCTCGTCATACACGGGAAACATGTTGGAAAATCCATGGGAAACCAACCAATTTGAAGAGCAACAAGTTGGGAGAAAAATTTAACCGACACTATCCTTCCGCACATGAAGTTGAGACCACTCCATTCAACAAAGAGTAGATTGATCAGTTTCTGAAATTGCTAACTCCCAATCCATCATTCGATACTCCTAATGGTTCCTTAACTCAAACAGGTAGCAACTCTAGAGTCTTTTCTTATTCCTTAAACTCAACGCCTTGGATTATCGATTTAGGTGCTTTTGACCATATGACAAGTTTTTATCATATTTTCAATACCTATTCACCATGTTCTGGTAACGAAAGAATTAGGATTGTAGACGGTAGTTTCTCACCCATTGCAGGAAAAAGCCAAATAAAAATCTCAGATAGCATTAACTTAAAAACGGTCTTTCACGTTCCTAAACGTACTTGTAACTGTTTATCTGTAAGTAAACTATTGCAAGATTCTAACTGTCATGTCATGTTCTCTGAATCTCAATGTTTATTTTAGGACCAGAGCTCGGGGAAGACGATTGGTAGTGCTAATAGGGGTGTACACGGTGCGGTTCGGCGCGGTTTTGAAGTTTTTTGGTCCCTGAACCGAGGTCCTCGGTTTCCCTATGGTGGAAACCGCTCCCTGACGGTGCGGTTTCTGTACAGAGAAACAATCGACCATGCAGTTTTTGTCATTTTCGGTGCGGTTTTCGGTTTGGGACGAGGAGGAAAAGGAACAAGAACAACCGCAATTGCAAGAAAAAAAAAAAAGCAACTGAACTATAAATGAACAAAAGGAAAAATAAAACACAAAAATTGAAAACAAGTTTCATGGCCTTCACATAACAGGTAATTGATTAACATATAGAGAAGATGAAGAAAACATACCAGATTCACTAAGGCGATGGCGGATTTGTGAGGACGAAATCGATTCTATGAAGGCGATGGACGATTTGAGGGCTGCGACGGCGATGGATGATTTGAGAGCAACGACAGCCATGGAGGATTTGAGATCTGCTGGCTACGAGCGCGCGACAACGAACGAGAGCTGCGATTTGAAGATTACGACAGCGATGGTTCATGGTTGAGGTCCTTGAGGAGCGTGGGATGAGAACGATATTTGGATCTCTGTTGTTGCTTGCGGTTGGAATGAGGAGGGAGAGTTGAGATCCTTTTGCGATCGATTTGGATCTGGAACGAAGAGTAAGGGGAGAGAAGTGGAGTTGCGAAAGGAGGAGATCGGGAAAGAAGTGAAGCGAGGCGGGTAGGGTTTTTGCACTTATGCGTTGATATATATACAAGACCCCTAAAACGATGTCGTTTTAGGGGACTCCGGTTCGGTGCGGTTTAAACCGCGGTTCAAGATCCCTAAACCCGCTAACCGAATCGGTGCTGCGGTTTTTTGCCTATAAAAAACCGATTATGGCGGTTTTTTATGCAGGGACGGTTTTTTTTCTGTTTTTTTTTTGTCGGTTTGGTTCGGTTTTTTGGTTTACCGGTTTCTTTGAACACCCAAGTGCTAGACTGGTGGATGGTCTTTATTACTTTGATGATAACTCCTTAAGGAATAAAACAACTCATGGCCCCAGTGGTATGAGTTCAACGTCTGTTCGTGATAAAATCATGCTTTGGCACCTTAGATTAGGACATCCAAGTTTTCAATATCTTAAATATTTGTTTCTGACTTTATTTAAGAATATAGATTGTTCTTCTTTTCATTGTAAAAGTTGTTTGCTTGCAAAATGTCAGCGTACTTCTTATATTTTAAAACCATATCGTGTATCAAAACTTTTCTATTTAATTCACAGCGATGTATAGGTCCCTCAAAAATCACAACACTATCTGGAAAAAAATGGTTTATGACATTTATTGATGATTACACACATTTATATTGGACATATTTGATTCGTGCAAAATCTGATGTAGAAGTTTTATTTAAAGATTTTTGCATTATGCTCGAAAACCAATTTCAAATGAAACCTAACATTCTTCGCATAGATAATGGAACAGAATATTTCACCGAATGTTTAGACAGTTTTTTTAAAACAAATGGTATTCTACATCAATCCACATATCGTGACACGCCCCAACAAAATGGCAACGCTGAACGAAAAAATAAACACTTACTTGAAGTCGCACATGCACTCATGTTTTCTATGCATATTCCAAAATATTTGTCGGGCGATGTTCTTTTAGCAGATGCATACTTAATCAATCGCATGCCTACACATATTTTAAACTACACTACACCATTTGTTAATTTCAAAACACATTTTCCAGCTTCTAGGATATCCATTGACCTGCCTCTTAAAGTATTCGGCTGCACCTCCTATGTTCATATTCCCAGCCAATTTCGATCTAAACTTGATCTTAGAGCAGAAAAATGTGTTTTCATAGGTTATGCACCAAATAAAAAAGGGTATAAGTGTTATAATCCACAAACAAAAAAAATTCATGTTAGTATGGATGTCACGTTTTTGGAAAATGTTTCTTTCTTTGATAAAAATCCCCTTCAGGGGGAGAATCTAATGGAAGGAAATTTTTGTGTCACAGATGATCTTCTCCCTACCACAGTCTTAGAAACTCTTACTCCAAATCATTCAAAAACATGTGATGAAAATATTGAAAAACAAAAAGGGATCCCTACTAGTACACTAGTACCAAGCATAATTCCCTCACGAACAGATGAAGAAATACCACGATCACGTACTGAGTTGCGGGTTTATACTCGGAGAGGTACAAAGAAGAATACAGATTGATAGGTGGAATTTATCCATTTATTTCCAAATCGAATTTGGTAGTTTTTTAGTATTTTTATAGTGTTTTAATTTGTTTTAATTAGTTTTTGTATAAATCAAGTGTTTAGGACAAAAAAGAATTAAAACGGTTGAAAATCAAGCTAATCGGTGGAACGACGGTGGAAGAACGGTGGAAAAACAAGCAAAAAGACCTTCCAGAATCTGCAGCTCCACCGTTGCAACGGTCAAAGTGCAGAGAGTTGCTGCATTTCCACCACTGCAGTGGTCAAAATGCAGAGAGTTGCTAAACTTTCTGCTTGACCACCGTTGCAGCGGTGAAACCACATTTGCAGTAGTCACCCGCCAGAAAGCCTACCGACATGCCCACCGCTGTAGCGGTCAATAGCCATCTGTTTTAGATATTTTCTAGATATTTTTGTTTGTTCCTTTTTTGTTCCCAATCGTTCCCATTATTCTAAGAACACCTAGGGAACGTTTTTGGGAGTGTTCTTGAGAGCTCCAAGACCATACCAAGCTTGAGGATCACAAATTCAAGAAGAGGAAACAAGATCGGAGCAGAAATCACGAACGCGAAATCACCTGTTCTTCAGATAACGGCTATTCTCCCTTGTTTTTCTCTTTATTTCTTAAACTCTTGTTGATAGTTGATGATGTTTAGCTCATGTATTTTTGAATATTGGGCTATGACCATGTGTAGATAAACATCTATTGTCTAGGGAGCGTTTCGATTATAAAAAAACGTTTTGTTTGATTTTTGTTTCGTTAATGGTTGTTCATGTTTATCCGATTGTGTTTACCGTTTTATTACAATCTTAATATGCTTGTTATGGTATTAAGATTGATTTTGAGAATATGGGGTTTGACATTCAGGAGAGATAACTCCGGATTCGGACTAGGGTTTAGACATAACATGACGATCTAATGACCCGGGAGGGCGTTAGAGAGTATGCAATCCGTGAGGTTGGGGCGAGACTCATGTGACCAAGTGTCGTATACATGCTCGAAGAGGGCTTCGGCGTTGACGCGAAGTCACATTCATTCACTTTACACTCGGGAGAGGTAGTGAGTGAGATTTTGATATCTAGATTGTCGGATAATGTAAATGCTGTTAATGTAAACTAAATTGACACGAACACGTTTAAATGGACGAAGTTAATCCCTAGACAATTTACTCTCTTAAACGTCAATATTAGTATATTAGGTTAATTAGTTTAATTAGTTAATTAGATTAGTATTTTATATTTATAAACAAAAACCTATTTTTTATCGCCTAAATAAAGTTAGGTTATGACAATTACGGTACTCAACGATAATCTAAACCAATCACTGTGGATACGACAATCCCTACTCTTCCCATTATACTAAAACTTGACCCGTATACTTGAGGTGAAAGTAGCGACGTAATATTCCGCTACCACAGATCAACCTACCGTTCTAGCACAAGGTCAATCTGACTTCCCAAGCAATAATCCAGCTAATCCTATCTCTCTGCCATCTCCTAATGAACTCTCTCACTCAGGTAATCCTATCTCTTTACCACCTCCTAATTAACCTTCTCATTCTAATATTCCTTTAGATCTCAATATTCCTATAGCCATCAGGAAAGAAGTCAGAACCTGTATCAATCACCTCACATCTAGATATGTATCCTACATAAAGCTTTCCAAACCTTATTGAGTCTTTACTTCTAAAGTTACTAAATTTGTTTATTCCAAGGAACATTGAGGAAGCATTAGGTGATCCAGGTTGGAAGTTCAATCTTGGAAGAGATGAATGCTCTTAAAATGAGTGGTACGTGGGAAATAATTGATTTATCAAAAGATACAAAGATAGTCGGATGTAAGTGGGTAGCACAGTCAAGTGTAAGGCAGACAGAAGCATAGAACGGTACAAAGCAAGGCTCATGGCTAAAGGATTCACACAGACATATGGGATAGACTACTAAGAAACGTTCGCTCCAATTGCTAAGATAAACTCAATTCGGATTCCATTGTCCCTAGCAGTGAATTTGATTGGCCACTACACCAATTAGATGTGAAAAATGTCTTTCTAAATAGAGATTTGGAGGAGAAAGTGTTCATGAGTTTACTACCAGACTTTGAAAGAAAGATAGGACAAGGAAAGGTGTGCAAGCTAAAGAAGTCACTTTACGGCCTAAAACAGTCTCCTAGAATGTGGTTTAAACGCTTTGGAACCACTGTAAAAGGTCATGGTTATCAACAAAGTCTAGAAGATCATACTATATTCTATAGACCTTTAACTGATGGTAAGATTGTCATTTTAATTGTCTATGTAGATGATATCATCTTAACAGAAAGTGATAGTGACGAGTTGGGAAAACTTAAAGGTAAACTTGCTGATAATTTTGAAATCAAAGACTTAGATCCGTTGAAGTATTTTTTGGAATGGAATTCACTAGATCAAAGGGAGATATATTTGTGAGTCAAAGAAAGTATGTACTCGACCTATTGAATGAAACAAAACTACTCGGGTGCAAAGTTGCAGAAACTCCAAGTGAACCAAATGAGAAGTTACAACCGGCCAAACCAAAAGCAATGATAAATCGAGAACAATATCAAAGATTAGTAGGGCGGTTAATCTATTTATCACATACCCGTCCGGATATAGCTTTTGCCGTAAACATGGTCAGGCAATTTATGCACTCACTGGGACAAGAACACTTCGAGGTTGCCTATAGAATCCTACGGTTCTTAAAGGGTACACCCGGAAAGGGAATTTTGTATAAGAAACGTGGCCACCAACTGATAGAAGTATATACCGATGTAGACTGGGCTGGGAACGTCATGGACAGGAGATCAACCTTCAGTTATTACACCTTTGTTGGTGGGAACCTTTTCACATGGCGGAATAAGAAACAAAATGTCGTAGTTAGAAGTAGCGTAAAAGCAGAGTACAGATCAGTGGCTCACAACATCTGTGAAGTGTTATGGATTAACAGATTACTAGAAGAGTTGAAGATGTCCAATTCAGCACCTATAAAGGTCTACTGTGATAACAAATCAGCCATTGCAATTGCTCACAATCCGATGCTACATGATTGGATAAAACATGTGGAAGTGGACAAGCATTTTATCAAGGAAAAGATCGAGAGTGGACAAATATGTATGCCATATGTACCGACTATCGAACAAATCGCAGACATTCTAACAAAAGGATTACCAAAGAAAATATTCGACTATCTAGTATGCAAACTAACAATAGAAGATATCTTTATACCAGTTTGAGGGAGAGTGTTGGAATATTCGATATATTATTATTATTTGTATATAGGGAAAGTCAAATATGTAGATTAAGAAAGTTATTATTAGTCATTAGTTAGTTTCCTTATTTTATTCCTGATTTCTCCTATATGCAATCTCATATGTTCAATTAGAAAAATAATACAATTGGTTATTCAATTCAATTCAATCTCATCCATCCGTTCCCCTCAAATAAATCCCAACCGTTAACCAAAAACATTTTAAAAGAAACTGTTCTAATTTATTATATAAATATTCAAGTAAATACGCCCGCGCACACATGCTCTACATGTAATTAAGAAAGTGTTGTATCCTAGCCGTATCTACCATATTTTTTCGGATTTGATGTATTCCTGTGTCCATTTCTTTCTGTGTCCATGTCCCGTGTCCGTTTCAAAGCTTCTTAGCCTACTAATACAGCCCCTTTACTCCTCGCAAAACCTGAATTCCCGAAGCACCTACACTTTTCTCCTAACCATAAACCCTACTCTTCCCTCTCCCCTTGCCAAACATTCACAGTTAGTCAGTTACCCTCCCGTCCCTACCAACAAAGCAAAAATAACTCAATGAAGCTAAAGATGCACTGGTAGAGAGAGATGGAGTACTTGCGTGAAGAAAGAAACCAACAGAGAGCGAGGTTTAAGTTTTGGAAAGGGCAAAACATGTTCACATCACATAATGCTTTGAATCTTCAAGTAAAGTTGTTTATCTGTTTCCCTCACAGACCCATTCGATTGTGTCACGGGCAGTTGAGTTTGCTGGAACTTCTGAGGTTAAGAACTTCTCAAACTCTCTACTCTTGAGCAAAAGCTGACGATATCAAGTGTTTTGACAAATTCAAGAGTGTTTTGGGTGCAAAAGATTTGTGGGGCACTATTTGATTATTTTCAGGCCTCGAATACATGGAAATACTAGGATTGTTTCAAGTGTGGATCAAATATTTATTGACATCAAGTCGCTAACTGAAAAAATGGCACATGAACATATTATTAATCTATCAGATAAGTACTATCCATGTTTGCCTGACGAAATGGTTGCTCTAACGGCAGAGATACGTCTGAATGAGTTGTGGATTCTTTAGGATACCGCTGAGGTGGTGAAAATGATTGATAACAAGAATCCATATGGTAAAAACCAGAATGCTTGGCCATTTTCAGAAACCCTATCTTCTTCTATCCTTCCTCTAGTTTCTTTTTCCTTATGTTCTCTCTGCCTACTCCTACTTTAGGCTCATATTCCCGTCTTCTTCTTCCCAAACCCATCTAGAATACCTAATTAGAAGAACAGAGGGTGAAATTCCCTCCTTGCCTCCCAAGTAGAAGTCACATGATCACTTGAATTTTCCCATCCAATTTGTCCTTAATTGAAACAAGGAAACAAGTTCAAGGACTAAATTGAATAAGCAAAATAGATTGGGGACCAAATTGAGGCACATGTCAAATTAACCCTAAAAGAGTAATGATATAAGAATTTAAAAAGGGTAAGCTGGAAATAATTAAAATTGGAGAATCTAAATATTCACTAGATTCTCCACTTATTCGCTAGTGCTGCTTCTGGACAAACAAAGACTCGTATGTTTTTTGAAAATGCAAAATGCCAAAAAAAAAAGTGGTTGGGGGAGATTTGCTTCAACTTTTGGTTTGGGGCCCCACAAGAACTTTAACTGTGCTCAAAAGCTCTTCCTGACATACTTAGGCAACTTAAATTGAAACCAATTCATTACACAAACTCCTAATTCTAGCTTTCGTTTTGTCTAAATGCTAGGTGTTTCTTTATTTAGGTTATGTATCTTTCACTCTTTTCTATCTCAAAAAATTGTACTAATACTGCCAAGAAATATATTAATAGAAACACCTAGAATTTAGACAAAACAAAAGCTAGAACACGCTAAAAATAATCAGCAAAAGAAACATGCACACATATCACGATCACACACCAACAACGAAGCACAAGTTGGGAGGTTGCATTAAATACTTGAATACTTAATCCATTTCGAAATCATTTCGATTCATTTTGACCTGGAAGACAGAAATTGGGTTCACATCATCCACATGAAGTTTAGATTACTCTCAAATGTTTCATGATACTATGAAATTTTTCATCTTACATGGAGGCTACAATAATTCAATTATTTTTTTTTATTTTTTTTTTATGCTTGTGGAAGACATGATTCCACCTTGGTCTTTAGTTCCCTTGTTACTTTCTGTTAGTATTCCTCACATGATTCATATTCGACTCTTTACCATTTGGAATATGTTTTTTATTTGAATTAGAACGCAAATGGTTATTGCTTTTAATTTGTACTCTTCAGTGTGGACAAGAACTGGGAAACATGATACTAAATATAACTCGAGCCTGGGAACTAGCTGATACATCAACCTCCACCAGTTTGGTGAACAAGCTTCCATTAATGGTCGGCTCTTTGACAGACAACAATAAATCAGGCAAGAAGAATTAAGTATATTTTTATTCCAGGTTCTTAATTCTCAGTTCTTCATCAAATTATGCACCTCATGATCCATTAGTTATTTCACCTTATCAAGTGGATATATAATTTGATCAAAGGGTTAAGGACATGAAAATGATCAAGTTGATACCTTCTCTGTGTGTTACCTCACTTGCTAGTGATTCAGTTGGTCGGTATTTCAGTCTGATTTGCATTTCACAATTTATTTAGCATTTGGAAGGCGCTTGTTAGCAGCTGGAAGGAGGTTCCAATCCATGGGACAGTACGGTAAAGGTGAACTGGAAAGGGTATGTGAAAGAAGCTTGTACCTTTACGGACAATAGCTTTGACTTTCAAATGTTGAAACATATTTACAAGCCCCCATTAATTACCAGTTCTTTTTTCCCCAATAATCCTGTAGCTATATGTATTATTCCATTTGTGGAAGGTAACAAAAAACGGAAAGCCACAAAAAACGTTAACTTCGTATCCTTTTTATCGATCGATTGAAAAATGCCACTAAACCCACCAACGAAATACCCAAAAAGCATTAACCGACACCAGAAACCGGCTGCCGGTGCGGCCAGTGTGGCCGGGCAATGGCAGCCCAAGGGGGCCTCTGTCCATATATATATATATGTACTTTCTAAAATACTAATTTAAATATTAAATATCCTACCTTAACTATGCATACCTACCATACATATCTATTTACTCTATATACCCCCTTAATATCTATTATTTACTTTGTGCACCCCTTTTTCCAATTAATGTATAATACATGTGTTAAAGTAAAAGAAGAGTAGGAAAAGAATGAGATGGCTTAACAATTGTGTTAGCCTCCCCCGCTATTTATAATATTAGTTAGGGAACAATACAAGAAATCCTAAATAATATGGGAAAACCCTAAACAGTACTGGAAAGACGTAATTACCTTTTTAACACTCTTCCTCAAGTTGGAGCATATATATTGTATGCTCCTAACTTGTCACAAATATACTTTATCCTTAAACCTCCTAACGGTTTAGTGAATAAATCAGCTAACTGATCAACCGACTTTACACTTGTAGTCTTTATCTGCTTTTGCAATACTTTTTCTCGAATAAAGTGGCAATCAATTTCAATGTGTTTTGTCCTCTCATGGAAGACTAGGTTAGATGCAATGTGAAATGCTGCTTGATTTTCACATACCAGATCCATCGGTGAAGTGTGTTCGAATCTAAGTTCTTACAACAAATATTTCAACCAGGTTAACTCACAAGTGATATGGGCCATTGCCTTGTATTCTGATTCTGCACTTGACCACATCACAACTGTCTGCATTTTACTTTTCCAAGAAACGAGATTACCTCCAACAAACACACATTACCTTGTAGTAGACTTCCTATCCGAGGGAGATCCAACCCAATCTGTATCTGTATATCTCTTAATTTGAGTGTGACCGAAGTTCTGATACAACAAACCACATCATGAAGAACCTTTCAGATATCGAATAATATGAATTACTGCATCCCAATGATACGTCGTGGGACGTTCCAAGAACTGACTGATAGCACTCACAGCAAAGGAAATATTTGGTCTAGTAACCATCTAGTAGTTCAATTTCCCAACTAACCTTCTGTATTGTGCTGAATCTGTCAGTGGTACACCTTGATCTGCCAACAGTTTATTGTTTGGATCCATGGGTGAATCAATCGGTTTAGTTCCTAGCATTCTTGTTTCACTCAACAGATCAAGAACATATTTCCTCTGATATAGGTAAATACCTTGACTTGATCGAGCAACTTCAATCACCAAGAAATATTTCAATTGACCTAAATCTTTAGTTTGAAATTTGTTATGCAAAAACGTTTTGAGTTGTTGAATACCCTGGTGGTCGTCCTCGATAATCACGATGTTATCCACATACACAATCAATAATATTCTCCAGACTTTATTGTGCTTGTAGAATACAAAATGACCGACTCCACAACGACAAAAACCAAATTCAGTGACCACTTTACTGAATCTCCCAAACCATGCTTGAGAAGACTGTTTGAGACCATAATAAATTTCTTCAATCGACATACAAAACCAGACTCCCCTTGAGCAACAAACCCAGGAGGTTGCTCCATGTATACTTCCTCAGTCAAATCGTCATTTAAAAACACATTCTTGATATCAAGTTGATGTCACGGCCAACGAAAAGTGACAGCTAAAGAGATGAACAAACGAACAGAAACGAGTTTGGCAACAGGGGAAAAAGTCTCTAAATAATCAAGACCATATATTTGAGTGTAACCTTTTGCAACTAAACGAGCCTTGAGTCGATCAATGGTGCTATCCGGATGAATTTTGACGGTGTACACCCATTTACATCCAACTAGTGTTTTGTCAGGCGGAAGCGAGACAAGATCCCAAGTACCATTCTGATGTAAAACTAACAGTTCCTCTTTCATTACGGTCGTCCAACCAGGGTGAGTGAGAGCCTCTGTAACAGATTTAGAAATAAAAATAGAGGATAAAGAAGCAATAAAAGAGGAATATGAAGGAGATAGATGTATATACGAGATAAAGTTAGAAATAGGATGTTGAGTACATATGCGCTTACCCTTCCAGACAGCAATGGGTATGTCCAAGTCAGATGCAGATGGATGAACTGGAGAAGAATCTGAAGACACAGAGACGATAGGCTCGATGGCAGAAGCTACCTTCTAGCGATGAGAGTATACCTACAAAGGTGGTGAAAGACGACTACGCAGGATAGGTTCTGGAGCGGAAGGAAATGGGGTCGGGTCTGGGAGGCTGGGTAGAGGAAGGGTGACATCCAAATCATCCCTAGAGGATGTGGCAGAAAAGTAAGGAGTTGACTCAAAGAAAGTGACATCTGCACAAATGAACGAGTGACATAAAGAAGAACCACAACACCGATAACCCTTTTGTGTACGAGAATAACCAAGGAAGACACATTTTATGGCATGAGGATCTAACTTATTCGTACCGGGAGTTAACTGGTGGACAAAACAAACACATCCAAAGATACGAGGAGGTAAAGTAAACCAGGGTGATCGAGAAAAAAGAATAGAATAAGGAACTTTTCCATTTAAGGTAGAAGATGGTATTCTATTGATCAAGAAGCAAGCTGTAAGAATTGTATCTGCCCATAATTGTTTAAGAACATTCATCTCAAACATCAGGGTTCGAGCTACTTCTAGGAGATGTCGATTCTTACGCTCAACGACTCCATTTTGCTGCGGTGTATGAGGAAGTAAAGGGTTGAGAAAAATATTCTCGAGCATTATCACCGCAAAGTATATGCACAGGCACATTAAATTGAGTTTTAATTTCAGCACAAAAGGTAGAGAAAATAGAGAACAATTCAGAACGATTTTTCATTAAATATAGCCATGTAACCCTGGAGAAATCATCGACAAATGTGACGAAATAACGAAAGTCTAATGTAGAGGCAATACGAGAAGGACCCCAAACGTCTGAATAAACTAAACTAAAAGGACTCGATACTCGAAACTGAGCTAGGGCAGTAAATGAAGTACGGTGATGTTTTCCCAACTGGCAAAACTCACAATCTAAAGAGGACAAATGACGTAAATTAGGAACAAGTACCTTTAGATTGGCAAGACAGGGATAACCTAGGCGACAATGAATTTGGTGGGCAGATGCAATAGCAGGACAGGTAGTGGACGGGATAGCAGGTGTCTCGTCGTGATCGTCGAAATAATAAAGGCCATTGTTTTCATGCCTTATGCCAATCGTCTTCTGTGTTTTTAAATCCTGGAGAATGACAGAATCAGAAAAGAAGCAAACAGAACAATTAAGTTGTCAAGTAAGCTTACTAACCGATATCAAATTAAAAGTAAAAGAGGGAATATAAAAGACAGAGGATAAAGAGAAAGAGGATGAAAGTGCCACAATGCCAATACCACGAACAGGGACGGTGGAACCATTAGCAACAGTGATAGGGGACAATGAGGGAGATGATTGGATAGACGTAAATAAAGAAGAGGTACCTGAATGTGATTGGTGGCAGCAGAGTCTATGATCCAAGGTGTAGAAGGTGAAGGATGAAAATAAAGACATGCAGTAGAGTTACCTCGTTGAGCAAGCGAAGTAATATGGGTAGATGTTTGCTTGGACGCTTTAAACTGGAGGAATTGAACATACTCGTTATCAGAAATTGCCTTGGGAGTTGAAGAGTTGAATGATGAAATGGGAGCAGATTGATTAGAAGTCTCCGCATGAGTATACTTAGGAGAACGACTAACTCTGTACCAACAAGTATCTTGGATATGATTTTTCTTTCCACAAAGTAAGCATTGACGATGTTGACCACAACAATGGCCACCATGGCCACTCCGAAAGCTAGTACTACGATCACCTCTTTTCCCTTGATCGGTAATGGCAACTTGTACAACTTTGGACCCATTCAACTTACGAGTGGGTAACAATTGAGGTGCCATACTCGACATTAATAACCTGTTAAACGAATAGAACAATACACCCAATACAACAATTAACAATAATGATCAAGGGAAACAACCCCACAAATAATATAAGAACGAGGACTTAAAACATTTTTAACTTTTTTTTTTTTTTTTTTTTAAGAATGAAAACTCAGCTCATGGGCAGGTCACAGCTGACAATGCCAGAGGTGAGCCGGTGACGTCGGATCTGGATGGTGGGAGCGACAACGGTGACTACTATGTGACAAGAGTTCGATGACACTTCAAACGAGGTCGCGAAGTTCTAGATCTGGACGAAGAACAGTAGTAGCGAACAGATTGGGGCCGAAAGAGCCGTTCGGCGTGGTGATATGTGTCCGGCGAAGCTCGACGAAGGTCCGACGAAGCTCTATGAAGCTCTAGTGACGGTCGGATTGGCGATGGCGAAGGTCGCCGATTGGCAATTGTTCGATTTGCGATGGTGGAGGTTCAATTTGTGATGCCAAAGGTCGCCGATTAGCAATGGCGAAGGTCGGAGCTGTAATGTCGAAGTGAAATCTGGCTTGGACGGCGCCGGATTTGAGTGGTAGGTGGACGGCGATGAGTTAGGATTTCGGCTGCAGCGGGGATGTGTGGGCTGGAAAAGTGGGTTTTTTTTTTTTAATGGAGGGAAGGAAAAAAAATTATGGTTGAACAGAATTACGGGATTAGGATCCTATAACCTACTCTAGATATCATATTAAAGTAAAAAAAGAGTAGGAAAAGAATGAGACAGCTTAATAATTGTATTAGCTTCTCCTTCTATTTATAATAGTAGTTAAGGAACAATACAAGAAACCCTAAATAATATGGGAAAATCCTAAACAGTACTAGAAAGACATAATTACCCCTTTAACAACATTTACATACATATTATTGTTGGAAAATAGGATTTGATGACCATCGCCATGACTCACAAGTTTAGGAGTTGCATGAGAGAAAGACCATCGATCGTGTTCTCGTAAGCCATATGAAGTCTAATCTGTACACAAGACATTAACAACCCATTAACCCCTCAAGGAGCAGGGCTGCAATAGACTTACCGATCTTGGGATTTTAGGAAGATTGTGGAATAGAGGATGGAATATGGTGTCCATGGGGACGTGTCGACCATGCGCCCCCCCATGCTCGCACATAAGAGGAGGTTTGCCAACTTTTTGGTTGATTTGATCTCAGACATAGGCGAATGTAGAAATTAATTATGAAGTTATTTATGGTAATTATTCAAGAAATTCAATTATTATACGCTAATAACAATAACAACAACAACTAAACCTTTGTCCCACTTCCATTATACGCTAATCAATAGTATAAATAATTGAGTTTGGAAATCATTTGCTGATCATTGAAATACATCAAAAGCCAAGTGCAAATAATATGGAGACTTGGATTATCATTAGAATTCTTTAGTCCAAATTACCCAGTCAGTTTTGACAACTGCATGACTTATCTCTCTCTCTTTCATTCTCGTAGACAAGTTGACTGTTGTTCTCTTTCACTTCTCAAACCCTAGAGATCTATTATGTGTAAGAGAATATAGACTTAAAGAAATAATTTGGTGTATTTCATTGAGGCTATACTCCACGGATTATATAGCCCCAACAATAGGCTAAATAAGGAAGTAAATCACTCCTAATAAATAGGCTAATAGACAAAATAGAAAACCATATTGGTCAACATAACCTAAAATAATAAAAGATAAAAAATAATAAATTGAAATAAATATTTCAACACTCTCCCTCAAAATGAGGCGAAGATTTTGATGAGCGCTAGCTTGACAAGAGCTAACTGAAGTAGTGATGGGCCAACAAATTTGGTAAATAAGTTGGTAACCGAACGAATGACAGAGACAGGTCGACGGTAGTCGGTCACTCGGTTACTTGGACAAGGGCCGACAGAGAAAGAAGTGATGGGCCTAATACTATCAGAAGAACGACAAAGATACGAAAAAGGCAGTTGGACACTTGGTTACTTGGACAAGGACGACAGAGACACGAACGTTTTCTAGTGCATCAGGGACGATTAGGGAAGCACGAGCGGCTAGACAATGTCGCTAGTTCGTAGCTAGGGCAAGGCCGTGAACCTTTGGATGACCACTACTGGACCAATGACGTGGGATGGTGGTGGCTTGGACAGAAGCCATAGGACAATAACGGCTTGGACCAGGGCCTTGAGGTGGCTGTGGTAGGGTCCAGGAGTTCGGAGGATGCCAATGGTTATTGCTTGAGGTCCATACTGTGGCAACGGCCATCTAGGGCAGCAATGCTTAGGGTTTAAAGGCAATGGGTTTTAGGGGTCTCCCCCCCCCCCCCCCAAATTCTTTGGCTCTGGATACCAAAATAATATAGGCTTAAAGGAATAATTTGATATATTTCATTGAGGCCTATACTCCCAGAATTATATATAGCCCTAACAATAAGGCTAAACAAGGAAGTATTTCATCTCCAACTAATAGGTTAATAGACAAAATGAAAGAAAATACATATTGGTCAACATGAACTAAATAATAAAAAAAAGGATAAAGATAATTAATTGAAATAAATATTATAATATGTGTAATGACTTCCATACATTTACAAAAATACCCTTCTGCATGTTTGACCCTCAACATTTTTGGCGACCACAGTGGGAGGGGGTATTTACAGAAAAGAATGGCTCCTGGTAAGAAGGGTGCAAACATGAGTCAAATTGAAAGTTTGCAATAAGGTAGTTCTGAAAATCGGAGCAACTTCATGCTATGGGAACAAGATTCTCCGAATTCCATCGGCAACGAACAGATGCCAGTGGGGCCCATCAATCTTGTAGGAATCACTAACATTGCGGCCTCTACACAGCAGGCCAACGTGGCATTGATCTAGACACTAATTGTAATCCGTGAAACTAGTCATCCAATCCTGGGACTAATCCTCGTGGATTGCATAATGGAGCACTAGGCACCCCGAACTCCGAAGCATATTTAAAAACCAAAGAATTGCATGCCTACTATTGACTAATTATTGCTACCCCGAATGTAGCCTTCGGTTGTGCAGGCATGCCCTCCGTCGAGCGCCGGATTAGCTACAACGGAAGAGGTGAAGGCACTTCTCCAGATTCCCTCATTTTCCACCAGCAACTTCGACTTTCAGCAAAAATGTTCATAAGCTTTTTCGGGAGCCATATCAAGTTGATTTTAAACCTTGAAAATTCCACCTTTACGATGGAAAATCTGGAAACGCCGAGGAGCATGTTAATCGCTTTGTCAACATGTTGGAAGTACATGGCAGCAAAGCCAACATCTGGGTTGAAGAAATTCTCCAAGTCAATGATTGACCGTGCCTATAGTTGATAGGACAAACTGCCGGCATGATCTATCTTATCCTGGGAAGACTTAGTCGCCCACTTTTATGCTAAGTTCCTCCGAGCCAAACAGGAACTCACACTTCGGACTCTCACCAAGGAAACCCAGATAGTAGGTGAAGATGTCGTCTTGTATGTCTCTTGCTTCTGCGATCGCGCGTTGGATTGTCATGAATCCATCGACGAGATCCTCTTGGTGTGTGCATGCATCGAGGGCATGTTGAGAAGAAGGTGCATCTAATCAACCATGAGCTCCCGATGTTCAAGCGCCTTGACAAGGCTGTTCGAAAACTCAACAAGGTGGTTCCATGATGTATCGTCGAACCCACTGGCCGTAAGCCTGCCATGGAGGCCACTGTGTGATTGAAGCAGCAAAGAAATAAGCCTGTAGGTGAGAAGAACCAACTATCACAGTGCGAAGCACCTGAGTTCCCCTGCTGTGTAACAGAGGTTGAGGAGCTGTTACCTAATTGAATCAAATACGGAGAGATCACACTGCCACCATTGGAAAGAGTACAGACATGAGAAGAATAGGCGTGAGGAAAATACAGCTCTTTCCATCAAAATGTTACAAACAAAACTAGATTTTTCTTTTATATAAATAAAAATATGAGACAAATGCTTGAGGTCATTAATTTATTCATTAATCATTCAGTCAATCACACAATGTTTTGCAGCATCACTGCTGCCTTCTTTCTCTGTATTATTTTTTATATTTATGTTCTCCCGTTTCATGATGTAGTGCCTGCTTATATAGAAAAAAGACATTGATGTGGGTTCATTGGATTCTAAACAGTTTCAGAAACTTCTTTTATTGAAGGGCTTGTACATCAAAACTTGGAGTGTCTACTAGGAATCAGCTTCCGGTACATGCATTATAAGGAAAAAGTTCCATAGTGTTGTTTCTGTTAGTCTATTTGATTTTATGCTTGCAGATGTAGCAGAGCTACCTCTCAAATATGTCTTCTAACTCATTAATGGGACCTTATGAAATCGTTATAGATAGCCAAAGCAATGATTGCAGCTGGAAAGCTTCTGTCTGCAAGCCCAGTATCTAAAGCAATTGATGAGCCAAAACAACCGGAAATGAGGATGCTGAAGGTTCATACTAATTTTTAGGTTAATATGAAATTAAAAGTTTCAGTAGCATGCACAGGAAAGCTAATTGTTAATAAATAATTTCAAATTTAACTGCAGTTCGGAGAGCTTCAGGTTGAATTAACACGACAAAAAGCTTACATTGGAGCCGTAATTGGCTTTGCTTTTTGGTAGTTATTGAACGATCTTTTGTATTTCCTTTTCAAATATGCTTTGGAGAAATCAGATTGACCATTTTCTAACATTGAAATGCAGTATTCTTTCATGGGAATTAAGCCAAGGCATCCAAAACATACCGGAGAGCTCATTACAGTATGCAAATGATAATGCTTTGCAGCTGGCAAAGGTGATTTAAAGGATTTTCGTTTGAATACTTTTCTTGTTTTCTTCCTTGCAATGATGTGTCATAAACTCTTGGGGTGCAGTCTTTACGTGGAGCTTTACTTGCAATGTGCTATTCATCAACTATCTTGTCTGCTTTCTCTACTGTGGGACTCATCTTACTTGGAGCACGACTCAAGTCTTAAACATAAGTGAGATCAATACAGGTGAATCATTGACCCAAGTTTGCCTAAATTATGATGTTCAAGAGTTCAACAATACGAAGAGTGATTTTTAGAGAAATGGCATTTATCTGATGGCATTCGATATTGTATGATTTGTCTCTTGAGGGAACTAGTGTGTCTCCTATCTTTTTATAACAATGCAATTATATAAATTCTGAAATATGGGCGTTTCTCTCATAAACAGAAGGTTGTGGAAGTTGTGGAAAGGGAAATCTATAATGCTCCAAGGATGCGTATGATGTCTTGAATGTTTCAGAGTAAGTTACCTGAAGATGTTACGGCTAAATGGGGTTTGGAGCTATAAGCGTTGTTTTGTTGAGTTCTTTCCATATTGGTGTTTGTTGGAGTTAGTTGCTGTTGTTTTTGCGTGGTTTAGCTGCATCTTGCAGCTGTTTCTGTTCTCTTTTTTTTTTTTTTCTTTTTTTTTTTTTCAGGGGTATGCCCTTGTGGTTTGTAAATGTTTGTTTATAAAATCTTAACATTCCGGGGAAAAAAAGTGACTCAATTTTCGTTGTATGTCGGTATAATTGTGACCGATGGCATTGTGACCGATTGCATTGTAGGGACTTGTTTGAAATTTTGGTACGCACACGGGATTATCAAGCATTTTGACCTATTCAGTTCGAATCATTTGTGAAGTTCGGTGATAGTGTCAAATTATGACTTAGTTTACCCAAGAGGTGTTAGTCCAGTTGGTAAGGGAAGGTGTTTTATTTCTTTATCAATCAGGATTTAACTCTCTCTGATAGTATTTGAAGAATTAAATATTAAATTTAATTCTAAATGCACCAGGTCAATGTGGGAGAGTGCGCTTTCTAAATCATCAGGGAAGGTAATTAGTTGAGGTGTGCGTAAATTAATCCGGACACACCTTAGCATTTAATAAAAAAAAAAAAAAAGTCCCTAAACCTTACTTTTGTGCCCATTGTTCCTTTATTCCAATTGTACTGCCCCCTGTTTTACTCTCCAACCCCACCACCAGTTCACCTCATCACCAACCACCCATGGCACCTAAAGTGCAACACCTCATATGAATTTGCCCCAAAACCTTTTGATGGTGTTAAGATATACAGAGCAAAAAGTTTGATTTGGTGGTTTAGGGAAATTGAGTGTTTAGGAACTCAAACTCTTCCCACGATGATTCAAAATTTGGGAGGTGTTTCCACTTGATCAACACTTCCAGTTTTCCTTGCGTGTTGTAATGCATTCCTTCCACAGCTTCAGGTTCCACAAGCCACTCCATCTCGGCGGTAAGGATCTCAGGTAAAGGCTGTACCCGGATAGCCTTGCCCACCGCTTTCTTCAATACCGAAACATGGAACACAGGGTGAATGGAAGTAATGGAAGGCAGGTCCAACTTGTATGCCAATGTTCCAACCCAAGATATCACCTGATAAGGACCGAAAAACCTAGGAGACAACTTCTCATTTGCTCTCCTTGCCAAGGACTTGTGACGATAAGGTCGTAGTTTCACATAAACCCAATCCCGTTCCGCAAACTCGACTTCGCACTCTTCTTATCCGCATAATCCTTCATGCGTTTCTGAGAACGGTTCAAATGGTATTTGAGTTCTTCCAAAGTGTGGTTTCTTGCTTGTAGTTGATTATCCACCTCGGACATGAGAGTGGATCCACCTTCAAAACATAGCAATAGAGGTGGATCACGGCTATAGAGAACTCGAAACGGAGTGGTGTGAGTGGACGAATGGAATGAGGTATTGTATCAATACTCCGCCCAAGGTAACCGCTTAACCCACACTTGGGTTTATCTCCAGCAAAACACAACAAATAGGTCTCGATTCCTCGATTGACCACCTCAGTTTGTCCGTCTGTTTGCGGATGATAGGCGGTGCTATGCTTTAACAATGTACCTTGTAAACGGAACAACTTCGTCTGGAACTTGTTGAGAAACACCTTATCACGATAAAAAACAATGGAGTGTGGTACCCCATGCAAGCGTATCACTTCCTTCACAAACACTGCAGCAACATCTTGGGCACTGAAGGGGTGTTTTAGTGAAATAAAGTGAGCGTATTTCGAAATGCGGTCAACCATCATAAATAAGCAATTAAACCCCTCGTATTTAGGTAATCCTTCCACAAAATCCATGGACAAATCTTCAAAAACTTGGTTCGGAATAGGCAATGGTTGCAGTAGCCCTACTGGACTTAGGGCCACATGTTTATTCTGTTGACAAATCGAACATTCGACCACATGTTGATTCTGTCGGAGCCCAATCTAATCTCGCAATTGTTAAAAGAGTATCATGGGGACAAGTTTGGAGGACATTCTAGAGTACTAAAAATATTTCAACGGTTGTCCAGTGATGTTTTTTGACGTGGTATGAGGAAACAAGTGCAGCATTTTGTGGCCAAATGTTCGATTTGTCAACACAATAAACATGTGGCCCTAAATCCAACAGGGCTACTGCAACCACTGTCTATTCTAGACCAAGTTTTTGAAGATTTGTCCATGGATTTTGTGAAAAGATTGCCTAAATGCGAGGGGTTTAATTGCTTATTTGTGGTGGTCGACCAGTGGTGGGCAATGCTTCCCGGGTACAACCTCTACCTAAGATCCTTACCACCGAGATGGAGTGGCTTGTGGAACCTGAAGTTGTGGAAGGAATGTGTTACAACGCGCAAGGAAAATTGGAAGTGTTGATCAAGTAGAAACACCTTCCAAATTTTGAAGTATCGTGGAAAGAGTTTGAGTTTTTGAACACTCAATTTCCTACTTTCCACCTTGAGGACAAGGTGAAAGTCCGAAGGGGGGTATTGATAGACCACTTATCAAATGTACTTATGTGAGGAATAAGAAGGGGAGTGTGTAGAAGAAATGTTTGTTTAAGTCGGTTGCGAAAGGGGTTGAGAAGGTTCTCAACAAGTTGGGTTACGTTGTTGAAGTTTGTTAGCAAGTTAGGTTGTTAGAAGGGTTAGTTAAGAGGAGGGTTCTAGCCTAAATAAATAGCAGATCAATGCGAGGGGAAAGGCACCAAAATTATGAGAGTAAATTGGGAGAAGCCAAATTCTCAAATTTTTGGAAGTTCTTTTCATTTCTTGAACTTGTTTTCTGTTCATTTCATTGTTGAATCTGTATTTCTAGTTAATTGTTTTGGTGAATACAATTACAGTTCCTTTTCATTATCTCAATTTTACCCTATTCTCGATTTTAATTGCCTTTGATCTATCAGTGGTGAGTAGGGGAGTTGGGGTGCAGCAGGAGGAGGATGGATGGGGTTTCAGACATGAATGCAAAGGAGGTAGGGTAGTTAAAGAGAAATATTAGAATAATGTGCAATATCTAAATATCCAGAGCTTTAGTATAAAAGAGAGGAAGCCCATGTGACTGTTGAATGGTGTCATTTCGTGACTATTATTTTTTTAATTTTGAATTTTTTGGTCTTTTCTATTTAGATTTTTGATAATTCTATAAATAAAATGATTAATCGATTACATGTTTGTACTCAATATTGATCCTTTTAAGTAAAAATAATGTGTTTTTAGTCATTTCAATCCCCACCTCAAAATACAAGGTTGGAGATTAGTTCTGAATTGAAGACTCGGAATTTCTCCATTTTCTTTTTGTTGCGTCTCACTGCATTTTTTTTATCCTTACAATCAGCGGAAACAACCACCACCTCCGTAGAATAGACTATCAGAAAGGTGTTTGGCATCCACCGTTGTGGTTCTGAGAGAGACAGTTGTTCACTCGTCTTTTCTATTTATGTTTCTCGCCTAAGATTGGTTGCACAAATTGATGAATTAGAATTTTATTGGTCTAATTCTTGATTTTGTTCTTTTGAAGCTTATTTCACTTTTCAATGACGGTTTAGTAATTTTTTTAACATGTATATGGGCCATTAGGACTCTACCATTAGACTTGTATTGGGAAAATGAGTTCAACAACACCGAAACAAGGCAAAACGTAAACCTACGCACTTTTACATATCACCAATAGTCTCACCGCCATCGTCACCTTTGTTGACTATTACAAGCCCAACCGTCACTGCGATATCAATGCCTACCACAGCATCACCTTCGACTTGATTGACGAGCAAAACGCCACTGAAATCAACGCCAACGGCCACTGCACGTGTCTCCAGCGCCATCGTCGTATTCTGTATCTTCGTTGCACGTTAACCATGTGCCTGACTAGAGTTGATTCGACAGCCACGTGGATCGTAGGCCATGTAAGTTTTTTCCTATCTACTGGACCTTACATGATTCTCCACGTCAACATGCTA
Organism: Eucommia ulmoides; assembly: GCA_016647705.1. Classification (NCBI taxonomy): domain Eukaryota; kingdom Viridiplantae; phylum Streptophyta; class Magnoliopsida; order Garryales; family Eucommiaceae; genus Eucommia; species Eucommia ulmoides. The sequence goes on from CM028331.1 coordinate 23,444,887, forward strand.
AGATCGCCATGTCAACAATGACCATTTGCCACATCATAAAACAAATTGCCACCATATCGTCTCCAAAACTGACCATGTGCCACGTTATCATACATGTCAGCGACACGTCAGTTCTTCACCTAGGCTACTATATCATCGCCACGTCATCATTGACGTGTCTTCTGGTAAACTCTATACCGTTGACCAATTTAGGATTGTTTGGCAATTTCTTTTTACTGGTTCACCTGTTTTCTGATCGATTCTTGAAGTTGTAATGCCAATTCCTGGCTAATTTAAATGTTCTAAGCTTATCCGTGGGCTCAATTTATTTAATTTTGAATGAAACAATAGAATTCTCTTTATATTATTGATTTGATTTACTACGGTCATTTGACCAATTCAAGGGTTCATCAATTAGTTCTTCAAGATTTTAGATCGGTTCCTGAATAATTTCAACATTTTCATTGTATCCACAACCATCACTTTTCCATATTCATATCATACAACTTTCTTTTATATTATTGATTCGATTAAAAACGATGTCTAAGGCTTATCCTTAATCCACTGTTCTTGCTGCTAATAAGGGTTATGATCTTGCCTCCACTGTTATTTTCATCTCTGTTGGGGATATAGCTTCAATCTTCAAATGATTTCTCTCCAATTTCAGTACAAATTTCCCCTATGTGCTTTCACTTACTATAGGTAATTCATACTACAGATGGTTCTTATATACTTGTCAGTCATATTGGTCAGATTTTTACTTCACATCTTTCTATTTCTGACACGTATTTAATTTCAAAACTCATTTTAAACTTCTTATCTATTAGGCAACTCTGTGAATTGGGACTTAAAGTAATACTTTTTAATACTGGTTTTCATTTGCAGGATTCTCTGACAGGTAAAACTCTTGGGATTGGTCGTAAAATTGGATATCTGTTTGAGCTTAATGATTTGCACCTTCTACCTTAGACCCCATTATCATCACCTCATGTCTATTTATCCATTTGTGTAACCCCACCACCATAATCATCATCACGATCACCACCATCCTCTTTATCATCACCTAATTTATCTTCATCGTCATCATCCTCATTACCATCACCATTACACCCATTATCCTGATTACCACTACTACCATCATCCTCATCATCATGACCTAATTAATCTTCTCTCAAGATTTGGTATTCTCAGTTAGGTCATGCTTCCATCGGACGTATCTGCACTTTAGCCTCTAGTTGAAAATTAGGCTCTACCTCTACCGACCATGTCGTGTGCCTTCCATGTCAATAACCTAAACAACACACCTTACCTTTTTTCACTAGTGGCTCAGTCTCTCATGCCCCATTTGACTTAGTCCACTCTGATGTTTGAGGACCCTCACCTTTTACCACAATGGGGGATTCAAATACTTTGTCATATTTGTCGATGACTCCACTCGGTACACCTAGATGTACCTCATGCATAAGTGTTCTGAATTACCTCAAATCTATTTAGTAGTTATTGCCACGGTTTAAACTCAATTTTTCCATAATATCAAAATCTTCAGATCTTATAATGCCTGGAATACAAGGATCAGTCTTTCATTGCCACCCTTCGAAAATATGACACACTTCTCCATAGATCTTTCCCTAACACTTCAGCCCAAAATGGTTGAGCAAAACATGAACATCGACATATCTTAGATAATGTTCGTGCACTACTTATTCATCCTCTTGTCCGACGCGATTATGGGGAAAAGTTGCTCTGATTGTTGTTTATATCATCAATCGGGTCATTTTTTCCGACCATCGGTAATCGTTTCCCTTATGGGAAGATAGATGGAGTTGCTCCCAATTACAAATTCTTAAAAGTCTTTGGGTGCACCTACTTTAACCTCTTACAACTTCATGAACTTACCAAACTTGAACTTGGGGCTCAAGTATATTGTTTTCTCGGATATAGAATTGAATACAAATATTATCGATTTTGGGATCCCATTTTAATCGCCTCCATATTTCTCGTCATGTCATCTTTCGAGAACACAATATTTTTTTCTTCCATATCTGAGTTTTCATTCAACATCTACCACCAACCATCTATATTTTGTTAATCCATCCATAAACTTCTTTTCTAATCATCCGAGCACAAGTATCACTAAGCCTCAAATAGATCCTCCAGTCAACCCCACTGACGTTCCTGCTTCGTTTATGAATCTTAAGCACGACTCCCACGAGCATGTGCCAATGACTTCAAATGTTGCATCAACTGAGTATGTTATAGAGAATTCCCATTGTTCTAGCAGGGTAATCTCCCTTATATCTTCATGATTTTCATTATTTTTCTACCATACTTAATCTGCATAAGTCTCGATCCTATAAAGAGGTAAAGTACTAACCCTCTTTGGACGAAAGCAATAGATGAGAAACTTTATGACCTAGCTAAAACTCATACTTGGGATTTGGTTGACCTCCCTCCTAAGAAAACTCCTATTTGATACAACTGGGTTTTCAAAATAAAAATAGTTTCTAATGGTTTCGTTGAATGCTATAAAGTCCGACTTGTTACAAAAGTATTCAATCAAGAATATGGCATCTCTGAAGAGACATTTGCTCTAATGTTACAAAGTTTTCCACCTTATTCGTTCCTTATATGTCTCAAATAGGCTTCGCATGCTTGGTTCGTAAAATTTAGCATCACCATCCACCAGTTTGGGTTCATATTCGGCGTTAATGATTCTACCATATTTCTTTAACAAACTGACAAGGATATTATCCTTCTTTTAGTATATATGGATGGCATGATAATTAAGCGGACGATCTATGTGATATCTCATAACTCAAAAAATATTCTTAATAGTCAATTTGAGATAAAAAAAAAAAAAAAAATCTTTTTGGCCTTGAAGTTTCATCTGGTTCAGATTGATACTTTTGCTCTCAAGTCAAATATATTTATCATCTTCTTTTTGAGTTTGGTATCATTGACTCCACTATTACCAATACTCATCTGCAACTGAAAATCAAACTTACTCCACTAGATGGATCCACTTTCCTAAACGCCACTCTCTATCGCTAACTAGTTGGAAGTTTGGTATACCTCACCGTTTTTTGCCTAAACATTGCCTATGTTGTCCATCGAGTCAGTCAGTTCCTGTCCACTCCTAGGATCACTCACTATGAGACTATTCTTTGCGTTCTTCTGTGTGTAGAAGGCACCTTATTTCACAGACTTCATTTCTTAGCCCAGTCGACTCCCACCTTACATGTTTATTTTGACGCAAACTAGGTCGAGGATCCAACCGACCGACATTCTACCACTAGTTACTGTTTTTTCTTGGGTAACTTTTTCATTTCTTAGCACAATATGAAATAAATCATGGTTGCTTGTTCCAGTACTGAAGCTGAGTTTCGTTCTATCGCGATTCAACAGAAGAACTACTTTGGCTCTCCTAACTCCTTGCTGACATTGGAGTCTTCTCCTTTACTACCACTATTCTAAATTGTGACAATAATAGTTCTATTTAAATCATTCACAATGACATTTTTTACAAGTGCACCAACACATTGAGACCGATTGCCACTTCATCTGTTATCACATTCTCCAAAATATTGTTCGTCTTCCAAAATATAGGCTTATACATATTAAATGTTTATTACAATTTAATCTTTATGTAAAGTTACCATTAAGGGTATCATTGTTAAAATAATGAAACATTATTTATTACATGTAATCCCTATTAATTTAACTTATCTACACCTCCCTATACATTTTCTCTCCCTCTTCTTATCTTTCAAATCATCTTCTTCCTTCGTCCTTCAACAACCTTCAACCACCATCTAAAAAAAACATTAGGAATTACATATTTCCATCATTTTATGTAATTTTATAACAAATTTTGAAGAAATCATCAGTAGTGAACAACTCAAAGCAACAATTTTACATTTTTAAGTTACCAAAACCTTTTTTCTATTTTTCAAAAACTTTGAACTCTTAGAATTGTGATTTGGACCTCTATGACCATACAGATCATTTTTGGACAGGCTTATAGTTCTGTGAAAATAATGTCTACAATGACCTATAAGTCCGTAGTGAATGATTTTGTACGGACCAACAGGTCTACGTTACATAATTTTATGGATCCATAAGTCTGTGTGGTCCATGCAAACACATTTTGTACGGACCAACAGGTCTACGCTACCTAATTTTATAGATCCATAGGTTTGTGCAACTTGTGTTTTTGTGAACCTTTAGGTATGTGCGTTATGTAATCAACCTTATTTTCAAATTCTTCTAAATGTAATCTCAATTTTTTTCTATGATATTACAGGATCAGATTTTGTCACACAATGTAGAAAAGTTAAGAATACTATTATGGCTAATTATAACAAGGAATTTATGGACGTGTGAGATGAATTTCTGATTTGGTACCTAGACATTTTTAAGTGATATTTCTATGTGTTATTATGCTCAATTTAAAAAATGTTTGTCATTTTTTGTAGATTTTCTAGAGTCGAGAAGGTATGATACGTCGGGCACGGGAAGTTGGTTGAAGACTTGGATTTTTTAATCATAATTAGGACTTCTGCGACGCCTATAAAAGGGAAGCAACTGTGTGTAACACTTGGTTTTGAGAGAGGATGTGCTTACCATAAAAATAGAGAGAAGCAACAAGTCAGAAAGTCGATAAACAAAAAAAAAAGAAAAAGAAAAACAACAACAACGGAAGGAGTTGGAACAAAATTATGGTTGTCCATTCAGTTTGAAAGGAAAGAAGTTACAAACGATCGACGTTTGGTTGTTGGTTGTTTCGTGTGGATTTCACAATCATCCTACAGTAAAACAATTGGAGGGCCATGCTTAAGAACAAGAATCCAATACATGTGACAAAAATAGAAACTATCTAGAATCCAAGGCATAAATATAGGGTTAACAGGAAGGCTAATGGGTCATTGATGCAACAACTATTGAGAAAATTACATGAGCATTACCGAGAATGGCATAGGACAATCATGAATTGTGATATAATAATTGATTTGTTTCGGCCGCATTTGAATATTGTAGAGTTGTTGCGTAACTTTTTAAATAATTTTGATTATGAATTCCACATATAAGACCAATTTGTATATTCTTCTTTGCTAAAAAATATTGGAATGACATTCACTACGATGGCCTTTTCAGTTTTCTTTATTTTCCTTCAGAATGAAAAGGTTGAGTATTGTTGGGGATAATCCCTATAAACAATTCTAGGCAGGATTATTTTTGAAAATAATCTCGAGTAATTAAATAATCAAAAATAAAAAATTTGGTATTTCACTTACCAACCTAGTATTTTATATATCACCATGTTTGTATTATATAACTGTTAAGATTTCTTTGATATTCGATTAAAGTGTATTAGCTGAGTGAGATTGAAAATATTTGGTAATTAAATATCCTAAAATCCGGTTGTAGGATAATTAATTGGTACTTGAGTCTCTGAATGAAAATCCCTATCCAAGCTCTGAGATGGGGAATTTGCCGTTGAATCCAAACCCTACCATTCTGAGCTATTCCATGTCCATATATTATGGGCCCCAAATGCCAACTCCAGCTTCAATAAGCCCTCATCTGTAATCATATGATGCGTCATCATATCCTACCAAGGGGTTTACGTTGAACCTAATGTTTTGATAGATAATTGAACGTTGATGTTTTATGAAACTAATGGTTTTATTGAGTGATTTCATATTAGAAGTTCCATATGATTAAATGAGAAGAAGAATGAGTCAAAAAGATAAATTGTTGAAGATTTACAAGACGAAAAATTGATAAAGCGATCATTGAAGATCTATAAGGAATTTATGAAGAAATTCAAGACAGGTACAAAGTGAAGATAATGAAGACTTTTAAAGCATTGAAGACATTAAAGATATTTAGGTAAAAATAACTCATTACTTTTATGTTTTTAATGCAACTCGAATTAGGATCACGTGCCACACTTTAAAATGAATAAACTTATATGCGTCATGGTAAGAAATGATAAGTTTAAGAACCTAAATAGTTTTTATAAGGTGTTAAAATCATAAAAATGTTTTTGCTAAAACGTTTAAGTGAAAAAATATTTTTGACACATGAAAATATGGTTTTTTTGGGCAAATCGGTCAACCGACAAAATGTGTCGGTCGACTAATGAAAACAGTAGCTTGAGAGAGTTAAAAGGGTGAACCTACTGATCAATTTTGGTTAACCGACAAGATAGGTCGGTCGACTAATGAATATAGTAGCTAAAACGAAGAAAAAAATGAAAACCCTCTAGTTCAATCAATCAACCGACTAGAGGCAGTGCAATGATCAAGAAAATGACATTCCAAGGCCAGTCGATCGAATTGAGGTCAATCAACCGACGCTGACTAATAGTCAATGTTGACTGTTTTGGGTTTTTATCTAAATCTCATTATTTTGAACACTTGAAAGAGAGATTTTTTGGGAATTTAGATATTTTACAATTATATATCATATATTACTAAGATCCTATCTATTTGGTCTATGTATTAATTTAATCTTTGAATTGAATTGGTAAAACTATTTCCTATCTTTAAGTATTTTGAATCTAAAAAGTTTTGGGGCCTAAATTGAGATTTCTAAAAGTATTTTTAAATGGAATACATCTATTTTGATAGTATATCATATATGGGGTCTTAAAGTGACATTTTAGGTCTCGTAATTTGAAAACTAGTCGTTATAGGTTTAGTTAGAAGTCTATATATAAAGACATGCCTTGTCTAAGTAAAGCAATCATGAATAATCAACCTATGCTATTAAAAGAGTGTAATCTTTGTTGAAATATTTTCTGAGAGAGTTATTTTAAAGAGTTATTGATCGAGGTGCGAAAATGTTTTCATCACCGATTTTCGTTGTACACTGAGTTATCGCCATTGTTTTCAAGAAATCCAGGTGAAATCTTTCCAATTTAATTAAAGTGATTTCTTAGATTATCTATTTGATTACTTGGATTAAGTGTTTTAGAAAAATCGTTTCAAATCTAATATCTTGGAAATCTTATAAAACAATTTTTATTTATGAAATCTGATTATCTTTTATCTGTGCTTTAAATGGACTAAATCAGATTTATTCCTCACGTAGATTCTATCACATAGTGTTTCGGGACATTAATTGAGCATAATTATTTTGGGGTGGTAGAAGCTCATGTGGAAAGAAACTTGTGATTTTTTTGTATTTGAGAGTTTAAGTGGATTAGACATGTTTGGGATGGTATCTAATCAGGGTAGTTAGGGTAAATCTTTAGCCTGAGAAAACAAATTAAGGTTTGATCTTTAGCCTGTAAAAAAGATTAGGTTAATCTTTATCTTTTTAAAATGATTATGTTATGATTCTTCTTATAATAGAATTAGGTTAGTCTTTAGCCTAAAAAAGATAAGATTTTTCCTAAGCTTGTGAAAATGATAAGTGTAACAGTATGAGAGTGTGAAGGTTTGATTCTGAGTCTAAGAAAAAAATTAAGTTAATCCTGAACTTGTGGAAATGATTGTAAGGATTTGGTTCTTACCAAAAAAATGAATCAAGGGATTAGTAGATTGCGAAAGTCCTGTGGAGCTCGAGAGACTGGACATGGGAAAGCGTAGCTTACTGAACCAAGATAAATCATTGTGTGTTGTTTTGATATATTTTCTATTGTTTGGATTTGCAGTTAGTTAAATATATTTTTTCGCTGCATAACAAGATAATAATCGATTAGAAAAATTGATAACTTTTTTGTTTAAAAATTTAATTGTTTAAATTTTTATAACTATCCAATTCACCCTACTTCTTGGGTAGATATATGGGCCAACAAACTTACCTATCGGGTCTTACCTGGAGACCTTAACAACTTACCTATCAGGTCTTACCTGGAGACCTTACTCTCTCATTGCCCTTGATTCTCATCTATCTAGAAAAAGATGCTAAATCTCCGTCTATTAAAATAAAAGAAAAATAAGAAAAGAAGGGCCCTTCCTGGCATGGGTCCAAAAAATAGAGTTATAAAGAATAGTTGAAGAGACAAAAGTTTTTAAGGAGCACGACTTATAATTAATTAGGAGCACCACCTTGGCTAGTATACCTCGAGAGTGGTTCCAAAATTCAAGAAGTACAATGACACAATCCTCCAGAATGGCATGCCAACATTTATAAAGAAGAATTGGGGATTCACGCATGAAATGAAGGTAATTTTTTGAAGTTATTCCATAGGTCACGGAAAGGACCAACATTTAATTGGTACATGACCCAGACTTCAAAAATTAAAACCTTTTAAGATATAGTGGAAGCCTTCTGTGAAGAGGACATATATATTAGGGATGTCGTGTAGATCGTAGCACCCAGTACTAGATTTTGAATAATAAATAAGAGAGCTTCCAAAAACACACCAATTGATGGAAAGAGAAATCTACCAAGCTAATTCCATGACTGAGGGAGAAGGCTCAACTTGAAATCTTCTAAGCAATCCAGTTGTTAACATTATATCACTGTTTCTTAAATATATTGTCGATAACTTTCGGCGAGGTGATCAAGTAAATAGATTTGACAGAAGAGTGAATGAGGAATAGAAATATCGAAGTCGCTTCAATCGATTCGATAAAAAATTTGGCTCTACCGAAGAAGAAGAAAAATGAGGTGGCTATCATCGTGCCCCCAGTAAACCCCTGCCAAAACAACTCCCAACTTTCCCATCCCCAAAGTTACCCTGACCAAAACAACCAATATTACAGTTACCCCTCCCAAAATCGCCAAAGCTAAAATTACTCTCAGATCCAATCATATCCCTAAAATCGCCCCGTATTACCTTCCACCTCCAACCTCGTACCAAAATTCACCTCTACCATTCCTAAACTATTCTCTCGAATGCTATCCTCCCAACTACCCTCAATACCAGCCCCCATTTACTGAACTTATTTCTATCTTCCAAACAAGAATACCCTACCTCAAATCCTCAACAATACCTTAAAACTTGAGGATTAACATCATCGTGACTACCCATCCCATACTACTAGGGCATTTTCAAAATAAGGATGAAGAGCCACTAAACCTTCTAGTCTTCCTTTCCAAGGTATTCTGATATTTTTTTAATGTAGAGAATGATGGTACTCCTTCCATTTTATGAGTCTAAGCTCAAGAGTAGGTCCACTTCTTCAAATACTTTATATGGTTATCACTCTAAAGCCAGGGGTACGAAATCGAACAATATTTCTAGCTAAAGGATAAGATTTCATAATTCATTCATTCTAGAGCCATCATGTATCCAAAAAAATCATGAGGCTACTATATCGAATTGCCAGCTGAATTCGTTTCCAGAGCATACCCTCTTCGGGAGTGGGGTTAACCTTATTTCTGTGGAAAAAGCCAAATAAGATGTGGCCATAATCAATATCGGTGGAATTTTCTTGTACCCCAAGATCATTGAAGGGGGATTGAAATTGCATCTAGAAAATATTACTAAAAATTGGGAAAATTTGTTAGTGGTGTCTTTTGCTGACCTTGAAGCCAGTAAAATGTTTGAACAAAGCTCCCTGGGATGGCTGCTAAAATGGAAAAAGGATAAGAGCTATCAATCTCAATAAGATAATCTTACTGGACCGCCCGATTTGGAAGGGTGTATGCCCTACAAGAATTGAATGAAGTTCCCATAAAAGATTCAAATGGGGCCTTGAAAATGCCCATGTTAGAGAAAGTGGGTCAATACTTCCTGATGGCGATAAAGTATTTAGAGTAAAAAATTGCCGATTAGCTTAGCAAGTCACGGGCTCAAATATCAATACTTTTATTGTTCTTGTCCTCGAATATGCACTAGAAAGCATTACTGAAAGTTTTGATTGAAACACAACTGCCAAGTACCAGCCCCACAAGACAAATTTGTCACCCTGGTTGAGCAAATTCTAGGGTCCAACACCCCCACTTTCTCTAACTACGACAACGACGAAGAGGGGCTAGGGCACAACAAGTCCCTGATATTATGGTGAAAAGTCATAGGTTGTTCATATCCTAGGACCTGATTGATAATGGATCTGCATTGAATATCTATCCTTTAGAGACTTTTGACGAGATGGGAATTAATATGACCAAGATTCAACCAGCAAAAGTAATGATTTAGGCATTTGATGAGACCCAAAAGGACAGTGTCAGAAATTAACTTTCCAATTAAAGTCGGCGTAATCCAGTTCAATATCAACTTCCAAGTGCTAAACATTCTGGCCTCCAACAATTTATTGTTGGGAATGCCATGAATCTACAATGCCAAGGCGGTGCCCTCATCACTTCAACATAAGATCAAGTTTGTCATTGATAATACTTTGTACATGATAAATTCAAATTCAAATATCACGCATTCACGGTAGGTGATAAGCTAGTATGTTCCACTAGTGGTTGAGGAATAGAAGAAGAAAATAAATGAGGCCTCATATCACATGTTTAATGATGTAAACGCAATGATCGTGAAGGAAGTCAAGCATGAGATGGTGTCTTCATTATTGAACACAATAACCTTCGTCGCTATGGATATAAAATCCCTTTGCTATATTCTCTAGAAGGGATTGGGAAAAAATCTTGATGGAATGCTTGAGTCGATTGTGATCAAAGATAAAATGGGAATATTGGGTTGGGGTAATAGCCTACGAGAGAATATAGAACAAGGTTCTTTCGAAAAAAAAAAAAGACCAGACTTTTAAACAACTAGCCACTGAAATCCCACAAATTTGGGTCATTGTTCCTTATCCAGCGAAAACCATAAACCATGGAGAAAAAGCTATTAAGTTTGAGATGAACCTTGAGAATGTGGTGATCAAGAAATCTGTTAATATAATCCTGAAAGAAAAGGTTAGGCCAAGCTATGTGTCCGACATCTAAAGTAAGGGATCCAAAAAGATATGTAACTAGGACTCTTGTACCCTCCCAATTTACCGAGAGTTTTGATAAAATTGAGAATATTTTTCTTGTACTCACGTTTCCATCCAATTAGCCCTCTGTGGAGAAAGATTGCTCTGTAATGGCTTTCAATGAATACAATGTTGTTTTATTCAATTATGCTCCAAATGTTTGAATTTTTTCACTTTCAGGTTAGCTAAAATTTCTGTATATGAGGCATGCGATATAACTAAGCTAGAATAGGATGAGTATGATTTCAATACGAAACTACACTGTGAGCTATTAGGAATATAAATAGATGAAGAATGCATTCTTCTAGACTATGGTGAGATTCAAACAACTTTTGTGGAATTTGAAACCGATTCCTAACACTAATAAAACTGAGATGATAAATTTGAGGACTCAGAATATTTGAAAAAAGTGAAAATTAGATTAACATTCACCATCTTAGAGAAGAAATAATTGATCGTGGTTTTGATTGCCTACCAAAATGTCTTTTCCTGGTCCTATAATGACATGGTAAGGCCAGACCAAACCATTATGACTCACAAGCTACCATTAAAGCAAGGGAGCATTCCTATCAAGGAACATTAACAAAGCTAAGGCATGCCATCACTCTCGAATTTAAGGAGGAAATAGTAAAGCAGTTCAATGCCCAGATCATTGAAGTTTGCAAATATAGTCAGTGTCTCTTACCAGTACAAACTTTCTCGGGTAAAATCAGAGTTTGCATGGATTATGTCACAACCCGTCCCGGACACCCGTCATCCCGAGGTTGGCGTGACTACAACATGACATCACCAATTCCCAAATTTCCAAAGAATGACAATATACACCTACGGTGTAATACAAACATCTACCATGAGGGACACACCCGTCCCGAACTTATCCCGGCTAAAAGTAGTCATTCATGAACCTTTTGTTTTTATTCCCTTTGACAGCTTCTCTCAAACATCCATACGACTCCATCACGTAGCTCTACCTAGTGCCAGTAGGGGACCGACTCCTAGCTGTTGTACCTGCGAGTGTACTGCCTTCTTAGTAAAACATTTTAAAAATATTACTACGTTCTAAATTTTTCCACAATTTAGTATGGATCAAGCACAAGTATATAAACAACAAAAATAATGCGATATAGATAAGTTCCATCTAGTACAAAATCCTACCAAACATTATAATGAGTAATATCAAGTCAACCAATATACGTAAAACACCACCTCTCAAGCACCAATTTCAAACACACACCTCCAACACACACACACACTGGCCAACCCTAGTGATCGTTTTAACCTCACGATCGGGAGTTGCAACGGTACCATAACATTCATAGGAATGCCTTCCTACGAAATATCCATACCCCTTTTTGGGGAGAAATACAATCCACACCCCTTACGGGGAGAAACATAATCCACACCCCTTTCGGGGAGAAATATAATCCACACCTCTTTAGGGGAGAAACCACACCCCTTTCGGGGAGAACAGCCATGACATCGTCAGAATCAAATACAATATCATCAAATCGCAACTCAATAAATATCACTTACTCAAAATCGTCAAATCACCACGTCTACCACTTTTCTCAAACCAGCTTTTAAATTCAAAAATCATATTTTATATCTTCTTTTAAAGAAAACGTCCGATTTTATGAATACCACTTTTCCACCATTTATTTTTAGAAAACCAGGCATTTTTAGAAAAATAGATGTTTCCTATTCTCTTTTTTTTTTCTTTTTTTTTTTTTTTTAAAAAAACGCCGTCTAATTTCACCAAATCCAGCGGAAATTCATTTTCAGCTTCCTTTTGAAAACTATTGAAATTCAGTTTACCACCTTATTCAAATCGTGCTTGATCCATATCATTTATAAATTCATACAGTTTAAATATTCACATATTTTATCATATATATTCGTAGAAAAATAGTTTGGCAAGAAGACAGTACACTCACCTTAATATCCATTTTTGTAGACTTAACCGCTTATTCCCTACCGGTACTCCGGTGCCCGCGAACCTAATAGCGACAGAGTCTAAATTAATATTTCATGTAAAATAACCAAATCATGCAATGCAGACCCTAAATTCCGTAATCCCCCCCCCGCCCCCCCCCCCCCCCCCCCCCCCCCCCCCCCGCCCCGCGTACACACTTTTTATTACGAATAATTGATATCCGGTAAATTCCGTTTCGTTAATAATTATTGCACGCGTTTGTTAATAGGGATGATGACAAAAATTAGTAAAATTAACGACTCTAGATTATAATCCCGTTTGCTACTATTTCAATTTAATAATAATGGTAATTGATTTAGATTTTACCTGCTTCGAATCATCCGTTGGTTGTAAGAGTGATATTTGGATTTTTATTGGGGGGGTTTACGTAATTTTTTTTTTCTTCTTCTCCCATTTCTTCTTCCCATTTTTTTCTTCGTTTCCCTGGTTTGTATTCATGCTTCCTGTTACGCCATCTCACCGCAGTCGATGACACCTCGCCGTCGCGTCGCCGCCGACGTAGTCTCACCGTCGATCAAGCTCGCCGTCCCACCGACCGGACACACGCACCCAATCGGACAACCCACACCCTTCCATGCACTGCCGATCGTCCCACCCACCATGCACGTGCTGTTTTTTCTCTCTCTAATTTTCCGGCGAAGACTCCGGCGACCCCATGCACCCCCAGCACGCTCACACCTTGTAAGGTCAACACGTACCGATAGAGCAGAGCCACCCACGCCACCGATTGTCACCGTCGCACTATACACCACAAGAAAGAACATGAACTGTTCAGAGTAGAAAATACACACACATATCCCAACGTCAACGACAGCCACCGGAAGCTTACCGTCAACCCTGCTCACCACTGTCGGCTACTGAATAGCCCACCGCCGGACTGACCGACGGCAACCTTCGACGAAACCGTGACAAATACCCCGTCGGCACTGAACGGGACCTCACACCGTCGGCACTGAACGGGACCTCACACCGTCGGCACCACCGACGATCGATCAATGATCCGAGCGAATCACTCACACCTCCGATCGTCGGATCTCACCACCCCCTGACCGCCGGACCTCCCCTCTCTCTCTTCTCTGTTTTCCAGTTTCTGTTCTTTTTTTCCCTCCGTTGAAGATCACGATTCCCTGTTTCAAGGATCACAATTGCATGTTTTAGGTGGATCGGTGTATTCCTAGCTCGCCACGTCGATGAATCTCGATCCTTCCCCTCTCCGATCTGGTTGTTCTCTCGGCACCCATCGTATGCGTATATATATATATATATATATAAATCTTTTACTCTAATTACTCCTTCCTCCCCCCAAATTTCTTTAATTCCTATTTTAGCCCAAATTACCATTTTATAATTTTCCTTCAAATTGTAATTTCACCCCTAAAGGTTTACATGTTATCAATTGAAAGACCATTTGAATCCTAAGGGTTGGATTCAATGTATACAAATTTACAATTCGCCCCCCTAAACTTTTAATTCGGATAATGATTAATTCAATTCTACCCCATATTTTTCCCAATTGCTCCAAAATATAACTAAAATGACGTATGTGCTAAGTCGGGGTCTTACAACCCTTCCCCCCTTCAAGAAATTTCGTACCGAAATTTTTATTACCTAATTGAACGAACGCGGGTATTTGTTCTTTGTCTCGTCCTCTCACTCGCACGTCGCCTCCTCCACTGCATGACGGTGCCATAACAATGTGATTAACAGAACCATTTTTATTATTATTATTATTATTATTATATATATATATATATATATATATATATATATATATATATATATATATATTTACTATTATTATTATTATTTTTTGCAACACCTGGTCTTCACAACTTAGGATTTGGACTGACTTCTCAACGTGGGTCGAGTCCATTTCCGATTCGATCGGTTGCGAAGTCAATACACGAGAAGGGTCTGGCATATACTTTTGGGAGTATCGATTCATAGAGATCGTAATGTAGTTGAGATAATTTTGGTGGTAACGTAAGTCCATACGCTGTCGTGCCTACCCGGTCTAAAATTTCAGCTGGTCCGATGTATTTTGGACTTAACTTCCCTTTCTTCCTGAACCTCATTAATTTTCGTCAGACTACTAATTCGTCAAAGTCGCATCACAAAGTTATACTCGTCTCATGTAATTCTAGAACAATTGTTTCCCATGTATGGTCTCATCATCCCAACTCACCAAAATTTTATAACCAACAGCTTTTTGTCAAATCATAATCATCTAATAAACAAGGTGCACTTGGTCGGTTACACCTAACACGGATAACCCATTGTTAAAGAATCTCATGTTCCTAACTGCTTCCATTGCGCTACTCTGATAAAATCAAAATCAGCAACAACACTATATGCTGGAAATATTTCAGTACATTGGGTCTATTTCATTCCGTCGTAATTGGCACTTATCCATTTCATCCGACATTTTCTAGTCGCCCATTGCAATAATATTTTTCATTCAACATTTAACCCCAATCTCATAAGCAAAGATAGCTCAACTATCCTTAACCTCGATGCCTATCTCAACTCCTTAATACTCCTATCAATATCCTTCATAATACCTAAATATCACCAATTCTCATAATTACAACTCAAAGATATTAAACAAATAATCTATAAGAATTCCTTTCATGCTTCCATATTTTATCAAGTCCTGACATGGTCACGTGCTTCAAGTTCGTTTCCACCTGTCTAATATACTTTCAACATATATCCACGTATATACACGACTCAAAGGACATAGATACGCCCCAGTCACAACGAAATCGATACATTCTAATAGTTACTAGCTACTAACTGTAAAATATTATATCAGGTATACATATCATCTCAAGGATATTTTAAATTCTCCTTGTCCCGTAACATCTCAATAACTTCCAATTTCCAGTAAAAAAGTAGTCACACCGGCTATTTTTAAATCTCGCAAAAGTTTCGTTTTCCTATCTCAGTTTAGTCTATCAGATCAGAATCGTGTATCCTTTTCATATAACACTTTATGTGATGCCACCACAATTGACGACAAGATAGTTATTAACGTAAACAGATTTTTATTAACATTTCACAATCATTCCCCTTTCCGGAACTTCCACGACACAACCCCTCAACATATCCTCCAACACCTGAATCGTATTCCCTGATAAACCATTGGTCCATGACTGGAACAAGGTATCAACTTCCACTTGGGCAACTAAAGGAGTATGGGAAATTTTAACCCGCATGTTCAAATAGCTATCAGCTTTTGACACCACAATTTCCCCCACGGATTGTTTATACACTGACGACTTATTTTACTTTGATAACAACTATTGTCCAAATTACCATATGGCGACAATACCTATGATTTCAGAATTCCAATTCGAAAATTTCGAATAACCGATTAATAAAATTCCTAGAATTACTAATCCTTGTCCCTTTTTGATCTTTTTTTTTTTTTTTTTTTTTTTTTTATCCGAAATATTTGCTATAGTCAGCACTGTGACCAACATCATTCCCTTCTACTCTCATCGTTTCCAATTGAACATCTACTTCTGCGCTTCTACCCTACAATCACTAAATGTCAATTTCATATCTACCAGCTCCATTTGAGTGGTCACCCGACCGATTACCTAATAGACTTACAAAGATCTCTATTTGATATTAGTATGAATAACCCAAATATGCGCAACCCCGCTTCATCATTTTTATTTTTTTTCCCCAATTTCCGACTTAAAGCACAAATCTCGCCATACAAGAGATGTCACTAAACGTTAGAACGAATACAATCTCTACTAGTTCCAAAAAGTTTTGAATTCTGGTCACATGTTCTCGGCCTTCTCCATATTCCGTCAACCCACCACTTCAACTTCCTTTGGATTCACTTGAATGCTATGCCCTAAGAGCACTAGTCATATTTACTAGTTATCGCCTTATTAACACATTCTGGAGATGTTTAACATGCTCTACCCTACTTCCGACCGAATCACCGTTTCTACCACGTCTCAGTATCTAATCTTCGATTACCAATACCCTACTCAAAAATCTGGCATCCTACTGGTTGCAATCAATTTAACAACCTATCTATTCTCACTTTTACGTTACCAACACCAGATCTTTATGGAAATACACACCGGGTTTACGTAAATCATTAGTTGATGTTCTAATTTATTGTGATGACCTCTCCTTCTATTAAAACTTCCCCCAAACCGCAAACAAATTTACTCCAATTCCCTATATCCAACAGTTAATTTTTTATTTATTTATTTATTTATTTTTTATTTTTTTTATCTCATAGCAATTACCTTTAAAGTCCCAAAATTACAATTTCAAATCTCAAATTCCCACATTCATTACACCAGTATACTTAACCAACTTATGTGCCGAACGTTCACCTCCTTATCACTATGGAACTTATTTAACAGCAACCATACTGATCACGATTACAAGTACCTTATCCATTCTCGAAACTACATAGGGAAAATCCCTAGCTATTACAATATCCACTGCCGGAATTTGTATAAACAATATCTGCGTACTGATTTGTGATATCTTTTCTTTAACCCTTTGCTAACCTCCTAAACCCACTATCAGACTAACTAAGGTACTAGATATGCCTCTCCAACATTACATATTTTTATTTATCCTAAATTTGACTCCACCCACAACTCTATATTACATATTTAAATGGATTATCTTTACACACACCTACTATCCTCCTAGATCAACAATCCTCGGCTACTTCTTATATATCATTTCCTATTACCCTGCTACATGCCACAATTGTTACTCCGTCTAACAATCAATTTAAAAAGTGCTATTAAATTCTTGTCCAGTAACGTCACAGTTTCCTTTCAGATTACCTAGGAAGTGATTTACTCCGTTTGAATATTACTTCTTAGTTCGACTTAAGTGTATTCTTCCATATCATCTAGTATATTGATAACGGCATGATTTGTTGTTTGTCTAACTTAGCCTTCTTATCTTGCGGAAAAATATCCCTCCTAGCAACCTCCACGCACCATGCTAATGCACAACTTTATGAAATAAAAGACCTAACACCCACATACCAAGCTCTCCTATGGACACCCTATCTCATGTCCCCTACTGACTAGAGGACTGGCACGTCTTCCTATCGCAAGGTCTTCTACCGACACATTTCCTAAAAAAAGTCTACAGAACCTATAACCTAGGCTCTGATACCAAAATTGTCACAACCCGTCCCGGACACCCGTCATCCCGAGGCTGGCGTGACTACAACATGACATCACCAATCCCCAAATTTCCAAAGAATGATAATATACACCTACGGTGTAATACAAACATCTACCATGAGGGACACACCCGTCCCGAACTTATCCCGGCTAAAAGTAGTCATTCATGAACCTTTTGTTTTTATTCCCTTTGACAGCTTCTCTCAAACGTCCATACCACTCCATCACGTAGCTCTACCTAGTGCCAGTAGGGGACCGACTCCTAGCTGTTGCACCTGCGAGTGTACTGCCTTCTTAGTAAAACATTTTAAAAATATTACTATGTTCTAAATTTTTCCACAATTTAGTATGGATCAAGCACAAGTATATAAACAACAAAAATAATGCGATATAGATAAGTTCCATCTAGTACAAAATCCTACCAAACATTATAATGAGTAATATCAAGTCAACCAATATACGTAAAACACCACATCTCAAGCACCAATTTCAAACACACACCTCCAACACACACACACTGGCCAGCCCTAGTGATCGTTTTAACCTCACGATCGGGAGTTGCACGGTACCGTAACATTCATAGGAATGCCTTCCTACGAAATATCCACACCCCTTTTTGGGGAGAAATACAATCCACACCCCTTACGGGAAGAAATATAATCCACACCCCTTTCGGGGAGAAATATAATCCACACCCCTTTCGGGGAGAACAGCCATGACATCGTCAAAATCAAATACAATATCATCGAATCGAAACTCAATAAATATCACTTACTCAAAATCGTCAAATCACCACGTCTACCACTTTTCTCAAACCAGCTTTTAAATTCAAAAATCATATTTTATATCTTCTTTTAAAGAAAACGTCCAATTTTATCAATACCACTTTTCCATCATTTATTTTTTATTTTTAGAAAACCAGGCATTTTTAGAAAAATAGATGTTTCCTATTCTCTCTTTTTTGTTTTTTAAAACGCCGTCTAATTTCACCAAATCTAGCGGAAATTCATTTTCAGCTTCCTTTCGAAAACTATCGAAATTCACTTTACCACCTTATTCAAATCGTGCTTGATCCATATCATTTATAAATTCATACAGTTTAAATATTCACATATTTCATCATATATATTCGTAGAAAAATAGTTTGGTAAGAAGACAGTACACTCACCTTAATATCCATTTTTGTAGACTTAACCACTTATTCCCTACCAGTACTCCAATGCCCGCGAACCTAATAGCGACAGAGCCTAAATTAATATTTTATGTAAAATAACCAAATCATGCAATGCAGACCCTAAATTCCGTAATCCCCCCCCCCCCCTCGTACACACTTTTTATTACGAATAATTGATATCCGGTAAATTCTGTTTCGTTAATAATTATTGCAGGCGTTTGTTAATAGGGATGATGACAAAAATTAGTAAAATTAACGACTGTAGATTATAATCCTGTTTGCTACTATTTCAATTTAATAATAATGGTAATTGATTTAGATTTTACCTGCTTCGAATCGTCCGTTGGTTGTGAGAGTGATATTTGGATTTTTATTGGGGGGGTTTACGTAATTTTTTTTCTTTTTCTCCCCTTTCTTCTTCCCCTTTTTTTCTTCCTTTCCCTGGTTTGTATTCATGCTTCCTGTTACGCCGTCTCGCCGCCGTCGATGACACCTCGTCGTCGTGCCGCCGCCGACTTCGTCTCACCGTCGATCAAGCTCGCCGTCCCACCGACCAGACACACGCACCCAATCGGACAACCCACACCCTTCCATGCACTGCCAACCATCCCACCCACCATGCACGCGCTGTTCTTTCTCTCTCTAATTTTTCGGCGGAGACTCCGGCGACCCCATGTACCCCCAGCACGCTCACACCTTATAGGGTCGACATGTACCGATGGAGCAGAGCCACCCACGCCACCGATCATCACTGTCGCACTATACACCACAAGAAAGAACATGAACTATTCAGAGAAGAAAATACACACACATATCCCAACGTCAACGACAGCCACCGAAAGCTTACCGTCAACCCTGCTCACCACTGTCGGCTGCTGAATAGCCTACCACCGGACTGACCGATGGCAACCTCCGACGAAACCGTGACAAATGCCCCGTCGGCACTCCACACCGTCGGCACTGAACGGGACCTCACACCGTCGGTACCACCGACGATCGATCAACGATCCGAGCGAATCACTCACACCTCCGATCGTCGAATCCCACCACCCCCTGACCGCCGGACCTCCCATCTCTCTCTCCTCTGTTTTCCAGTTTCTGCTTCTTCTTTTTTTTCCCTCCGTTGAAGATCACGATTCCCTGTTTCAAGGATCAGAATTGCATGTTTTAGGTGGATCGGTGTATTCCTAGCTCGCCACGTCGATGAATCTTGATCCTTCCCCTCTCTGATCCGGTTGTTCTCTCGGCACCCATCGTATGCGTATATATATATATATATATATATATATATATATATATATATATATATATATATATTTATATAAAAAAATCTTTTACTCTAATTACTCCTTCCTCCCCCCAAATTTCTTTAATTCCTATTTTAGCCCAAATTACCATTTTATAATTTTACTTCAAATTATAATTTCACCCCTAAAGGTTTACATGTTATCAATTGAAAGACCATTTGAATCCTAAGGGTTGGATTCAATGTATACAAATTTACAATTCTCCCCCCTAAACTTTTAATTCGGATAATGATTAATTCAATTCTACCCCATATTTTTCCCAATTTCTCCAAAATATAACTAAAATGACGTACGTGCTAAGTCGAGGTCTTACAGATTATTGTAACCTAAATTGAGTAAGTCCAAAAGACGATTTTCTACTATCGAATATCCACATCATCATTGACAATATTGTTGGATAGAATCTCTACTCCTTTTTCGATAGTTTCTCCGACTATAATCATATTATAATAGATAATGAAGATCGAGAAAAAATTTCCTTCACTACTCCTTGAGGAATCCTTTGCTTTAGGGAGATACCTTTTGAGCTCAAAAATGCCAGAGTAACAAACCAAATAGCAATGATGACCCTTTTTTATGATATGATGCACAAAGAGATAGAGGTCTACGCCAACAGCAATGATCATTTAATTTTAAGAAAATGAAGACCATCTCTACCATTTTGAAAATGATATTTGAAAGAGTCTGAAAGTACCTACTCAAACTCAATTTAGTGAAATTCTTATTCGAGGTAGCTTCTGGAAAGCTCTTAGATTTCATGGTATCGCCATTAAATAGAAATTGATCTTGCAAGATGAATGCAATTCTCAAGATGTCGTTGTCTGAAAATGAGAAGAAAATCTAAGGCTACTTAGGCCGATTGAATTTTATAGCCAAATTTATCTTCTAGCTCACTGCCACCTGCAAGTCGATCTTTAAGTTGCTTTGAAAGGAGAGTAATGGGCGATGGAACATTGATTATAAAAATGCCCTGGAGAAGACTAAGGCTTACCAGGTTAACCCCTCTATTATAGTGACACCCCAAGAGGTTATTCCATTGTTGTTGTATATATTAGTCCTTGACTCCTCCATAGGAGCCATCATAGGATAGATCGATGAATCCAAAAAATGTAGCAAATCACTACTACCTCAGTAAGTGGTTCACAAAATATGAGGAAAACTATATTTTGGTGGAGAGAACCTGTTGCACATTTGCATGGTCAATTCAGAGATTGTGCCATTACATGATCTTGTTGACCATGTACTTGATTGCTAGGATGGACCTTTTAAAGTACATCTTCAAGAATTTAGTTATGTTGGAAAAGGCTGCTAAATGGAAATTATTATTGGTAGAGTTTGATATTATCTACAAGACCCAAAAGTTAGTAAAGGGTCAAGCAATAGTCTTCTGAGTCGAGGAAAATTCTCAAGCATTGGAAAAACTCTTCCCTGATAAGTCAATATATATAGTAAAAGAATAAGATGAGAAGAAAACCTGAAAAATGGGAAAATTCTCTGCCATTGGAAAAATTATTCCCTGAAGAGTTAATATATATAGTAAAAGAAGAAGATGAGAAGAAAACTTGAAAAATGGGAAAATTCTTAGCCATTGGAAAAACTCTTCCCTGAAGACTCAATATATATAGTAAAAGAAGAAGAAGAAAAGAAAACCTGAAAAATGTACTTCAACGGAACTGAAAACTCTTGAGGAGTCAGGATTGGAGCGGTTCTTATTTCTCCAACTAAGAAACTTATCCAATGGCCTTTAAGTAAAAAAATTTAGAGCACAAACAATTGAGCCGAGTATGAAGCATATATTTTGGGGCTTCGTTGGCCATCAATATGAAGATAAATGAGCTTCTCATGTACGAGGATTCGGAATTGATCATCAATTCGATGATTGAAAAATATGCCACTAGAGTTCAAACATTAGTCACCTATAACAATCATCTCTTGGATCAATGCGAGCACTTCAAAAAGATCGAATTTAAAAGCATCTCGTGACTCTAAAATAATTTTTTTGATGCCTTGGCCACTTTGACATGAATGATATCCACCACTCGAGAAGAAGATGACATCATTTTAGTTGCAATCCAAGTTCAATGCCAACAGACAAACTGTTTTCAACTCATGGCCAAGACCGCCAAAGATATGTGGTAGCATGATATAAAGAATTTCTGAAAAACCGATAGTATCTAGAGGAATAATCCAATGTTGATTAGAAGACCCTTTGGAGATTCGCTGATCTATTTTTTCTGAGTAGAGAGACTCTTATAAGCACTACCCTAACATGAGCCTACTAAGATATGTTAGCAGAAGAAGTCATCCAGTTGATAAAGGAAGTGCATGGAAGTATATGCAAACCCTAAATGAGTAGTTTTATGTTCACAAAGAATTTTTTGACAACCAGTTAATTCTAGTTTATGATAGAAAATGATTGCATCAAGTTTGTCTAGAGGTGCCATAAGTGCCAGATCCATGGTAACTATATTTATGTCCCTCATTCACAACTCCATTGCTTGGTGGCCCCAGGGCCCTTCTCATTGTGGGAGATGGACGTAATTGGAGAAAATGGTAACCCAATTCATCAAGTGGAATAATGTGTTGAGCTATAGTTTGGCGCAAGCATGATCATTGAAAATACCAAAAACTTAAATGGATATGAAATCCAAAAGATCTGCCATTAATTCAAAATTGAGCACTAAAACTCCGCTCTATACTGACAAAAATGAATGGAATCACGGGAGTTGACAACAAGAATATAAAGAACATCTTCTAAAAGATGATCGACACTTATAAGGATTGGGATGACATGTTTTCATACACTTTGATGACTTACTAAACTTCAATCAAAACCTCAATGGGAGCAACTTCCCACTATCTAGTTTATAGGATGGATGTTGTGATCCTAGCTGAAACTGAGGTTCTCTCTCTGCAGGTTCTCATGGAAGCCAATACAGATAAGGCTGAATAGGTACAACAAATATTGGACCAACTCTACTTAATCAATGATAAGCGACTCACAAAAAATTGACACGGTCAATGTTATAGGTAGAGGATCATCTAAGCTCACAATGAGCTGGTACATCCCAAGATTTTCAAAACTGGTGAGTTGGTACGAAAGAGGATTTTTTTCATTATAGGATGAAGCTAACAAAAAGTTTCCTCCTAACTTGGAAGGTCCTTTTCTTGTTCGTAAATCCTTGATCGGTAGAGCCCGAATATGGTGAAAACTCGAAACGACCACAATGAAAATATTGTAGCGACCGAGATAAAAAGTCACCAACCATGCAAAAACGTGTTGGTACAAAAATATAGAAGAAATAAAAATTAAAATTAAAAAAAATAAAAACAAAAAACAAAAGGGATACAGAATGATTCACTCAGGGGTTCCCTTCTGTAATTTTGTTTCGGTTCTTTTTACGTTAACTACAAACAACATCCGAAACAAAACTTGATGTTGTTTGAATTTTGTTAGAGTATATGGTAAAAAACATATTAGAGTACAGATATGTACTAAAATCTTACTTTCCATAGATTAAGCTCAAAATATTGCAGAAATCAAATTTAGTGAAAAAAGGTATTTATTTTAGCAAAGTTTTATACATTTTGCCTATATTTTGTCTAAATCATTTTTGTAGGATTTGTAAAATGTAGAGCCTACGGGAGCACATAGTCTCAAGCATTGAAGGCGCCTAACGGATGGAAGAATACGAGAGTTTGGTAGATCGAGCAAAGAAGAATATTGAGGAAAATATTGATTTGATGTCGGGATCTACCTCCAAGTCCAGGACAAGGCCTCCGGACCTGTGATATGCCTCCAATTTTTTTAAAAGAGGAAGAAGACTAGATGGTCTCCCAGATAGCAATACAAGAACAATTCAAAATCCATCGACCAAACAGTTGTAGTACATCCTCATCACCCTAGGGAAAAACTAGAGTGATTTTGACAAAATAGGGTTGGAATAGGATCACCAAATTGTGACCAGCTTTTTTTAATTTTAAAAGGATTGATATTTTTAAAATGTTGTGTTGTCCATAGGAAATTCCAAAATGGAAAAACATATGGACCTTATCGTATGTTTAAATGGCCTAATGACCAAGGTAACCATTTTTTTTATGCTTGTTAACCTAATGGGTCTCCCATTTAGGGGATTCTTTCCAAATAGAGTCAGCCCCAACCACATGTTAGGGCACATTATGTGGTGTCTTCCCATCTCCAGGCCCTGAGGAAAATTTGAATCTGTCATTTATACTTTGTCTCTAGGCCCTGAGGAAAATGTTCCCCAGCCACAAGATGGGGAACATTTTATACTTTGTCTTGTCATCCTCGCTCTCTGCCATAAAAGTCACACCCTACCCCGAATCACATGCCCGAGACTAGGCGTGACCTCGACTTGATATTACCCAACCAATAACTGTCACTTAACATAGATTTAATATATATATATATATATATATATATATATATATATATATATACACACACACACCAACTCAAAATTCAATTATTATGCATATCCGACTATTTCCTAACAAAATTACAAAACTCTAAATTCCTCATTACCAATATTTGCCCTAACAGCCTCAAAAGTCACACCACTCTCTAACTCTACTAACACTAGTAGTGAACCCATCTCTAATTGGAATACCTAAGACAAAATATTTTATCGGTATATTATCTTCATAATATAAAAATAATTTATGGATCAAGTACCTTTATAAAAATTCACTTTTCAAAATAGAAATATAACCACAACTAAGCGGTATCAAAATTTCACAGATATCATCATAATAAAACGAGTTTAAATCAATTGATCATTTTTACTTTTACATAATAAAATATTCCACACATACTTCCATGTTAGCTATATGATCGTTTCACCTCATGATCGGGAGTTATGATGATATCATAACCTGTACATCTGTGGAATCTAAGGTTACCAGTGCAAGGCCATTCAATATCTCTAATGGTAGGAGCCAACACGTGGTAAAAACCACCATATCATACCAATAATCATAACCCATGGTGAAAACTGTCATACTAATATTCATCATCAACAATAACAACATATATCAACTACCTGCAGGACTTGCGTTCTTGTCCGATCACAACACACCTACTAGAAATGCCCTCCTATCGGGTCATAACACAACGTCATGCAGAGCATGCCCTCCTGTTAGGACCAATAGCATCCTGCAAGACATACCCTCATGTTGGGACCTCACTATAGCATAGTAAGATAATAATAAAAAAAAATAGTTTTCACATTTAACGTTATACTTGATCCATCTAACGTTATAAAACAATCTATTTTAATAAATCTTTTCTTTTCCACAATTTAATACGAAATTATAATTTGGTAATTTACATAGAAAACAGTACACTCATCTCGATAGATGCACCGATAACACACTACTATAGAAAACTGGCATACACGGTGTCACCTGAAAACCTAATAAACGACAGGACCTAAAACTAAAAATTTAATTAAATAAATTAAATATGAAATGAAATGAATGAAAAATTAATAAATGTATTATTCTTTATCCAAAACTAATTGTTTTGAATTTATATGAAAGATATAAATCAGATGCACTTTTTTAAAATTAACTTTAACTGGGTAAATAAAATAAACTCTCAAACTATAACTAAAAATTAAGTGAAATCAATAATTTAATTTACTGCAACAACACCTTAATTGTAAAAATAAAATCTATTAACACTAATGATTCTACAATTGAAATTAGGATAAATAAATCTTTTTTTAATAATTTAATAAAAACAAATATATAAATCTAATTGTCCAAAATAATACGTGGTACTTATATATTTACAAATTACACTTAATATCTTAATAAACTACAAAAACTAGTCTTGAAAATCTAAAAAAAAAAAAAAAAAAAAAAAAAAAAAAAAAAAAACATAATCATAAAAATACATATACCATACAAAAATATATACATTATAAAAAAATTATGAACAAATCATCAACGTGAACCTAATTAACCCAAGAGATATTCCAACATATATATGAGAGAGAGAGAGAAAAAAAAAATTACCTATGAAAACCAAGAGAAGAAGAAATAGACCAACAAAGGCTCAAGGCTTAGGAGACGTAAAAAGCTTCGTGAAAATATCTTGATAGTTATCATCATTCCTAATAATTAAATTATTTAAAAAACCCTGTACTAGATCAATAATATTGGCCCAAATATCTATCCAAGAAGTGGTGAATTAGGTAGTGGCAAAAATTTAAACAATAAAACTCAAACACAAGTTATCAATTTCCTTATTGATTATTATTTTGTTAAGTAGAGGAAATGTGTTTAACTAAGTGCGCACCCAAACAATAAAAAATATAACAATGTAACATACAAAGATTTATCCTGGTTCGGCAAGCTACTTTTACCTACGTGCAGTCCCCTAAGCTCCATAGGGATTTCATAATCCACTAACCCTCAATTCCTTTCTCAGGTAGGAATCAAATCCTTACAATCTTGATTCTTTTCGTAATCTCATAATCAATACAACCCTAATTCTGTTCGCAAGCTCATAATTAACGTATCACACTTACACACTATTACCCTTATCCTTTTCATAGGCTTATGAAGAAACTTACATCACTTTAATTCTATTACAGGAAGAATCAAAATCTAATCTTTTAAAAGACTAAAGATTAACCTAATCTTTTTCGCAGGATGTCAAATTCATAACCAAACTTTATTTCTCTCAAATTGAAGTAATTATGCTTGCAATTCAAAGATCCAATATTCATCAGTTAATGCTTCGTTAATAGTTTTAGGTTTAATTTGAGACGAAAATACAAGATTAACGATATCTCTAAGGGGGGACCTAGTACTTACACCTTTCTCGAAATTACCAATAATTTCTTTTACCGATTGTCCCGGAATTGTCTTTATAACTCATAGTAAAGTCGTCCCTTCATTATGTGGTTTCTTATCCTTAGGATTTGATGGTTCTTTTCCCGTTTCAGCTTCTTAGTTCTTTTTCTTAATTATTATACCTGTATCATCATCATCCAAATTCTTTCTCGACGTAAATGGATTAGATTCCTCAAATAGGACATGTATAGATTCTTCCACAACTAATGATCGCTTATTATAGACTTTATATGCTTTACTATCCAAACCATATCCAACAAAAATACCATAATCTGATTTAGCATCAACTTTTTCCAAATTATCCTTATCTTTTAAAATAAAGCATTTATATCCAAAAACTTTAAAATAAGATATATTTGGGGTTTTTCCATTCCAAATCTCATAAGGGGGGTCTATTACAACCTCTTCTGATAGATATTCTATTAATAACATGACATACAGTACTGACCACTTCGGTCCAGAAATATTTGGGAACATTGTTCTCATGTAGCATAGTGTTAGTTATTTCCTAAAGCGTCATGTTCTTTCTTTCCACAAAACCATTTTGTTGTGCTGTTCTTAGTATAGAAAAATTGTGAGAATATCCATGTTCATCACAATAATTGATAATTTCATCATTTTTAAATTCTTTGTCTCTATCACTATGAATGCTAATTATGCATGATATTTTTTCATTTTGCACACTCTTACAAAACTTAGAGAATATACACGTCACCTCACTTTTCTTAGATAAGAAATATACTTATGTTTGTCTAAAGTAGTCATCTATAATCACGAATGCATAAAACTTCCCTTCTAAACTAGCAATAGCATTAGGACCAAATAAGTCTAGATGCAATAATTCAAGACACTTTGATGTGGATGTATACAATTTCTTCTTAAATGATTATCTAGATTGCTTACCTGATTGACAAGCATCACATACTTTATTTTTAACATATTTTAGAATAGGTAATCCACGTCTATACCATAACCAACTATTTTTAGACAAAACATTTAAACGTGATAAATTTTGTGCCAAAAAATCTTTGAATGAACAGGTGTAAATATTTTTTAACATGTGATGCTACAAGTAAAATACTACTATCAAGCCCATTTTTAATAATGCATTTATAATTATCAAATATAACATTATACCCTTTATCACATAATTGACTTCTATTAATGAAATTATATTTAAGACCGTCTACTAATAACACATCCTCAATAGTAGTAGACCCATTACGGATATTATCTATACTAATAATATTACCCTTGGCGTTGTCTCCAAAAGTCACATGACCTCTGTCTTTAAGTGTTGAAGACATAAATTTAGATTTGCCGCCTGTCATGTACTGAGAACAGCGACAATCCAGGAACCATTTTTCCTTGCCTAATGATTTTTCAGAAGAACCTGCAAGTAACACCTCAAGTAGTTTCTAAGTGGTACCCAATCTAAGTAGGTCCAATCTTATTAACCGGAACAATTTTAGTTCCTTTAGGAATCCATACTTGTTTATATTTAGATAGTATTTGAAAATACCTCTTGTTTATATTTAGTTCCTTTAGGAACCCATACTTGTTTATATTTAGATAGTTTTTACAGTATGCCCTACAACATTACATTTAAAACATCTAACAATACTTTTCATTTCAAAAAAGAATTTGTGAAATCTCTTTTATTTAATATTTTTCTGAAAACCAATTACAACTTTATCAAATATTCCTCTTGAACTTCCCAAAAGCATTTTCAAATAATATTCACCACCCATGAATTTGAGAATACTAGAACTTAGATCCACAATGTTGGATTTCAATCCGTTGTTTTTAGATTCAAATTTAACCACTTGCTTGTTAAATGTATTAATTGTACTTTGTAAAGTATTTATCTGTGAACAGTGGTTTTTATAATCATGCGATAGTTCTTGATAGATATCAAATAATTCATCAAGGTTTAAAGGATAAGAACTAGAACATTGAGTAACCTCATCTCTAGTGGCCATTAGAGCACAAGCATGGATGAAATATCGCTACTTGATTTTTCAAAGCTACTTGATTTCAAGTCATACCAAGTAGATTTCATAGACTTTTTCTTACTCTTTTTTACCTTTTTATTTTCTTCTTTTTATCCTTCTTTGGCTCAGGACAATCAGATTGAAAGTGGCCAATTTTGTGACAACTATAGCATTCAACATTATTCATATTGAAATTTTTCTTTCCTCAGAATGTTCGTCTGGTTATCTTTCTGAAATTATTGGTGAGAAGAGCCACATTATTTTCTTATTTACTATAAAGACTTATATCATCATTATCATCGTTTTCCTCATTCGTTTGAGCTTTCAGTCCCAAGGATTTTAGTTTTCTGCTTCCTGATCCATCCTCGTATCCACGAATAGTTGACTCGTGGTTCATTAAATTACCAATGAGTTCATCAAGCATGTATTTGGTGAGATCATTAGCTTCCTCGATCGCAGTTACTTTTGGTTCCCATAATTTAGTTAATGATCTCAAAATCTTTTATACTTTGTCTTGCATAGTATACGACTTTCCAAGTGCTCCAAGACTGTTACGGATATTGGTAAATCTAGTGTATATCTCTCAAATTATTTTTGCATCACCCATTCCAAACAGTTCAAACTGATGAACCAAGGTATTGTTTTGGGATTGTTTCACTTGACTAGTTCCCTCATGTGTGATCTGTAATGTATCCCACAAGTTTTTCACTGATTCGTAACCTGAAACCCTGCTACACTTTACAATATTAGATTTGGCAACGATTTTTTCTCAAAACAATTAATCCAAGTAATTAAGCAAATAATATAAGAAAGCAAATTAATCAAGTTGAAAACATCTCACTGGAATTTCTTGAAAACGATTACGATAACTCAGTGACAAACATAGACCGGTGACCAAAACTTTTTAGCACTTTGATCAAGAACTCTTTCTATACAAACTCTCGTATAAATTTTAGAGTAAAATTCTCTCTTATAATAGCTGAAAGTTGAATGTTCTTGATTGATGAATTTAAAAAACGCAGGTCAGTTTTGTAAAGACCTTTAACTAGACCTCCAACAACTAGTTTTCAAATTCCAAGACATTAAATGAACTTTTAGTACCCCATATATCATATACTATCAAAATAGGTATGTTTCTTTTAAAAATACTTTTAGAAAAGCTCGATTTGGTCCCCAAAACCTTTTCAATTCAAAACTCTTAAAGAGAGGAAGTAGTTTTACCAATTCGATAAAAATAAAAATTAAATATATACATATACATATATATATATATATATATATATATATATATATATATATATATATATATATATATATCCCTTTAAAAACTCTTTGAAAATCGTCAAAAATAAGGAGATTTGGCTAAAAAATCGAGACAGTCAAACTTTAATTGTCTGATCCATCACCTGACCGAAACTACAGCCGGTTGACCGACCCTACAACAATCAGAATTATGACCATTGCTTTGCCTACGGTCAGTTGATTGACCGTCCAGTTGGTTGACCGATCCATCCAGAATATTTTCTCTTTTTCCTTCGTTTCGGCTACAAGAATCGTTAGTCGATCGACCCTAACTGTCGGTTAATTGAATTGGGCATTAAGGTCATCTATTTTACTCCCTTAAGCTCCTGTTTTTGTTAGTATACCGACTCGTTTTGTCGATTGACCTAATTAACCCGAAAACACATCATTTAAGTGTTAAACTTTTTTTTTTTCAACTAGATACTTTACCAAAAATATCTTTATGATTTAAGATTTTATAAAAATCATTTTAGGACCTTAAACTTATCTATTCTTACTATAAAGTGAATAAGATTATTGATTTTGAAGTGTCGTTAATAATCCTAATTTGGGTTGTATTAAGAGTATAAAGGTAATAAGTTGTTTTCACCTAATTATCTTAACATGTTCAATGCAATGAAAATCTTCATCGTCTTCATCTTGCACCAATCCTTAATTCCATTGATTCTTCAATTATTGCTTCATGAATTCTTCTCTGATTAATCTTTTTGTCCCATTCTTTTTCTCATTTTAACCTATAGAACTTTTAATCTGAAACCACTCGATAAACTTACCATTAGTTCCATAAAATATCAATATTTAATTGTCCATCAAAACATTAGGTTTAACAAATAAAATTATAACTTCATTCTTAAAGTTTTAAACAAAATTTCAAATAACATAATAACCCAAAAATCTTAAAATTTGATTTAAAATTAACATATTAACTCCAAAGTTTTTAAAACTGAACTTTGGATACCATAATAACCCTTAAAAATATTTAAGTGAAATTTGATTACATAACAGATCTTATTATTTCCTAAATGTTCTAAAATGTAATTATAAATATCCACAAGCGAAAATTGGGTCTTACATTCCTTCACCCCTAAAAGAAATTTTGTCCCAAAATTTAGTTACCTTAAACAAACAAATGAGGTTATTTAGGTGGCATTTGGTTAGTGTTCCCATTTTTCTCAACCCAACTGGGATGGGTTGAGTTGGGTTGGGTTGAGAATTTTGTTTTCTTCTAGGAATATAATTGCATTTGGTAATGACAATTTTTTTTTTGTACTAGGAACAAAATCGCGTTTGGTAAAATCCAACCCATCTCAGTTGATTTCAGGCAAAATCCCCAAATCAACCAAACCCCCAATTTCAGCCAAGATCCTCAAATCAAGAATCAACCTTAGAATTGATTTCATAAAAATTAGCCAAAAATTTCAGAACAAAATCGAAATCAAAATCGAAACCCTAAACCAAATTCAAGAACCAAATCCTAAATCGATTTGAGCAATGAAATCAAAATCGAAATCGATTTTGTGATTTCAAAACCCTAAACCTATTCGATCTGTTCGAAGACGATGGCGAGGACAGTGAAGATGTGTTCGGCGAAGACAGAGGAGAACGAAAATGAGTTCGGCGAAGACGGAGAAGAACGAGTTCGACGAAGACGACGGAGATAATGGCGACTGGCGAGGAGGAATTCGGCGAAGACGGAGGAGAATGGTGAGGATGAGGAACGAACGATGGTAAGCTTCGACCATAAGAACTTCGGTGACGACGATGGCCGACTTGGGAAGGAAAATAGCGAGAAGTAGAGTTGCAGAGAGAAGACAAACAGAGGAGAATGGAGAAGAGTAGAGAGAAGACGAACGAAGGAGAATGGAGAAAAATAAAAATTAAGCTCAATAGAAATTGAACGGTGGATCTCATTAACACTTCATAAAATTCCGAGCGTGTCCCTAAAGTTGGGTAAGTTGGGTTGAGTTTTTTGGGCACAAAAAAAATAACTTTTTTTTGTTTCTCATTTGCTTAGGATTTTCAGAATCAATTCTCATTTTTTAGGTTGGGTTGGGTAGAGTTTTGTGTTTACCAAATGCGATCCTAGAAATCAATCTCAGAATTTTTGGGTTAGGTTGGGTTGGAAACACTAACCAAATGGGGCCTTACTTATTATTTTCTCTTCTTTTTCCCATGTTACTTCTTCTACAAAATGACTGAGGAATAACATTTTCACCAATGAAATCGTTTTTGTTCACACTTCTTGATTTTTATAGTCTAAAACTTGTATTAGCTCCTCAACGTGTGACAAGTCTTCCTTCAATTCAATTGGCTGAGAACTCAACACATGCGAAGGGTCGGACACATACTTCCTGAGTATCGAAACGTGAAAAATATTGTGCAATCTAGACAACTCTAGAAGTAGGGCTACCTCGTCCGCTGTATCGACCTTTTCTAGAATATCGTATGACCTAATGTACCCCATTCTTAGTTTTAACTTTTTACCAAATCTCATTATTCCTTGCCATGGAAATATACGTAAAAATTCTTAATCACCTACTTCAAACTCCAATTCACGTCTACGCTTATCGCATAACTCTTTTGTCATCTCGGACCATTTTTCAATCTTTCTTGAATCACTTTCACTTCTTTTTTTGTCATCTGAGCTATGTCAGGTATCAATAATTTATATTCCCCAACTTTAGTCCAACATACTAGAGTTATATATCTTCTTTCATACACTGCTTCATATGGTATTATATTAATTGTCGACTGATAACTATTGTTATAGGTAGACTTTATCAAAGTAATGATCATCTCAACTACTAGAAAATTCTCAAACACAGTCTCTCAACATATTCTCCAATGTCTGGATTGTATGCTTTGATTGGCCGTCAACCTATGGATGAAAAGTTGTACTGAACCTTAATTTGGCACCCAGAGCAACCTAAAGATTGAGCCATAATTTTGACGTAAATCTCGGATCTTTATCTGACACTATGAAAATCGGCATACCATGCAATCTAACAATCTCATCAATATACAATTTTGCATTTGTCCATGGAGTATGTGATTTTTACAGCCAGAAAATGAGCAGATTTTGTAAGTTTATTAATAATCACCCAAATGGAATTATGTCCCTTTTGAGTACAGGATAATCTTGGAACAAAATCCATCATGATATGTTCCCACTTCCATTCTAGGATAAGCAAAGGCTACAATAACCATCCTGAACGCTGGTGCTCAATCTTGACTTGCTGATAGATAAGACACCTGGCAATAATTTTTGTAATTTCTCATTTTATTCCATTCCACCAATAATATTCTTACAAATTCTAATACATTTTAGTACTGTCTGGATGCATAACATACGCTAAGTTGCGCGCTTCTTCTAAGATATCTTTGTTCAAATCGGCATTATTAAGCACATATAATCTATTACTAACTATTAAGGCTTCATCATTATCTCTAATGAGGTAATCGGTTCTCTATCTATTTTTCACTTCACTCCTGATCTTTTCCAATTGGGCATCTAACTTCTGCGCTTTTATAATACGATCAATTAACTCGGTCTCAATGTCAACATCGCAAGCAACGATGTAGTTTGACCCATCGCCAATTGGACTCGCAAAGATCTCAGTTTGTCATATAGGTTAGTATGAACGACTCGAAGGCGCGCAACCAAACCTGTTGATTTTCAACTTAATGCATTTGGTACAACATTAACCTTTCTAGGGTAATAATGAATAGTACAATCATAACCTTGATCGATTTAATCCAACGCCTCTATCTCAAATTTAATAAACGGATATTTTACAATCTGGTGATCAGTATATATCTCGCAAGTCTCTCGATAAAGATAATATTTCCAAAGTTTCAAGGCAAACAAACCCCCCCAACTCCAAATCATACGTCGGGTGGTTACGCTCATGATTATTTAATTGTTGATAGGTGTACGCAATTACATGCCCGTGTTGCATCAATACACAACCTAAATCCTGGTGTGAAGCGTCACTGTATATCACAAAGCCAGGAAGAGAAAGTATTGGAGCTAATATCAGTTTACTCTTTAGCTCCTTAGAAACTTTGTTCACATTTGTCAGTCCACTCAAATTTAGCTTCGTTACGGGTCAAATGGGTCAATGGGGTAACTATAACCGAAAATCCTTGTACAAACTGACGATAATAACCTACCAATCCTAGGAAGCTTCGAACCTATATCACATTTTTAGGCATTTCCTACTGAACAATGACTTCAACTTTCTTTGGGTCGACTTGTATACCATTACTCAAGAAAACATACCTCAGAAATACAATTCTATCCAACCAAAACTCACATTTACTGAACTTAGTATACAATTTCTTTTCTCTCAAAATTTGTAACATAATTTTGAGGTGTTTTGCATGCTCTTCTTCATTTTGAGAGTAAATCAGTATATCATCAATGAATACTATCATAAACTAATCTAAGTAAGGCCTGGAAGATCTGATTCATCAGATCCATAAATACAGTAGGGGCATTCATCAATCCAAATGGCGTGACTAAAAATTCATAAGGCTCATACCTTGTATACAGTGTCGTTTTCAATACATCACTGTCTCTAATTTTTAACTGATGATATCTTAATAGAAGATCTATTTTGGAAAATACCCTGTCCTTCTACAACTGATCAAACAAATCATTTATTCCAGGAAATGGATATTTATTACGAATCGTCACCTTATTCAGTTGTCAGTAGTCGATGCACATCCTCAGAGTGCCATCTTTCTTCCTTATAAATAGTACCAGAGCTCCCAACGGAGAAATACTTGGTCTGATAAACTTATCGTCTAACAGATCTTGAAACTGAATTTTCAATTCTTTCACTTTAGTAGGTGTCATACGATAGAGTAGAATTAATATAGGATACGTACTCAAAAGTAATTTGTTAGTAAATTCAATTTCCCTATCTACTGGCAATCCTGAAAATTATTCTGGAAATACATCGGGATAATCCCCGACCACTGAAATATTTGCCAATTGTACCTTATTTTGATTGGTATCAATCACATATTTTAGATACCCCTGACATCTATTTTTTAATAATTTCTTGGCTTTTAAGACTGAAATCAACTAACAGGGGTAATAACTCTATCTACAGAAAACACAAACTTTGTCTTGCCTATGGCTCCAAAGTAATTTTTTTAAGCAATCAATTGCGGCAATGATAACCAAATAACAAATACATACCCGTATCATATCAAAATTGTGATTACTCAAGGGTAATAAAATGAGTGATAATTTTCTATCACTTTTATTGTATTCACAAACTCCGTGCATTTATTTTTTATCTTGAACATATCAACAAATCGACATCCTTTTGAAACCTTCTACAATTAACATCCTTGATCCTCACAACCTCATGATCAAATTAGACAATGCATCGAATCTGATTCATACGAAAAGTTGTCATCCTCCCTAATTAAATCTATAAATTCGATTTTTTTTCATAACCAGTTCAAGAAAATAATTTCCCTTGAAGACGACAAAACTAATCTCGAGAAAATTTTTATTTTTATTTTTTTGCTACAAAATCCACTATCATTTCACCAAAAATATGGTCCTATATGATCTCTCTATATTTTTTTATTTTTTTCCTATCGATTGTTGAGCCTGAAATGAGATATTTAAATTATAACATAATCGTAGTGCCCATATACCATATATAAATATCGGACTTTATATTCCAATAAACAATAATATATATATATATATATATATATATATATATATATATATATATAATCATATTCTTATGAACAATGATGCATAAATTGTTAACAATAATGTATAGACCACATGTATTACCTACTAATAATGTAATATGAACAACAATGAATATAATGTTGTGTTGGATGCATATGCACTGCCCTCTAGTCAAGAAAAATAAACAACCATTAATATAATGTAGTACTGGATACATATGTACTACCTACTAGTAAAGTAAAATGACTTTAAACTCACATTTAAAACTTACCTCACAACTCAACGGCCTATCCTATGGTCCACTACTGACACGACATTTTTACACCAAATCTACAGAATTTATAACCTGAGCTCGGATACCAAAACTGTCACACCCCACCCCAAACCCCATACTTGAGACTAGGCGTGACCTCGACTTAATATTATCCAAACAATAATTGTCACTTAACATAGATATAAAAAATTTAAAAAAAAAAAAAAAAAACAATCTTTGCCAACTTAAAATTCAAGGATTATACATATCCAACTATTTCGTAATAAAACTACAAAAATCCAAATCCCTCATTACCAATATCTGCCCTCACAGCCTCAAAACTCATACCACCCTCTAACTCTACCCAACGCTAATAATGGACCCATCTCTAATTGGAGTACCTAAGACAAAATATTTTATCGATGTATTTTCTTCGTAATATAAAAAAAATATGGATCTAGTTCCTTTATCAGAATCCACTTTTCAAAATAAAAATATAGTC
Source organism: Eucommia ulmoides (assembly GCA_016647705.1). NCBI lineage: Eukaryota > Viridiplantae > Streptophyta > Magnoliopsida > Garryales > Eucommiaceae > Eucommia > Eucommia ulmoides. The sequence continues at coordinate 23,482,067 of CM028331.1, forward strand.
ACAACTGAGTAGTATCAAAATTCGATAGATATCATCATAATAAAGCAAGTGAGTTTAAATCAACTGATCATTTTTACTTTTATATAATAAAATAACTCACATATACTTCCATACTAGCCATAGGATCGTTTCACCCCATGATCGGGAGTTATAATGGTACTATAACTTATACATCTATGCAATCTAAGGTTGCTAGTGTCAAGATCATTTAATATCTCCAATGGTAGGAGCCAACATGTGATAAAAACTACCATTTCATATCAATAATCACAACACATGGTAAAAATCATCATATCATACTGATATTTATCATCAATAACAATAATGACGCACCCCGAATTTTGTTGAAAGTAGAGGAACTAGAGATCGGCAAAAAGAGAAAAACAAGTTTTCATTCTTCCTTCTCTAAGTCCTCCAAATCCGTTCATTTTTTTTAAATGGTTTTCAAGGGCTTTTCTAGGCGTCGGTTTTGAAAACTTCTTTGGGCTAGGATTTGTGTTGAAAAGTAGCCATCTGTCACGGGTTAAATGGTGTGCCAGGTCACCGGGAGTTTTAGAAATTTATTTTTTATTTTGAAATGACCCTTATTTTAACTCGTAAAGGTCTTGTACCATAGATTTCTTTAAGTTTGGGAGTCGGTTATGCTCGGGGAAGGTTTTATGCATCCCAAGACACCCGTCCGAAAATGGCAGCTCAATCTAAATAAATATTCACCTTTAAACAAGATCCAAGTAATTTTCTTCAATTTTCTTTGACAAAATAATTCCCCTTTTTAAGTTTTTTGTCTTTGTTATGCATTTTCGATATGATGTAACGAAAAGCAAGTAAATACTACAACTAAACTAACAGTGACAACCCCATAATAGTATATAAGAAATAGAATTATTTTTGTATTTTTTAAACTGACCGAACCTTTTAAAGGTTGCCTACATATCCCTATTTTCATAGGGAATCAAGTCGACATGTAGTTCCAACATATAAGATACACAACTAACTTATTTAGATAGATGACCGAACTTGTACGTGGGTTGCCTATGAATATCAAATTAATGAAAATCAGGTCATCACGTAGTTCATTTTTGCAAGTTAAAACTGATTTTTATTTGATTTCATTTTTTAAACAAAACATGAATCACATTATGACATGTGAATGATCTCCTTGATTTTGTCAAGAACATCACAACTAAACATGAATCATATAAGGTGCCAGTCCGCTAGCCTAAAGATTTAGTGCCAGACTGTGATCTTGATGTTTAGCATAAAGTAATGTTAGTTATTAACAGTATACGATTAGATTAACAGTTGAATAGGTTCGACTTGATGTGTTCATGAGAGAATCACAAAGACGATGCACAACTCATAGTATGATAGAATCCTCACATGTTCTTAACATGTTCACGGATGTTTTTCAAAAAATCATTTTCATTATCAAAATATTTAACTTTATCGATCAAGTTATTTATTTCCAAGACAACATCACAAAACTCTTTTATTTCTAAATAACTTTCCAAAATATGTAATCTTGAATTTTTTAAATCATTTTCTTTATTTTCAAATGAATTTATTTTTCTTTTCAATTTAAAATTTTCTTTAGCAAAATAATGAATAAGAAGTAATAATTTTTCAATTGCAACATGTGTTGGTTCATTATTATCATCATAAGCATTATCATTGTCATATCTACCACTAGTACTACAACATCTATCATTTTCTATTTCATTGATTATAGGTGTTGGGAAAGTGAGCTACCCAAGAGGGGGGTGAATTGGGTAGTATTAAATATTATCAGAATATAACACTTCAAAAAATCAAACAATTAATTTTATCCTAAAAATATTTATTATCTTTATAGCAGCGGATAAGTGTGATAAACTCTAGGTGCACACCAAACAATACAAAATAAAGTAAAGAAAATAAATAATGCAGTACACACTGATATATCCTGGTTCACCAAGCTAATCTTGGTTAATCCAGTCCTCTGAGCCCCACGGAAATTCGCACCCACTAATCACTAAGATTCATTTAAACAGGTAAGAACCAAACCTTTACAAAAATGATTTTTTTCACAGGCTCAGAATCAACCTTAACAAATTCCTTTTTCCAGGCTTAGAAATAACCTCTTCTTTTTTCCAGGCTCAAGAATAACCTTATTTTTTTACAGGCTAAAGATTAACCTAATTCTATTACAGGGAGAATCACGACCTAATTCTTTTTATACCATAGGCTCAAGAATTAAACCTCACAATCACTCCAAGTATCATTTTCTCAGGTAAGGATGGAACCTTTATAATTCACTTACAATTGATCCTAATCAAGAAGAATCACACCTATGCTTTTTTCAAGGGAAAAGAGTAACTTGATCTTTTTGTACTCTAGGCAAAGATCAAACCTCAATCTCTTTACAGAAAGATATGGAAACCCAAAGCTACCCCTGATTAGATATTCCCAATAACATCTAATCCGCACACAACTCACCAATTACAGAATTGATAAGCTTTTTCTCACTCAGAGCTTCTACCATCCCAGATTAATTAATACTTAATTAATGTCCTAATACTAGTGATAGAAATAAAGTGAGGAAACAAAATATGATTATAATAAAGAACGCGGGTAGCACAATTAAGCACGTAATTAGATTAACACACAAATCGTTTCTAAAAATATTTATGCTTTTAAAGTTCAAAAATGATTTCTCAAAAAAATCAATTCACCAAGCAAATAATAACAATAAAGTACTGGTGGCACGTAATTTACGCACGCCACTTTCACCGTAAGTGTACAGGTCAAGTTTTAGTATAGATCGGGAAAGTGAAGGTATCGTGTCCACACGGATTGGTTGATATTATTATCGAGTACCGTAATTGTAATAACCTAATTTTATCTAGGTGATAAAAATTAGAATTTATAATTAATAAAAACTAATACTAAAATACTAATTTATCTAATTAAACTATATTACTATTTTGAGACGTTTAAGGGAATGGATTGCCTAGGGATTAACTTTATTTACTTCTATGTGTTTGAATCGTTTAGTTTACGTTAACGGCGTTTGACTTATCCGACAATCGTGTTTCATAAACTCACTCACCACCTCTCCCGAGTGTAAGATGAGTGAATACGTGATTTCGCGTTAACAAAGAGGTCCCCCTCAACGTCTTAACGATACTAGGTCACGTGAGTCTCGTCCCAACGTCATTGATTGCACACTCTCCAACTCCCTCCTGGGTTATTGGATCGTCACATTGTGTTTACCCTAATCCGAATTCGGGGTTACCTCCCCCGAGTATCAAACCCCGTATTCTCAATATATCTATCTAAGCATAATAAACATAACAACACAACAAACACAATCGAAATTATAAAGAACAACCATAAATGAAACACCGATATCAAAACCATATTTTCATAAATGTATTAATCCCTAGAGAAAATCCGTTTAGCTAATGGCCATAACTGTATATACAATGATAAACGAGCTAAACATGCTCAAACCATAATCTGAAATTAAGAAATGAAGAGAAAAACGAAAGAAATTAGCTGTAGTCCAAAGATTTGATGCTAAAAATGCTTTGAGATTACTTCTCCTTCTTCACAACGTGTTCTTCTCCTTCGGATTTGGTTGAGCATTCCCCAAAAACCTCTCAACTCTATTCTAACCCTAGGATCTCTCTAATGGCCGAATGGAAGAGGAGGGGGAAGAAATAGGGAGCAAAAAATATCTAAATAAATATATAATTCTGATACAGAGTGATCGCTGCGGCGATGGGTATGTCGGTTTGATCTTCACCGCAGCGGTGGGCGCAGAGACCTCTCTGCAGTTTCACCGCCGTGGCAGTGAGGTCACCACCTCGGTGGTGGGCTTCCATCAATTTTAGGCCCCTCTCTGCATATTCACCGCCGCGGCGGTGGGCTGCTTTTCAAAATTTGCCTTCATGCTTGTTTTCCTACCATTCTTGATCCGATTTGATATTTTATGATCCGTTTACATCCTTTTTTACCCAACACACCAGATTTAATACAAAAAGAATAAAAACATACTAAAACGTATTAGAATACTATAATAACACTCGAAAACTAACAAGTTCAGTTTGGAAATAGATAGGTAAATTACACCTATCAAGTACTCAATTAAAGAATAGGGTTAGAACGATCTCATCAAGAAAACACCGAATAGATTGCACGTAGTATTGCAAGACAGCTTAGATCAGTGACGCTAACTCAAATAGCACTTTAACTCAAGAACTTCTCAATAATCGATCTCACAATTGATCTCTCAAAATAATATCGGAATGATGACCTTTAGAAAAGTTTAGGAACTGAATGGTTCTTGATATTGTGTATATTCTCATCTTGTTATGTGAAATCCATAGGTCTATATATAAGGAATTAGAATAAGCCTTCCAACGGCTAGTTTTCAAATAATAAGTATCTAAAAAGAACCTATAGACCCTATATATCATTATGAATTAATCATGGTATAATTCACTCAATAATATCTTTTAGAATATTCAATCAAGTCCCTCAAACATTTTCTCAAACTCAATTAGATAAGATAGAAAGAATTACATGTACCATATCTATAGGGATATTCAACTAAGAGTATCATATCGTAAATATATCTATATCCCTAAGATCTCTCAATCAAGTGAACAAATAACGGCTAGTTAATGTCTAGTTTTTGAATAAATCCCAAAATTCCACAAAACTTGAAACTAGCCATTGGTTGACCGACCAATACCCATCAATCGACCACCCAATTTACGATGTAGCCCAAGCCAAAATTCCTCGCCCATAAGTCGACTGCTACTTATCCATCTGTCAACCAGACCACAGGTCGACTTACCTGTCGACCGTAAGATCCAGAGACTTCGCCTTATAACCACAGGTCGACCTACCTGTCGACTGGCTAATTCAAATAATTCAGCTAATTTCCATAGGTCGACTTATCTGTTGACCGACTATTGCTAAAACACCTTTCTTAATTAATTTTCGTGCAATTTCTTGGATGTTTTCGCTCCTTTAACCGATTTCTTTTCTCGGTTAGCTCCACTAAATCCTTAAATTCAATTTTAATCAATTATCTTTCTTAAAACAATGTTTCTTTTTCATTTCACATAGGAGGAAATATGTTAGCTAATTAGGATCCTATTAAAAACACACATAATCATAAAAACATTTTGTGTTGTATGTAATCCTAATCAGGATACATTAAAAGTAAAAATTTAACCTGAGTTGTTTTTCCTAGGTTTTTCAATTTCTTTGGTCTCTTAACGTCCATTAATAGTTGTGATCTACCTATTTATTTCCAAACTGAACTAAGTTAGTTTTTTAGCGTTTTATAGTATTTTATTACGTTTTAATTAGTTTTTATTCTTTTTGTATAAATCAAGTGTGTGGGGTGAAAAGGTATGAAAACGGAGCATAAACGATCAGATCGAACCAAGAATGTCGAAGAACGGTGGAAAAACAAGCACAAGGGCAAAATTTTGAAAACTAACCCACCACCTAGGCGGTGAAAATGTAGAGAGGGCCTAAATATGTTGGAAGCTCACCGCGTAGGCGGTGAAACTGAAGTATGGTCACCAAATCCACCGCTATCTTCACCGTTACGGCAATCACTAAACTGACATACCTATCGCCTAGGTGGTGATCTCTACACTAGATTAGATATTTTTTGAGATATTTTGCCTATTTAAACCCCTCTCCTCTCATTTTCTCTTGCTCCATCCTGCCATTAGAACCCTTAGGGCTTAGTATATTTTAGAGAAAGAGTATGGGGAGTGCTCAAACAAATCCGAATGAGAAGATTACCACACAGAGAAGGAGAAGCGATCGGTGGACGATTTTAGCGGCTAATCTTCAAACTACAGCTAAGTTCATCCATTTTTCCTTTTATTTCTTAACTTCAATAATTGTTTGAGCATGTTTAGTTCGATTTTAATTGTATAAATGGTTATGACCAGGAGTTAAACGTGGATTATATATGAGATTAATATTATTTATGAAAATGTAGTTTTGTTTGAGTTGTGTTTCTTTAATGAATGTTCTTCGATATTTTGATTGTGTTTTTCGTATTGTTTGTTTATTATGCTTAGATAGATATATTGAGAATTCGGGGTTTGACACTTGATAGGTGTAAATTACCTATCTATTTCCAATCCGAACGTTATTAGTTTTCTAGTATGATTAGTACGTTTTAATATGTTTTTATGTGTTTTTGTCTAAATTAGGTGTTTGAGATGAAAGGGTATGTAAACGAATCAAACACGATCAAATTGGATCAAGAACGGTGGAAAAATGGTGAAAATGTGCAAAACTGATACAGATGTTGTAACTTCAAGGCTATTTTTGACTACGATAAAATCCAATTTTGGAAAACCCCAAAACGTGGAATTTGTATATCTTTCTCTTAGATTTCCATTGGCTTTTGAATCACCTCAATCGAAGCTCAGACAAAAAAGTTACAGCCAAAACAAAAAAGTGTATCCGCCTAGGCAGTGGTACCACCGCCTAGGTGATAAAAGTGCAAAATCAAGCATAAACTCACTGCTGTTGCACCACCTAGGTGGTCACCTTTGCGCCAGTTTAGATATTATTTTATATACTTTAGGATATTTTGATCCCTATTTTCTCCTCATCTCCTCTCCATTTGGCCAAGACACCTCCATAAACTTTAGGAGGTTAGATTGAGAGGTTTTGGGAGTGCTCATTCAAATACTAAGGAGAAGATCACGTTGCAATGAAGGAGGAGCGATCTCGAAATGTTTTTAGCGATAAATCATCGGACTAGGCTAAGTTTGTCTTGTTCCTTCTTTTATTTCTTAACTTAGGATTGTTGTTTGAGCATGTTTAGCTTAGTTTCAATTGTATAATCGGCTATGGCCATGAGTTAAACGGGTTTTTGTCTAGGGATTAATATATTTATGAAAATGTTGTTTTGTTGAGTTTGTGTTTGGTTAGCAGTTGTTCTTTGTTATTTTGATTGTGTTTGCCGTATTGTTTGTTTATTATGCTTAGATTTACATATCGAGAATACGGGGTTTGACAAATCCCAGATTCAGACTAGAATAAACAAATGCCACAATTCTATAACCCGGTCGGGGTTTGGATTGTGGACAATCAATGACGTTGAGGCACGACTCACGTGACCTAAGGTCGTAAAGAACGTTGAGGGGGACTTCTTCATTGACTCAAAGTCATGTATTCTCCCATATTACACTCGGGAGAGGTGACGGTGGAGTTTTAGAACGAAGATTGTCGATAGGGTAAACACAACACGACGATCCAATGACCCGGTTGGGAGTTGGATTGTGTGTAATCAATGACGTTGGGACGAAACTCACGTGACCTAGGGTCGTTAAGACGTTGAGGGAGACTTCTTCGTTGATACGAAGTCACATTATATCCCTCATCTTACACTTGGGAGAGGTGGCGAAGGAGTTTACGAACTGAGATTGTCGGATAAGTCGAACGCCGTTAATGTAAACTAAAACGAGACCAAACACATTTTTGTAAACAAAAGTTAATCCCTAGACAATATTTTCCCTAAACATCTCATAATAGTATTAGTATAGTTAATTTAATTAGATTAATTAACTTAGTATTAGTATTATTAATTTTAAACACATTTATTTTCGCCTAGATAAAGTTAGGTCATGATAAACGCGGTACTCAATAATAGTCAAAACCAATCCATGTGGACACGATAACCCTAACTCTCCCGATCTATACTAAAACTTGACCTCATATACTTGCGAGTGAAAGTAGCGGTGTATTCATGTGCTACCAACACTCAGAAGAGGTAACCTCGGATTCAGACTAGGGTAAACGAACGCCACTATCTAATAACCCGGGAGGGAGTTGGACTGTGGGCAATCGATGACGTTGGGACAAGACTCACGTGAACTAGGGTCACTAAGACGTTGAGGGGAACTTCTTTATTGACACGAAGTCTTGTATTCTCTTGCCTTACACTCAGGAGAGGTGGTGGGGGAGTTTACGAACTGAGATTGTTGATAGGGTAAACACAACGCGACGATACAATAACCCGGGAGGGAGTTGGATTGTGTGCAATCAATGACGTTGGGGCGAGACTCACGTGACCTAGGGTCATTAATTCATTGAGAGAGACTTCTTCATTGACACAAAATCGCGTATTCCCTCGTCTTACAATCGGGAGAAGTGGCAGGGAAGTTTACGAACTGAGATTGTCGAATAGGTCGAACACCATTATTGTAAACTAAACGAAATCAAACACGTTTAAGTAAATAAAGTTAACACCTAGATAATCCATCCCTTAAACATCTCGTATTAGTATAATTAGTATAGATTAAATTAGGTTGTATTAGAATTAATTAAATTTAAAATCGTTCTTTTTAGCCTAGATAAAGTTAGGTCATGACAATTACGGTACTCGATAATAACGACAACCAATCCATGTGGATACGATACCTCTACGGCGAAGCATTTGTTACGCACTCACATATTGACTACTCACAAGTGTACGAGGTAAAAGGTTTAGTATAGTGTGATCGTGAAAGATTGGGTTATCGTATCCACAGGGATTAGTGTCGTTACTATCGAGTACCGCGTTTGTCATGACCTAACTTTATCTAGGCGACCAAAAATGTAAATAATTAATTAAACTAAACTAATATAACCCAAATTATCTATACTAATATACTAATATGTTTTAGGGGAAAGCATTGCCTAGGGATTAACGTGTTTACAAATACGTGTTCGATCACGATTTACTCACGTTTACGGTGTTCGACCTATTTGACAATCTCGGTTCGTAAACTCCACCGCCACCTCTCCAGAGTGTAAGACGGGGGAATACATGATTTCGAGTCAATGAAAAAGTCCCCCATAATGTCTTAACGACCCTAGGTCACGTGAGTCTCGCCCAGCGTCATTGATTGCACACAATCCAACTCCCGACTGGGTCATTGGATCGTGGTGTTTATTTACCCTAATCCGAATTCGGAGTTTGTCAAACCCCATATTCTCCATTTATTTATCTAAGCATAATTAACAAACAATACAATAAACACAATTAAACTATGAAGAACAAACATAAACGCAACATCGAAATCATCCAAACACATATTTATAAATATATCGTTAATCCCTCTACAATCCATATTTAACTCATGGTCATAACCGTATAAACATTGAAATCGAGCTAAACATGCTCACAAAATCATAAGTTAAAGAAATAAGGGAAGAAATCGAATAACTTAGCCTCGTCCAAAGATTAGCCGTTAAGAACGCTCAACGATCACTTCACCGTCTTCCTCCACTTCGGGATGTGAGCTCTCCCTCTAAAACTCTTAAACTTACCCTTCAATATCTTCTAAGGGGCTCAAAATGCCAAGAGCGGCCGAAAATGAGAGAGGGGAGGGGATTATATAGACAAAATATCTCAAAAATATCTAATAAATATCTAATCTGGTGCAGAGGCCACCGCCTAGGCGGTGGGTATGTCGGTTGGTTGATCGTACGGCGGTGAAGACAGCGATGGCCTTGGTTGACATTCTGCAGTTTCACTGTCGCGGCAGTAGATATCACCACCCCGATAGTGGACGTTCAACAAGATAATGCCACTCTCTGCATTTTCACCGCCACATGGGAGGTCTGGATGCCGCAGCGGTGAGCTTCTTTCAGAATATTACCGCTCCACCGTTCTTTGACCATTTTTGGTTCGATCTCATTGTTTGCGCTCCAATTTTTTATCTTTTTGCCCCACATACCTGATTTATATAAAAAGAATAAAAACTAATTAAAACATAATAAAATAAACTATAAAAATACTCTAAAACTAACAAAACCGGTTTGGAAATATGTAGGTAGATCACACCTATCAAATACCCCCAAACTTGGAATTTTGTTAGTCCTCGAGCAAAACACACACACAAAAATGAAAAAACACAACTAAATTAAACAACAAACAACCTAAACAATCTAAACATAACAACATGGGAGTTTTACATTCTTCTAACGACCAAGTCATGTTTTCCCTCAACAACCGCCAGTCATATCTAGTTCAGGCGGTAAAACACATCATGCGGTAATCTAGAATTTCGACATGCAATAATGGTGAACGCTATTCTAGATCCTGTAAATGTATTAGTGCGAAAGTCAATAATATGGCTATACAATAACTGGATTGAATTATCTCCCAATGAAATTCATGACTTAGACCATATAGGACTAGGATTTCCATATGCTTGATTGGGGTCAACTTTCCACTAATGTAGGTTCAATAGTTCAAAAAGATCAGAAGGACTTGATTCGATTATGGAACATTTGGCCAAGGGTAATTTGGAATAGAAAACGGGTTAACGTTGCTAACTTAACGTTACCCAAGGCTCAACGCTTGGCACATTCACTCTCAAACCCCCATCGATAAATTGGAAACAATTCTAAACATGTATTTTAGACCGACGTACTCACTTGTCAAAAGAAACGTAAATTATTTTTATTATTTTTTTGAATTTTTATTTTATTTTTTAACTAACCATCCCCCCAAACTTATTCGATTAGTATGATTTTACGGGTGTGGTTAAAACGAAAGAAAAGCGACAAGTGAGTACTCGAATACCAAACCAATCCGAAGTTCGCCCGAAACCCAACCGCTCATATCAAGTAGCATTTGCAATTGCTAACTTGATTCACTCAAATGTGCCTTTAAATTTAGCAATAGAGGTTTGAAAAAATATCAATTAGTCAAGGTATTTGTTTATGTGTTCAGAATTGAAATGGAATTTAGACTTTGACAGGGTAACAAGGGATAAACATATAATATGGTAGGCTTAAAAGGCTCAAGCGACAAAAAGAATGCCTAAATTATATCTCCTGAACTACCTCGCCTAGGATTTCGTCTCAAGCTTCCCCTCAATCAGATTCTAGAATCCTTAATTGTCATGAATTTGGCTAATCAATTATCGGCCTCAAATCAATTAAATAACTATACATTGAGTCTATGTGCTCATGCAAATTATGATCTACAATAACTTTTATGAAAAAAAACATTATCAAGCACACAGAACACACATGCATGGGTATTACCCTTGACCTCAAAAACAACCAGGGGGTAATATCATCATCGGGTAACGGCCCAGATGAACGCAAAACTCAGCATAAACACAACAACAATAAACACAAACTAACCTAAACAAACATGCAATACATAAAAACAATAAAACATAAAATATACTATACTACACATCACCGCCAAACTCACTCAAAATGGACAGTGTCCTCAGCGAACCCAATCATCATTCTCAACATATGAAATTTAAGCATGCTAACGAAAGACGTTTAGAACACGTACCTGGGAGGCGAGAGAATCTCGCCTCCGAATAAATTTGACTGTGACGGATTTAATTTATTTGACCTTGGGTTGCCTCCCAAGAAGCGTGTGGTTTAATGTTCTCAGCCCAACATTTTTAGAACGCCCTCAAGCTTGAAAAAGTTTTGCTTTGTTCGGCTTGATCTTTCAATAGCACGCCTCACTGGCTTATGTGTCTGGCCATGCACAATAAAATGGCTTGAAATCCATTCGAAAGGGATACATCAATACCCGTCGATCTAACATCGCCAAGCACCCTGTACAAGAAATAAAAACAAAACTACAAAACAAAAATTATATACAAAAAAAATGCCTAAAGTAAAATCGGGTCATTTACTCACAATATCAATAATAAACGACAAACACAATTCTTGGCAATGTCATCAAAAAATTGGTGACGATTGCCAAAAATTGAATTTTCTGAACCAATCCCCGGCAACGGCGCCAAAAACTTGTACGGCGAAACATTTGTTACGCACTCGCGTATTGACTACTCGCAAGTGTTTGAGGTCAAAGTTTTAGTATAGTGTGATCGTGAAAGATCGGGTTATCGTATCCATAGGGATTGGTGTTGCTACTATCGAGTATCGCGTTTGTCATGACCTAACTTTATCTAGGCAACCAAAAATGTAAATAATTAATTAAACTAAACTAATATAACCTAAATTATCTATACTAATATACTAATACGTTTTAGGGAAAAGAATTGCCTAGGGATTAACGTGTTTACAAATACATGTTCAATCTCGATTTACTCACATTTACGGTGTTCGACCTATTTGACAATCACGGTTCGTAAACTCCACCGCCATCTCTCCCGAGTGTAAGACGGGAGAATACATGACTTTGAGTCAATGAAGAAGTCCCCCTCAATGTCTTAACGACCTTAAGTCACGTGAGTCTTGCCCCAACGTCATCGATTGTCCACAATCCTAACCCCAACTGGGTTATTGGATCGTGGCGTTTGTTTACCCTAATCCGAATCTAGGGTTTGTCAAACCACATATTTTCCATTTATCTATCTAAGCATGATAAACAAACAATACAATAAACACAATCAAACTACGAAGAACAAATATAAACGCAACATCGAAATCATCCAAACACATATTTATAAATATATCGTTAATCCCTATACAATCCATATTTAACTCGTGGTCATAACCATATAAACATTGAAATCGAGCTAAACATGCTCACAAAATCCTAAGTTAAAGAAATAAGGAAAGAAATTGAAGAACTTAGCCTCGTCCAAATATTAGCCGCTTAGAACGCTCAACGATCGCTTCGCCATCTTTCTCCACTTCGGAATGTGAGATCTCCCTCTAAAACTCCTAAACCTACCCTTAGATATCTTCTAAGGGGCTCAAAATGCCAAGAGCGGTTGAAAATGAAAGAGGATAGGGGATTATATAGGCAAAATATCTCAAAAATATCTAATCTGGCACAGAGGCCACCGCCTAGGCGGTGGGTATGTCGGTTGGTTAATCGCCTCAGCAGTGAAGATAGCGATGGCCTTGGTTGACATTCTACAGTTTCGCTGTCGTTGTAGTGTACGTTCAGCAAGATAATGCCACTCTCTGTATTTTCACCGCCGCGACGGTAGTCTAGACGCTGCAGCGGTGGGCTTCTTTCAGAATATTACCGTCTTGCTCGTTTTTCCACCATTCTTAGACTATTTTTGGTTCGATCTAATCATTTTCACTCCAGTTTTCTATCTTTTTTCCCCCATACACCTGATTTTTACAAAAAGAATAAAAACTAATTAAAACGTAATAAAATAAACTATAAAAATACTCTAAAACTAACAAAACCGATTTGGAAATATGAAGGTAGATCACACCTATCAATACCCAATCTTAAAAATCACATTATACTAAAAGTTTGACCTCGTACACTTGCGAGTAGTCAATACACGAGTGTGTAACAAATGCTCGTTGTACATCCATCATCTTTGTCAGTCTCTTCAGCATTCATTTTCTTCATGATAATATCTTCACTAGAACTTATAAACTGAAACACTCAATAAATCTATCAGTTCCACCAAAAACATCAATATTTAATTGTCTATCAAAATCTTAGGATCAACAATAGGTCTTTCAAAATTAGAATTCTCAATGAGTATAGAAGATGTAAAAGATTGTATCTCCGAACTAAAGTTGTTTGGTTCATTTTTCTCCTTTGATACATTCCGGTTATAGTTCTCCATCGTATCCATTTCTTGTGCACAACAGAGCAAGAAACATTTTTTTATCTTTTTTACGATGCGGTTACGCTTGATCCCGTAGACCGAGTTCTGATACCAATTATTGGCCTAGAGATTAATCCAAGAAGGGGTGAATTGGATCTATAAAAACTTTTTCAATATCTTTCTACTAAAATCTCAAATCAAACTTGTTAGTTCTTATAATTGTGTGTGCAGTGAAATAATCAATCAAATTAAAATCATCAAAGTAAAGAGTAAGAGATAGAGACAATCAAACCTGTAACAACCCGATTTCCTAGGACTGTCACACGGTTTCTCCCCTGGGAAAAATAACACTAAAAACAATTGACCGAATTTTCATTCTATAAAATCTGGTAAATTTTATAATGCGACGGCGATAAGTAAATTAACCAAAATCTGCTTAATAATAAAAAAATAAAAAAAATTACACTTCATATCCAATTCCGAAGCTGTAATTTCCAAATGCTACCTAAGTAACAGGGTTTTTCCAAATTCACAAAATCAAGGCTAATGTAATGTATTAAATCAAAATTTTCACTAATTAGTTAGTATATAAAATTTATATATATTGAGAAAGATGACAACTAATTACCCCTATATTTCAATTTATATATAATTACAATATACACTAATTTACACTAATTAGTGTAAAATTATATATACATATAATTATCTTTACAACAAAAATAGGCAACCTATATTTCGTTTTATAAAAACTGAGAAATATTATAACTAAAACGATAATTATACTTGATTATCAAGTCAATTTTACAACAGTAAATAATAAATACAAGTATTAAAAATTAACTAGAGATTCAACTAAAATTCATAGCGCCGTTTCTACTACAACTGAACGACACAAAATTACATTTCATAAAAATCTGATAAAATTTGACAGCGATGGCGATAATTAAATTTGTCGACTTATCGACTCAATTTTTTTTCAGTAGTAATTAATCAGTACAATTTTGAAAATTCAATTATAAATATAATTACGGATGCTGTTTCGTTCTCACCGATCCAGCAAGCAATCTAAAATCGATTTTCGAACCGGAATATTCAAAATACATAATACCATCCCTATTTTCATATATCCTTCTTGTGTGTGTGTGTCTATATGTGTGTGTGTGTGTGTGTGTGTTCTTATTCAATTTCATTTCTTTCCCTTCCCCCTTATCCGTATGTATTCATACATCTCTTATGGGTTGGTTTTTTATCCTTTTTTTTGTTATAATTATTGTTATTGTTGTTGTTGTTATCATTATTATTATTTATGATATATATGTCCACGTGGTTACCCATGCAACCACATGAATTATATGGCTTTGGATTTGATTCCTTCCCTTAGAAAGAATCAATATGTATATATTATTTTTTATTATTATTTTTTTTAATTTATTTACACAATACTCCCTTAAAATAAAAAAAATATTAATTATACCCCAAAACTCTTAAAAGTATATTTTAAATAATACAAAAGTCCCAAAAATTTTAAACGCCAATTTAAAATTAACATTTAATCTCCAAAAATTCTCAAATATTATTTATACCACAAATTTAAAAAATCGTCTCAAAAATATTGACTTATGTAAAATAATATTTTTTTTATAAATTTTAGGTGTATTACAAAACCACAAGACACGAGATTTATAGTACTTTGGCAAAATCTTTTTGTATACTCTACTCCTTCGCGCTCTCGACGGAGAGTTCTAATTCACTAATCCTTAATCTTCTTACGGGTGAAGATTAAACCTTTTACAAGCTTCTTACGGTTGAAGATCAACCTTTCATAATCTTCTTACTAGTGAAGATCAAATCGTTCACAATCTTCTTTCCTGAAAAGGCTCCTCCTTTGGTTTCTTCAACTTCTTCACAAGATGATCTTTGATGTGGTGATGTTGAGGATATTCCTTACTTGTATGTTTATATAAAGTACAATCTCTCAATACAACACTCAAAATAGTTTTGTAATCTAACTTACAAAATCGACCTTGGAGCTCTAAACACTCTCTATAAAGATTACAACACTTTGACCCACTAGTGTTTAGTGATTCTCACAAATACCACTCAAGAAAAGATAGATGAACTTGAAGTACAAGAGTGATCACACAAGAAATGAAGAATAAGAATCAAAGAGATGATGTTAAAGAGTATCACTTTGTAGTATAACTCTTTGAAACTCTTTAGTGTGATTGATCTATGTAGCTTGCTTGGTTGGTTGATACTTGGTTGATTCTTCCATCAATCCTTCATCCTTTTATATATGTAAAGAATATAGGGAGGATGTCACAATTGAAGATATGAGAGGATGTGACCATTGGTGAGCTCTCTTCAAATTGCCAAGACAATGAGGCTCCTCTTGATTAACTATAGGTATAGTCTTGATTCCAACAACCTTTCTCAAAATAATTAATTGCACCACAATCTCAACAAGATCCATAAATCAAGGATATAATGAATACAATAAATGTTTTACAACTATCCACATGTATTCAAATTTGAATATTGACATTTTTCCTTGATTCCATGAAGAAAGGGTGTGAACATGATATAGTGGATACACAACTCAATAAATGCAAATGGAAGGTTGGTTTGACTCTTCTAAAAACATGTTCATTAAATTGAGGAGAATGTAGGTGAGCATTTAAATGAGAGAAAATCAAAAGGTTGAGCATTAAAGGTGATTAATTAAAGGTGTTTCTACTTAGTAGTCTTGACAAAAACATCCCTTATACATGTATACATACAAGTGCACGAAATTGAGCATTCAAATAAATTATGTATATTGTATTTTACACATGAATACAATCCATTTGAGTATCTAGAAGTATTTCAAAAGGTTCAACACTTATAAAATATTTCTCATGTAGAAAGCAGATTTTTCTGAGTCATTGAGCCAAAATGTAACTTAAACTTCATATGATGTCATGTATACCAATCAATAACATATATATCATGTAGACACATCATATAAATATATCAAAACATGAATTGAGCAATGAGAACAAGATTTGATATGTAAAACCAATTTTGAGTTCATGACAAAAATCTGTAAAATATGTTATTAAACCTTTGAAATGATTTTGATCCAATTGATTCAATCCAATGATGATTTGATCAAATTGAATATTTTTTATGCTACTATACATCTTAAATAAGGTTAAAAACATTCAAGTCTCATAAAAAACAAGTTAAGATCGATCAAAAATTAGACAGAAAACAAAGTAGGAGAGAGAAAGTCTACTGACTTGTTGTATAAACTGCTACTTTGGAAATCAAGGACAAATCCAAATAATTCCTAATAGGTATATAATTAAAGGAAATTGAGTTACATTTCCATAGCAAAACAAGTCACCTCATTTAGATTCTAAATGAGTGAGATATGACTATTTGAGTGAATAAAGGTCTGTGTAGATTTTTCTGTTGGAACCTTCTAACCAAAGGTAGTCAACTACTCTGCCAAAATATAGTCGACTACTTGTACTGTAATTTCAGTGCAAGTGTCATTTTCGTCCGTTCTTGGTTTTTTACTTTAGTCCATGATCGTTTACTATTCAAAAGACTTTTAGAACATTATTTCAATGATATTTGAAGTGTTTTCACATTAAAATCATGCAATATATCATATGATCACATTGAATTCAAGTTTAGACATATTAAGCTCATTTGTGATCAAGACATGAATTCTCTATATAAGCACGATATAATTAAACCGATGACACGTATTGTGATATATAAGTATATTGGACATGTTAGGATCTAGATATCATAATTGTATACATATATTGATCATGATAAGCACATTGAGCATATTAAACATGTAATACATGCAACATGTGTTAAACTCATTATATCATGGTATAAATATAAGTTGAGCATATTAGATCAAATATATCATGTTGTCATTATATAATGATCATATTGAGTATGTTAGATCAAGCTATGCATACAATGTACCTTATGATCACATTACAAACAAGTGCTCTCATATTAAGTATATTGTAATCAAGATGTAAATAATCATGTGTTGGACAATCCAATCACATGTATCATGATATAATCAAATAATAAATATATTCAAATCATAATATCATGAATGTATGCACTCTTGGTATGTATGTGTGTGTATCCTAATGAGCCAAAGTGTACATAATTTCTTCAAGAGTAATATCCTATAGATTTAACCTTATAGTCTTAATCTTACCTAAGTCTTGTGCTCTTTATATCAAGATTATACCTGCATTTCAAACTTAAAATTCCAAAGTGGTTAGCACACACAATGAATAATTGAATCTTAATACATATACTTAAGATATCGCATTAGTTAATACACTCAAGGTATGATTCAATCAAAATACATTGAAACATATAATTTGTGTCTAATATTATTAATGTGGCATCATCATATCACTAATATTGACGTTATCACAACACATATTGTGACACTATCAAAATACATATATTGATATCATGCAAACACATATAGCAACAATTTCCCCCTTTTTTTATCATGGCAACCCTTTGATGGATTGTCACACAAATTATATGAACAAGCTCCCCCTAAATATATGCATTATATAGAAAATATTAATTTAAGCATATATGCATATTCAATCCATATATCTCTTCCCCTTCGACATCATCAAAAAAAAATTATAAATATATAAGCATAATAGGGTGTAGAGAAAGGATTAGGAGCAAAAATAAAAATATCAATTGTTGGTAAGAATATACCAACTATTTGATATATATTAATTTGGCAATCATCGCAAATCATTTGCAATCATTAGTCATCATTACCATATCTTTTGATATGATTGATTGCACCCGTGGTCATTAATTGCTTGATGTGACATTTTTAGTTTGGTTTAGAGGCTAAGTGTCACAACCCGTCCCGGACACCCGTCATCCCAAGGCTGGCGTGACTACAACATGACATCACCAAATTCCCAAATAAACTAATGAATGACAATATAAACACACTTAATAATACAAACATCTATTATGAGAGACACACCCGTCCCAAAATTTTCCTAACTAAAAGTATTTATCCATGAACCTTTCATAGGTTCGCCTTTGACAGCTTCTCTCATTTGCCTATATGACTCCATCACATAGTTCTGCCTAGTGCCAGTAGGGGACCGACTCCTAACTGTTGTACCTGCGAGTGTACTGTCTTCTTAGTAAAAGATTTTTAAAATAATAATACATTCTAAATATTACCACAATTAAATATGGATCAAGCATAAGTATATAAGTAATGAAAATAAAGCGATATAGATAAGTTCCATCCAAATCCATCTAGTATAAAATCATACCAATCACCATAACAAATAATAAATCACCCAATATAAGTAAAACACCACATCTCAAACACACATCTCAAACTACCATTCTACCACAACATACACTGGTTAGCCATAGTGATCGTTTTAACCTCAATATCGGGAGTTGCAACGGTACCGTAACATCCGTAGAAATGCCTTCTTACGAAATATCCACAGCCCTTTTGGGGAGAAATATAATCCACACTTCTTACGAGGAAAAACATCTATATCCCATGGGAAGAATCCACACCCCTTGCGGGAAGAAATAAAATCCATACCCCTTTCGGGGAGAAACCACACCCCTTATGGGGAGAAAACTACGGCATCACCCAAATCATCAATATCGTCTAAAAATCCACACCCCTTATGGGGAGAATATAAACCACAACAACATCGTCAAATCACCACATCCACTTCTCTTTCCCAAAATCGCCTTTTAATTCGAAAATCATATTTCTCACTTTCTTTTAAAAGAAAACGTCTGATTTTACCAAAACCACATTTCCACTCTTTATTTTTAGAAAATCAGGCATTTTTAGAAAAACATATATTGTCCACTCTCTTTTAAACACCACCAAATTCAACGAAAATCATTCTCAACTTTCTTTCGAAAACCATTGTAATTTCACAAAAATCCATTTTACTCACTCACCTCAAAACCTACTTGATCCATATCTTCTATAAAATTATCTAGTCTCAGTAAAGCCATTTTATACGCATATATATATATATATATATATATATATATATATATATATATATATGAAAATAATTTGACAAGAAGACAGTACACTCACCTGAATATCCGTTTTCGTAGACTTGACCGCTTATTCCCTACCGGTACTCCGGTGCCTGCGAACCTAATAGCGACAGGGCCTAAATTAATATTTTGTATAAAAACACCCAAATCACGCCATGCAACCCTAATTTCCTTAATTTCCTATTTCCCGTCTTTTCTTTTAAATTATTATCATTAAATTAACATTGCTCCGTTTCGGTTTACTATATAAACTTTGTTCATATTAACGGTCTCATTATTTATTATCTTCATTTTTGACATTTCAATGCTAATAATTAGTTTCATAATCACCCACGAGATAATTAAATTCATATATTAAGAAAGTTCGGAATTCTACCTCTCTTGGATTTATCGTCTGCCGCGAGATGGATTTTTGGATTTTACTGGGGGGGTTTGCGTAATTTTTACTTTTTCCTTATTTCCTTCCCTTTTTTTTTCTTTTCTTTCGTTCCTCTTTCTCTGTTTCAGTTTCTGCTTTACGGTCTCTGTTTCAGTTTGGAACTCCCGCCGCACCACCTCAACACTGGCCAACACTCCCTCATTTCGCCGATCTTCACCACCGACCCGAACACACACACAACACACTGATCACGGCACACACGCAACACCCATTTCTATCTCTCTCTATTTCTTACTTAGTGCCGGCCAAAATAACCAACGGCGACACACATACACACACTTCGGAGTGCACACTCACACATACACGTATGCACACAGTACACCCACCACCGGCGATGATCACATACACACACACCACCAACTAAAACCCATACCACCGGTGAGTTCTCTCTCTCTAACCTACCTCCGGTGACATCCCACCGGAGTGGACGACCTCGCCGTCAATTGGACGGATAGTACACAAACATCATATACACGATCATCGTCACCACCGGCGATAGAACGACCCCACCCACACATATACCCACACTAAAACAAACAGAAGAATCACACATACACATTTACCGACGGCGGTGGCGATCACCCAAATACCCATGCCGACGACGAGATACGCCCGCCGATCTTCTCTCTCTTTCCTCCGGTTCTCCTCTCTCTCTATTTCGTCTTCTCTAATTTTGTTTCTGTTTCTGTTTCGTTTCATCCCTCTGTGATTTGCTATATATATATATATATATATATATATATATATTGTTGGAAATTGGGCCACCGACTCTCCTTCTCCGTTTTCTTGATTTTTCTCGACCCTTCTCCCCTCTCTGACGTGCGTGGATGAATGCATGTGTATGTATATATACATATGTGTGTGTGTGTGTGTGTGTGTGTTGATAAATAGGGCCCGACCCTTATCTCCACTACTTCTCTTTCTATAATTATAGTATATATATATATATATATATATATATATATATATATAATTGCACTTAAACCCCCTTCATTTTAGTTAAGTTTATAAATTAAAACAAATTTTATTTTAATGTTTTTAAAAATTTACAATTTGGTCCCTTAAACTTTTAAATTACATCTTTGATTTCAAAATCCTCCCTGTTATTTTCGAAATATTATAAAAATGCAACCAAAACTATTTGTGTCTAAGAAATCAGGGTCTTACACTAAGTATCAGTTAGTTTCACTATTTCGATTTGGTTTCCATTAATGCATACAAGGTGCTTTGAATCTAGTCTTGATATATGCATTAGTTTCCATTAATGCATACAAGGTGCTTTGAATCTAATCTTGATGTGTCATTTGGCATTTAATGCTTGACTGAGACACTTGATGTGATGGAGCTTGAATCGATTGGATTTTGGATCAAATCGACTCAGTTTACCTTGTAACTGGTAGTTACATTTCAAGTGTTCTAGTTGCCCTAAGATATTTTGCTCAAAATATCTAGATTCTTTTGATGTAGTCCATCCACATACCAAGCATTAAATTCTTGATGGGATGGGAATTTAATGCCCGCTAAATGCCTTACTTAGGTGGCAAACCGAATCAGTTTAGTTTCGATAACGGTTAGTTACTTCTTAAGTAACTTGGTTCTTTCCTTAGATATTTTGTAGGAAATTTCTTTGAAGCTTCCTTTAGACTTTTAATGCTCATTTTGATAAGTCATTATTTCTTGGTTGGGCCCTTGGTTGGATGGGATTTGATTGTTAATCAAATGACTTCGGTTTGATCAATTTCGAACCAAGTCTTAATCCTTAGTTACTTTGGTAACTTGGATTTGTCATGGCCATTTTATGCATTGATCAAGGTTTTCTAGATTGTTTCTTTCAGGGAATTTAATGTAACATGAACAAATGAAACAATAATTAAGGTGTTAAACAGACGAAAGCAGTGATAGTAAATTTTTCAAGGTCAAAGTAGGTGACAAAGGTAATTGGTGAAATATCATATAATTGAAGGGTAGTAACTAATTTTTATTCATATTAAAGGTGATTTGATGAAAATCAACCTTTAGTAATGTTATTTTAGACTTCTTTTAATTTTTGGATTTTCGAGATTGACCCAAAACTTTTACTTAACAGAATTCAATCCAATTAAACACTTTTATGTTTTCTTATGTTTTTGTGTTTTTGGTAATATATAGTGTAATATCCAGTGTAATCTAAGGTAAAAATTCATTCCCTTTAAATCTAAGTTTAAAGTTTATTTGAACTTGTACTTTCGATTCGACATTGACTGAGCGAGATAAAATACGGTGTCTACAAACAATATAAATCAACTACTGCAGGATTTGCCTTCTTGTCAGGTCACAATACACCCGCAGGACATGCCCTCCTGTCGGGTCACAACACAACATCCTACAGGACATGTTCTCCTGTTAGGACCAATAACATCCTACAGGACATACCCTCCTATCAGAGCCACACTATGGTATAGTAGGATAATAATAAAAAATAGTTTCCAGATTCAACATTTTATTTGACCCATCTAACATTATAAAACAGTTTATTTCAATAAATCTTTTCATTTCCATAATTTAATACAAAAATATAATTTGGTAATTTACATAGAAGACAGTACACTCACCTCGATGAATGCACTGATAACACACTACTATCGAAAGCTGATGTAAACGGCGTCACCTGAGAACCTAAGAAACGACAAGACCTAAATCTAAGAATTTAATTAAATAAATTAAATATGAAATGAATGACAATTTAATAAATGTATTATTCTTTATCCAAAACTAATTGTCTTGAATTTATGTGAAAGATATAAATTGGACATACCCTTTTTAAATTAACTTTAACTAAGTAAATAAAATAATCTCTCAAACTATAACTAAAAATAAAGTGAAATCAATAATTTTAATTTACTGCAACAACACCTTAATTATAAAAATAAAAACTACTAACATTAATGATTCTAACAATTAAAATTAGACTAAATAAATATTTTTTTTAACAATTCTGTAAAAATAAATATATAAATCTAATTGTCCAAAATAATACGTGGTACTTGTATATTTACAAATTACACTTAATATCTTAATAACCTACAAAAACATCTTAATAATTACACTTAATAACCCTAAACCTTAAACATCTTAATAATTACACTTAATAACCCTAATTACACTTATATTTACTTCTTAGTAACCTACAAATATATAATTACACTTAATATCTTAATAACCTACAAAAACATGTCTAAAAAAACTAGTCTTCAAAATCTAAAAAAAAAAAAAAACATAAGCATAAAAATTATATAAAAATACACAATATAATTACATATACCATACAAAATATATACTCTATAGTTAAATATGAACAAATCATCAACATGAACCTAATTAACCCAAGATATATTTCGACATATTTATGAGAAAGAGAAAATTACCTGTGAAAACCAATAGAAGAAGAAGAAGAAATAGACCAATGAAGGCTCAAGGCTTGGGAGACGAAAGAAGCTTAGCGAAAGTAGGTGCCTTTCTCTCCTTTCTCCTTTTTTTATATCTAATAATTAAATTATGGAAGAACCCCATACTAGATCAATAAAATACTAACTTAATTCTTAAAGTTTTAAACAAAATTTTAAACAACATAATAACCCCAAAACTTTTAAAAGTAGATTTAACATATTAAACCCCCAAAGTTCTTAAAACTAAATTTTAAATACCATAATAACCCTTAAAAAATTTAAAGTGAAATTTAATTACATAACAGACCCTATTATTTCAAAATGTTCTAAAATAGAATTATAAATATGCACAAGAAAAAATTGGGTTTTACAACAGGCTTGCACGTTTTCTAAAATTTGTCCATTCATGCCTAATATGCGCCATTTAAGTCCTCCCCAGGCATAGGCAAAGAGGATTTTTATCGTTTGAAGCTTTGCATACTCTAAATGAACTACGTTCGATATGAGCTCCTTTAGGCCATCCCTATCCACAGGCCGAGACATATACTCTAAATGAATTACATTCGTCTTGAGCTCCTTCTAGTCCGCGATAGCTACAGGCTAGGAAGTATATTTATTTTTGTTATAAATTTCTTTCAATCATCCCCTATCGTAAGCTGGGAGATATTTTTTTTTTATTTTGAATGCTCCAAATGAACTACGTTCATCATGATCCCCTCTAAATATTCTTCTGTCATAATCAGAGAGGTATTTTAATTTTTTTCATGAGTTCTCTTCAATTCTTCCCTACACAAGCCGGGAGATATATTAATTTTCGTCATGAGTTCCTTTATGTCTTCCCCTGCCATAGGTGATAAGTGTAATTTACCTATCTATTTTCAAACTGAACCTGTTAGTTTTCGAGTATGTTTATTACGTTTTATTATGTTTTAATACATTTTTATTCTTTTTGTTATAAATCAGGTGTGTGGAGTGAAAAGGGATGAAAACGGATTATAAACGATCAAATCGGATCAAGAACAGTAGAAGAACGATGGGAAAACAAGCAAAAGGGCAAAATTCAAAACCTGCAGCCCACCGCCGCGATGGTCAAAATGCAAAGAAAGGCCTAAACTTTCTGAAAATCCACCACCGTGGCAATGAAACCATAGAATGTCTTTGCTCCCATCGCTGCATCCACTCCTGCAGCGGTGACACTACCGACATACCCTCCGACGCGACGATCACTATGCACAGATTTTAGATATTTGTTTTAGATATTTTGAGCCCTATATCTTCTCCCTCCTCTCTCGCTCTCTTGGCCATTAGATACCCCTTAGGGTTTAGAATAGTTTGAGAGATTTTTGGAGAATGCTCAACCAAATCGGAAGGAAAAACACGTTGCGAAAAAGGAAAAGCAATCTCGGAACGGTTTTAACGTCAAATCTTTGGATAACAGCTAATTCTCTTCGTTTCTTTCTTTATTTCTCAACTTTGGTTTATTGTTTGAGCATGTTTAGCTCATTTATCATTGTATATACGATTATGACCATTAGCTAAACGGATATTGTCTAGGGATTAATATAATTTATGAATATGTGGTTTATTTGAAATCGGTGTTTCGTTAATGGTTGTTCTTCGTTATTTAATTGTGTTTGTCGTTTCTCCTTATTTATTATGCTTGTTATGATATACTGAGAATACTGGGTTTGACACTCAGGAGAGGTAACCCCGGATTCGGATTAAGGTTTAAACACAACGCGACGATCTAATAACCTGGAAGAGAGTTAGAAAGTGTGCAATCAATGACGTTGGGGCAACACTCATGTGACCTAGTGTTGTTAAGATGTTGAGGGGGACTTCTTCATTGACGCAAAGTCGAATATTCACTCATATTACACTCAGGAGAGGTGGTGAGTGAGTTTACGATACAGAGATTGTCAGACAAGTCGAACACTGTTAACGTAAGTCAAACGAGATCAAATGCATTTAAGTAAATGAAGTTAATCCTTAGATAATCCATTCTCTTAAATATCTCAATATAGTAATATAGTATAATTAGATAAATTAAATTTTAGTTTAGTATTTATTAATTAAAATCTACAATTTATGTCGCACAGATAAAATTAGGTTATGACAATTGTGGTACTCAACGATAATCTCAACCAATCTTTGTGAATACAACAACCCTAACTCTTCCCATTATACTAAAACTTGACCCGTACACTTGCGTTGAAAGTAGGGACGTGAAATTCTGCCACTAATAGGCAGGAGATAATTCTTAAAATCTGTAAAGTTCTAATTGCGTTCATAATGAGTTCCTTCCAATCCTTCCCTGCTATAGGCTGGGATGTATCTTAATTTTGCCATGATTTTCTGTCTAACCTTCCCTACTGTAGGCCAGGAGGTATTCTTTATCTTAAATTCTCTAATCGTGGTGTCAATTTTTCTACCTTTATCTATTTGGTTGTGCACTTAGTTAAAATATGTTTCCGTTAAATATATATAAAAAAAAATTAGGGATATTGAAGTGATTGTTAAAGTTATTTGTTAATTTTTTAACTACTCAATTCACCCCCCCCCCCCTCCTCTTGGGTTGATCTTTGGGCCAACAGTAAGGGTCTTGAACTTGATCATCCTAGATATTCAACATCGTAGCTTTACAAAATATCAAAATGAAATATCAGAGTTGTGATGGTTCTTGTGATCTTCAGACTTAAGGTACTAGGTATCAGAGATGTGCATTCCTATACTTTGATAATACTAAATGTTCTATTTACCCACGAAATTCCAAAGGTATTCTTTGTATATAGTAAAACACGTGTGTGAATATTCGAGTATACAAGATAATATATATCTCTCTCAATAAAGATGGACATGTCCTATAAGATTAGATTTAATGTAATTCAATAAATACTCTGGCCAAAGCAGTGTGGTGATTAATGAGATTTCAATTGGTGTCACAAATGAATTATATTATCAATCGATATACATAAGATTGAATTAGGATTTTTTTTTCCAACTTTATTATTGCTTGTTGGGTCTTTTGGGAACACGATAGAAAGATTGTATAGCGTAAAAATTGCAACTAAAGAGGTTTCTTAGTGGAATTCCTATCAACTGGATACAGTTGTGATATGTGGATAGACGTGACTTACAGTTAGTGGATATGCGATTTATTTATGGGGGTAAAACTAGAATTATTCCAATTTTAATTAATTAATTATTTCTACAGTCCAACTTTTAATATGAACCTAGTGGGTTACATACAAATAGGAAAATGAAGGATATTATATCTATGTGAACGTAACGAAATAATTTATTTATTGTTTTATAAATTTACTTTCACAACTATTTTTCTAAGATCGAATTAGTCTGTGATAATATAAAACAATAAATAAAAATAAAGATTAAATATAATTTAAACTTTATACGTCTTCCGATACTTTAGTCTCATAGCCGGTAGTTCCAGATGCATGATTTAAGAAGGTTCTTCTAAGATCAACATCAACAGATCCACAAGTGTCATGCCTCTAACAATATCTATATGGAAAGAAAAAAAACATTTGAATAGTGCCTATCGATTATCTAAGAATAGTATTATAAATTATATCTAGGGTAGGTTCAATTTGATTCTAGATGATAATAAGAATCAAATCAATAGATCAATCGAATGAAAAGAAAGACTATTCAAGACATTCTTGAATAGACAAAATTCTTCTTTTTGGGGGGGGGGGGGGGGGGAAACGGCCATAAGCGGCTTAGCTATTATATATTGTCCAATGTTCAAAGCCCCAGACCTCTTCTTTTTCTATTTGTGCTTTGGCCCCCGAACTTTTAAACAATTTAACATTACTACCCAATCATTTTTCAAGGAATATTCAAACTCATTATCCATTGTATGTGACCCATTATGTTTTTATCAAAAGCTGGAATATCAAATACAATTAATTAATTAATTAATTTACTAATTAATTAATCAATTAAATTGAAATAATTTCAATTTTGTCCTTATGTAAAGAACACTTCTTTACAGTATCTCCACGAACTATGAATCACGTCTGCCCACATATCATAGTTATATCGAGTTGATAATAATTTAATTAGAGAATCCACCTAGATGTAATTACCATGTAATTCAATTTTTTTCTTTCTCTTTCTCTTTGTTCCAAAAGAACCAATAGGGCGAGATAAAGTCCAAACTCCTAGTCCGATCATATATTCTTGATCCATGATTTACCTTATGATAAATTAAAATCTAATTCTAATCACCATACTAATTATAGACTTCAAGTAAACCAGGTTCAATCACATAGGATAATTTCTTTTTTACTAAAGGAAAATAGATTATTTCTTGCATGCTTGAATAATTACATGTATGGTCCACAATAAGCAATAAATACCTCTGAAGTCTCATGGATAGAATACAACATTTAGTATTATCAAAGTATAAGAGCACATACATATGACAAACAATAACCTCACATTAAACGATCACGTGTACTATTACAACTCAGATATTTATTTCGACCTTAAGCAATATTGTCCACATAGAATATTAGGTGTGGTCACATTTAGGCACTTGTTAACACTTAATAAGCCCCCTTGTGGTTGTTCCAGATCATATATCGTTAGATTTAAGTTTCACCATTCTCCATAAAGAAAACAAAGCAATCAATCCAAATTACTAAATACCAATTAATACTTCTATGACCGAGAACATTTTAGGATATTCAATTACCAAATGTCTTCGATCTCACTCCTTTTTAATCTTATTCAAAAGGTAAGACATTTCAATCGAATATCCAAGAAATCTTAACAACTATATAATAAATACATGGTGTTATGTAAAATACCATGTTGGTATGAGAAATACCAAATTTGCACTTTTTGATTATTTAGTTACTTAAGATTATTTCAAGAAATAAGCCCGCCAAGGATTGTCTATAGGGCTTATCCCCAACAATTACCACATAGAATCGAAGTCGAATTACCATAGATCTATATAATTAGAATTTGATTTTGAAGTATTTTATAGATACTATTCATACATAATTCCTCATGTGTATATTACTAGAGTCGAGACATTTGTATTGCTTTTAAGATAATCAAATTAAAGTTCGTTTGGGGATCAGTTTGTGCGGCTCTTTAAAGGGCCGATACATATCATGCCTCAAGAACTACCAGCAAAGAGGTTGAAGTGCACGAAAAGGTATAAAAATCTTTTCTTGTATTAGATTCTTCTTGTATATTTGTATATATGTAAATTTTAATATTTCACTACATTAATATAGTATTTTTAATAACCAATCCTTGAAATTTGGTGTGTCAGAATAGCAATTTGGCGAGTCCTAAGCTTTAAGTACTAGTATCGTTGCATCTTGACATCACATTGTTACAACGAGTCATAACACCAATCACAATATTGAATATCTATGTTAAAATTTTGAGTGGACCAATTATAATAATAATTAACTTTAGTTAGAAACATTCATCAAATTATTGTAATTAGGAATGCCATAGTTACAATTTGGCAAGGTTAAGTGTTAAATGCTAGTATAGTTGACATAGGGTGGGACATGTTAGTTATTTCAATATGTAATTTTAAATAGAATTTATTTTAAAAAAAGGGCATTAACGAGCAATAATAACTTTATTCCGTAAGATATTTTTTTTTACCAGTTATAAGAAATTTCAATTAACAATAATCATAATAAACTACAATTAACAATTTGAATTTTAGTCAACTATTTAATTAATATTAAAATTATATTATTCCTAATTCATAATAAAATAAATTTATACATAAAAGGTTTTTGTATAAATTTCTTTTAGACCATGGGAAATTCCTATCATATAAAGAACAATTAAGCAAATATAATTTTACTACCAAATTTTGTAAATTTGAGTGACCATATAAAAATTAATTTATATTTGTCACTAATATAATTGCAACTTGTCACTACTTCTAACATCAATTATAATCACATATGATTTTTATGATTTTTATTGCAATTTAGAATTGCGAGTAAAAAAATTATTTAAAAATATATATAAAAAATTAAGATAAGTGAATTTTAAAAATGTTAATTTTATAAAAAATTAGACATACAAAATAAAAATTATATTCCTTAATAATTATATATTTTATTTTATATCTATCTATCTACTTTCATTATAAATAACGATTATTGTTTTGGAACTTTTTGTAATACCTATTATGCCCTTGTTCACGCAAGGAAACACCCTTCCACTAACCAAACGACACATGCCCAATATGCCCTTTAACTTCAAAACCACGACTACCCAAAATCAAACGGCATGTCCAATATTTTACTGCGGTGATGATCGTCTCTCTCTCTCTCTCTTGCCGTCATTCTTTATCGTCGCCGATCGAAACAGTCACCGTCAGGTATGTTCCTTTCTCCCTCTCGTCCTTTGACCCTTTTTTTCCTTCCAATCTGTCCTAGGGTATGGTTTAAATTGGATATTTTCCTTTTTTTTACTTTCAATTTACAGTTTGGGTTAGTGGTTGAGGTTTGATAACCTTGACGATCTCTCAAATCTCCATACGGATTTTGGAAATGGAATAAGGTCTTTAGAGTCAGGCTGTTCTATTTCTGGTTTTTCCTTTTTTTAACCGATTAAAACTATTATTATTAATGTATAGAGTGAAATTGTGGAAAATTGAGTTATATAATGCATTCAAATATCAATGTCTGCGATGAGAGTTGTAGATTAGGGTTTTTGGACTATGAAGAAGATCGGGGACTAGCGGATGTTTGCACCCCATTTTGATCGCTCTTCATCTGTACACATGTCTTCGTAAACCCCCAATAATAAAGTCATAATTAGGATCTTTAGGACCATTGAAGTAGCATATGGTGTACACCCAGTATGTTTTTTATATTGCAATACTTTTACGTAAATCCCCATTGGATAGAAGTACTTTTCATGATCTAGCGCTGTGTTATTAGTACTGTAATTGCAGTGAATATCAATGGCAATAAGTTTATCAATGACATTATTACATATACAGATATTTAGATATATAACAAACTTACTATCAAGAGGTGTCAGTCCGGTTGGTAAGAGGAGGTGACACATTTCCTTGTCAACTAGGGTTTCACCTTCTTGGGAATAGAGGTGTGCGGCGGTCTGGTTGGGACGGTTTGGGGTAAAACCGTAGACCAAACCAATACTATGCGGTTTGGACTACTTTAAACCGTAGACTACCCAATAGTATGCGAGTTGGGGCGGGTTGGAGTGGGCGGGTTGGCTACTTCAATCTGCGAACCGCCCAATAATGTGCGGTTTGAGTTTCGAGTTGAACTAATAAATATTACTTAAATAAAATTGCTAATAACATTTTTATTGCTTTGAAGAATGCAAGAAATAAATTAAGATTTAATGTACATAAATATCAACATGAAACAACAAACAATAGGAACAGCAACATGAAAAATGAAAACTTCATTCATTAGTCCAAAAACAAAAATAGCAACATGAAACAACAATAAATAAACCAAATAACCAAGATTTAATGTAAAGAAACAGAAACAACATGAAACATCAAACAACATAAATAGCAGCATAAAAAATGAAAACTTCATTCATCACAAAAACAGAAACAAATGAGTAATAATCCATGTCATTAATAAATTGTAATGGTACTTGATTGTCCGCTTGTTGAACTTGAAGCCGATTGATCCAGACCTTGTCATAAATTAAATCAAATAATTAGTAAATCTAATCTCAACATTATGAACAATAAAAAATTGAATTATATAAAATAAAAAAATTACATAATACAAACCTGATTCGATATCTTTTTCAAATTCCTCAACTCCATCCATTATATTGCGAAGAGATATTGACACTGAAGATAACAACCAATTTTGTGCACAAACAAGACGCTCAACCATTTGAGGAGATAATGAACTACGAAATGGATCTAGTATTCGTCCCCCCGTACCAAACGCAGACTCTGACGCCACAGTCAACACAGAAACAGCCAATACATCACGAGCAACCAAAGCCAACACTTTATATCTACTACAGTTAAGCTTCCACCAATCCAAAATATCAAAATTTCATCCTTAGTCCTTTCAGGTAATTCGTTTAAATACTTTTCTACCTTAGACTTGCCACCCATATCCATTTTTCCTTCCATAAAACTCTCAAATTGTGAAGCAATTAACTTATGTGGATTTTCATTCATAATATATAAGTCCATAATTGACATAAATGTCACATCCCCGTTCCCACTCCCATTTGGGTCACTTCCGCCCTTAGTTTCAACATGCGTATTTATTGACTACATAGAAGAATAGCATTCATACAACCGATTTATAGCAAGCTTCACATTGTCAATCAATAAATTTGTAATTTCAATAGAATACATTTTCGAAAAACAGAATTGGAGATATGAAAGCTTTTTTCTTGGATCCAACAAAACAGCCACATACAAAATAGTATTAATCTTGTCCCCATTTCCCCAATACTTGTCAAATTTTGATTTCATATTCATCGCCATTTTAGCCACCCCATTATCTTGATTCAAGATTAAGTGATCAATTGCACTTCGAATTATAAAAATTTCATTAAAAAAAGAGTTTGAAGTAACATATAAAGTACCAGAGAAACGTTTTGTTGCCTCATAAAACAATTTCAAAAATTTAACAAATGCACGACATCTTACCTAATCTTCATCATTTGAAGGAGATCCAGTTATATCACTTATATCTTTTTCAAGAAAATAAGCACGAAATCTAGAATCCTCGACATCTAATCTCTCAAATGCCTTTTCAAACTTCCTAGCAGACTAACATTTTGTAGGTGGAATTCCATCTTGTTTACACATCAAGGCACAAAAGACTCTTAGACTCAATTTTCAACATATTGACGCATTTTAAGAAAGATTGAAGTCTACTAGGCGAAGATTTTACATATCTTACTGCTCCACGAACCCTTTGAATAGAAAATCATCCAAGTCTTTTATCCCTTCCACCACTATCAAATTTAAGATGTAAGCACAACATCTCATATGTAAAAGCTCGTGACCTAAAACTGTACCTTTCCAATTTTTTGTCACCTTTTGTAAAAATTTAATGGTAAGATTATTTGAATTAGCATTATCCACTGTTAAAGTAAAAAACCCTTCAATTCCCTATTTAAGCAAACATTCCTCAATTTTTTTACCAATAGTCTCTCCCTTATGATCGTTAACAATGCAAAAATTCAATATTATTTTTTCAAGTTTCCAATCATCATCTACGAAATGATATGTCAAACACATATAATTTAAATTCTGAATAGACGTCCATGTGTCCGTAGTCAAACATATCCTACGACCTTTCAAAATATTTCTCAAGTTTTCTCTTTCTATATCAAAAATCTTCATTATATCGCGAGCAATTGTGTATCGGGAAATATTTAACCATTTCGGTTGCAAAGCATTACAAAACCTCATAAACCCATAATTTTTCACAAATCTAAAAGGCAGTTCATCAATTATGATCATCTCCGCAAGAGCCTTTCTAGCGTCCTCTTGATTAAAACTTAATGTAACAAGTTGACCAGCTTCTTCCCTAATTTTTTTAGGTTTAAAACCTAATGTTGTTTGTCCCTTAAGTTGTTCTTTATATGGATATTTAGGACAATTATGCAAATGATTTCTTAAACTACTTACACCGTGAATCTTTGAATTAGCACTATAAACTTTTTTACAATATTTGCATAAGGCTTTCGATTCACCCTCTATTTCAAATTCAACAAAATGAGCCCACACTTCAGATTTTTTTCTTTTACGTACCATACTTTTTGGAGGAAGCTGCCCATTCGAATCAATATTCCTATTTGGACTGTTCACTTTCACTCCATTTATTACCGTAGTGTCCATCACTAAAAGAAAATATAAACCAAGATAAGCAAAATGACAAATAGAAACAGAAGCAGAAACAGAAACAAGAATGCAAACATAAACAGAAAACAGAAAATGATGCAAACATAAACAGAAATAAGACCATAATATGAACAATAAAAACTAATCAGAACATAACATGAACAATAAAAACTAATCATAACATAATGAAAACTATAAAAACTAATCAGAACAGAATATGAACAGAAAGAATAATGCAAA
This sequence comes from Eucommia ulmoides, assembly GCA_016647705.1. Taxonomy (NCBI): domain Eukaryota; kingdom Viridiplantae; phylum Streptophyta; class Magnoliopsida; order Garryales; family Eucommiaceae; genus Eucommia; species Eucommia ulmoides. Next base: position 23,515,721 of record CM028331.1, read on the forward strand.
CATAAACAGAAATAAGAACATAATATAAACAATAAAAACTAATCAGAAAAAAGAATGCAAACAAAAACAGAACATAATGAAAACTATAAAAACTAATCAGAATATAATAAGATTAGAACAGACTAAGATCGTAATAAGAACATAATATGAACAAATGCATGATTTCAAAACCAGATTTCTCAAACAGGTTCTTTGCTATCTTATCCAATCCAACATTATTACAAAATATAAAGAAAATCAATAGATAACCATATTGATTTTAGGTCACGAAAATCAAAAACAGAAAACATGAAATAAACACAGGTTCAGTCGTTCAGAAACATGAAACATGAGACAAACAGAAACAAGGTTAAAAAATTCACCAAACAGAAACAATGCTCAATTTTTTTAGATCCTTAACAATATATTAGTAGGAATTGCTCTTTCAAAACTAAAAATTAAAAATAGAAAATTATAAAAGGGAAAGATTATACGTACCTATGAAGAAAAATCGGAATCGAACTCGAATGTGTATGGAATTTAAATCGAATGTATATAGGACTGAAATCCAAATTGAATCGAAATCGGAAGCTTTTCGTCTTCGTCTTCGAAAACGAAATTGAAATCGAGTGTGTAGTTTGCGGTTTGCCTTCATAGGACTTCACTATTGTATTATATAGATCGAAAATCAAAAGGATGTGCATCAATGTTTCCATAATCAAAATTGGAAATCGAAAATTTTAGGAAGGAGATGTGGGAGACCCTAGCCATCGACAAAAACATGAAACGAGAAGAAGCCTTTGAAGTTTGAACACATACCAGCCTATACGATGTCGTTTTGTCAATTATTGCGGGCAGGCGGGCGGGTCAACCCATGAAATACACTACCCAAACCCGCAATCCACTCCGAATATCAGTGGGTTGGCACTGTTCACACCGCGCAATGCGCGGGTCTGTTCTGCTGGTTCAAATTTCAGGCGGTTTTGGGCGGTTTGGGTTGGTTTTACGGGTTGAGCTGCCCCGCTGCACACCCCTACTTGGGAGTACTACGGGAATTAAATCTTGAATTCAATCCTGAATGTACCAGGCTGATTTGGAGAAGTGTGCCCTTAAGATTGCCCGGAAAGTTGATTAGTTAGGGGCAAGAATCTAATCATTAATAATAATAATAATAATAATAATAATAATAATAATAATAATAATAATAATAATAATAATAATAATAATAATAATAATAATAATAATAATAATAATAATAATAATAATAATAATAATAATAATAACAAAAATAAGATTTATATATAAATTAAATGTCTTACATTGTCTATTACGTTAACATGAACATAACATGAGACCATAGTTGTTAAAGGCTCGAGATGCACCGAGGCGCACAAGGTCCCTTGGAGCCTAGGTATAAGGCGAGGCGCTAGCCTGAGCAACACTAGGCACACAATAATAAAATAATAATAATTATAATTTATATCATTAATATATTGCAAATCTAGAAGGAATAAGTAAAGCTATGAATTAAATTTCAAATATAAAAAATAAAGCACTAAATAAGAAGAATTAACTAATAAAATTTTCAAATAAATTCTATCAATTAAGAATCTAAACTACTCATTCTAAAATCCAAACTAAATTCTTAATAAAATTAAATTTTGTTAAATAAACAACTAAACAATAACAGAAAAAGAAAAAAAAACAGAAAACAAGGAAACTAAGGCCCCGTTTGGTAACCATTTCTATTCCAGAAATTCCCATTCCATTCCCAGATTTTTGGGAATTCTATTTGAGAATAGCGTTTGGTAATTTTTGTTTCCGTTTCCATTTCATTCCCATTTGAGAATTGTGCCCACTTTTTTCTTAAGAAATGAGAAACAAAAAAAAATTGTTTCTCATTATTCTCATTCTATTCCCAAAACACATTGTCATTGTTCACCTACCGGCCGACCACCGTCCGCCGCCGTCCGCCGCCGCTGGCTACCGACCGGCGGCGCCGGTCACCGTCCGGCTAGCTATTTTCCGGCCACTTTCGGCCGTCACCGGAGACGGCGCCATTGCCTTCCGGCCGGCGTCGCCAGCGCCACTGCCGTCCGGTCATAGCCGGAGCCACCGCCGACAGGCCAAAACAAAAAGAAAAAAAAAAAAAAAGATTTTAGGATAAAATCGTTACCAAACACAATTCCCTTCCCAAAATAAAAAATAAAAATTATCGTTACCAAACGCGATTCTACGCCCAAGAAGAAAACAAAATTCTCATCTCATCCTATCCCATTCCCATCACACTGCTGGAATGGAAACAGAAACGGTTACCAAACGCCACCTAAGGCCCCATTTGGTAACCGTTTCCATTCCAGAAATTCTCATTCCCAGATTTTTGAGAATTCTGTTTGAGAATAGCGTTTGGTAATTTTTATTTCCGTTTCCATTTCATTCCCATTTGAGAATTGTGCCCATTTTTTTCTTAAGAAATAAGGAACAAAAGAAAGTTGTTTCTCATTATTCTCATTCCATTCCCAAAACACACAGTCATTGTTCACCCGTCGGTCGACCACCGTTCGCAGCCGGTTACCGTCCGGCAGGAAACTTTCCGGCCACTTCCGGCCGCCGCCACTGTCACTCACCCGCCACTGCTGTCCGACCGTCATTGGCGCTGGCGCCATTGCCTTCCGGTGTTGGAGCCACCGCCGTCCGGCCATCGCCGACGTCAGACCACCGCCATCCGTCGGTGACGGGGCCACAACCGTCAGGCCAAAACAAGAAAAAAAAATGATTTTAGGATAAAATTGTTACCAAACACAATTCTCTTCCCAAAATAAAAAAAAATTTATCGTTACCAAACGCGATTCTACTTTCAAGAAGAAAACAAAATTCTCATCTCATCCCATTCCCATCCCACTGCTGGAATGGAAACAGAAACAGTTACCAAACGCCACCTAAGTTTCTTAACCGAGCATATTTTTCTATTGAAGAAGATTGAATGAGAAATTTTTATTAAAATCTAAAACCCTAATAAAACCAAATTTTGTTAAATAAATAAACAATTACAGAGGGAAAAAAAAAAAAAAGCCGAAGAGAAGGACTTACCTGCGTCTTACGATTTCGGAGAAGATCCAAAAGATGAGAACAAGGGAAGAGGAAGAAAAGATTTGAATGACAAAAAGGTTTGAAATGGTCAGCTCATGAGGAAGATTCACCTGCGAAATGGTTTTCTCAAGAATCGAAAGAGACTCAACTGTGAAATGGATAAGATTCGAAGGAAAATCAATGGTCTGCTCATCTGCTCTGGAATGCGACGGTCTGCTCATCGAAAGACCATAACAGACCGTACATATCAATTAATGATCTCCGCCTATATAAGAAAAAATCGACGTTAGGGTTGACGTTAAAACTTATTATCTTGAGAAATGGTACTAAACAATCATACTCAACTACAAGAGAGACGGATAACATGCATAAACTAATACTCGTGGATGAACATGTAAGTTATTTAATACAATTTTATTTTACTAAACCTAAATAAAATTAAACAATTTTCCCACAAACTAAATGTACATACGTCTCCATAGTGAACACATTTAACACTTCAAACTATACATCCTTAAACAATTCTAACTCATCTTTCATTTTGCCTACTTTAAAAAAAAAAAAAAATTCTAAGTTTACAATTAAAATATATTAATGTATATGCACATTGCATTTTATATATATATATATACCCACACTCATACACCCTTATATATTTTGTTCAAAAGAAAACAATGACATTTATCAATACAACAAGTATAGGGTACGAGAATAGAAGTTGTCTTATTTAATGACGCAGTTGATAAGTTTGACAATTCATTACTGAAAGGAAATACATATTAGATAACAGCTGTATTAGTAAAACCAACAAATCCAAGCTACATCACATCACGTCATGATTTTGAGATAACATTAACAAATATTACATGTGTAACATATGCGACATCTCATTGCTTGTGATGTAATATAATTTCACTTTAATTGAGAACATTGAAGATACCAACACAAACAATGGGTAAGTAAGAAAAAATATTGTTCACTTATTATATTTTCACCTGCTAAATGATTTAACATCTTCCAATATAGATGTACTTAGTATGGTAATAATGTTGAAACCCTTTCCATAATCTACAAATCAAATGGAGGAACTTTGATGCTCACAATATATCCTTACTAAATGAAAGGTAACACAAACAATTTACATACACATACACATACCACACATATGCATGCATCCATATATATATATATATACAGGCAACCGTGGTCACTCTAACATTATGGGAAGATCTAACTACAAATGAAAGCGCTATACTGCAATAAATAAAAGAAGATAGACATACGGTTGCATTATCTCCACATATGGGGGTAACATATTTTTCATATAAGCACCAAAAGGGAAAAAAAATTGAATTAAATTTAATCTAAATTATGGTTATCATATTTAGGTTTGTGATCTTTATCCATATTATTGGTCACAACTGTTCAAATTAATCCAAAATCACCGAGATTTGACATGACAAAATCATGGTATGCACCTACTTATCATATGTTTAACCTGCTTCAATAACATTTAAATTAATAATAATAATAATAATAATAATAATAATAATAATAATAATAATAATTTCTGAATTTTAACACTTACCAATACATAAAATAAATTGTTAATTTCATATGCAGGCCTACTGAGACAATAGATAAGGATGAAGCACACAATCGTGATCTAGCGCCATGTTATTAGAACTATAATTGCAGTGACCATCAATGGCAATAAGTTTATCGATGTCATTATTATGTATACAGATATTTAGATATATGACAAACTTGCTACGAAAGAAGTGTAAGTTCGGTTGGTAAGGGAAGGTGCTATATTTCCTTGTCAACTAGGATTTTACTTTCCTGAGAGTATTCCGGAAATTAAATCTTGAATTTAATCTTGAATGTACCAGACTGATTTGGGGGTGCGTGCCCTTAAGATTGCTCGGGAAGATGATTAGTTAGAGGCAAAAATCTAATCATGAATTTTTGTAAGCTAACATAAATCATGTGTGGAGACTGTAGAAATCCCAGGATTTGTTTTGGAAATAAGAAGACTTTTTTTTGTTCGGATATCACCACTAATATAGCAACGGTAAACCAAAAAGGACTTGGATAATATATTATCGACTAGGTAATCCTAGATACATAGTGCTCCCTCCACTCAAAACTATATGTTGGTACAACTGCAAAAGATAAAACTGTAAGCCAATTTCTGAAGTCAAATGATGTATATGACTTAAGAGAAATATTACCAAAAGAAAAGAATAACAGTAATAGCGTAATCTGTGTAATTAAAAAGAATATAGAGAACAAGATTCCATTCTCTTCCTGAGATCTTGTACTATAGGTATTGTTATACAAAAGAAAGAACCTCATGTATATGATTTTGTTGAGGGAGAATATCCAAAATTGGACAACACCACATGATCCAACGGTTTATATGTTTATCTTTACTAGACATCTCTATTCCTAATGGTCCTATCAAAGACGACTATGTTAAGTGCACCAAATGTTCCGTACGAGATTCAAAATACTTTCCAAAGTAATAACCAGTTACAACATAACAAAACCACATATTTGCTTTGTTCTAAGTCAATAAAGTTAATGTTATAAAAAAACATATACGCATTTTATTTTAACAAAGAGGTACTTGATGAAATTTACTGTTGGTGATGGAAAAGAAATATTAATGTCACATTATTTGATGCAACAGAAAAATTGATTGGTTGTCCAATATCAAAATATATTGAAGCACAAAAAAAAAAGTGAGCAACCACAACAAAATATTTACCTTTTTCATATCATTAATAATACTATTCATAATATCAACTTATCTACAACTTACTTGCAGAAAGGACTATACAACAAGTTCTACAAAGGAATGATATATTGCTTTGATAAAAGCTACATCTTCTTTGTGAGGATTAACCAAATGACTGACAAAGAACGCTTAGCGTCAATCTGGTAGCGAATGACGTATGGAAATTTGTAGCAATTGCATCCAGTCATAAAAGCCTAGAAGACGAACCCAACATACAAAGAACCTAAACACCTATTTTCTATGTACTTATATTATATGGAAAGACGATTTAGAATTTAAAGGTTTGAAGGTTAGTAAAAGTAAGACAGAATACATGCATTGCAATTTTAGTAATGCCCAGAGAGATATTAGTGCAATCAAAATTGGAGATGAAGAGATGCCAAAAGTTGATCATTTTAAATATTTAAGTTCAATGATTCAGAGTAATGACGAAAATCGAGGAGAATATTACAGATAGAGTTAATGTAGGTTGGTTAAAGTGGAGAAGTGCAGTTTGGGTGATTTATGATCGTAAGATTCCGTTGAAATTTAAAGGAAAATTCTACAAAATTGTTATAGGACCAATGCTTTTTGTATGATTCAGAATGTTGGGCAATAAAAATGACACATGTCCAGAAAATTGGGGTGACAGAAATGAGGATACTGCAGTGAATGAGTGTGAAGACGAGAATGGATAAAATTAAGATTGAAACTATTAGAGAGAATTTATGAATAACACCCATCAAAGAGAAGATTAGAGAAAATTGTTTACGATGATTTGGGCATGTGCATAGAAGACCCATAGAAGCACCAGTAAGAAAATGTGATTTGGTTTAAGTGCAGGGGCTATTAGAGGGAGAGATAGACCTAAGAAGGTGTTGGACGAGATTATTAGAATTAATTTGATGATATTAAATCTAACTAAGGAGATGACCTTTGATCGATCACTATAGCGTAAACGGATTCATGTAACCGACCTTACATAAATAGGACATAGACTTGATTATTACTGTTGTTATATTATATTGAATATACAACCACAATAATTATCACAATTTTTATTAAAATATTGAATGCAATCATGTCACTTAATGTGTGGACACGAAATATTCATTCATGTACTGTCGCATATGGTGTATAAATAACTTAATTGCTATCAAATCATTTTCCACATACATGGAAGTACTGTTATCCATTTTTTAGTTTAACAAGTTTTATGTGAAATCAAAATTTCGATTTAACAAATGACGGTTTCAAATCATACACAACAACAATTTACCACATACACGTAACCATGTGTTCACAAATATATACTAATTACAAATATTACTAAATACTACAAAAAAATATATATATATATATATATATATATATATTATTATAAATACTAATAATAATGATATTGAAGTATTCCACGTGCTACGCACGTGCATACCTCTAGCATGCTCTTAAAATCACTTAGATTTTGCTTATATCACGGTATTGTAATTTGCAACGAATGCGCCTCTAATGGGGACTAGCGTGCTGCAATTTCTCAATTCGGTCGCTTCTCCACCCCATCCATCACCACTCATACACTTTCCAGTCCAAAACTGCCACCGACTCTCAAGATATACCTCCGAACGCTGCATCACTAGGAACGACTGTGCCGGTGCATCCCGTTGGGACTCGGACGCTGAGAAGACCACCAGAACCCAGCGACGGTTCGCATTCAATGCCGACGATGATTTTATTTCCACTAATGAAGAAGATGAGGAATACGAGGAGTTCGGCTTCAACAGAAGATCCGCGAAGCAGCGGGCTTGGTGGTCCAATGATTTTTTGGGTGTTGATGTCGATGACAATGATAAAGAAGAATTCGAGATCTTTGACGGTTCAATTGGCATTTCGTGGCTTTTGAAGGTACATTATCTCAAAATTATTTTGCTACTCCTTTCATTTTTTTATCGCGGTGTTTAAGTGTTTATTTACTACCTGAAAGTTCTCGTTTGGCTGCTAATAGAATCAGTGCAAAAGTAAAATGGTAACCGATCTCAAATCTGGAAATACTTGCGGATAAAGTGGTCAGCCTTTCTATTTTCTTCAGAAAATCGGAAGAATTTCAATGGTCAAATGTCTATATGGACAACATAGAACTGTTCCTGGTTGTAAACATGTGTTTTATATGATAATAGGAATTATTTCTATGATGTTGCTGAAATATCCGATTCAATCTAATAACCTTTGCAACAAAGATGTGGTATCGGTCAGCATACCCTTGCTTAAGTCGAATTCCAGCTATTCGTTTTCAGGGAACTGTATCATGCCTTAACCCTGGTGTTGAGGAGGTATTTTATAGCCTATTTGGACAATCTGATTGATTTTACTGGTGTCTCCAGCCTGAAGCCTATGTATTAGAGTCTGGTTGGTTAATCAATTGTAAGCCTCAAGGACTTCATTCCTTTAGTAACTCTTGTGGTACCGATACCATTTGTCGGACTGGGTTACTCCCTTGGTCGAGGCAGGCGTTGCTCTCCTCAGGCCTAATTAGCCTTGAAGCACATAGGGAGTAGGCTGGAAATACTCTCCCACCAAGAAACAAAACCATTATGCTACTTCAATCCATATTTGAAAAATAGTAAATGTATAATCATATTGAACTACTATTGGTTTCAGTTAGATGTTGGTTGTAAAACTGAAAATTAAGTTTTGAATTTTAAGTTTTGAAATTAAAATTGTTAAATTTGTTCATTACTGAATCTATTAACTTCTTTGTGTGTTTGTACTTTTTGTGTAGATAAATTTATCTCTTTATTGTTTTGTCTCTAAAATATTCTCTACAACTTTCGCTTTTTGATGTTTTTTTCTCTTTACAATGTTCTCTTTCTATTTTTACCCCTTTTTTTTTGAACTTTCACCCCCTACAACTATTTTATGTACTTTCTTGAGAATTTTAGAATATTGATGTTTGATGGTGGTTTGCTAGTTGGATGATTTTAATGAATGATAAGTAATACGTAAGAGACACATTACTTAAAAATTTGATATATTTAAGTGACCTACTTTGGTGTTGTTTGTTAAAACTGAAAATTAAACACTAAAAACTTAATGATTAATTTTAAGTGCCGAAAATGATGTCATTGAATTAAATAAATAATTTTTTTTTGGTTATGAATTGAAATTTAAGTAGTGAATTGGATGAAATTGTTTAATAACCCTACGTGCTCACAATTGATTTTTTTAGTTTTGCCAACTATACCCCTCACTACTTTTACTTCAAATTATGTAATATTATAGTATGATATACTATTAAAACTTTTATAAAAGTTAACACTAATGGATCATTTGATAAAACTGAAAATTAATACTAAAAAACTGAAAAATTAAGTGCCGATTCTATTAAGTATTTAATTTTAAGTTTTGAAAATTCTATTTGTATTACCTGAATTTTAAGTATTGAAGCTGATCAAGTTGTTTGATTGGTACTGAAAACTGAACATTGAAAATTGTCAAGTTGACAATTTTACCCTTCTATTGTAACACCATCAATTATAGAATAATATATGTGTCTTCAATAAACTTCCGAAATATAATTCAGGGGATATGTTGCAAAATAGTAAGGCAAACATAACATGATGAATAAAAATACTACATGTTGATGACAATTATGAATTATACAAGAAAAGTTGATCAATACTAGAAATTAAACTGTTATAAGTAAGAATTAAATTGTCAGAAGTTCATTAAACTACTTATCCAAAATAGTAATACATATGAAACTATATTATAAGAGTTGACAATCAATTTGCATTTTGCTCACCTAAATTGAGCATGAGAACTTCATTAGTCTGGCTAGAGTTCCCTCTAACTTCAAAATTGTCTTCATTCTCATTTTATTGACGGTGAACTCTATAAGAACCATGATCATCATTATTTTTTTTTTAAAAACAAATTTGTGATGGTAGTCATTTGCAAGAAATTTTGAATAATTGCTCGTCGCATTGGAAATGGATACAATGCCATTCTCTGTAGTGTTTGAAAGCAAATTTTTAGTACTCCAAATGCACGTTCAGTTATATTTAAATGCTTCCCATTTGCTTGATTAAAACTTTCTACTCTTGTTTGTATAAGACCACCAGATAGGAAGTCCAACAACTAACAATGAACATTTACTTTAACATGGTATTGAAGAGCCGGTATGAATGGGGAATTAATTCCGCAGTTTTGTTCTTATTGTTTTTTCCCTTGCTCCCTTATTTCACCTGTACCTCCCCCCACCCTACAAAAAAAAAAAAAAAAAAATGAAAAAGACGACACATCTCACATCCAGAAAACCCTAGTCAAGCTCGCAAACAATGTGCCACCATCCCCCAAATCCTAGCTATTATTTGCCGGAGCTAGCCCACTGTTTGTTGGCTGTCACCCTAGCTCCGCAAAGTTGTTCGCTGGAGCTACCGACTCATTCATGTTTGTTTGTTTCCCTTCTCCATTTTTTCTAAAGTTATAGTTAATTGTTGTATTCGTGTGGAGTACCCCAAATACCATGTGTATTGTATCATTTGCTTCGCAGACACTCATATTGACTGTGTCACCTCAAGCATTAAGAATGCAAAAGTTGAATGGTACCAATTATTTACAATGGGCAAAAGTTCTGAAAGTTGCCCTTATTGGATAAGGGAAACACCGTCACGTCACTGACTCCGTCTCGACACAAGATGATAAGAAGTACAAGAAGTGAATTCAAGCTGATGCCCAAATTGTTTCCTTGTTGTGGAACCAGTGGTAGCCTCAAATTTCTAATATGTGTACTTATCTAAATACATGCAAAGCAATCTAGGAATATTTTCGTTTGTTATGACCCAGTAATTTCACTCAAATGTATAATTTATACATCAAGTATTTCTTACTCAATCAAGCCACACAGTCTGTTACGAATTACTTTGCTAAGTTTAGAAGGCTTCATGAGGAGTTAAATACATTAGTTTCAATGACGACTGATGCGAAATAAATGAAGACACAATGTGAGCAGATGATAGTCATGGAATTTCTAGCAGGATAACGTCTAGAATTTGAGCCGGTCCAATGTCAAATTCTTTCTAATTCTACCCTTCTCTATATTACTTAATCTGGTTTTGCGTAGCACCACTAAAGAAAGTGTTTATATCTCTAGTTTATCCATGCTACTAGAGCATTCAACCCTTGTCACATAGATCCCTCCATGAGATCGTAGCGATCAACCCACATGTGGTCCCTTTAGTGGTGGTGGTCCTCGAGGTGGGTACAATGGTCGTGATCGCAACCAACATTGTCATGCTCCTTCTGTGGTAAGAAAATCATACCATATAAATCTGTTTGGACTTAGTTGGCCGCCACCTGAGTTTGCTGATGCAGTGACCTCTAATCTAGTTGATTCCACTCCAACTTCTGGTTTTGCTCCCTGAGCACGTAGACCTTCTTGCCCATCTTCTTCAGCTTGTCGTGTTGGTGATGGAGGGACTGCTAAATGGCTTCTCGCTCGGTGAGTGCATCACGGTGCTGGGAGTGCTCCTGCATCCACCGCCGACTGTCCATTGCCCACGGGAACAACCCCTGCATGACGAACGGAGAAATTTAGTGACATTGGGTTTCTACTAGTACAAGTCAGGTCGTTCGTGTATTGACCCCGGTTAGGTCTCTGAACACTTCCATGCGGAGGAGACTGGCCTCGATGCTCTCCAACTTCTTGAAGTCCTCCGACGGGTACATTCGGTGTACGAAGTTGGGAACGTGCTCCGAATGCTTGAGTAGGCGCTCGTTAACCGACAAGCTATGTGTCTGGGACACCCAAGAATCCCCCTCGCCTTCTGGCCACTACAGGGTGGAGCCCTCCACCGAGGAGCCTCTTTTGTACCTAGGCCGCTTGTGCTTGTTCTTCTTCTTCATGGCACCCTTGTTGGCTCTCCTCTTGCCCTTGGGGTTGTTTGAGGACGGTTCAACGTGGCCAGAGGTGGCAGACAGAGACCAGCGAATCTAGGTCGATTCTCAAAGAACAATCCTGGGTAGTGCAGGTACCTGGGTGGATTCGGGAGCAGTCGACTCAATACTTTGGCCGGTGAACTGGGAGTGCCCTGACTCTAGGTCCCACTCCCCGCCCTTCTAGCTTGGGGCAAACCTTCCTCATGGCAGCACAATCCATGTTTACAAGAAGGAGAGAATGATTAGCATAAAGCAAAAACTGGAAGGCAAGGAAAATTGCAACCCACCGGGCATAGCTTACCATTGTCTGGACTGCTCGGTATAACGATTAGTGGAAGTGATTGGTACCAGTAAAAGTAGAAGTCGTACAGAGTTGACTTGATCAACTGTTTGGTGTCGTAGAACATTGTACCAATCACCTGGTCCTGCTTTGCAACAAGCTTTGAGTGGAATCTAGTTAACATGTATTCTCATTCACTGCACATAAAATAGGAAAATGTCAGCACAATAACTAGTCAAGATCACCGATTCACACCTGTAACGGTAGTGTAATGGGACTAACAACTGTTGCTCAACGACCGTTGCTCTTTAGTGTAACAGCTTGTTACGGGTCGTTACGGTCGATTCTACATATCTGTGTCCTAAATCTTTTTTTGCTCACCTTTCTTCTTATACCCAATCCTTATCCATCTCTCCTCTAACCTAGCCAGCCAAGTTTCGGCCAGATCCAGGCTATCCAGCCCTTCTCCAATCCATTTTTAGCCAGATTCAAGCCCTTCACTCCATTTTCGGCCAGATCCAAGTACTTCTACCGGGATTTCTTCATTAAAACAACGGGACTTCTCCGTTTTTGGTAGATTTGTAAGTTTTATATATATATATGTTTTTTTTTTAAATTTTTTGCACATATTCAGTTAAAGTTCCGCCTATATTTGGATTAATACACACGCACACTTTTTTTTTTTTAATTTTCTTCCAATATTTGGTTTAATTTTATCGTACAAAAAATTTATGCCCATATTTAGCTTACTCTTTTATAGTTTTATTATATTTATGTAACATATTTTTCATTAAATGTTGTGCATCTTCTTATGTTCAGTAACAGTTTTTAATTTCTATTTTTTGTCTTTTTTATATACTTTTAATGTGTTGTACATATAATTAAAAGTCATAATATCTATCAGAATGTGCTTATTAAGAGTTAAATTAGTAGAAAAATTATAATTATTGAGTTTTTTAGGATTTCTAGTGATTTTAAAAAATTCACGACCTTTATGGCCAATTTCCGTTATGGACAGACCGTTACTCCCAATACTGATATACCGTGACCGTTACCGTTATATAACCCGGTACTGCGATTTAAAACCTTGACTAAAATTCAATGTTAAATTTTAGAGTGAAAATTGTATTTTAGCGCTCCCTAAATCTCCACCCCTAACCACCACCATTGGGCAAACCCTCAGCCACCACCCACACCATCATTAGCCACCACCATTACCACCCAACCACCCCTAACAGACCCCTACAACCACCTAAGAGACCCAAAACCACCACCAACACAATCGTGAGCCACCAATACTCACCACTACTCCAACCAACCATACCCAATAAATCTAAAGCCACCACCATGGCACCACCTAACAGACCCCTAAACCACCATCCACAACATTTCACAACTAAGGCTCACTCGATGGTAAAAGCAAGGCCTCAGACAATAGACATAGAAACTAGATCCAAACAACCTTGAAATCCATAAAAACAAGATCCAAAAAGAGAAAACCCTAAATAAATTAAAAAAAAAATGTTTAAAAAAACAAACGGAATCCAAAGACGAATCAATAATCCAAAATCTCAAAATGAATCATAATTTGTCTAATGTGTTAATTAATAGTTATTCGTCACATTCAAACACAAATTCTCAATTGAATCCATGAAATTAGGACATTTCAAGCTTTAATTTCTCAATTTTTATTAACCTACGAGCTGTTGAACTCATCCAAGGCTCTATGACCCATTCTTTGTAAAATGAAAATTTGAATTTTGAACCCTGATTGACGACAAAGTGGCTGACAATCTAGGGAGTGTTTGTTGTGGATGCTGACGATAAAGTAGGTGGCGGTGATGGTGGCGAGTATTGGCCGTGTAGTAGGTAGCAGTGGTGGTTGGTGGGTTGAGAAAATGGCTTTTGGTAGTGTTAAGGGGTTAGAGAGATAGAAGTAGATGGTTGGATGATAAGATGATGATGAAAGATTCTGGTCATGGCAACGGTTTTGATCATGTTAATGGATGAGATTGCTGGTGATGATGGTTGTGGAGGTGATAGTAGAGGTTTTAGTCGGTTGTGGACGTTGGTGCCTGTTGAAATCTAGAAGCTAAGAAGGGAATAAAAAAGGAAAATAAAGAATAAAAAGAGAGAGAGATATAAAAGGAAAATAAAGAATAAAAAGAGAGAGAGAGAGATATAAAAGGAAAAAAAGAAGCCATCCTATATATACACCCCCTTTTGCTAGACGTACACCATTGTTATATTAGTGAAACCCGAAACCAACTTATTGATGTTTGTTTTGTGTGATCATGAACTTGATTGGGCCTAAGCATGAGGGGTCACAAATTTTAGCAAAAAAATAAGCAAAAATCAGTTAAAAAGGAAAAATAAAATGGAAAATGGGTCATCCTATATATACACCCCCTTTTGCTAGACGTACACTATTGTTATATTAGTGAAATCCGAAACTAACTTATTGATGTTTGTCTTGTGTGATCATGAACTTGATTGGGCCTAAGCATGAGGGGTCATAAATTTTAGCTTCTTTATCTTATTATTTTAAATTTTTTAATTATGTTTTAGGCTAATTTGTAAGATATAAATACCAACTAGTCTTTTCCTTTTTAAACTAGGAGTGTAAGACAAGTTAGGAAGGTTCCTTATTCTTTTATTTTATTTAGACACTAGGGTGTCCTTTTCCTTTATGTGTGACCGCGAATTTCACAAGACAAATTAGGGTTTTCTTGTTATTTGGCCGCCCACCCTAGCTAGGTTTTGCTTATTCTCTTGTCCGCCTATTTAAGAGGTATTATTGCCTTGAGAAAATACAACTTTGATATTGATTAATATAATTGAGAGGGTTTTTCTCTTAAGTTCTTCTAAGAACTTTTCTTAACTTATCAAGATTCCTTGTGATATTCAATCTCTATATCTTTGGTTCGTGATTCTTTATAATCATTGGGTGAAGATCGTTACTTATACCTTTTGTTTCGCATTCCATTCATTAACGTTGGGTTAAGGTAATCTATCCAAAACTTCTATATTTTTATTTCGTTATAATTTTGAGTTTAGTTTAATTCTTCGCAAAGAAACTCTAAGTTGGTTTCAGGTCTCATTAATTCTTGGTGAGGTTTGCATCATTTGGTGAGGTTCACACATCGCCATTAAAGTGTTGCAACAATTGAAGCGTAAGGGTTCTACACGAGTTGAGCAGCAATCAGGTTCTTCTTCTTCTTGGAAACCGAATTGGAGAAAAAGGGATAAGAAACCTAACTTTCAGCGCAAGGCCGAACCTTCTAAAATTCACAAAGTTAGAGGTACACCAAACCAAGTTAAGACCGATTCCCAACCTTCTAGAAATAGAGAAATTAAATGCTTTAAGTGTTTGAGAACATGTCCTATTGCATTTCAATGTCCAAACAAGAGAGTGATGATTATGACGGATGATGAAGGTATTGAGACTGAAGATGAGACGGATGATGATTTGATGACACCTTTGGGACGCACGTGATATTGAATATTCAGTTGATGGAGAGCTTCTGGCTGCAAAAAGAGCTCTTAGCACACAAGTTAAAGAAGATGAGATGATACATCGTGAGAACATCTTTCATACTAGATGCCATGTCAATGATAAGGTATGTAGCATGATTATTGATGGGGGAGTTGTACTAATGTAGCTAGCACTAGTTTGGTGGATAAGTTGAATTTCCCAACTTCAAAACATCCTAGGCCATATAAGTTACAATGGTTGAATGATTGTGGAGAAATTAAAGTGAATCAACAGGTGCTTGTATAATTCTCGATTGGAAGGTATGAAGATGAGGTCTTGTGTGATGTTGTGCCAATGCATGTAGGACATATTCTTTTGGGAAGACCATGACAATTTGATCGGTAAGTAACTCATGATGGTTATGCCAATAGATACTCAGGCGTAGGCCCCAATCAATTTGATCGACAAGTTCATGGTTGAATGATGCAAACCTCACCAAGAATTAATGAGACCCAAAACCAACTTAGGGTTTCTTCACGGAGGATCGAACTAAACTCAGATTTATAACGAAATAAAAATACAGAAATTTTGGATAGATTATCTTGACCTAATGTTAATGAGTGAAACGCGAAATAAAAGGTATAAGTAATAATCTTAACCCAATGATTACAAAGAATCACGAACTAAAGATATAGAAATTAGACGCCTCAAAAAATCTTGATAAGTTCAGAAAAGTTTTTTGAAGAACTTAAGAGAAAACCCTCTCAATTATATTAACCAATATCAAATTTGTGTTTTCTCAAGGCTACAATGCCTCTTAAATAGGCAGCCAAGAGAACAAGTAAAATCTAGCTAGGCTGAGCGGCCTGATAATAAGAAAACCCTAATTTGTTTTGTGAAATTCGCAGCCACACATAAAGGAAACCCTAGTGTCTAAGCAAAACAAAAGAATAAGAAAGTTTCCTAATTTACCTTACATTCCTAGTTTAAAAAGGAAAAGACTAGTTAACATTTATGTCTTACAAAGCAGTTTAAAACAGAATTAAAAGACATAAAATAAAGAAGCTAAAATTTGTGGCCTCTCATGTCTAGGCCCAATCAAGTTTATGTTTTTTCCCACTCACAGGCCTTGATGAGGTGGACTAGACCATGATCGTCATTTAGGCCTAATATGGGCTTCACCATTGTAGACTCAGTTCAAATCTTTTGAATTAATCCATTAAGTACTTTTTTGAATCTTTTAGCTTTCCCTTGTTATTGGGCTGAGTGGAACATGCAATGGAGCCCCTGGTGTGGCTGATATATTCTCATCACGTACACTAGTGTTATATTAGAAAATATAAATGATTTTGAAATTGTTGTATTACCTGTAATTAGATTAACTTCTTTATTATTCCATTTCCACCCCTTTTCTTTCCCAGAATTTCAACAAGCCCCCTAATCATCGAGAATCCCTGAAACATGGCTCTCTTCCCTAAATAAACATCCCCTGACACGTTTCCCCCCTCAATCGCAACCCAACCTATTCCCTCCCCACCCATTCTCCGTCTATGGCAAACCCAACTATCTATCTATCTATATATATGTGAGTGTGTGTGTATATATATATATTCTCTCTCTCTCTCTCTATGTATATATAAATAATATATATTTGTATGTATGCATGTATGTAGAAAAAAAGAAAACCAAATCTTGAAACATTTAGATCTGTAGATTTGAGGACCAAATGGATTTTTTTTTACACAAACACACTATATGGAGAGAGAGAGAGAGAGAGAGAGAGAGAGAGAGAGTAGCCAATGACATCAGGCCATGGCGGCAGTATTTGGCAATTGGAGTTGTAGTGGGGGAGGTTAAGTGGGTGAAGAAGAATAAAGGTGAATGAGAAGGGTGATAAGGAAGGGGGTTGAGAAACTAAAAAAATTGAAGGGGTGCTTGTTTTAGTATTTTGAAGGTAAAATAGGAATTAAATAAAGTATATATGTATAATTTTTTTCCCTTAAAGGGTCTACATATAGGATAAATGATGTATATATAGAATCACCAAAGGAAAAGAAATAGAAAATATTTTTTTTGACAACCATTGTCATGTGCAGGTGCAGTGAACCTGCCTATTTCCGAAAGGTAAAATAGGAATTAAATAAAGTACATATGTATAATTTTTTTCCCTTGAAGGGTCTACATATAGGATAAATGATGTATATATAGAATCACCAAAGGAAAAAAAATAGAAAATATTTTTTTTGACAACCATTGTCATGTGCAGGTGCAGTGAACCTGCCTACTTCCCTCCAAGTTAACAATTGAATTGGACAAAACTTAGAAAGTGCATGAACATAAATGGTCAAAATTGTACCAATTGTAAATAGTGAAGATGATGAGCCAATGAAATAAACAAATTGAAAACTATGTAGATATGCATTAAAATTTGAGCACTGAATCTGATTAAACGGTTCGATAAATATGCTAAAATATGAGCCTTATAATTTGTTTGTTATACCCTTCCTTTCTTATATTGGCATAACATTTTAATTTGTGATTATATTATTTTTAAATGTTCAAATATAGATTTGTTATAAACATTTTGGTATAGAAATCAATATGTTTATAATTTAAAAAGAGTTAAATTCGCCATTGGTTCCTAAACTTTAACCAAGTGTCAATTTCGTCCCAAATCTATTTTGCTGCCTAATTTTGTTCCTAAACTTACCAATTGTTTCAATTAAGTACAAATCAAACGTTCCGTTTGAATTTTTGATGGAAACTTAATAGGGGTAATTATGTAATTGCAGCTCTCTTCTTCTAAAATTGAAGACCCGAACGGCATGTTTGGTTGGAGGGGTAATTGAATTGCAGTCCGAACGAATGGAATTGTATTTTCAATGGATGTCCATTCATAATTCGATCATATACCATGTCATTATCTCCAACCAAACAATGCTGTAAAGGTTTTCTTACAGAAACTTAATGGTTGAGTCACTAAACCACAAACAATAGCATCACAATCGTGAAGGAGCAGCAAGAAATCCACCATTTCCTCCCATTTGTCCCTGAAAATCAATTACCCAAAAAGTTTTTGCACGATAATCAGGCTTAATCAGTTGCCAAAATGAGGGTTCATCAAAATAACCCAAAAATGCAATGTATAGTGATTCCATTTTACTTCTTTTTTTTTTTTTTTTTTTCTGCACTATATTTGATCTCGGTAGGTCAAACTGATTATGTACTGACTCTAGTTTAGAATTTTAAAAAAATGGGAAATGGGGTGCGGAAAATTCAACTATTCAAGAAAGTGTTGAATATCTGAAAAATCAACATTTCAAGAAATGGTTAGCATGAAAACGTGATTGGAAGTCTTATAAAGGAGGTGAAGAGTAATGTGAGGTGGATTTTGACCGCGATGGTTGAGGATGACGTCTTTGTCTGTTGTTTTATTTCCCGTTTTTCCATGTGTTTTCTGTTTTGCTCTGTTTTGGTGTTCGCGGCTTCTGTTTTTGTGTGACATTCCTTCAGAATTCCCAAAAAAAAAAACGGCTGTTGCCCACTGACATGAGGAAAGTTGAGGAAGTGGCCGCCTCCGGCACTTATTGGATCAAAATCAAATACCACATTACCGAGCTTGGTCAGAAGAACTGATATCAACCCATATCAAAAGAAACAATATCCAGTGTCTTGATTATTTTTCATATTATATTTCTATTATAGGTAAAATTTGAGATTGATTCAATTTTCTTGATGGTTCTTCAAGAATTTCTTGATGGTTCTTCAAGAAAACCGTTAGGGTTTCTTAATTTTAGAAGAAGAGATGTGCAATTACATAATTAATCCATTTAGGGGTCACATGCACACAACACATGATAATTTCGATCCTAAATCGTAACAAAATGTTTGATTTGTACATAATTGAAACAATTGGTAAGTTCAGGGATTAAATTGGGTAAACAAAATGAGGTGAAAGTTTACGGACCAATGGTAGAATTAATCAAATTTCTAATTGATATGAAGTGTGTCCTATCAGAACCTCAAATCTAATAGAAAGATTTGAACTTTTGTTCAACAATGCAATGTCAAAACTGCTTTACCTATTGACTTTCACCGTTATAAAATAAATAAAAATAATGCAATTTCATCAATTTAAGAGGTAGGAAATTTATTTTGAAATCATATAGATTAAGAATAACTCATGTAATAACTAATTAATTCAAAAAGCGTACTTGGCTGTACCGAATGTGGCGTGACTGGCCGAAACTGCTTGTTTGGTTGCTTGACTAGTAATATATTGATTGAAGCAATTTGGTGGTCTTGGTTTTGTTCGACTTTTGAGCTATGTTTCATTTAGTTGAGTGAGAAAGGATTTGGTTTGTTCTTGTTGAAGTGATGATTTTGTGTATTTATTTATTTATATTTAGTGGGTTTATTATACACTCTTTTATTAGAGGGATATACTGAACCTTTTGACTTAACTTGGACAAATCCTAATTATTGTATTGAATATACATTTTTCTTAGGGAAAACATTCCTCTCTTGTCATATAGGCATAATTACTAATTATGGAAGGACATTCAGTGTTAAACTTTGATGTTTGTTAGTTTTGTATCTGTTAAATATTTAAAATTTATTATTCTATGCTCTGTGTTTGATCATATTCTATAATAGTTTTTAAACTATTTTTGTCTATTAACTGTTATTCAGGGCATTAGGAGTGTTTGCTTGAATTGTGAATGAGATGAATCGCTTAAAATTCGTCCTTGAACTTTGGTAGATCTTTGATGGAATCTGATTTTAGATGAAATGCCTTTGTTCACTAAGGTGGCGTTTGGTTAGTGTTTCTGCTTTTTTGTTTCTACTTCCAATAAACCGGGTGAGAATTTTGTATTCGTTCTGGAGTATTCCGAGAATAGAAACATGTTTGGTACCGACTATTGTCCCATTTTTATTTTATTTTTAATTTATGAGAACAGAAACAAGAAACACGTTTTGTTGCAACATTTGTTCTTGTTTTTTTCCTTTAAATGTATGGTGGCTAGCGTGGTGGTCATGGACAGCGGGGTGGTAGTGGGAATAGTTTTGTGAGAGTGAATAGGGATCAACATTTTTTTTTTATTTCTTAGATTCTTAAGGAATTTCAGTCCCAATTACTCCTGTACATTAATCCCAAAATTTTGGGAGTGGGAATAGAAATCAGGGAACGGAAATAGTAACCAAACGGGGTCTAAATCTTTGAATGAACCAGTTTTTAAAATCGTTTGGTGGTAGTTGGATTATTGCAATTTTAGTTTTTCAAATAAATGGTTTTCAGGAAGTTTGTGCTAGGTTTATGAAGTCCCATTTTCTGAACTGGAGATTAAATTCCATTAAGATTTAGAAGTGCTTGAAGTCTATGATTTGCTATGTAACAATATCCTTATAATATAGGGAGACATTTTTTAATTGTTTTTGGAATTGTGGGACTGTAATGTGCTTATTTTCTATTTCTTCTCTTCTTTTTTACATATCTGCAACCAGATTTGATTAGATATTGATTTTGGATCATAAAATTCAACTGCATACAGTGAAATCTTTCGCCTATAAAGATTCAACTAACGAAACAGACAGGAAAAACAGAATCTGCCAAGTGTTTTGTTTTCTTGTACTGCTCATGCCATCCAGCACAGCCCTTGAAAACCTTGTTTTGCTTTTTTTAACTTAATGGGTTCCAAATCATTGGCAAATTAGTCTGCTAAATTCATCAAAATAGTAGACTAGGTTCAAATTTAGTGGATTGATCTACACAATTTAGTGACCAAGTCATTTTTGTGGAAAAATGTTTGATCATTTGTTGAATAAGTTGCCCACGGCTGCGTGTCATCTTATCGGCCATCCATCTGATTCTCTGCGTCAACATAGTTGACTAATCACCTATTCCAAGGCATTTATGAGGAGAATTCTTTTTCAAATGGATATCTGTTAGCCCCTTGTGGGTGAGACAAGACGGAGGCTTGGATTTCGATGCCATGTCCAAGGCAATGTCTTTGCCATGTTAGCGTGCTCGGTTAACTTTGACTAAACGAGGATGGTGTCATGTTTAGAAGTCTTGTGATATGCCAACACCGGGACATAGCGTCGGACTACACCAACGGAGTCAACTGTGGGTTGGCCACACTGTTGACTTCATTATGTCTCCTCAGACATTTTTTATGTTTACTGCTGTCGCTTGAATTTTTTTATACATAAAGTGTTATAAGGGGATGCCCTTCCCTCCAAACCATCGGCAAGGTAGGATCCTAGGCGTGCTAAGGGACCTCAGTACAGTAAAGGCAAGGTGTATCCAAGGACCAAGGTGTAATGGGAAGCCGTGGGTAAGGCTTACCCAAGATTCTCGGCACGAGTGAAAAAATAGGACGCGGCAAGTGTCAACAAAATAGGATATCATGGGTCAATGCTATTAAGCATTGGGTGACGCCGAGGTAAGGCACAAGGTGATCCTAGGCACAAGGCTAGGATCAACATTCATGGGCATCGGCATACGTTGGCATGTGTGGGCACACACGGGCGTCGTTGTACGGTGTCGGTGGGCATTGGGCATCGCTAAAACAAGACATGACGATCTTAGATGCAATGCTAGGATTGACATTCATGTGCGCAACATGAAGACAAGCTTGAGCACAAGCCCAGGATAACGAGACAGAATGAGGGTAAAGATACGTTCTGGCCATGTGGGCGGCATGGCGAGGTGTCGACAAATGTTGACATGACAAGGGTAACAAGATGGCAATACTGAGCAGCATGTTGGCACAACGTTAAGCAAGTTGGATGCAATACTTGAGTATTCGCTTGTGAAAAGCTGTCTACGGTCTACCGGAAATTGGGGTGCATGTGCAGATAATGTGATGGCAAATAAGGTAGGGTAACTATTTTGTTGTTGGCTGGACAAGTGTAAAGACAGGTGTTAGTTTACTGCTCAGACTGTTGAGGCTATCAATTGTCATTTGTTCCCTAGAAATACATGTTTGGCATCTCTGGTTCAACAGTGTGTGTTTTCCTGCGAACCAAACCGAAATTGTAAGACTTGGTTCCTTGTTCCTGAGTTAAATAGAAGGTTGGGCTTTGTCTGTAATTTTTGTGTGCCTGTGTGGGTGCGTTTATGTTGTCTGTTTCGGTATATTGTGGCTCGGTGGAGGAGAGTCATTTGGCTGATTAATTGTGGTGATAATCATTCCATCGCAAGGTTAAAATTTCAAAGTTGACACGTGAACCCTATGACTGTGTGTATTAAAGCAGGGCTACAAAATGACCTCTGCATCAAATGTGAAAAGTCGGCTTGAAGCGCTGGAGGATTACGTTGGTGCACTTGTGAACAACAACAAAGTAAACCTATCTGTTCAGAACGTTGAAATCAGGGCCGACATCGCGGACTCAAGTTTTGTTCGAAGATTTCTGTAGTGATACGACAGTCAGTATCAAGACCATGGCAGAAGACATGATTATGCTGGTCGATATTTGGAAAATAAATCTCAGACGCATGGAGGAAGAAGTCTCCAATTTGAAGAAAGTCGTCGTTGGACTGGGAACGCGCGATGGTCCATTGAAGGTCAAGGTACCCGAACCAAAACCATTCTCTAGCGTTAGAAACGCCAAAGAATTAGAGAACTTTTTGTGGGATGTCAAACAATATTTCAAGGCAGCACATTTCTCGAATTCTGAACGTGTGACGATAACCATCATGTACCTATGCAACGATGCTAAATTATGGTGGCAGACGTGTTTTTTTTATGCTGATCGAGCGTAGATTACGGGATGGAGTGATCTACAGAAAGAACTCAAGGAGCGATTCTTGCCCAGCAACATGTCGTGGGTTGCTTGGGAGTCCCTGAAGAATCTAAAACAGACCGATACTGTTCTTGATTGCATGAAGATTTTCTTCAATGATGCTAGACATAAAGAACATGTCAGATGAAAATAAGCTGTTCAATTTCATGTCGGGATTTCAACTCTGGGCATAAGCAGATCTTTAGCGACAAGGCATGCTTGACTTGCCTACTGCAATTGTTGTGGCAGATACCCTTGTCATCTACAAACTTACTAGCAGTGGTGTGCGCCGCAAGCTTTCTGTTGGCAAGAAGGGCAAGAAGAAGTATAGCGGCTCTAAGGTCGAGAAGAAGAAATCTCGTGACCAGAAAAAGAAAGGGAAATCTAGTGATTCTCAAAGCAAGTGCAAAGGCGATGGACAATCTTGGTTCAAAGACAACAAGAACCAGGGTTGCTTCTTGTGTAAGGACCCCATTGTTTGAAGGATTATCTGAAGGAGAAAACTAGTGCCATAGTTGCTGAGGACTAAGAGGATGACATTGATGATTCCCCAACGGGAGACAATCCCTTGCAAATTCTCAGCGCTCTCCCTGCCAAGAAACCACCGTCACAACAACAGAGTTTGTTGTACGTAAGGCATTGATTAAGGGTTGTGAGGTATTGGCCATGGTCGATACTTGCGCAACTTAGAACTTCGTTCCTGATCGAGAAGGTGGTAACTTGAAGCTGGATTTGGTGAGAAATCCCAGCAGAATAAAGGTGGTGAACTCAGAGCGTGTGCTGATCTGAAGATTAGAACATGAGAAAGAAAGATGAACCTGATGGCGGTGCCCTTGGATGACTTTGATAGTTTGATGTCATCTTGGGTATCGAGTTTTTGGCTGCGACCAAAGTTGTGGTAATGCCCTACCTCAAGGGAACTGATTGCAGACGAGAATGGCCCTACATTTGTCTATGCGGCGGAACATGATCTGTCTAAGGAGGGAAAGAAGAAAGTTGGCATGTTGTCAACTTTGCAAGTCAAATCGGGTTAGAGGCATTGTGAGGAAACCTACCTTGCGGCGCTGATTGAAATCAAACCCTGATTAAATGGTGGAAGTACTCGATGCGGTAGCTGATATGCTAAAAGAGTTCAATGATGTAATGCCTCTTAAACTTCTGAAGACCTTCCCTCCTAGATGTGCTATTGATCACAAGATCGAGCTTGAACCCGGTGCGAGGCCCCCTGCACAAGCCCCGTACTTGTTGTCCCCAGTAGAGTTGGCAAAATTGAGGAAACAGATTGGAGAATTGTTGGATTCTGGATATATGAAGCCTTTAAAAGCTCCATATCATGCAATAGTATTATTCCAAAAGAAGGCAGACTGCCCGATGAGGATGTGTGTTGATTATGGGGCGTTGAACAAGGTTACGGTCGAGAACAAGTGTCATATTTCAAACATTTTGGACTAATTTGATCGACTTGCTCGAGCCAAGTACTTCCCGAAGTTGGATTTGAGATCGGGTTACTGGCAAGTTCAAATAGTGGCGGGTGATGAACCCAAAACAGCGTGTGTAACACGATATGATTCTTATGAGTTTTTGGTGATGCCATTTTGCATAACTAATGCCTCTTCTACATTTTGTAATCTCATTAATGATGTACTATACGAGTTCTTGGACCGATTTGTGGTTGTTTATCTAGACGATATCGTGATCTTTATCGAGACGCTTGAAGATCACCTCATACATTCGAGGAAATTTCTCAGTTATATGTGAAGATAGAGAAGTGCGAGTTTTGCCGTGAAGAGGTAATGTTCATTGGACATTGGGTGAGTCAAGGACAAGTGCGGATGAACGAACGGAAGGTGGAAGCCACCATCGATTGGGCAACACCTAAGAAAGTTGTTGAACCACGAAGGACACCCCGTTGCTTATGAAAGCCGAAAGTTGAAGGATCTGAACAATGCTATTCAACACATGAGAAGGAGATGAAGACGATTGTCCATTGTCTTGACACTTGGAAGCATTATCTGATGGGAACAAAGTTTACGATGATGACGGAATGTTGCACCTTAAAAACCCAGAAGACGTTAACCCCGAAACAAGCTTGTTGGCAAGAGTTTTTTGTCAAGTTTGATTTTACTTGGGTGCACAAACCAGGGAAATCGAATTTGGTGGCTGATGCTTTAAGTCGGAAATAAGTCATGGAGTATGTTCTGTCAATGAAGCAAGTGAAGACTGATTTTCTGCAGAAAATAAAAGATCAGCCTCCACACAACCCCTACCTATCAAAAGCTTCGACAACAATTAGATGAAGGCTTTGTTCGAAGATATTGGGTAGAAGACGGTTGGCTGTATGCCAAAGGGAGTAGACCCTATGGTCCTAGCGGAGGGGGAATGAGGAGAGAGTTGTTGCGAGATATACACGATCCTCAATGGGCGGGTGACTTGGGCATTAAGAGGATGTATGCTTTGCTGTTTTGGCCATTTTATTGGCTGGAAATGGAGGTGACATTGAAACATATGTCAAGACTTGTATTGTGTGCCAACAAGGTAAGTTAGAAAGGAAAAAAAAGTCGGATTGTTACAACCATTACCAATCCCAAAGAGACCGTGACAGTCTGTTTCTATGGACTTCATATCCGGATTTCAGAAGGTGGACGGTGTGCGTTCAATTTTTGTTGTTGTTGATCATTTCTCAAAGTACACTATGTTTATCCTTGCTCCACAAGTTGTGCCTTGCCAATGTTGCGGCAAAATTACTTTACAAGATCGTGGTGAAGTATCGTGGATTGCCGAAAGACATCATAAGTGATAGGGGTACGCGTTTCACTGGCCTTTTCTTGACCGTGTTGTTTAACCTGATGGGCACAGATTGAAGTCCTCCACTGCAAATCATCCTTGGACGGATGGACAGACTAAGAGGATGAATCAGTTGTTGGAAGAATATTTGAGATATTACGTGACAACGAGCCAAAATAATTGGGTCGAGTTGCTGGACAATGCGTATTTTTGCGACAATCTGCACAAATCGTCAATAATAGGTATGAGTCCGTTCGAAATTGCAATTGGACAACCTCTTACCCCAAATAAGGTGGCTGCCCAGCGCACTGGTGGAAGTTAACCTACTGCCTATCGATTTGTTTGGGTGAAATAGGAGCTTATTGATGAGGCAAATGACAGTTCAGCAAAGGGTTAAGGGGACCTTTAGAATGAAGAAGTATGCGGATCAACACCGCAGAGAGTTGAAATTCAAAGTAGGAGATCGAGTTATGTTAAAACTCACTCCACAAATTTGAAAGAAAATAAGCAGCAAGATGGTACACCGTATATTGATACCGAAGTACGACAGACCATTTGAGGTGGTCAACTGAGTTAGAAATGTTGCTTATCCGTTGAAGTTGCCGAATCGGTTGAAGATCCACCCCATATTCTATGTAAGTTTTTTGAAACCGTTCAATGAAGATTTGTTGAACTTGAGCCGAAAACAGGCGAGACGAGGGTTACTTATAATTCACAAACAATTTGAGAAGATCCTAGATCATAAGATCGAAGGTATGAGTAAGAAGAATCGGATGACCCATTTCCTAGTTCAGCGGAAAGGGTTAACAAAAGTTGATTCTAGTTGGGAGAAAGATGTGAACCTCTGGCACGAGGGCGTCGTCCTCTTCTGGTGGGGTTGGTTTGTTAGCCCCATGAAGGGGAGACAAGACAGAGGCTTGGATTTCGGTGCCTTACCAAGCCAATATCTTTGCCATATTAATCGGGGTCGGTTAACTTTGACTAACGAGGATGGCCATGTTTTGAAGTCTTATGACATGCCAACACCGGGACATAGCATCGGACTACACCAACGAAGTCAACCATGGGTTGGGCTCCACCATTGACTCCATTATGCCGCCTTAGATGTTTTGATGTCTACTGCTGCCGGATGATTTTTTTTTTACATAAAGAATCATAAAGGGGGTATCCCTCCCTCCAGACCCTCGGCGAGGTAGGACACTAGGCATGCTAAGGGGCGTCGGCACGACAAGGCAAGATGTATCCAAGGACCAGGGCGTGATGGGAAGCCTTGGGCAAGGCTTAGCTAAGATTCTCAACACAGATGAAAAAACGGGACATGGGGAGCGTCGATAGAATAAGGCGTCATGGGTCAATGCTAGCGAGCATTGGGTGACACCGAGGCAAGGCACAAGGCAATCCTAGGCACATGGTTAAGATCAACATTCTTGGGCATCGACATGCGATAGCATGCGTGGGCACGTATGGATGTCGCTAGATGGTGTCGGTGGACATCTGGCGTCGCTAAAACAAGACACGATGATCCTAGGCCCAATGCAAGGATCTATATTCATGGGCGTAACATGAAGGCAAGCTTGACCACGAGGCTAATCTAATGATGCAGAACGTGGGCACAAGACACGTTCTGGAAATGCGGGCGGCATGGTGAGGTGTCGATAAATGTTGGCATGACCAAGGGAACAAGACGACACAACTGGACAACGTGTTGGCATGTCGTCAAGCAATTAAGGCGTAGTACTTGAGTACTCGCTCATGAAAAGTTAAGTGTGTTGGAAATTGTGGTGCATGTGTAAATTATGTAATGGCAGTTGCTAGCAGATAAGGCAGGATAACTGCTGTGTTGTGGGTTGGACAAGTGTAAAGACAACTATTAGTTTTCTGCCTAGACAGTTGGGACTGTAAACTGTCATATGTTCCCTATAAATATGTTTTTGGCATGTTTGGTTCCGTGTGTTATTCTTGCGAACCAGACCGACATTGTAAGACTTAGTTCCTTGTTCCTGAGTTAAATAGAGGTTGGGTTTTGCCTGTAATTTTGTGTGCCTATGTGGGTGCGTTTGTGTTGTCTGTTTCGTTATATTGTGGTGCGTTGCAGGACAGTCCCTTGGCTGACTGATTGTGGTAACAATCAGGCCATCACAAGGTTAAAATTCGAAGTTGAAAAGTTAATCATGTGATAATAGCTGAGGCGGTGGCTTATTCTTCTTTCTTCTCCCTGTGTCCTCTCTTTTTGTCTAACCTGGTGCTCTCCTCTCCTGTGTGAGTAGATTTAGAGCCCGATTATCATATTTAGCTTATTACGAGATTCTGATGGAAAGTGTTGACTGAATGCAGGTACTTAAAGCCTTTGGTTGGATGCTTCCAGCCATCATCATATCAATGCTTCTTGGAACAGGACCAAATGCTTTCATCATGGCATTAGCACTTCCCCTAGCTCAGTCCGCCCTTTCTCGAGCTATGGATGCCTTATTGGGAAGGTCAAATGTGAGGCCTAAACCTCAGACTTGGGCCAAAAGTAAGCCGTTTGCTGGAGCTACAAATAATAGTAGAATGAGAAAGGAGGCAGCAAGGGTACAAAATGTTTCGGTTGAAAAGCCAAGCAGAAGGATGCCAAGTTTTGGAGGGTGGGATGAGCTTGACAATCAAGGGCGTCATGATGCGACACCTAATCAAAAAGTCAATGAGCCAAGACAACAAAAGAGAGGGAAAGGGATTAGAAGAGCTAGGAAAAGTGGCACACCGTTGCTGCTCCGACTGCTGATTGCCGTTTTCCCCTTTTTGGGATCCTGGGCCAAGTTATTGTAGTGGAACCAAGTCCATGTTCAGTACTTGGAGATGCATCATATTGTTTTCGTTTTCGTTTGCGTGCGAGCAACTTCTTGCTATGGCCAATTTTCTATCACGAGTTTGGTGCTTAATTTACAATTTTGGTTTGGATCACTTTGTTCTTCACTATAGAGTGATGTATAGAAATTATTTCATAGAGAAATGAATTTACCTGTTTGGGCTATGAATTCATTTTGCAGAGACATTGCTGGGAGAGATTTATTGTTGCAGAAAGTTCATAGCAAAGCTACAGACATCAAGGTATAGGAATTGGTCCATGAATTACTCAATTGCGTTTCGATCTAGATGGGTTCACTTATGTAGCTTAGATAAACCCATGAAATTATACCAAACATACAAAAAAATGTAAAAATATTGTCAATCACCAAAAAATAAATAAAAAAAAATTGGACAATATAGAATATTTTCCTCCTTTTTTTCTTATTCTGTTTCCATTGTTTTTTTGGGTATATAATTTTGGAAAAGTACACTAATCGCAAAGTCGGAAACGACCCAAGACTTGATCCTGGTCAACTTTCCTTAACCTTTTTCTTCCTAACAGTAGATACTCAACTTTGAAACTCAGCACTTCACCCTTGATCAAAGTGCAAAACTATTTCTTTGTTGCATCGTGTATGAAATGCCATTTTGTTTATTTTTCCAAAGTATTTCCTGTAGGCACATGCAATGAGTGAACCTTCTTTAGCTGGCATAAACTTCTCCAAAACTATATAACAACTCTCAAGCAACATTCGGTTACAATATGGGTTCAACGAAGCGCATTTAGTCATTATTAAAGCCAAAGTTAAAAAATAAAAATAAACAAGAAAAAGTGAATATTGGTTAATTTCAATTGGATACTGTCATTTGAAAGCTACCAACCAAAATCCTTGTTATTTAATTGAATTATATGGACTGATCCCGTTAAATTTTTTTTTTCCACCAAAATTTCAATTTGTTATAATTTTTTTTATTTTTTATTTTTATTTTTTTTTCATTTTGCATTTCTATTTCTATTTTGGCCATAATATGACTAATTATAGAGGAAAATCCCATTTTGCCGTTTTTCTTATCAATGATCTATTTTTCCAAAATTTCCAATTTTTTAATTAATGCGTGTATGTATATGGTACCGAATTATATAATCCGCGTATGTAGGTATAGAAAAAATATATTGTAATTTGAAAAAAAAAATCAAAATTTAGTATTTACCAAATAAGAAAAATGAATATAATTTACAAGATATAATATTGTTTAAGCTTAAAGGTATTGCATGGCAAATAACCTAAAACTATTATTTGTTTCATGACGGGGTTTAACCCACTGTTACATAAAAATGAGACGTGAAAAGCAATTGGAGTTTTCCCCAGACAGACAATACACCCGCAATGTATTGGTAGAAAAATTGTTCCTGAATTAATAAATTAACAGTCACATCAAAATATTTACTTCCCAAAAAGAAAATCAAAATATAAGCATGTCAAAATTAAAATTCAACAATACCAAACTAAAATTCCAACACATATTAGTATATTTTCATCATAACAATCAAAATAAAGCAAGCAAATGACATCAATTTAGTTTGCAAACTTAACACTAATTCTGCCAATCTGCTACAAAAAAAAAAAAAATTGACCTACTTTCATTTTGATATAAGATCACAATTTTTATCACAACCTTAAATTTTTAACAAGTCTAGGAAAATTATATACATTTCTAATCCATTTTAATATTGTTCATGTATAATACTCACATCCTTACCTTGTTTTTTATTTAGTGGTATAAATTGAGAATAGTAGTTCGAATTTTTAAACTAACCTAAAAATCACCATAAAGTCTTCTTATATGAAAACACAAACACATGGAATACTTACCCAACATCATAAATTTAAAGATAAAATAAAGTTAAGATATTAAACTCCACCAACCAAAAAACACCTAAGAACCAAGAACACTAAATTTGGCTTTCTAAACTAGCGTTGGTTAAAGAACAAGAAAAAATGAATGTGTAATTATGAAGTTTCAAGAAAATTGAACCGGAAAGGGCTTTTTGGTGCATTACAACACAAACGTAATTGAGATTTTGATTGAAGATTGGGAAAAAAAAGTTATTTGGGTTGAGAAAGTTAAACTAGTTTTACTGTAATTTTTTTTTATTATTTCAATTGCCCTTTTTTTATTGAAATTTCTTAGCCTAGTTTTACTGTATTTTTTGATATATTTCATTTGCGGATTTTTTTTTATTGCAATTTCTGTCAATGTTATTTTCAATTGCGTTTTACTGTGTGTTTTGCTTCTTTGGATGGATATTTTTATGAATATTTATTGAAAATTAAATTAAGAAATATTTTTTTTAAATTGAAAAATCAATAATGTTAGATATACTAACTAGATCTGACCCATATCCGCAGTATCCGATCCAAAATCCATAGAACCCGAATAGGAACTGATCTGGATGCGACAACACCCAAATCAGATCCGACGATACCTAGACCGACCGCACTCGACCCGGATCCAACAACATCCGAAAACATCGATTTTTCATTTTACGTGGTAAAAAATAGGTCCAGAAAACCATGACTCGAATAGGTTGACTCAATCCGATGAACACCCCTACCCTAGGAAGCACGGATATTTGTCGGAAGGTCGTCGTATCCGTGTTGGATACATATCGGACACGGATACACGAGGGATACTTACGAGATACGTATCTGATATGGGAAAATCTCGTCAGGTATACCACGTGGTCAATATCTGCCCAAGTATAAAAAGACGGTCGAGCTATGAGCTGAAATTCCCTCCATGCCGAGCTAGGGTGCCCTCCGAGCCGGGCTGAGAATCGCCTTGCCTAGTTGAAGAAATCCAAGCCGGCAGACTCCAGGTCGAGCTGACGAACTCGAGCACCCTCTGCTCATCATCTCCGCGCTCGGGGCCTCTCTGGGCCGTCTTGAGGCTCCGGCCCATAGGCCTCTGCAGGTGGGCCCAAAAGCCCAACTCAGATGATCAGAGCACTAATCTATTTGCTCATTGGTTGCTTAGCGGATTAGGTTAATTAACCCGAGCTTAGCTCCCTAAATTCACAGCGCTAATCGAGTCCAAAGCCTATAAATACCTCATGGCATCCACTGTCCAACGGTGCATCTTCTCTACTGACACTAGAGCACTTTTAGTCATTCTCCCCCGGATACTTACTCTCACGCCGGAGGGACTTCATCGGGCACAACCCCGGTGAGTCTGTGTGCAGGTGCTCGGAGTGAAGGAGTAGAGCTCAACTCGGAGGTCGTCAGCACCCCTAAATTCACCAAGTTAATCATATCATCAACAGTCTTGTGGGTATATTATCTTTTCGGACCATACTATTGGTCGTTTACCACTTTTGGACATCAACAGTTTTGCGCCGTCTATGGGAACGTACTAAAAGCCTCCCCTGATCGTCAGCTCCCCACAAGGTTAAGACTTGATGATCACAAGGTCTGGAAAAGAAATCCGCCAAGCCGACCAAATGCTTGTCCCTAATAGTAATCCACCCCATCATCCATACAAAACATGTCAAAGGTTCCCAGGTCGGATCGCCCGGCTCAACCTATGGAGCGTCTCCACCAACCCGCCATTCCGTCATCCAGGGCTGTAGGCCCGACGACTCAGCCCACTGCTCAGGTGGGTCCTATCTTATCCACTTGGCTGTTTGTTAGGAAGACTTATGGGGGCCCTAAGGCAGTCTGCGTCGATATCTTGGAACACCAGCTTGGCGAGTTCCAAACCTTCTTCCAAATTGTCTTGGTCCGCCTGCCATCGGCCCCTCCAATAGGTCTCTCGACAATCCAAGTCGCGGGTCAAGATAAACAAGCGATCGAAATCGAAGAGCGCATCATCCATTCCAGCAGGCACGTCTTGAGGCCCCGAGCCCATAACGGTGGTCGGAGGGAGGTTGAATTAGCACCTCCTGAGGTCTCGGGATCTCCGTTGCCATCTCCACCGAGACGAAGGAGAGGCAACCGTACTGAGTCTCTTCCGACCTTAGCTCACAGCCATACCGTGTGGTCCAACCACCATCCTTAGCGCATTCGGGAGGTAGACTCACATTCCCCACCAAGACAGCCAGCTCCCCGTGCCTCTTTTAGCCAAGCTCGAGTCCCGCCAGGGGTCGAGGTGGTGGTGGAGAGATGTCTAGCTGACATGGAGGCGACCCTACATCAAATCTGAGGCACGAGGTGCCTAGCTGGGCTTCCATCTAAGGTAAGATATCCTTTCATCAATTAAATATTGGAAGAACTTCTGCCCGCACGATACACCCACCCCCAGATGATCCTCTATGACGGGATCACTGATCCGACAGACCACTTATCCATCTTCAAATCCTATATGGACTTGCACATAGCCTCGATAGCAATGAGATACAAGGCTTTTCCCCTCACCCTCACAGGGGTTACCGGTGCATGGTTCAGGACTTTGGCCCCAACATCCATCTCCAATTTTCACGAGCTCGAGCAGCTCTTCCTTTCACGGTTCGGGCAATCGCGGTGTAGGCCGAAGACCATGGCACACATCTTTGCACTCTAACAACTACCCGATAAATCCTTGGGAGATTATGTTGAGAGGTTTTACAAAGAAATCATTGGTTGCGATGAGCTTAGCGACGTGGTCGCGATGAACGCATTCACTGACAGCTTGAAGTATCGACGTCTCATATACGACCTCTACTCTAACCCAACTCCTAGTCTGGACGCTGCCCTGGAGAAAGGCACAAGGTTCCATAATGCCGATGAAAGGGAAACAACCCGCAAGGACCATGGATGAGGCCAAAAGAAGAAAGAGAAGGCTGACGAAGGGCCGAGCAGACATCATGGGTCCAAGAGACTGCAAGCGGGGGGAGAGACTGGGCCCGTTGCCTGGGGATAGGAAACCATTCCCACCCCAGAGAAACCTCCAGTAGAACTTCACACCACTCACAGTCTCGGTGGCCACCGTCTTCGTCGAGAATTCGGGGAGGGACTTCTTCCCCCCCCTCCTCCCCCCAGCGGAAAACCAATGGGGAGGTCAATGGATAAATATTGTGAATTCCACTGGGATCGGGGGCAATCCACCGAGAATTGTTTCTGACTCTGGGAAGAAATCGAGGCCCTCATCAGCAGGGGGTATCTTGGCCGCTACATTCTAAGGAACGACCAGGCTCCCATAACGAAAGACAGCAATCCCCGATACGAGCATGGGGGTCGTAGAAGGAGGAGGAATAGAAGTCGCCCCCTTCCCAGATCGGAAGGAGATAGGGGCGGTGACGAACAAATGGTGGATAATGAGATCAACATCATCCACGATGGATTGAGCCTAGGGGGAGAGACACTCTCCTCCAAAAAAAGGTATGAGCACAAAGCTAAGAAAAAAGCAAACGAATACATATTTGAGGTAAGCACGATCAATGTTGCAGAGCACAATGTTATTTCCTTTAGCGAGACAGACCTTAAGGATGTACACGTCCCTCATGACGATGCCCTCGTCATAGTCGCTCTCATCAACCACTTCAATATGGGGAGAATCCTGGTAGATGGTGGTAGCTCTGCCGATATCATCTTCAAATGGGCATTCGAGAGGATGAGCATGGATCCCAGCGTCGTAAAGCCGTCAAAAGTCCCCCTGGTCGGTTTCGGGAGAGACGTTGTCAACACTGTTGGGTGGGTCTCGCTTCCCGTCACCATCGGAGCCCATCCAAGGACCTCAACTATTTGGACCAAATTTCTGATCGTGGACAGGTCGTCGCCCTATAACGCGATCATGAGCTGACCCACGGTGGCAATTCTCAAGGCAGTCTGTCCCCATACCACTAGTCAATGAAGTTCCCCACGGAAGGGGGTGTAAGAGTGGTAAGAGGAGACTAGGAGTCCTCCCGGGCTTGTGCTCGAAGGGCGCTTGGAAAAAAAGAAATAGCAATCAAAGGTAGAGCCGGAGCTCGGGGAGCCCGAACTCATGGCTCTAAACCAGGGACCTATGCCGGTACCCATCGACGATCCCCGAGAAGAGGAGACTGGTCCCCCGACCTTACAAAGAACTAGTGGAGGTTCCCAACCACCCAACAATCAAAGAACGAACTGTAAGGATCGAAGCCAGCCTCACATCTGATCAGAGAACTGAACTCACCCAGCTGCTGCGAAAAAATTATAACGTCTTTGTATGGTCCCATGACGAGCTGCTGGGGATTGATCCGAGTGTGGCAATACACTGCCTTCACGCTGACTCACACTACCATCCAGTGAGGCAGAAGCGACGAAAGTTTCATCCGGAATGCCAAAAGATAATTGAAATAGAAATGAACAAACTGATCAAGTCCAACATCGTCGAAGAAGTCAAATTCTCTGACTGGCTAGCAAATATGGTCCTGGCCCTCAAGGCCGACAATAAGTGGCGCCTCTGCATTGACTTCAAGGACCTGAATAAGATATGCCCGAAGGACTTCTTCCACCTACCCAGA
Organism: Eucommia ulmoides; assembly: GCA_016647705.1. NCBI lineage: Eukaryota > Viridiplantae > Streptophyta > Magnoliopsida > Garryales > Eucommiaceae > Eucommia > Eucommia ulmoides. Next base: position 23,551,122 of record CM028331.1, read on the forward strand.
ATTGACATCATCATAGACTCCACGGCAGGGTATGAGCGCCTGAGTTTCCTAGACGCTTATGCCGGGTACAACCAAATCCCTATATTCTCATCTGACAAGAGCAAGACATCTTTCATCACGGACAAAGGTATATACTGCTACAAAGTCATGCCATTTGGCTTGCGCAACGCCAGAGCGACTTACTAACGACTAGTAAACAAAATGTTCAAAGAGGAGATCGGGCGGACAATGGAGGTTTACATCGACGACATGTTGGTCAAGAGCTCGAGGGCCCTTGACCACACCCAACATCTCCACAACTGCTTCGATAAGCTCAGGGCTCATTGCATGAAGCTCAACCCTAACAAATGCATTTTTGGAGTTTCTGCAGGAAAGTTCCTAGGGTATATGGTCTCCCAGCGTGGCATCGATACTAATCCTCATCAAATACATGTGATCCTCGGGATGACCTCTCCTCAGAATAAGAAGGAAGTGCAGATGCTGACGGGGAGGCTAGCTGCTCTCAATCGCGAGCATCGGAGAAATGTCTGCCTTTCTTCAAGGTGCTAAGAGGCAACAACAACGTTGGGTGGATAGAGGAGTGCGAATCAGCTTTCCAGGAGCTCAAAAATTATTTCTCCTCTGCTCCCCTACTTAACACCCCAAAGGCGGGAAAAACTCTATACTTTTACATTTCTGCCTCTCCAACGACGATTAGCGCGGCTCTTATAAGGGAAGACACCGGTGTTCAGCACCCCGCCTTTTACTCTAGCAGAGTCCTCTCGGATGCCGAGACCAGATACACCAAATTTGAAAAGCTGGCTTACGCCTGCTGGTGCCTTCCCGGAAGCTAAAATAGTACTCCCAGCTCGGACAAGATCAAAAGGGGGAGGCTCAAACCTTCAACCCTTGAGAAAGAAGACCATGTCAGGAGAAATTTCCAAGCTGATGAGCCTACGTACTCTCAGCTCGTACATTATAAAAAAGGAGGAGACTCAAACTTCCAGCCTTTCTAAGAAGTTCAAGGCAGAAGAAATGTCCTAGCTGACGAGCCTACGTACTCCCAGCTCAGATAAGATCAAAATGGGGAGGCTCAAACCTTCAACCCTTGAAAAAGAAGACCAAGTCAAAAGAAATGTCCAAGCTGACGAGCCTACATACTTCCAGTTTAGACATTATCAAAAAGGAAGAAGGCTTAAACCTTCAACCCTTGAGAAAGAAGACCAAGGCAGAAGAAATGTCCGAGCTGACGAGCCTATGTACTCCTATCTCGGACATTACAAAAAATGGGGGAGGCTCAAACTTCCAGCCCTTCCAAGAAGTTCAAGGCAGAAGAAATGTCCGAGCTGACGAGCCTACGTACTCCCACCTCGGATAATATCAAAAGGGGGAGGCTCAAACCTTCAACCCTTGAAAAAGAAGACCAAGGCAGAAGAAATATCCAAGCTGACGAGTCTACATACTCCCAACTCAGATAATATCAAAATAGGGAGGCTCAAACCTTCAACATTTGAAGAAGAAGACCAAGGCAGAAGAAATGTCCAAGTTGACGAGCCTACATACTCCGACATTATCAAAAATGAGAAGGCTCAAACCTTCAACCCTTGAGAAAGAAGACCAAGTTAGAAGAAATGTCCGAGCTGACGAGCCTATGTACTCCCAACTCAGACATTACCAAAAATGGGAGAGGCTCAAACTTCCAGCCCTTCTAAGAAGTTCAAGGCAGAAGAAATGTCTGAGCTGACAAGCTTACGTATTCTCAACTCGGATAATATCAAAAGGGGGAAGCTCAAACCTTCAACCCTTGAAGAAGAAGACCAAGTCAGAAGAAATGTCTAAGCTGACGAGCCTATGTATTCCCAGCTTAGACATTATCAAAAAGGGGAAGGCTCAAACCTTCAACATTTGAAGAAGAAGACCAAAGTAAGAAATGTCCGAGTTGACGAGCCTACGTACTCACAGCTCGAACATTATCAAAAAAGGGGGAGGCTCAAACTTTCCACCCTTCAAAGAAGTTCAAGGCTGAAAAAATGTCCGAGCTGACGAGCCTACGTACTCCCAGCTCGGACATTATCAGAAAGGGGGGAGGTTCAAACTTTCCATCATTCCAAGAAGTTCCAAGCAGAAGAAATATTCGAGATAACAAGTCTACGTACTCTCAGCTCAGACATGATCAAAAGGGGGAGAGGCTAAAACTTCCAGCCCTTCCAAGAAGTTCAAGGAAGAAGAAATGTCTAAGTTGACGAGCCTACGTACTCCCAGCTCGGATAAGATCAAAAGAGGGAGGCTCAAACCTTTAACCCTTGAAAAATAAGACCAAGTCAGAAGAAATGTCCGAGCGGATGAGCTACCATACTCTCAGCTTGGACAAGATCAACGAAGGGGGAGGCTCAAACCTCCAACCCTTGAAAAATAACCAAGGCAGAGGAAATGTCCGAGCTGACGAGTTGTCGTACTCTCAGCTCGGACAAGATCAACGAAGGGGGAGGCTCAAACCTCCAACCTTAAAAAAGAACCAAGACAGAGGAAATGTCCGAGCTGACAAGTTGTCGTACTCTCAGCTCAGACAAGATCAACGAAGGGGGAGGCTCAAACCTCTAACCCTTGAAAAAGAACCAAGGCAGAAGAAATGTATGAGCTGACGAGCTGCCATACTCTCAGCTCGGACAAAATCAACAAAGGGGAAGGCTCAAACCTTCAACCCTTGAAAAAGAACCAAAGTAGAAGAAATGTTCGAGCTGACGAGCTGCCGTACTCTCAGCTCAGACATGCCCTACACGCGAAGCTTCTTCTGAAAGGCGTAATTTAATCCGGTCTGACGATATGCCGAGCTGACAAACTCCTAATCCCTCAACTCGGATTCTACTCATTCAAGCTTTCTTGAAGCTATTTTTCGTTCCTAAAGTCCTTTTTCGTGCCCTATCTGCCTTCTGATTGAGCTAAACTACTAAAAACGGGTCACTATCATCCGTTTTTATCCATCCACAATGTAAATCAGGTTGTGGCCTCTTAGAAGCGAGCGCCAAGTCTCTACGAAATTGTTTATTGGAAATCCCGAACCCGTTACGTTCCATTCTCCCAATCAAGACTTGGGGGGCAACTGATATGGGGGAATCTCGTCAGGTATACCACGTGGTCAATATCTGCCCAAATATGGGAAGATGGCTGGGCTGGGAGTTGGAACCTCCTTCATGCCGAGCTGGGGTGTCCTCCGAGTCGGGTTGAGAATCGCCTTGCCTAGTTGAAGAAATCCAAGCTGGCAGACTCCGGGTCGAGCTGACGAACTCGAGCACCCTTTGCTCGTCGTCTCTATGCTCAGGGCCTCTCCGGGCCCTCTTGAGGCTCCCGCCCATGGGCCTCTACAGGTGGGCCCAAAAGCCCAACCCAGATGATCAGAGCACTAATCTATTTGCTCATTGGTTGCTCAGCAGATTAGGTTAATTAACCCGAGCTTAGCTCCCTAAATTCACAGCGCTAATCGAGTCCAAAGCCTATAAATTCCTTATGGCATCTATTGCCCAACGATACGTCTTCTCTACTGACATTAGAGCACTTTTAACCCTTCTCCCCCGGATACTTACTCTCACGCCGGAGAGACTTCACCGGGCACAACCCCGGTGAGTCTGTATGCAGGTGCTCGGAGTCAAGGAGTGGAGCTTAACTTGGAGATCATCAGCACCCCTGAATTCATCAAGTTAATCACGACATCAACAGTCTTGTGGGTATATTATCTTTTTGGACCATCCTGTTGGTCGTTTATCACTTTTGGACATCAACAATATTCCCTTGTCATGACCAAGTTAAAAATCAATTTTCAGGTAGGACACACAAAGGATAGGCTCAGCCGCTCAGGATACGTTTTAAGGGTTTAGTGGCGTTTAAATTTTGTAGTTTAAAAACATAACGGGTAACATATGTAAATAATATATATATATATAGGATCAAAACTGTAATATCCTAATTAGTAATTACTAAACTTGGTTGTCTTCATCATTTCTCCGTCTTCAGACTCCAATTCAAGTTCAAAACCCATTTCCAAACTCCAGACCATCGCCGCCGTCCACACCCCACATCCGCCGTGCAGACTGTGTCGCCGCTCGTCGGACCACGCCTTCGCCGTCCAGAGCGTGTCGCTCCTTGTCGAACCACGCCGCCGCCGTCCAGACCACGCCCCTGCGGCCTCTAGGTCAGTCTCTCTCTCTCTCTCTCTCTCTCTCTCTCTCTGTCTGTCTGTCTGTCTTTCAATGTCGTTGAAGATCTAAAATCTATTGATTTTCTCTGTGAAATCGATTATTGAAACCAATCAAATAGAGGATAGATTATGTTTTGAATTGCTGCAATTCACATTGGTTCAACATTTAGAACACGAAGCTGATTTCAGAGATAAGAACCTTAAAATTGACAAATAAATGGGAGGAATTAAAAAAACAGTAAAATTAACAGAACCACTAAAGAAAACAACACTTCATGTTTAGTGTTTTGGTTCTAACTGAACTTTGGGAACAAAAAAAATATATTTTTGTTCTGCCCTCAAATTTCTAGAACAAAATTCTGGAACGGAAGTGATTTTTTTCCTTGATTTCTGTTTTTGGTCCAAGTATTCTGGGAATAGAAACATAAATCCGGGAAAGAAACACTAAACAAAAGCTACCTTAGTGTTTTGTTTCTATTTTTATGTTACGGAAAAAAATTATGTTATGAAAATTTTGCTTTAAAAATCAAAGAACATGATAGAAACAATTTGTTTAGTTACTTCTAGACGTCACCACTCTGTTATATCTAAACAAACTCAAACTAGAGGATGAAAATCTGGTGGGTGAAGGCTGCTAGAAACACTAATAAGTTAGTAAGTAATAAGTCCTAACTAGTAGGCAGTAGCTGTATCTGAGTGTTGTTTTCCAATTGTATTAGTTTACTCCTAGACATAACCGCTGTTTCATATCTATTCAGTTTCCAACTGTACTCGATTATTTCTAAATTATCTAATTAATATTAATATTATTATTATTATATATTTTTTAAAACATATATTTATATATAAATAATAATAATAATAATAATAATAATAATAATAATAATAATAATTTGCTGTATCGTAGCCGTATCCGTTTCCTAATTTTTTGAAATTTCACGTATCCCCATATCGTATCCATGTCGGACACAACATGCGTGCTCCAATCCTTGCTTTCTAGCCCCTACCGCTACCACTCAATCTAGGCTCGGCTAGAAGCTTCTCACTCGCACCTCTCTCTTGGATGACACCAGCGTGGCCGCCACCTTTTGCGAACACCACCCATCCTCCTTTTGATCTCCCAAGACATGAAACCCAAACTTACCCCCAGTTCGATCTAGGGATGGCAAATAACACCAAACCGATGGGTAACCGCACGAAACCGAACCGAGCGGTTCGGTTTTGAAACCGATTAAATGGTTTTGGTTGTACTTTTGGTTTTAAATTTAGCAACCAACACGATTTTGGTTTTGGTTTTGGGATAATAACTGTGTAGCCGAACCGTGTAAGCGAACCGCGAACCAAACCGTGTAATCAATATATATATATATATATATATATGCTTATAGGCCGGCTACTAGGGTTGTAATTTATTTGTTTACTTGGCCGATCAAGTGCTCCTGCTCCTTACCTCTTCTCTTGCTCCTTTCTCATCACTTCACTATGACTATTATCTATGATTATATTGTTGTATTTTATTTATCGTTAGAAACGTTTATTGTAATAATTAATACGTTCATTGCAATAATTAATAGTTTTGTGGTTTAGTTTTTGTTTTTGGAATTTATGTTTTATATTTTAGTTATGTTTTTGTTCATATATAAGAAACACTGGTACGCGGTTTTGGTTTTGGTTTTGATTTTTATAAAATTTGAAACGGTGTCGTTGTTTCACGGTTTTGGTTAAAATTAAATGGTCCGGTTTTAAAACAATTAAAAAAAAAACGGTTGTTTTGGTTTTGGTTTTATATATCTCTAACGGTTTTGGTTTTATATATGTCTAATGGTTTTGGTTTTGTATGAAATCGAGCCGAAATCGGACCATTGACATCCCTAGTTCAATCCCTCCTCTGCATGGCACTAAAAGCTACTGCCACGGTTGGCCAGTCCCACATGTGAGGTCTGTTTCTTCAAGTAATCTCTCAATCTCTCTCTGCGTTAAATTCCCCATCGTTCCTCTTTCTCAATGTTTTCTCAACCCACATGCTCTACCATCATCACCACCACATACACACACGCAACCGAAACACCCCACACAAATTCGAAACCCAGACCCCCAAATCGAAATATTAACATCAAATAAGATACAATTAGCAGTGATATGTAGGCATGCAAAGATATGTTAGAGAGATCTAAGAGATGAAAAGATGGAGTTGTTTAAGGATAAAATTAGCAATGATGAGTTATGGAAAAGACATGAGGAAGTGAATAAAAGATGGGGTGATCTGGCGTGTTGAATTAGAGCGCTCTTAGGAGTTTGTAGAGAAAGGGGACCATAATATAAACAAAATTGGTGGTGGAATGAAGAGGTCCAAAAAGCCGTTTGTGCCAAGAAAATAGTTTAAAAAGAACGGAAAAAAATATCGAAGTAGGGAGAGTTTGGAGAAGTATAAAAATGCAAAAACGGAGGCAAGAAAATTAATTAAAGAATCGAAATTTAGGACATAAGATAATTTGTGTTAGAAGTTAGATACAAAAGTTAGAGACAGGGATATATTTAAACTCGCTAGGCGACGTAAATGATAGACTAGAGATATAGGAAGTATTAGATACATCAAAGACTCGATGAAAAGGTCCTAGTGAAGGATGTAGATATTTTGGAATGGTGGAGAAGTTATTTCTGTAGTTTATTTAATGAGAACAATAGAGGGAAATCTAAATTAGAGTTTCTTAGTTTATCTTCAGATATGATTTATAGGTTTCATAGAAGAATTAGGGTTTTAGAAGTTAGAATAACACTAAGGAAGATGAGGATTGGAAAAGCAGTAGGGTCATATGATATTCCTATGGAGGTGTAGAAAAGTTTGGGAGATCTTAGGATAGAGTGGCTGACTAAACTTTTCAATGACATTTTGAGAACTTCGAGAATGCCTGATGGCTGGAGAAGGAGTATCTTAGTGCTTATCTATAAAAATAAAAGAAATGTTCAAAGTTGCACAAACTATCTAGGTATAAAACTTACAATTCACACTATGAAACTTTAGGAAAGAGTGATAGAATATAGAATAAGACATGAAACGAGTATAGAATAGAACCACTTTGGACTTATGCCTAGCTAATTAACCACTAAAGCTATCTATTTACTCAAGAGAGCAATGTAAAAATATAGAAAAAAGAAGAAAGATTTACATATGATATTTGTGGACCAAGAAAGAGCTTATGATCGGGTACGTAGAGAAGTTTTGTGGTGGGTGCAAGAAATGAAACAGGTATCCAATGTGTAAATTGAGATAATTAAGGATATGTATGAAGGTATAGTCACTAGTGTTTAAACAGGAGGAGCCAATACTTGTGCATTTCCTATTAATATAGGCTTATATCAAGGATCATCTTTATGTCCTTATCTCTCTGTTTTAGTGATAGATGAGCTGAAAAACCATATTCAACATGGGATACCTTGAAGTATGTTGTTTGCGAATGACATAGTACTAATTGATGAAAATAGAATAGTTTTTAATACTGAATTAGAAAGATGGAGAAAAGCATTAGATTCTAAAAGTTTGAAGTTCAACTGAAACAAGACGGAATACATGCATTACAATTTTAGTAATGCATAGAGAGATGATGATGTGGTCAAAATTGTAGATGAGGAGGTTCCAAAAGTTGTTCATTTTAGATATTTAGGTTCAATGATTCAGGGCAATGGCGAAATCGAGAAAGATATTGTGTATGGAGTCGAGGCAAAATGGTTGAAATAGAGAAGTGCAGTTGGGGTGATATATGATTGTAGAATACCGTTGAAACTCAAAGGAAAATTCTATTAACTGCAATAAGACTGACACTTCTATGTAGTTTAAAATATTGGGCGGTAAAAACAAAACATGTCTAGAAAATTGGTGTGACTGAAATGAGGATGCTACAGTGGACGAGTGGGAAGACGAGAATGGATAAAAATAATGGAATTATTAGAGAGGATTTATGAATAACACCCATCGAAGAGAAAATGAACGAAAATTGCTTACGATAATTTGGATATGTGCATGGAAGACCTCATAGAAGCGCCAGTGAGAAAATGCAATTTAGTTCAAGTGCAGGAGCTACTAAAGGGAAAGGTAGTCCCAAGAAGACTTTGGAAAAGATTATTAGAATTGATGTGATGACATTAAACCTGACTGAGGGTCTGACCCTTGATCAATCACTATCGTGTAAATGGATTCATATAGCCAACTCTACTTAAGTGGGACGAAGGCTTAATTGTTGTTGTTGCTAAATCAGATACAATTTCTTACATGTGCATAGTTTGGAAAAATCAAACACTTGGGCCCTTATTTTGATAGTTCTTGATGTAAATTGTTGGCCCAGTGAACTACCCAAGAGAGAGGGTGAATTGGGTAGATATAAAATTTAATCCAAATAATGATACTTCAAAAATCAAATAATTAATTTAATCAATAAATCAATTTATCCTAAATCGATTATTATCTTTTTATAACAGCGGATAAGTGTTATAAGCTCTAGGTGCACACCGAAACAACACAAAATAAAGTAAAGGAAATAAATAATGCAATACACACCGATATATCCTGGTTCACCAAGTTAATCTTGGCTAATCCAATCCTCTAAGCCCTTCGGAGACTCGCACCCACTAAACCACTACGATTCCTTTAAACAAGTAGGAGCCAAACCTTTACAAAAATAATTCTTTTCGTAGGCTTAGAATCAACTTTCACAAATTCTTTTTCTCAGGCTCAGGAATAACCTTTTTTTTTTCTCAGGCTCAATAATAATCTTGTCTTTTCACAGGCTAAAGATTAACCTAATTCTATTATAGGGAGAATCACAACCTAATTCTTTTTATACCTTAAGCTTAAAAATTAAATCTCACCAAAATCACTCCAAGTCATAGTTGTTAAAGGCTCTAGACGCATCGAGGCGCACAAGGTGTCCCGGAGCCTAGGCGCCAAGCGCAAGGCGAGGCGCTAGCCTGAGCGACACCAGGCGCACAACATTTAAAAAAAATATAAAAAATAATATATAGCACTAATATATTGTAAATCTAAAATCAAGAAGTAAAATTATGACTAAATTTCAATTATAAAATTTAAAATACACTCGCAAGTAGCCCGAAACTCCAAATGGAAGTTTTTAAACATACACAGAGTCACAAACAAGTAGCCCGGGGTCTCTTGATCCGTCACTTGCCATTTAATTTGTCCTAACTCCTAACAAACAATTAAACAAACAAATAATAATAAAAATAAACTAAATAAATAATTAAACAATTATTTTATAAACAATTAATATAAACATAAACATAGATCATCGAAAAACAGAAGCAGAAAAATTAGAACAGATCAATCAGCAAACAAACATAAAGACACTAAATAAACAATATCACAATTCACAAGCAAACAGGCAAATAATAATAAAAATAAATAAAATAACTAATTAAGTAATTATGTAAATAAAATAAATAAAACATAAACAGTTAAGTAAATAACTAAATAAACAATTACCGCTGGAGCAGAGTAATGACGAGCAGTCTGATGGAGGAGAAGCAGCAACGAGCAACGAACTGGAGGAGGAGAAGCAGCAACGAGCAAGAACTGGCGGAGTAGTAGTAGCAATGAGCGACGAACTGAGGAGATGAAATCGAAGGAGATAGGAAGAACCTGGGCGAAGTGCGATGCTCTGTGTGAGGCCGATTATGCTCAGGAGGATGGGTAAGGGATCTGGGTATTTATTGGGGACTTCAGCTAGGGCTAATTCGAGAGTCAATCAAGGGCCGCAATGGAAAAAAAAATATTGGTCCACTACAGTCGTGCCTCGGTCGATAGTCGCGACTCGCGCCCAAGCGGTAAAAGCGAGCGCTTCTTGTACATGCATCGCCTAGACCTGAGCGAAGCGTAGGTCCTGCGACTTGAGGCGCCTTGCGCCCAAGCGCGACTTTGACAACTATGCTCCAAGTATCCTTTTCACAGGTAAGAATTGAACATTTACAATTCACTCACAATTTGATTCTAATTAGGAAGAATCACACCTAAGCTCTTTTCAACGTGATAAAAGTAACATAACCTTTTTGTACGTAGGTAAAGATCAAATCTCAATCTCTTTACCGGAAGAGATTGAAACCCAAAGCTAACCCTGATTAGACACTCCCAATAGTATCTAATCTGACACACAACTCTCCAATTACAATAAATTGATAAGTTCTTCCCACTCGGAGTTACTACCACCTCAAATCAATTTAAACTCAATTAATGTCTCGATATTTACTAATGATAGAATTAAGTGAGGAAAATAAAAATCTGATTATAAAATTAATGCGGATAGCACAAATCAAGCACGTAATCAGATTATCACACAAATCATTTTAAAAGATTTTTTATGTTTTTAAAGTTCAAAAACGATTTCACAAGATCAATTAACCAAGCAAGTGATAATAATAATAATAATAATAAACTCAATTAAAAATAAGTTTGGAACACTTTCACCAAGAAAACATAAAAATCTGATTATTATAGATATGAGTAGCACACAAAAAAGTATGAAATCAGATTTTCACCAAAAATCGTTTTAAAATATTTTTATGCGATTTAAAGTTCAGAAAACGATTTCACAATATCTAAAAATTCAAGCAAGCGAAATAATATTTAATCACAACAAAGAATTAAAGCTTGGAACAATTTCACCAGAATATCACCGAAAGAATGAAGATTGAATCGTGACAAAGCTTAGATCGGTGACGCCAAAATTCACCACACTTTTTCTTAAGAAAAAATGTCACAATTAATTGCTCAATATAATTTGAGAGATAACTCTCAGAAAGCTCATGAACTCAAGGTTTTTGATAGAATGATAACTCTCAGAATGGCTCACGAACACTTAGTTCTTGATATCGTATCTATCTATCTATCTATTATGTGAAATCTGCAAGTCTATATAAAGCCACTTGAAACAAACCTTATAACGGCTAGTTTTTACAAGATATGTCATTTAAAATCACCTATAGACCCCATATGTCCTAGTATATTTGACTTAATTATAGCTTTCAAAACATTCAATTTAGTCCCTCAAAGAATTTTCAAACACAAATCGATAAGATAGAAAATATTAAAAGGACCGATTTGAGAAACACTTTAATTTCATGTACCAAATCTATATGGATATTCAAATAGGAGTATCATGTCTTAAATAAATCCATATCCCTAAGATCTCTCAATCAACTAAACAAATAACGGCTAGTTAACAACTAGTTTTTGAATAAATCCCGAAATTGCACAAAACCTGAAACAACATGGTCGGTTGACCGGTCTCTGCCCATCGGTCGACCGATCGATGCAGGATACTAGCCAAGCCAAAACTTCTCGCCCATAAGTCGACCACTACTTATCCATCTGTCAACCGGACGATTTAGAGACATTCACAGGTCGACCTCTCTGTCGACCTAACGATTCAAAGAGTTCATCATTTGGCCATAGGTCGACCTACCTGTCGACCGGAAGATTCAGGGACTTTAGCTAATTTTCATAAGACAACCGCTCAAACACCATAAGTCGACTGATCCCTGCTGTAATCCTTCCTTAATTCAATTTTAATCTATTTTCTTTGACGTTTTTGTCCCTTTAACCGACTTCTTTTCTAGGTTAACTCAACTATCACTTAAATTCAATTTTAATTAATTATCTTTCTTAAATCAATGTTTCTTCTTCAATTACACATAGGAGCAAATATGTTAGCTAATTAGGATCTTATAAAAAACACACATAATTATAAAAACATTTTGTATCGTGTATGATCCTAATCGGGATACATTAAGAATAAAAATAGATTAGAGGTGTTTTCACCTAGATTCTTCAGAATTTTCAATATCTTAGTATCCATCTCTGCATTCTTCACAATTTCTTCATGATGTTATTGTCTTTGTATTGTCTCTGCATCCTTTACAATTACTTCATGATACTGTCTAGAACTCTTTAACTGAAACACTCAATAAATATGTTAGTTCCACAAAAAATATCAACATTTAATTGTTTATCAAAATTTTAGGATCAACATAAATAATCGATGGAGATTTATCTGTTTGTGCGTCGCATGTATCTGAACTAACACTTGTTATGGAATTGTTTTATGTTTATTTTTCCTGTTTATTACTTTCACTTTTTTTCTCTCTTTTTATTTTTTCAATAATTCGTCTTATCTATTCCATTTTGGCAAATGACTCTTCACTGGCTGCAATTGGGTTTTAGGGTCTTCTGATGTAGTGAAGTAGTGCCCTGGGGGTTACTATGAGTCCATGGTGATTGCTTTCTATTGTGGCTTGCATTAGTATTTTTTTTATAATGGAAATCTTAGTAAATAACGCAAATTATCTGAAGATGGGTTCTAAAAAATTGATGGATTAGTATGTTTGGTGAACTTTTGTTGTTGGAATTTAACTGAGTTCTGGTAATAACTATTTATATATCAAGGTAATTATTGTTGGGTTCTTTCGTGTAGGTTTGGTAGTTGAGGTGTTACGGATGTTCATTTTTTATAGAACATTATTGTTAGGTTATAGATTGATGGTGCTTTTTTTTCTGAATCTCACTGGCTATTGCACAACTATTTTTCTTTGTATTAATTCTATTTTGGTTCACTCAAAAGCTCAATTTCTCTCTTGCCGGCAATAATGTTAAGTTCAACCAGGGTTTAGCCACGTTTATCCTTTCTTAACAACCCTTTGCTCGAAGCCGTTGTTTACTGGAGATGTTAAAATTGATAGGCAGCTCTCAGGTCAATGGTTCTGTTTGTGGATATGGTTTATTTTTGGTTTTAATATAATAATATTATTTTGTTTACTGGATAACATGTATTTGGGTATTGGGAGCCGTAGGCATTTTTCATTCAAACAATAACTTTCTCAAGTTTTGAAGGAAATTAACCAATTGTAGTAATTACACTTGAAGTGACATGAATGCATATAAGTTTTAATGTTCATAATATTTTTATTGTGTTTGACATGAACGCATATAATTTCTAGTGCTCATAATATTTTTATTGTGTTTTACTTTGGGTAAAAATTGTGTTTCAATTCTATAGAGTTATTACTTTATCCATGTATGTGAAATCAAAGATTTTCGATGCCCCAATAGTATTAGTTTCACTATCGTAATTAAATTTAATTTTGATATCTTTATGGAATTCTGAGTAGATATCTTCAGTTCGATAGCAAAAGTTGGTTGGTTGATAGTTGAGATTATCATGTTATTGTATTGATAAATCTGAGACATGAATTACAATTGAGCATTTAGCCATGAGGTATACTCTAGTTAAAGGAACAAAAGGAGACGACGTTCATAAACAGTAACTTGAAACTCCTAGCCCGCCATTCCGGTGAAGCTTGTTTCTATCTCACCGGTTCTAATTGATGTCTCCTAGGAAGCACCGACACTTCTAGTAGACCAACATTTCCGTGTCCGACACGTATTTGTACCCAACGCACTGTGGACGCCCCTAGATACGTGTCCGGTATGTCTAAACCATGTCCTAGTATTTTATAGTTAATTTATGTTTGGACACTTCTTCGACATGTGAGGATACGCGTATCCATCTACCAATCTCCCTTCTCTCGATTTTTTCTTCAATTAATGGCCTCCAATGGTGGTAGTTAGCTGAATCAAGTGAGTAATGAATGGAGGTGGTAGATCTTTTTGATGTTTAGATTATCTGTGTCTGTGCTTCTTAGAATTGGCGACTTTTTATAGATAATGTTCCTCTAAAGTAAGTGGTCTAATATCTATCTTATTCCTCCTGATTTGTGATGTTTGAATTCTTGAAACTGAAATTTGAAGTCGCTAATTGAGGGTTTGTCCTCTATTCATTCTCTCTTTATCTTATTCTGCAAACTTGGTGCTTTGCTGTATTAATCTACATACACGATTCAATTTGTAATTACCCGAATGTGAAATAGTTTAGATGAGGATCTTTCTTAACTAATATATTTAGTCAGGGTTTGATGGACTTGGAGACGGAGAACAGAATAGCTGCAATTCTCTTGCGAGAAGCAGCAGAATTGCGGCAACAAGCTGAGAGAGATGGAGTGCATGCTTATCTTCGTCAGCCCAATGTTAGGGGCAGGCCAAATTCGCGTTTCCTCACTGCAACTGTTCGTAGCGTACAACAAGGTTAGTTTTTTAACAATTTGCATTTTCTTGTGTTCTTGATTGCTTTTGTTAAGGAGGATATATCAATCACATGGTAGGTTGCTCATTGGTTAATGAAGGGTTTAACTGAATGCTCGTTTTTCGTAAATCATGCTTTTTAAGTTTCCTTGATAACCGATGAATATAGTTATTACCCAAGGATCCAGTTTTGTCAATTCATATTTGTAGTCTGCAATTTAAAATCAACTTGAAAAAGTTTAATTGGAATGAAGGGTTACTTAATTATTTTAAACAAAGTACAATGATGATGATCTTTGAAGTTGAAATTTTAATAGCCTATGGGACAATAGAATTGGCTTGTTGTTCATGGAATTTGAGTGTGAGATTGAAATTGGAGGACAAAGTTTAGACCTTAGGGCCAAAAGTGGATGGTCCCGATTAAATTGTTTGAATTCCTTCATACTATTGCTACTTGAAATTCCAAAAAAACTTTAGTGACATCCAATGGCAATGCTTTTACATGTAGCAGAGGTAATATACATGTGCATGTTTTTGCTTTCTGGCTGGTCAATCCAGGCTACCATGGATAATGTGCAGCACCTCCTGGGATCAGTTGATACTAGTCTACATCCAATTTCTGTAATACAACAGCAGAATCCCAAAATGATCTTTGTTCCCCTATGCCCTTTTCCCTTATTTGGAAAACGTTGCTATAACATCATTATTCCCTCCTGGGGCTCCACCATTGTCTGGGCTGTCATAAGCTGGAGAGAAAAGAATTACCATTTTCAGAAAAATAGGCGTTTTTAGCATATTCCATAGCACGTTTCTGCTCTATCTGTTGATAGTATTTTCAGTCAATTAGATTGAGGATTCTTTCCCCCAAATTTTAGAATCTCCAGAGTCAGAGATTTGTTATGTAGATGATATTGTGATCTGTAGTTTGGTTGTGTTTATGTCTATGGCTGTTCTTCTTTCACTTGTTTTCCATCTTTCTTTGCTGGGTTATATGCCCCAGTTTTCTCTGCATATAGCTTATTTTCCTTTCAAAAGAATTAGTTTTCAGAAAATATATATAAAAGAGAAAGAGAAGAAAAATGGAAAATTTGTTGTTATCTCTTTAATTGCTTGCACTCATTCATGCTTATATGTGGCTTCTTGTGATCGAAGAAGGAACAAATACTGATTTTTTTTATTTTTTTTTAACTTCACGTACAATTTTTCTGAATTGGATCCAGACTTAAAAATAAATTAGGCTGTAAAACTGCCATCCAAGCTGTATTCTCTTGTGTTTTTTCGGTCCTTAGATAGTCATCAAGGCTTACCCCTTTGTGATCGTTCTGACTGACTGGATTCTGGACAGCTCAATGTTTTCTAGTTTTCTCCATATATCTCATGTTGTTATTTGAGTTTCTTAAGGCACCGTTTGATAACACCTTTTTTCGAAGTACGTTTTTTGCTTCAAACTTTTAAGCAAAGAAGTACTTTAAGTTAAAAATAAAGGTAGTTTTTGTTTTGCCCTTTAAAATCAAGCAAAAGCATTTTATTTAAAAAGCAAAAAGTAGTTTTTCATGTCCTCGATTTTTATATTTTAAGAGATTAGCGGACTAGTGCATCTCCACCCAAATAACTTTGTTCTCAAGTAAAATACTTTTTTTGTTGTATTCAGTTCTGATATGGTTTTGTTTATGAAGTCAATCTTTACTTTTGCTACTATATGTATTATTTTGTCCAGCGAATCAAGTTGTAGAAGTAAATGAGATGTGGCGAGTAAGGCAGAAAGAAATAGAGCTGGATAATAAACTTAAAGGTATTGAGAGTACTAGTCATCGGCACCATAGGGACGTTAGTGTTTCCCCAAGGAGGACAAATAGGCATGCAGACGATGGTAGTAGTGGGAGTGATCCATGCTCATCAACCAAAAGAGTGAAAAGAGATTTTCCTGTAAGGGAAGTGGAAGGTTTGAAGGATGACGAGGTCGAGGAATTTCTGCACTCGAGGTCAGTCTTTGTCAATCTGCTAGCTGCTAGCTGCTATATACTCTTTGGAGCTGTTTGTCAGAGTTTTTCAATCCTGTTTTGGTTTCCAAAACAGAAAATACAAATATACAATTTTTACATACTTCTATCCCATTATTTATTTTTTAATATTATATTTCTATTATTTTATAAATTTTATTTAATTGTATTTTCTCTATATCTTTATTTATTTTTATTTCTCTACCACCCATCACCCAACAAACATCATTTTTATTTCTCTTTTTCAGCATTATATATCAATTAATCACATCACTTTGACTTACAAATTTTAACACATTATTAATAAATATGTTTTTTTTTTAAAAAAAAAAAAATTAACAACAACAACTAAGCCTTTGTCCCATTTATGTAGGGTCGGTTTGGTTTTTTTTTTTTTTTTTTTTTTTTTTAAGTTGATTTCGAAAGCAAATGCAAACCTAACAGGCTCTTTATATTCCGAGCAATTATTTGGTATGATATGCACTGCATGTCACGCTATCATGCTGACATTCACTAAATCAACTACATAGAGTGAGTGGGGAATAGTTGCATTTGTGGCACCCTTTCATTAGAGTTTTTTGTTCTTTTTCCTATTCCAGAAAACTTAGAGCAGGAACAATGATAGTTTTTTTTTTTTTTTTTTTCCTTGAAAATTTTGTTCTAAAATTCTGGGTATAAAACATGGACAATTTGTTCTCTCGTTCTTTATAGTTTTGGTCCAAGTTTTCTAAAAATAGAAACTGAACAAAAGCCACCTACCAATTGATGAAATCACCGGGTTTATACTAACCACATCAGTACCCTCACCCTTATGTGGCATTGATTATAGTGGGCAGCGAGACCGCTTCATCATGTTTACGTGGTCTGACGGTCCCACTGAATGTTTTCCTTTATTTCCCTCGGGTGGTTAATGCTTACGGCACCTGCATATATATATATATATATATATAGACACGCACACACTAGCTTCTATGATGGACACAATGTGTGAGGATTATTTACTTTTTAATATGACTAGGGATTACTCGTGACTTGAGGCACTATATCGGTTTTAAAATTTATAGGTGCAAAAACATAATAATTAATAAAAAATTTGACTGATAAAGTACATATTTAAAACTTAAAGAGTACAAAAATGTATTTAATTTAACTGCTTAGGAAGTTGGGATGTGAAATTTTTTGGTGGGAAATTTTTTTCCCAAAAGTTTCATTATTCAATCTTATCCATCCATTTCCTTCAAATCAATCCCAACCCCTTCGTGAAATGCCATTGAAAAAAAACATCGCGATTTATTAATAGATAGGATTTTTTTTCTTTTAAATAATTAGTATTATGCTAAAAATAACTACCTACCCATGCATTTCCTATATATTTGTGCCTAAAGGCACTAGTGTAATACATGTCCTTAATTACTGATAAAATAGTGCAATTTTGATATAAATTGACATTGCATCTTTACTCTTTAGCAAAGCATGAGCAGGAAATCAATATGACATAGGAATAATTTTAATCACTGCAACTCAATTGAAAATTGAACATTAAATTTCAGTATGAGTTAACATTACATCTTTAGATGGTAATTATCTTAAATCCTTCTATCTAAATCGCATTTTCAACTGTAGCCAAACAAATAGAACATTAAATTTCAAATATATTCGCAAAGAAAATAAAAGAACATCAAGTGTGCTAATCAACAAACTCTTAAAGCAAATATGTAATAGTAGTAGGAATAAATAATAAAAAAAATTATATTCGTCTTCAATATTAACTATGCTCATAAAACTTCAATATGCACAGTTTCAAAGTAATAAACATCGTACATATTAGAGTCAATAAAGAAATTAATATAACCCGAACTCGACCAAAAAGGTTCGAGCTCAAGCACAACCTTCTACAAATAAATAAATAAATAAAGAGAAAAAATTATTGAATGCATAAATCAAATTTATGGATTAACAAAATTTGATATTTGAAACAATTACAATAGGTATGAATATGATGAGGAACTTGTATGCATACCCCTCTAAATTTAGGGCTGAGACCTTCCCTTGGAGTTCGTGAAGCTTGGCCTTGACACTTTTAGTCTCGGCCATCGACTTCCCTAGATCGGCTTTCGCCTCCGCAAGATTTGCCTTTACCTTGACAAGGTTGACTTTCTTCTCCATTAACCCGGCCGCCTTCTAGCTGAGCAGGGCCTGCTATTACAATCATATCATTGTACACTGAGATAAGGATTATTCTTTTAACGATTTCCCATTTCTTACAATGCAACTTAAGATTTAAGAATTAGTCCTACCACTCATAATTATACCATCAAATTAAAAACCTTGATCTATGGTTTAAAATAAATGAAATATCAAAGATATAATAAAGACAAATATATAAATGAAATATAGATGACTATTGTATTTTTCTACAATTGTAACAACACAAAAATTATACCAATCACAAAAATGTTACTCTTTCCTATTTTATTACATAATAAGAAAGAAAAATGTATTTGTGATGGAATTTGGAATGTTTTGAGTTAAAAAATAAAAAAGAGGTGATTGAAATATAAATAAGAGGGAAGTACAACATTTGAATACTTCTCAATTGAAAATGGAGAGAAGGAGAAAGTTGGGGGAAAACTTGTTTTGAATGACTCTTAAAAATATGTTTCGAAAATATTTTTTTTTTTGTTTTCTATTTTTAAATTTAATGGCTAATAATGTCTCTTAATAATATTTTTTGAAACTATACTCCTTTTCCTTTTTTATTATATAGATAGATCACAAAATATTAAAAATAAAATATATATATATATATATATATATGAAAAAAAAAGAGGTGATGAAATTTGACATGATTTGAATTAAAAACCAAAAAAGCGGAGTTTTTAAAATAAATAAGAGAGAAATAAAAAGCTTAAATAGTTGTCTATTGAGAATGGTTAGGGGCTTAAGAGAGTAAAATTTTGAAGAATGGAATGATAGAGAATCAACACATTATTTTCTAAAATGTTTCCTTCAAACATGTTAGGGAAATATGTTTAAAAAATGTATAGGCTATAATATGTGTGCGCGCGCATGGGATTTATTTAATTTTTGGATTTAGAATGAAAACATAAAAATAAAGTGGAGTATAATGTGATCACAGGGTGAAGCGTGGGAGGGGTTCTGTTGGATCGCGAATGGATGAAACTGGTCCTTACCTTCCATCTCACAAAGATTTGGATATGGAGCAACTAGCAAGCGTTAATGATGTGGGCGTTGCTAGTAGGGAATGGGAACGTCGAGTTCTTGGCCCAGAAAAACATTCTTCGTCGAATCCAGGTGAATCTTCCGAGGATGAATCTCGACACGATAGAAGGAGGAAGAAGAAGAAGACTGACTCGGAGAAGAAGCAAAAGCACTTCAGAAAGGACGGATCTAAAGATAAAAAGCAGAGAACAAAGGAAGAGAAAAGGCGGGAGGAGAAAAGATATAAGCATCATAAGTGACGTTTGCTCCCTGAAATAATATTTCAACTTATTTCGGCTGATGATTTATGATTTGCCCAGAAGTTGATGATATGTTGTCAAAGGTTTGTTCCTCAAATTGAGGCACATTATAGCGTTCTTGTGAATCAAAAATCAGAACATGATTGTGATAATGTATATCTCCACGTATGGCATTCCTATGACCAGTTGACCAGTTGCACATTCATTCCTCCTCTTTTCTTTTCTTTTCTTTTCTTTTGAGAATAGCAAAAGGTATGGTGTGTTGATAGATGAAAAATGTCAGATTTTCTACTTCGTTTTCTATCACACTTTTTGGGGCCTATATACAATTGTAACTTCCAGCAACAGATGCTTCAGAAAATAAGCACAAGAATTAACTTAAAACTCAAATGGGTTTTCTTCGGCTCAGTTTATTATTTACAGGCTAATTAGTTCATATTTAATGCCATAGAACTTTTGACCAAATGCGCGGGGACACGCACAAATAACTAAAGGAGAACAACAGGCGGCATAAATTCAGTATAATAGGCAACATAATTTCTGTAGACTGCACAAAAATCAGTGGTTCGACAAATAAATGGAATTTCATTAATATAGCTTACTCATTAATTAGTGGTTCGCCACATGTAGTAGGTATTTTAATTTTTTTGACTAAGTGTTTGGTTTGGTTATATTTCAATTAAAATTGATGTGATGCTCATTTGGGAAAATTCGACTAAACCTAAAAGGCGCACCATGTGTCACAAACACGTGATTGGCACGGGAGGGGACTACGGACTCTAACAGGCTAGCTCGATCAGGCCACTTCTCTATACCCAACCATGGTCATGCCATCCCGAGCGAGAGCAACACGTTGCTCTTGCTGGAAAGCAGTCCGAGTAGCATCCGTCCAGTAAGCAAAGTGTCATTATCCCTACCAGGTAACGGCTCCACAATCTACAGCTATAATCACCACCATCTCTATGGTAACGGGGTTGAGATCAACGCCATCACCTCAATGGTGCACCGAGAATCAAGGAAAACTTGTCAAACAAGTTTTCTTCCACCTATAAATACTAGGACAAAGAGTTAATTAGGTACGCACACCTTCTCTTAGCTACCACATTGCTAAATTCCTGTTGCGAACTCTCGATCGATTCTCACACCAGAGGTGCAATGCCGGCAAGCCCACCCGCAATACATTGTTTTGCAGGAACCTAAGCCGAAGGAGAGAGAGCTAAATAGAGGATATCTCTTCTATCTGGATATTAGAGTGACGTGTTCGATGATTCGTTTTGAGACATCATCAGATTGGTGCTGTCTGTGGAATGACATGCAGTTGTTCTCACCATCTCCATTACGTAAATGGTTACTTTGACGTCTAGAATCATGACCAACGAAGATGGAAGTGAAAGGCAGTCACTTTGCATTGCATGGCTGCCCACGAAGCTTTTCTATCGAGAGAATCACCCTCACTCTTGATGGAAATAATGAGAGAGGTCTGAGACCTCTCCAAAACTATTTGGTACTTTACTGGCCAAGCTAACTACCTCTGCCGCCGCCGGTCCCACAAGGCTTTGCGTCGCCTGTCAGTGAAGTGCAACTTATCGTAGAAGAGAGCTAAAGGACCCGACACGAACAGCATTAGGAAGATAAACATTTCTAGACATTGTGTGACCTTTGATAAGAGTTGGAAAGGATCCGCACAGAGATGGAGAAGTTACATCGGCAGAACCGAAACAAGTGACAAGCCATTAAAGCCCCAAGGTCTAAAAAGAGCCCCAATGTACACTCCCGGCTAGGACCTAGGGTATCTACGGAGAAAATGGGAAAAAGAATGCATGAAGGTCACCCACGAAGGAATGAGGTGTGTTACACCTGTGCCACAAGCAAAACTCGCGACACATCTCGACAGACTCCGCAAAACTAAGTGGAAGCCTCTTCGACGTCCTGGTAGAGGCCCCGACGGTGTGACTTGGATCGATAGGCCGAAAAAGACTTGTGCAAACAACTTAGGGCCATCAACGAAAAATTGGGAAAGATTAGGAAGGAGTCCAACATCTACAAGATTGTGAAACGAAATGTTTCTCCTTTCACTATGCGCATGCTGCGGGAGGTGATCCCGACCAATTTTAAGATGTCGTCTCAGATCGGGACATACTAGCGAGACTTTGACCCAACGGAGCACCTTGATACCTACCACGTGTATATGAACCTGAGAGGAGTATCGGACTCGATGAATTGTCTGGCCTTCTAGGTTACCCTTGCTGGTGTGACACACAAATGGTACAAGGTCCTAAAGCCAAGTAGTTTTGATTCCTTTGAATCTTTTAGTCTTACTTTTGCCCACATGTTTTTGAGCATCAAGCGGCGGGCCAAAAATCCATCACATCTTATATCAGTGAGGCAAATGAAGGATGAAAGACTGGAGCCCTACATTGAAAGGTTTTGTCGCGAGTCCTATCAACTTGAGGAGCCTAATGATGGGATGGAAATGGATGCCCTAATGGCGGGGGTGCGGACATGTATTTTCCTGCATGACATGGTTCGTGCCCTATCGAAGACCTTGGTCGCGGTCTTTGCCCTCTCCATCGAGTTTATCATTGCGGAGGACATTTATCGGGCACTAGCCGAGAAAGAGAAAGACACCAAAAGAAAGAGGAAGGATTAAGAGCCTAACTTCAACAAATCCGGGAGAGATGACTCTCGGTCGAAGAAAAGGCAAAACAAGGTGGTAAGAGACAACGCCGACAATTAGGGCTAGTCATGGGCCCGGGGGCCCGCCCACTCTTTTTTAGGGTTTGGGTTTGTGTATTAAGCCCGTGGGTAGGGCCTGGGCTTGAAAATGAAGGCCCGATCAATTTTAGGGCCTAGCCATTTTCTTTTAGGACCGGCCCGATAATTTTATTTTTTATAAAAATAATTATATTAATATAATATATATATATATATATATATATATATATATATATATATACACATACTTATCATTGCTACTGAATAAGTGGAGGCCAGGCTGTGTTCACTCAACTCCCTAAAATTGCTCACTGCCTCTAATAATATTATATATTATACTTACAAAATATAATATTTTCTCACTTTGACTTCCCTAATTCCTTCTTCCTTACTCTCTTCCTCATCGTCTTTGCCTAAGCTCAGTCCCCAAAAGGGCCAAAACAAATGTGCTCCCTCCCTCCCTGATGGATACCACCATGACCTTTGACCACAATTGCCAACACCGTGATTGTCGCCTGCTATCATCGCCGACTCCATAATCACCACACTAGTCTTCAATTTCTCTCTCTAGCTCTCATCTCCCATCTCTCTCTCTCTCTCTCTCTCTCTCTCTCTAAAATACACACAAAAATCTGGGAGTATATGCTTGGATCTACAAATCCGAGCTTCGAATTTGTAGATCCAAGCATGGATGATGGCGAATCTAAAGTGATGGTGATGGTCAGGATAATGGCGGTAGTGTTTCGGGGTTACACAAAAATCTGGGTGGTGATGGTGGTATTTTGCTCATCGACGTCATCGTCTCCGATCAATTGCTCGTCGTCGATTGTTGTCTTGCCGCTGCTCAACTGCTCGTGACGGAGATTAGGTAGTAACCCTAAATCTATTTGTTCTTTGTTGCCCTTGTTCTTGGGTTTGCGATGTTCCTCTGCCTGCTTGGCCTTTAGAATTCCTTTGTTACCAACACCGACACACATTTATTAGTTATTTAATTATTATTTTTAATTAAAAAAATTATAGGGCCAGGCTTGAGCTTAAAATTTTCTGTGTAGGGCCGGGCTTGGGTGAGATAATACGGCCCGATCATAGGTCCGGGCCGGGCTTAGGCCTTCCATTTTCTTGTAATATCCTAGGCTGAGCCCGACTTGAGCCCGGCCCATGACCAGCCCTACCGACAATAAGTCCGGGAGAAATAGGTCTCACCGGCACTTCACTAACTACATGTCTCTCAACGCCCCGTTGGGAATGATTCTGATTCAGATCGACAATAAGAGGCTACTCAAATGGCCTCAACTAATGAATACCAAGAAAACGCCGTCAACACGGACAAGTGGTAAAACTTCCACCGGAGTCATGGTCACATCACGGATAGCTGCTACAACCTTAAAAATGAGATCGAGCAGTTGATTCGAACAGCCACCTCAAAATATTCACCACCAGAGGAGATTAGGCCCAAGAAACCTCTCGCTGAGAGAGAGGCCATCACTTTTATCAAAGAGTATCTACGTGGGGTCCACATGCCTCATAATGATGTGTTGGTGGTCAACCTGCAAATTACGAACTACAACGTGGGGCAGGTGTTGGTCGATAGTGGCTGCATAACAAAAATACTCTACCTGACCATCTTCAATAGAATAGGGATCAACCGTGACCAACTAAAGCCGATAGTGACCCCTCTAGTCGATTTCGGAGGAGTAACTGTGAAGCCCTTCGGCTAGATCACGCTTCAGATCACAGCAAGCAAAGAGCCGAAGCATTCCACCATCGACACGTGGTTCATGGTAGTGGACTGTCTGTCAACGTACAATGGAATCATCGAAAGACCGTGCGTGAATGCCTAGAAGGCCGTCACATAAAAAACGTACCACCTGATGCTGAAATTCCTGACCATGAACGGCATCAACGAGACACAAGACAGCCAAAAAGTGTCCCGAGATTGGTTTGTAGCTGAAATACGGTTTGTTTCCAGAAGCACAACCTACCAAAGAGCAATCAAAGGACTGGGAGGTTGATGAAGACTTTTTGCCCGGGGATATAGCGGAATGCCCTAGAACATGAGATATCCTGGACCCCCAGATCGAGAAGCCCAACCAACCGCGACCTTGTCCTAACAAAGAGCCGAAAGACATCCGGATATACGCGATGGAAACCAACCAAGTGGTTCAGATCGGGAAAGCCCTCACGGGGGACAAAAGAGAGCAACTGTTTGACCTACTGAAAGCCAACCACCACGTGTTCCCCTGATTGCATGCAGATCTACCCAGGATAGACCCAAGTATCTACATGCACCGGCTATACACACACCCGGCCTACCCACTGGTTCGGTAGAAGCAACGGAAGTTCAGTTCGGAAAGGTAGGTTGTGATCGAGGAAAAAACCAAGAAACTACTAGATGAAAACACAATCGAAGAAATCAACTTATACCTCTGGCTAGCGAACGTCTTTTTGGTCATGCAAAAGACAAGGAAGTGGCACATGTGTATGGATTTCACCGATCTCAACAAGGCCAACCCAAAGGACTGCTTCCATCTCCCGAAGATTGACATGATTGTGGATACTATAGCCGGCTACGAGTCGCTTAGCTTCCTCGATGCCTTCTCAAGGTACAACCAGATCAACATGTACCCGTCTGACAAAGGAAAAATGACATTTATCACCAACAAAGGCCTTTATTGCCACAAGGTCATGCCATTTGGGCTTAAGAATGCCGAAGCAACATACCAGGGGCTGGTGAACAAAATGTCCACTGGCTTGCTTAGGAAAACCATGGAGGTCTACATCGATGACATGTTGATCAAGAGCAAAGTGGCCGGGGACCACCTGGCCGACCTACAAGAGTGCTTCGATGTACTCAGGAAGCACAGGATGATGTTGAACCCAAACAAAATGTGTGTTTAAAGTCAGCACAGAAAATTTCCTCATCTATCTAGTGAATAGAAAGAGAATCGAGGCTAGTCCGAAGTAGGTTAAAGAAATTCTAAACATGACCTTCCCAAGGATTATCAAGGAGGCAAAGCATAACTGTACGAGTAGCGGCCCTAAACCAATTCATTTCCCGAGCATCCATTAAATTCCTGCCATTCTTCAAAACTCTATGTGGAAAAAATAGAGTTTGGAGTGGACCGACGAATGCAAAGAAGCCTTTCAAGCACTCAGAAGGTACATCTCGAAGCCACCAGTACTCACGACCCCGAAGCTGGGACAGAAAATGATCATCTACTTGGTAGCCTCCACTACTGCCGTAAGCTCGACACTCATAATTGAAGAACACAACCTAGAGGCCTATGTACTATGTCAGTCTCATACTGAATGGAGTGGAATCCTGCTGTCCTCGACTAGAGCTGATTGCCTACGCGTTGAAAATCTCTGGAAGAAAGCTTCGCCACTATGTCTAGGCTCACCCAATGGTGGTGGTGATTAACCAGCCCTTGAAGGTCATACTATATCGACCGGAGACCTTCTAACGATTACTAAAATGGTTGATCAAGCTCGAAGAGTTCCACATCGAGTACCGTCCACAGACAACCATCACAAGGCAAGCGCTAGCGAACTTCATCTTGGAATTTACATTCCCGAATAAGCAAGTCCTGAGAGATGAGGATCATGTTCACATTCCCGACCAATGTTCGATCAAATGCTGGACGAAGCATGTAAATGGGTCATCAAATCAGAGCAGCTCGGGAGCTAGAATAGTGATTCACACCCTCGAGGGTGACATTCTGGCGTACGCCCTAAGGCTCGACTTCAAAGTGATGAACAACGATGCCGAGTACGAAGCACCGATTCCTCTCTAAGAATCCTAAAAAAGCTCATCATTACTGAAACAAAATTTTACTACGATTCTCTACTGATAGCAAATTAGGTTAACGGACAATACACTGCCTTGGAAGTCAAGATTATCGTGTACCTAAGTAAAGCTACGATCGTCCTATGAGACTTTTTAAAGGTCACCATCAAGTAGATTCCAAGAGAAGAGAACAAGTATGCAGACTCGCTAGCCGACCTTGCCTCCGCCTTTAATATCAAGGGGCACAGGACTATCCTAGTTAAGAACATATTACAACCGAACTGCCAGGAAGCCGATGAGGAAATTAAGGTGGTAATGCACCAACCCAGCTGGATGGACACCATCTACAGCTCCCTCAACAGCAGACTCCTCCTCGAACAAAAAGACAAGGCTAGAAGAGTCCGCTAATGGGCATCCCGGTACGTGTTGCAGCAAGAGATGCTATATAAGCATTCCTTTATGGGCCCGCTACTACGATGCCTACACTCAATCGAGGGTCACCACGTTTTCCGGGACATCCACAAAGGACTTTACGGAAACCACTCGAGAGCATGGTTATTAGCTAAAAAGGCGCTGAGGTAAGGATACTTATGGGTTATGGTAGAGCTCGATGCAAGGGAGTTAGCCAGAAAATATGATAACTGTTAGAGGTTCATTACAACTACCCATAACTGGGCTTTGGCTATTGCCCAATGGAGAGTAGGCATCCTCAGTATTTTTCCTAGGGCAACAACTCAAACAAAATTCTTTATCTTTGTGATCAACTACTTCCCAAATAGGTCAAAGATGAAGCAGTGGCAAGGATCATCGTTATCAAGATTAGAGACTTCGCGTGGAAGCACATCACCAGCCAATTCAGGGTTCCACATGCCATCATTAGCAATCAGGGAACGCAATTCGATTGCATCCTATTCGAAGACATTTGTTCGAAATTGGGTGTCCGACATCACATGTCAACCCCAGGTCATCTGCAGTCTAATGGCCAAGTTGAGGTAACCAACCGAACGGTTATGCCCACATTGAAAACTCGACTGGAAAAGTCTAAGATAAAGTGGGTGCACGACCTTCCTTCGATGTTGTAGGCCTACCACACAACGTCAAGGGTTTCCACTAGAGAAACACCCTTTTCCGTGGCCTTCGGTTCTAAGGTGGTGATTCCCATCGAACTAGGTCCGCCAACCTGCCGAGTGGCCCACGACTCTAATGAGAATCAGTACAAGCTAGCGTTGAATCTAGACTTGTTGGAAGAAATGAGATAACATGCCTACATCCGACAGGCAACCTACAAAAGGCAGATGGCCCAATACCACAATAAGCGTGTCAAAATGTGCTCATTCAAATAAAAAGACTTAGTTCTACGAAAAGTCACAATCGCCACATGAGGCCAATTAGAAGGAAAGTTGGGCCCAAATTGGGAAGGACCCTACTAGGTCACCAACATAATCGGCCCAGCGCCTATATGCTCAAAACATTGGAGGGACGACTGTTAAGAAATCCGTAGAATGTAAAACACTTAAAACAATATTTCCAGTAGCGTACGATTTCTTTGTTGTGCCATGTTTAGCACTCTACATAATAAAAAGTCTATACTTTACTCGAAATACTTGTAAGTATCAACACATAACAAGATAGACAACATGCTACATTACTACCCTACCTCGACCAGGCAGGTAGGAAGGAGACCACGACTAGTTTACTGGCACGCATTCATCCGACCAAATGGTTGCGGCCATTCGATGAATCTAGCTCAACGATGGACTGAAAAACCCTCATCGTACTCAGACACACCCAACACCTCATGCCCACCCTAGCTGGGGGTAGGCAAGGAACAGAGGTTATCGGTGTCGACGAGCTGAAATAATCCTCTTTGTACTCAAGACCACTCGATACTCCATGTCCACCCTAGCAAGGGGTCCAGCGAGGAACGAAGGTTGTCCGACCACGAACCTAGGTTGCAAACAACCCCAACTTTGTTCTCAAGACTTGCCGACGAGCTAAAATAACCCTCCTTGTACTAGGGACCACGTGATACCCCGTGTCTACCCTAACAGGGGGCCGACGTGGAGTGGAGGTTGTTCGACCACGAACCTGGGTTGCAAACAACCCTGACTTCATTCTCAAGACTTGTCGACGAGATGAAATAACCCTCCTTGTACTCGAGACCACCCGATACCCTATGTCCACCCTAGTAGGGGGACTGACGAAAAGTGAAGGTCGTTCGACCACGAACCTGGGTTGCAAACAACCCTGGCTTCGTTATCAAGTTTGGCAATTGGTTGAAATAACCTTCCTTATACTTGGGCACACTCAATACCTCGTGTCACCCGAGCAAGAAGTTGGTGAGAAGAGGAGTCCATCGTCTTATAAACTTGGGTCACAAGCCCACTAGATGGAATTACCATATACGGACCATGAGTGAACGCACGTTTCAACTCAAATATCTACAAGCCTACGACAGACCTCCCGCATAGACTACATAATATGTAATCGACTATTTGTGACCTAGTTCAAAGCTTTCGCATCATATCAGTCAACACAACATACGTACAAACCAACAACGACAAGCAGATACGCAAAAAGAAAAGGATTTCGTATTCATATGAGTGAATCTTTACAAGTTCTACTTATACGTGAAGTAAATAATGCGGAACCTCAACCTCCCATCTTTAGATATTTCTCCCCCCGCATCCTGCAAGAGTGCGATAGAAGGGAGTTCTTATAAAGCAAAAAAAATTAAAATATTAAAAAGGAAAAAGAGAGATCGAGCGCTAAAATCAAGAGAAAAATGGCAAAACAACAAAGCCTCTCATGTTTGATCCATGACAAGAAGTAGAATCGGAGTGGTTTCGCGGGATAATTCTTCCTCCCTGACAGAGGAATCGGTGAAAATCTATTACCCGTTGCTCCTAAAGCAAAGAGATGAGAAAGTAGTCTCTCTCCCGTTCTCTTCAGCAAGAGGTCGCGACAAAATGAAGTCTTCTTTTCCTCGTTGGCAGGAAGGAAAATATGTCTCATCTTTCCTTTACCCCTAAAGTGCAGGGGGAGCCTCGTCGCTTCTTTTGGCCTCCTCAACAGATAAAGGTTCAAGCCCATCCACGGATGTATAGTTGGACAAGGTGTTGACGAGGCTACGAATATTTACCTTGTGGGCGGCACTCTTTGCCTTTGCCACCAATGTTCATACAGATGGCGAAGGGCTAAAACACTATTGGTACCCATCTGGGTTAGAGGACCCCTTCACAGATGGGTCTACCACGGGTATCAGGGCTTCTTCTTCTTCAACCTCGAGCAGGCAAGCGACCAATTGAAGAGTCAATAGGGTAGCCGGAGCATCAACTGGAGCCTTCAAAGAGTAGGGTTCCGCCAGTTCAGTTTCAAGAGAAGGGAAATCCAGTAGGTAAATGTCGGAGAAGTCAACATCTCGGTATTTCTCAAGTACTTTGGAATTGGCATCCTCGAAGCCCTCCATCATGAACTTCTTCTTGAGGCTCCCCCTCAACTCCTTGAAGTCCTTGGATTGCTTCCACTCCTAAATGGCTTGTCCAATTGCCTCCTCCGCTCTGGCCCTATCTTCTGCCAGCACGGCCTCGACCCGTCCTCGAGCGACTCTATCCTCAACAAGCTTGGCCCAGATCATGACCTTAGATTTGGTCAACTAATGGAGTCTCCATTCCAATGCCAAGGTCCTTTCTACCGCCTCAACACCTCATCGCCTTGCCTCCCCAGCTTCCTGCCTCGTCCTCTTGGCCTCCCGCCTGGCCTCAGCGAAAGCCCGTTCGACCTCTGCTGTACAGAGATCCCTGTCTCCAAGCTAGGATTTTGCATCATCCCTCTCTAGATCGAGGGCTCTGAGTCAGGTCACGATACCTCTCTACCCCTCCAGCAGGGCAACGGAGTGAGCAATAGTCGGTCACATATGCAAAAGAGAACTCAGAAAAGGCTAAGGATAAAAGTGACAATTACTAAGGCAAGGAGAACAGATTTCTTACTGCCACGCTCACCTGGAGCATAATCAAGGTAGGATCATTATCTAGCTTTGCGATTGCCACCTCGATATCCCTCGGAAAGAATGCAATCTGGGCCCATCGGGCTATGCTCTCCAGATTAAGAAGAACATGGGTGCCCATAGTCAGCCCTTCAACTCTCAAGGCCCATTCCCAGAGGTCCTATAGAGACGAGTGGTCATCAAAAGACACTTTCACCTTCTCATTTTCCTTCCCAAAAACTGTCAAAGGGGCCTCATTTGTCCTTTTCGCTGCCGGCTCGTTGCGAATCACGACTGGAGTACCTGGTCAGCACTACTTCCTTAAAGAGTTGGAACCATAGTAAGACTCTACTTCAGACAGAGGCGCTTATGGGGAAATAACAGCCCCCGCCCCCAGAACAATGACGGGTGAACCCACCGGGACAACCATAGAAGGAAAAAAAGCTATTACCGCTCGAGCAACGCGTTGTCAGCACATGGCTTCCAGGACTTCAAGGTTGACCTCTCTCCTTGGCATTTCAACACCAAAAGAATCATCGCCAGTCATAAAAGAAGAGAGGCAAAGATAACTTGAAAAGGTAGGAACCGAAGCATTACCTCTTTCCTCAGCTCCCATAATGGAAACGACAAATCGGATCCCAACAAAGAGCTAGAGTCGGAGTCCGGAGCCTGAGCTGCCCCAACGGGAGTAGTAAAGAAGAGTCCAATGAGTGCGGCCAGCCTATCTGCGGTGCTAAGCTGAGGACGAGAAGGATCCGCTGCAAAATGGAAGAAAAAAAAATATCAGATGAAGCAACCACCCATGCAAGGAATTAAGGACAACAAACTTACCTGGCACCGACCACAACCTCGTGATGGGTTACGACCTCTCTTCTCCGTCTGGCTGCTCCTAGGGCACTTGCAATAGGACCCCCTATTCTTCCACCTCGAGTTATTCTCAGGGATCCCTACTATAAACCTTCTACTTCAAGAACGGAACTGAAACCAGCTATCAGATGGCTTTATATTTCTCACGACTTGGTAGAAGTGGAAAAACAAAGGGCATGTGGAAGGCACGTGATGAAGAATCTGGCGAATAACATGATGAAGAGAAAAGCGCACCTGGCCAATGAAAGTGTCAATTTTAAAGACAATGCATCCACATGGACAACAAAGTGCGCAGAATAACGACTTGGGGTGATCAAAAATACCCTCGGAATAATGGAGTAGTTCCTATACGTCTCTTGGACCTGGGCATCTGTCAAGCGACTCGTTGCAGATCCAACCTCTTCCAGCTCTAGCTCATAAGCCACTGTACGGGCAATTACAACGGCAAAGATGGGAGAACAAGGCTCTAAGTCGGCTTTGCTTTATTTACATGATCGCGCCTGGCCAGTGGGCCGAACACTTCATCGCCACTATCAATAAAGGGCCTAGCTTGGAAACCCTACGGCAAAGCCCTGTGAGAAGTGCCTTGACCCTCCGAAAAAGGCACCTTAGACGACAGACCAGCTTCGTTGTTATTGTTACTCCCAGAAAGAAGGAACCACGACATAGAATCTCTCGACATCGTAAATGTATGAATTGGGCACAACAAAGAAGTCTTACCAGATAGAATAAATTAGGAAAAACACAATGGGTAGTTCGAAAACTTTCTCTTTCTTAAGGGATACGAGCACAAATCGCCTTCAACCATCGTCTGGGAAACTAAATCGACCATCCATCTAATCAATCATGAGACATTTGATGCCCCACATTGTCAAATGACAAAAATTGAGACGTTTAACCAAGCCAATGCATTGATTGGGCTCGAACCTCGAAAAACCAACAAGGCTGAATATGGTGGAAATGTCCCAATATTCCTAGGATGAGAATCATTATGCATCTAAGAATAGGGGCATCTGATGAGGGAAAATTTGATTAGACTTGAAAGGACTCCATGTGTTATAAACACGTGACTGGCACGAGAGGCAACCATACACTCCACCTGGATAGCTTGACCAAGACCCTTCTCCATACCCGGTCAAGCTCATGCTACCCCAAACGAGAGCAACATGTTGCTCCTGCTCGGAATCTGTTCGAGCAGCCTCTACCCAATAAATAAAATGTTGTTACCCTTCCTGGTAGATCCACGATATAAACTTGTAATCATCTCCATCTCTATGGTAACAGGGCCGAGATCAACGCCATCACCTTAATGATGCAATGAGAATCAGGGAAGACTTTCCAAATAAGTCCCATCCCACCAATAAATACCATAACAAAGTTAGTCAAGCATGCACACCTTCTCCTAGCTACCATACTACTAAATTCTTGTAGAGAACTCTCGACCAATTCTCACACTGAAAATGCAACGCCGGCAGGCTCAAACGTAGTGCATTGTTTTGCAAGAACCTAAGATGAGAAAAAATGAGCTAAACCAGATGACATCATGTTCATCCAAGTCTCAAAGTGACGTGTCTAGTGATCTATTTTCATGCATCATCAGATACTATTTAGTGAAAATAATAGTAATTGGCTTTTGTTTTGAGCCCTTATGCAGTGAAAGAGCCCGAGTTCATTAGCCTATGTTAGCAGGGAAGCAAGAATGGAGGTTTCTTGCACATATGAGATTCCTGCTAGGGCAGGGCTATAAGAGAGAAGAGGCATTCTCGGTCAAAGCATTGATTCTAAGCCTTTCTTTTATGGCTAGGTTAGAGCTTGGATCTATACATCAAGATGTTGACTAAATTCTATAGAGTGTTCTAACATATATTAATAAATTAAGACAATTTTTTTAAAAAAACAATATCTTTTCATTAACAACTTGAATTAATTTGAGAGGAATGGATGGTTAGGATGTAGTAATGAAATATTTAGGAGGAAAAATTTTGGTTTGAGTTTAATTACATTTCATGTCTTTTAAGTTTATATATATACACTTTATTAGCCGAATGTTTATTATGTAATATTTTTTACACTTGTAAATTTGAAAATAAATATTGTGCCTTTAAACATGATAACTCCCTGGTATATTATACATTTGGGAAAGCAATAGAAAAAAAAAACAAATTATTTATAATTTTCCTTCTACTCTTAGTTTCAATTAATGATATATAACTTAGCAACGCCGGCTCTATGTATTTGGCTGTCTGAAACAAAATATGAAGTTGTTTCCCTTCACACAGTAGATAAATTCAAGAGGCCATGTGTTTTTTTAGAATAAAAACTATGTACTTGTTATGTGATTTTTGTTTTTTGTTTTTTATATTTGTTGTAAGTAAGGATTTTAGGCTAAGTTGCTAGGTGAGCTGGCGAAATCATAAGTCTTTGTCATCAACAGCTACTGATGTTGTCTTACGCACGCGTCATCAATCAATTTCTATTGTTTTCCTCACGGAGCGATTTTAGAGAACGTTCAACCAACGGGAGATGCACTAATTACGGTATTAATTAATATTTTTATTTAATAAAAGAACCAAGTACAAACATGACCTAAAAAAACTAGTGCGTTTGTAACCTCATGTAGCCTCACGTAAACTTGCTAGCCTAACCTCGCACAGTGACAGATCTGTTGGTCGGGGTTCTTAGTGAAGCCAGGTACTTTGGGAGTTGCAACGTCATGCAATGAGCGAATGTGTGCTCACTTTGCATTTTTAGGAGTGTGACGTGGTAACGAAGATCACAGTAGAGATGAGAGGCAAAAGTAAATAAAAGAAAATTGGTTGACAATGTCCTTCAGTTAGCTAATTCAAATAAGAAACAAATGGATTGGAAGATTAATCAAAATGGTTGAATGAACAATCCACACCGTACAACGTTTTTGAGCGGGAGATCGAAGAGTTCAAAATTACACAAAGGCGGTTGACTGAAATACTTCATCCGATCGACTGATTTAGGCAGGAGCTTTCAAATTTTGAACATTTACCGAACATGGTCAATCGACCCTTAAGGTCAGTCAATCGTTCGACTCCGAACTTTGAAATTACTCGCGTTTTTGTTCAAATCTTTAAACCGTTCTTCAATATTATTCATTTTAAATTATTCCCAAAATATTTAGAACATTTTAAATCATTCCCCCAAAAAATTAAATGTTCTTTTAAGATATTAGAATACTTTTGAAGAGTTTTAAGTATTGGAATATTTATTTTAAAGACTTTTTAATATACAGGATATTCCATTCAAATTTTTCTTGATTTTGTCTTTAGAAACACCTAGTTTTGTGGACCTTGATTGACCAACTAAAGACTGCACGTTTTTGAATGGTTTATGAATCTAGGTTGATTTTGTGGCTACATACATCGGTGAATTCAAATGTTTTCGAAGGTTAAGTCATACTAGTTGTTGGAGATTTCAAATGACCTAATATTTAGGCTTAAAAATAAGTATTGGACAAAATATTTTCTCATACCATTTTATGCCACTTAAACATATAATGATGAACAATATAAATCATATAAATGAGCACGCTTTGCATGTGATCCTAACGAGTCAAAAGTATCTTAGACACGTAAGCATTGTTTTACCTTGTAAATTATTATTAAAGTCTTGATCTTCGGGTCTTTAATTTCTCATCATTAATCTCGATCTCATTGACTCTTTATCATTGAACTCATTAAATTACGATTCCTCATTTTGTCATGTTTTAATGATTGTCTTGATCATTAATTGAATTACATCACCAAGCACATATGCCCATGATACAATCTTAACCAAAACATATTAGATTACTTAAACCAAATTGGCATATATTGTTGTTCAATTCAACCAACTTCATAAACCTTACGATTTCCACCATAATTGGCATCAAGTATGACGGTATGTGATAGACCACAAAAACATTATCTCTTGAATAAGAATTTGCATTTAGAATAATTTCTAAAATTAGTTCAAAATTAAGAATTGTGTTAAAAATTTAAAATTGGCGCTAGTTTTTAAAAATTATAAATTAGTAAAAAGTAGTACTCATATAATCATAATTTATGCAAGCATTACCAATTTATCTCCATTTTTTTTGTCAACGATGCTGTCACTTTATTCTTTTTATTTTTTTATTTTTGTTTAGTTCTTCTTTAAACCAGGTTAGATTAGGTTACGAGCAGTTATGAACCCATTTTTTGCTTGATCAGAGTGAAGTACTTTGATTTGTTCAACCTTTTATCTTTATTTTTTTAACCGCAGTGCCTCTTTATCTTTTTCATTTTTTATAACATTGCATCGACATGTCTATGAGTTTTTTGTTTATGTATTTGTACATTAGTGTTCTTATGTAATTGTATAACTTTTTATATGATGGTCATATTGAACAAATGATTATGATTTATTTTTTTTATTTTTTTTTTGTGACATACGCTACTTAGAGAGAGTAAAGTATCGTTTTGATTCATAATAATCAAAATACTTCCTGTTAAGATAATTGAGAAGTGGAAAACATGAATGATATATTGAATAATATGATAAAAGAAAAAACTAATACAATAGTATACACAACTATTTATAGGGGAAGTGAGGGTTAGGGTTTTGACCTAATGGGCCAAGTGGGCCGAGCCCATATATTACATTAACATCCCCCCTCAAACTCAAGGCGGTAAATGAGAGGTGAATTTGAGTTTGAAAACTAGAGAGTAAAAACGTCCGGGTGGATGAGCTTTAGTAAAATATTTGATGTTTGATCGGCTAAACTGATGAATTGTAGACGAATAGTATTCTGGAGAATGTGATGACAGATGAAATGACAATCAGTCTCAATGTGTTTTGTACGCTTGTGGAAGACATCATTGTGGGCAATCTGAATAACACTCTTATTGTCATAGTGTAGGGTAGTGGCAATAGGAGAAAAAATGCACATGTCAGCGAGTAGCCACCGAAGCCAAAGAAGTTCTTGAGTTGCATCAGCCATGGCACGATATTCAGCTTCAGTGCTGGAACGAGCAACTATAGTTTGTTTCCCACTACACTAGGAAATGAGAGAGTTACCCAAGAAAAAACAGTAACCATTGGTTGAATGTCTGTCGGTGGGATTTCTAGGCCAATCGGCATCTGAATAAGCTTGTAAGATAGAAGCAGATTGAGCTGAGAAATGAAGTTCATGAAATAAAGTACCCTTGATATACCGAAGAATACGAAGAACAACCGAGTAATGAGTGGTCCGAAGAGCGGACAAGAATTGGCTGACCTGATAAACGGCATATGCAATGTCAGGGCGAGTAACAATGAGGTATACAAGACTTCTAACCAGTTGGCGATATAGAGTAACCTCCTGAAGAGATAAACCATCAAGTAGAGCAAGTCTGATATTCTGCTCGAGAGAAGTAGTGGTAGTGGTGGAGTCGGTGATCCCAATCTTGGAAAGAAGATCCGAGGCATATTTGGCCTGAAAGAGAAAATATCAATTTGAACAGGATAAGACTTCGAGGCCAAGAAAATAGGTGAGTACGCCAAGATCTTACATCTCGAATTGTCCATTAAGAAACTTTTTGAGTTCATAAATACAACATAGATTATCTCCTGCAATAACCATGTCATCCACGTACAATAAAAGAAGGATAATACCGTTGGTAGTGTGGCAAATAAACAGAGCCGAATCATGAGCACTAGATGTAAACCTAAACATATGAATAGTAGTGTTGAATTTGGCAAACCAGACACGTGGAACTTGTTTCAATCCATACAGGGCACGACGAATGCAACAAACTTTGTTTTGAGGGGAAACTAGGCCGAGAAGTGGATGCATATAGACTTTCTCAAGTACGTCGCCATTGAGAAATGCATTTATGACATCCATTTGAAAGAGACTCCATTTTCGAATGGCGACAACAGCAAGAAGTGTACGGACAGATGTGAGCCTCGCCATTTGAGCAAATATCTCTTCATAGTCAATGCCATATTCCTGAGCAAAGTCTTGGGCAACAAATCGGGTTTTATATCGTTCAAGAGAGCTATCAGAAAGCATTTTGATCTTAAACACCCATTTGCACCCAATAGGAGTTTTTTCAGGGGGTAGATTCATAATATCCCAGGTATGAGTTTTGGCAAGAGCCTGAAGTTCTTCGTACATTGCTTTCTGCCAAAGAGGATTAGAGTACTAGCCTTCTTATAGAATTGAGACTCATGCAGATGAAATATAGTAGAAAAACAATGAAAATCATTAAAGTAAGATGAACGATGAGTTACCCTGGTAGAGCATCGGGGGTGCTCTAGAGCATGGGTCTCAGAGGCAGTCGGTGGAGGTTAAGGTTTTACCCTAATGGGCCAAGTGGGCCTAGCCCATTACATTAACACTTCCGAATTCACATTCTAGTTAGATAATTTTCTAATTTTTCTGCATCTCCCTTCGCTTTCACATGAATTTTGTAATATTTTAAATGTTTATAGCAGAAAACTTTGTTGATTGTGCTTGAATTATTGTGTTGATGACCAAATCTTGGACATTCCTTTGCTCATTTGCGGCAGAGGTATTTTCATACTCATAGCTGATATTTGAAACATTTGAATTATAAGTTTTCGGAATTGCTATTTGAAATCTTTAAATTAACCCGTTGAAAATTACTAAGTTCATATAGGCAGTTCTTGCTTTCACCCAAGTGCAATCACCAAATGAATGCAATCAATTTTGAAAAGCCTAATTGAAAAAACCAACAATCTATATAATACTCAAATGTCTTAAAACACTGGAGGGTTTTTTGCGGTTTAAAGGGTTCGATTTTTGCATGTTGTTTGCATTGATTTTTACTTTAGAAAAAAAAAAACATGTTTAATACCAAAAGATATGATGGGTTTCGTAAATGTCTTTGGAGATGAATAAATTGATGAATGAGAAGGCGGCATATGATATATTTATGATATTTGTATATAAATTCGTAATTATTCTTCCGTGTGTATAATGATTAAATGACATTTTATTTTCTATGCATTTGTTGTCTTTAGCTATTTGCAAATTATATTATCATTTATTTATTAGTCTAAAACACAATTTTCATTCCTAAAGTTCTTGCTTTGTTATGTTCAAAACATTGAACTTATAATTACAAAAGACCAAATTTAAAAACTACAAACTTGCGTTTGGAACCTTATTGTATTGACTACTGAGCTACAATAAGGATCCCACAGGTAATAATTTATTAATTATTTTCTTTGCATTACTATACAATGAAAAAGAGAATTATACTAGTGTTGGATCACCACATCTTGTTAAAACGAGACATTTGCCTGCAAAAAGCCAAATTTTGGTCGATTAAATGTAATTTTCCATTAAAATATATCTTTATTCATAAAAATTGTCAATTTATTCTAAAGTTTAATTGTGATTGGTTCAGGTAATTATATTTAATTTTCGACTGAGAATCTTTAGGCTACTAAAAAGCCGGGTAAAATTTTAGGGGATTTTATTATTTAGTCCTCTATAGAAATCCTATTGAGAATTTAGACCCCACTAAATTTTTAGAAAAAAATCTTTCATTTTGACCTCCCTAATAGCATTTGTTTACAATTTCTGTCATTTTGTCCTATGCAAAAAAATAAAATATACACACATAACGTTAACGTTAACTCAGTCCCCATTTTCAGCAATACATCTTTCCTTATATTTTTTTTTTTTTATTGTGTGCTTTAACTCATTTTTTAGTA
This sequence comes from Eucommia ulmoides, assembly GCA_016647705.1. Taxonomy (NCBI): domain Eukaryota; kingdom Viridiplantae; phylum Streptophyta; class Magnoliopsida; order Garryales; family Eucommiaceae; genus Eucommia; species Eucommia ulmoides. The sequence goes on from CM028331.1 coordinate 23,589,986, forward strand.
CTTTAACGTTAACTCATTTTGTGTTCATTAACTCATTATTATTTTTTTTGTGCGTTAACGTTAATGCATTTCATTTTTTATTTTTATTTTTGTGTTTCAAATCACCGCATCTTCATTTGTTTTTGTGTATTAAAAGTTAACGCATTTTTTATTAAATCGTTGTGGGTTTAAACGTCAACGTATATTTTTTTTAGGAATTTTATGTACTAACGTATTTTGCTTAAATATTTACGTTAATGTCATATCACATACTTTTGTCTTGTGCGCGTTAACGTTAACTACCATATGTGGTATTTTGTCATTTGAGAATGAGAGAGAGACAATAGATGGGGATAGTTGTTCGAGGTTATTTTCGTCTTTTCACCTCCTATTTTGTTTGTTTAAGGGACTAAAAACTTAATTACATGTACTAAAAATCTTTTCTCTACATGATCTCTTAAATCAGAACTAAATAATAAAAACCTCAAAATTTTATACTTTACCTTTTTCATAATTACTTACATATAAAATTTTGATTTTTTTTTTTTTTTTTTTGAGTTTTCTATTTTTAGTCCGTGTCTTCGAACCATACCTAATTTATTAAAAAAGATAACTTCTAATGAAAAATAAGTAAAAGACGCTTCTAATAGATTACTCATATAAAGATTAATTTGCACTTCAAGGTACTTCTGAGACATGTTTGCTTGATTTCCAAATGACCAGGCAAAAGTCGCCGAAATTTATCCACAACACCTACGGTTTCTCGTTTCTCATTGCACTTGTAGGCTACAAATCGTTTCAACAAAATATATTCTGTCCCATATTACTTTTACAAACCACAGCAGTATTTCGGAAATTCATAGTACAAAATTTTTCATCATTATTCCGATGGTAACAAGTTCGGTATCAACAAACCAATGTTTTGAATCCTAGGATGAAAAAATCACCCATGCATGCATTCTCGGTTTCAACAGACCACTATCACGAATCGTCAAAATGATGATCCGTCTCGTCGAAGATCTCCTCCTACACATTGCAACAAAACAATGTCAAAACATAAATTGAAGGCTTTTTTGTTTCAGTTTTTGAGTACTATTTTTTGTTTTAAAAATGATAGGGGCAAAATTCTCTCTCATAACTCCCTTATCATGAGGAACGTGGGGAGTGGGCCTAGATAGGAAAATGGGCCTAATTATGTAGACGGCCCATTTTAGGGTGAGCTTTTAGGCCTTAAGCTTGGCTTGTTAAGATTCAGGCTGAACCGAAGCCCATTATGACGTGTGTAACGTTCAGTCCACCTTGGACCAAGTCAATCCAAAAGAATAGTTAGAGTTTGTTCAGTAGATATTATATGGCCGTTGCATCCCAAAATCAAGGGGAGTCGGGTATAAATTTTGTATAAATATATGCATCTCAGTAACATTACTCGAATGATTCTTATTTTTCTATTTCTGAACATATTAACTTATTCTCACGTCAAAGGGTCTTTGGCCAACACCACACTGGTCTTTTTAAGACTTTTAGTTTTTGCAGGTTTATTTAATATTCTGTTGCGGTTTGGAGGCTAGTTCGGAGGTTGGAGATTTTTGGCTACATCAAAATATACAAAATATAACCATCTCTTTCAACACAACTCAAAAATACTTTAAGAAAACAATTTTCACAATACTCAATCATTGATATCATCTACTTTTAATATTATGCTTGTATTATTTTCTAAACTTGATTTTAATTTTTTTATTAACTTTTTTTTATTATTATTATTATTTCTCTACAAATTTCCTCTATCACAAACTTTTCGCATTCAGAAACTATTTTTAAAATTTTCCAAAACAAAACAAAACATGCTCTAAAGAATTAGATTAAGCCCAAGACATGATTGAGTTTATTACCTGTAAAAGCTCTTCAATGACATCTTCCATTGTGATTATACCGACTGCTTCTTCTTCTTCAGGGAGCTTTGGAAGTGGATTTCCATCTATTTGCAGAATGTCAGAGTACATGTCCTTTGTCCACTTCTTGCTCCTAGAATTTGCCCTGTATGAATTATTATTTCCAGTGTTGGGGAAACTTTTCCACTTTTGAAGTGGTCTTTTGGTCTTCAAAGTCTTCTCCTGAGGAGGCTTTTCACCATCTATGTCTACTCTCACATCCTTAACTGCATCTATTTGGGGAGGGGGGGAGGGGAAACTAGGAGGTAATTCTCAAAATAGAAGCAAGGTGGTGTTTGTTATCTTCCTGCTTTTTGTTTCTGTTCCCAAAAAAATAGGGAAGCAAATCAGAAACGTTGGGGAAATAATTGTTTATGTTCTGCTCCACGAAGTTTGTTCTAAAAATTTAGGAAAAAACAGATTATTTTTTAGTCCAATGTCAATGTTCCCATTTTTTGGAGAACAGAAAAAAAAGGGAGCAGTAACACTACACACACACCAGCTAAGATGCTAATGTGCCATTTCATTAGCCTTTCGATTTTTCTTTTCTACAATAAAATGGAATTAAATAAATAAACATATTGATTTCCAAAAAAAAAAAAAAAAAAAAAAACAGAAGCAGTAACCATACACCACCCGACATACTTTTATGGTAATAACAGCTAAGAGCGTTGAGGGAAGACTTACCTTCTTCGGACTTCTTGTTGCACTGCCTTACAACAACAGCCATATGACTGTGACCTTTCTGAAATTCATTCAAGATGTCATATAGTGGCAAAGTTTCCGCAACCCTTTACAATCAAAGGTTAAGAATGTCAGTTTAAGTGAGAAAAGTAACATCATGCACCTTGCAGTTACCACTATAGAAGAAAAAGCTAGCACCTGGCAATAAAATTGTAAATTCTAGTATTGACATGAAACTGTTTTGAGAATCCAATTTAAAGGCGAACTCACTATCAATAGCACTTTGCTTTACTTCCAGAGTGCATCACTCGCAACTCTGAAACTCAGGGCCATATACAACATTTTCCACCCATAAATTACCAGATTTTGTCCATGGATTGTTTACAATTAAGTGCTAATTATATAATTATCTTATTGTTTGTCTTTATATCTTCATATTCCATGATCTAATTTACAAAACGCCATAGCTATATATATTTAGAAGCATTGCGGAAATGTCTTAAATGCTGGATCAACAGCTAGCCTCAAACCCAGGAAGACTATTGACCTCTGAGTGCGCAAGTATAGAAAAACAAAAACAGCACATATAAATAATGATGCTGAAACAAAACCTTGATCTTGCTATATTACAATTATATTATCAAGCCAGCATTCGAACTTTGACATTGTCAAAAATTACAATGGTTGGATTTGGGTGGTTTGCATCAGTGAAATATTTCTGTTTTTCAGAATCTAAAGCTGTGTTTGGAATCTAATCATCTCTCACAGACACTATATTCAGGAACACTAGTTTTAGAAAAAGGACACGGTGAGCCTTGTGTACAATGATAAGGCTGCTCATTGTGACCTGGAGGTTCCATGTTCAAATCTTGGAAACAACCTCTCTGTATACAGAGGTAAGGTCGCGTACATCTGACCCTCCCCAAACCCCGCAATGGCGGGAGTCTTCGTGCACTGGGTTGCCTTTTTTTAGTTTTAGAAAACTTATCAAAAAAAAGAGAGAAATTATTTTCAAATGGGAAACCCAACAAACGCTAGTATCAATCTCCTTAAACCTATAAAAAATAATTTGCCTTCACCTAAACAAGTACCTTGGAATTCTACGAATAGTAACATTTTTCACAGGAACTCCGTCTTCAGGATGGACGGTTAGCAAATTCTTCACCTACAAGTTTAGAATAAAAAATAATTAGAACGAGCATGCAACTAAAGAAAATGAAGCAATAATGCCTTAGAAGTGTCCATTTTCTGTACTGTGAACCGTGATGATAATAGACATAGATAAAGAGAACAGAACCATTAATTTGCCACAATTAAATAGAGCCAAGCTATTCTGGCACCATGACTCACTGTAGATTTAGCCAAATCAAGAACATCCATGGTAACAATTCTAACAATAATGATTGATTCCACCATTGTAATAGTATTTCATTCGGAAATATACATAGCAACTAAGAAGTCAGTAGTGATATAGGTTACGACGCACAAACGTTCAATTTGGGAAACCTCTCTGATCATAGATAGGCTCCAAACAGTCAGGGCATTAATCGGCTTCTGAAGCCTCAAACAATCTTCCATTTATCCTATAAGGGGCTTAAAATTTGGATTTATTGCTTTACCCCCTATCGAAGGTAAGAACCGAAAAACAAAATGAGAGGCGTATGAAAGGCCGGGGTTGTAGGATAACAAAACAATAGCCTGAGGGTAAATTTCAACAACAGCAATAGTTCCAAAAACACATCACTCTTTTCCTGAATATTCTTAAACAGTAAAGAGAGAGCAATTTGGGACTTGCGCAGAAGAGCTTTATGACCAAGTTCAAGCATCCTAATGACAGCGCCATGGTATGAATAAGTTTTGGGTACATAGACAGATCATAAGGAAAAATGCTAAGTCCATGAATGTATTCAGAGGGAAAAATACAGCACCAACATACACAGAATAACAAGGAGCAAGAGAAAGACCAGGAGCAGACTGCTTGAACATAGACATGCTCATTCACATTAGCCTGTGGATGGAAATGCCCATTCTGCTAATTACATTTGATATGTACATCATTACCGACATTTCACACTCGTGAATCAATTAAAAGATGCGCCATTTGAGAAGAGGAACTGAGCATTCTACACCAAATTTCACAAAGAATAAGTAAACAGTTACCAGAACAAGCCCAATTATGTTTGTTGGTTGCTCATAATACACTGGCACTCTGCTGTGCCCTTTCTCCAAAATCAAATTCATCAAGTCCCTGCATGCAGAGCAGAATAATAATAAAAATAATTCCATACCTGACCAGAATAGAGCTGGAAAGAATGCAATGACAACTTATTCATCAAATATATTTGAAAGCATGCAACACCTGTCAAGCTTTGCATTAATATCAATTGCAAAAGTTTCAGATATAGGAGTCATGGCATCGCTTGCTGTTTTTTCAGAGAGCTCGAGTGCCCCTGCAATGATTGTCGTCTCATCATGCGTGAGTTCTCCACCTTTTCCAGCCTGTTTACAAGTCAATAGATCATGTAACTGAGAGTAGAATAAAGAAGGAACCATGAAGCTCCACCAGGCTTAAAGTATGATTTTGCATGGTGATTATTAACGGATACTTTAGTCGTTATCTTTGTATTAGGGTTTAGGACTTCCATGTACAGCCCGCAAGGCCCATATTTTATTATAAATAGAGAGAGGGGCCGACTACTAAGGTTAAGTTGTCTCCTTATTTTTAGTCTTCTTTTGTCGTTCTCTTAACTTTAACACGGCATTAGAGCCAACGTTACAGGAATTAACCTCTCTTCCCGCGTAGTCAAATCTTCCGTGCAAACAGGGGGTTGCACTTAACGGCGGGTGTTAAATTCTTATCCCACATCGATTATATGAGAGTGACCAAACCCCTATATAAATCAAATGAGTTACTCCACTTGACACCTTATGGTTTTAAATAGGAATATCCTAGCATGGTATCAAGAGCAGATTATGATGAGACATTAATCTCATAACATCTGTTCTTTGAATCGTTATTGTTGAGGGATCAAAAAAGGGTTGAACGGTATTTTAGTAATTGAAAAGTGTTACACAGAATGGACCTACAGAGTTTGAGAAAGGGAGAGAGAACATTAATCAACTCATATCTCCCTAAGGGAGAGAGAGCGCTACGTCACACAGTCATTGGATTGACTGTGTATTTAGGCTAAACTTTTGCTTTATTTATCAGTCTTCTCTGTCTCAAATGGCTTTTCAGCTGCATATGTATAATATAGTTTTGTAACGTTAAATTGATTATTCCATTAAATGTCATCAATAACATAATTAAAGAGGTTTCCAAAAATAGCCTATGTCCAAGGTCCAATCAACCCAACCTGTGGGCAACTCTCCCTTATGCGCGAGCAAGGGGCACGTGGTCGGCACATCCCCACGGGCACCTGTTCCATCCTCCATTTCACAATCTCCCTAGAATCCAGATATCGGTGTCTTTACCGTAGCCCCGCTCTCTAAGGGGCACGCGGGTGTTAGTGTCTTGCGTACCGCTTGAACTTCGTACGGCTTAGGCAAGCACGTACGGTGATTTTCTCTCACATGGTCATCGAATTTGTGGTGTGACGGCAATGACCGTTAGTGACTTGCACATAGATTAGACTTCATACACTTATAGGAGCACGTACAGTGATCTTTCTCTCGCACGGATCCTAAATCTGTGGATAATGTTGTGACGGCGATGACCGTGCGATTGGATTTTCCAGTTGCCAAAGAGGTAGTAATCTGTTAAAGGATAACATTAAGATATGCAATTAACGATATTATAAAAATAAAGGGGTGCAAAGAATAATTATCCCAAAATAAGGGGGATGATGGTGTTAACGACTAAAAGTGAAAGGGGTCATGGAGTACTTATTTAAGATTGAGGGTGTATAGTGAATATTAAATACGGTAAATGTATGTTATATTTATAAAAAAGATATTTATCTAATAAATTTATAAATTTCCATGTGTAATATATATACTTCACATAATATATACTTTTTATCTACATGCAAATATAAATACATATATGGAAAATAAGATTTCACTGGGACGTCGTCGGTAAACGGAGCAATGCGAAAAAGCAACGGTGACGTGATGCCCCGCAAAGGTGCCGGGGAAACTCTAGCACGGCACCGGCAATGTCGCCGATAGAACTAGCAAGTAGCAGCTCCGCTAGAGTTGGGTATGACAAGAAGCTCCAGCATTGGTAAGATCATTGGCGCTGTTGGACAAATTTGCCGGCATCAACAGCTGCCGGCAACTAACGAACTCGCCGGAGATGCACATCAACCTCTGCACCGGTGCGCGGCTATTCTAGGCGAACTCACCAGCGATGCGCTCTAGCCTCAATGTGGCGCAAGGCTCTTCTGGGCAAACTGGCGCCGGCCGCCAGTAATGCATGCCAGGCCTCAACGCCAACACACAACGCTACTGGGCAGAGTCGTCGGCGCCGATGCCATCACCAACAATGTCGCCAACGGCGCACGGTGCCAACAAAGATATCAGACCTCGCCGCTTGTGGCTTCAATTGTGGTGTGATCATGTAGCGCCTATTGCGGTGCGATTCCAACACTACCCTTAATCAAAACATTAAATACGGGAATTACCTTCAATTTAAGGCATCCCAGCATGCTTCCACCGCCACTGCGTTTCTAGCTCAACGAGGTACCTCTACTACATGTCTTTTCTATCGTCCTTCTTTTCTCATTCCATGGGTGATAGACTGTGCTGCCACTACCCACATGAGGTACCCTATCACTCTTTACACACATTCAGCTATCTCCTCCGTTGCAACCTGCTGTTGCAGATGGTTCCATGGTCTCAATTAGTGGTGCGGACATTGTGCAACCCTCATCTTTTTTATCATTGTTGTTTGTTCAGTAAATTTTCACTTCTTCTTTTAATTTGATATATGTCAATAAACGTACTAACACATTAACTGCTCGGTTTCCTTTTTTTTTTTTTTTTTTTTTTTCTTATTCAGGATTTAAGAACGCAGAAGACGATTAGCATCGAGCATGAGAAAAAGGGAGTTCACTACTTTGATCAAGGGGGTGTTCCTGATGCACTACCCACTGCTTGTCCAGCCATTGCTTTGCCGCGTTGGTCACCCATCTCTTGCCCTGAATCTCAAGTTTATTGTTCCTAGTCTGCGTCATTTGGCATCCATAGACTGTGATGTTTGGGGCCCTTCCCGTGTTTTGTCTACCTTAGGATTCGTTATTTTGTCACCTTTGTGGATAATTTTTCCAAAGTTACTTGGATTTATTTAATGAGAGATTGTTTAGAATTTTTTCCTATCTTTTGTGACTTCTGCGCTGAAATTCAAACTCAATTCAGTTTGCCTATTCATATACTTTGGAGTGACAATGCTCGAGAATATTTTTCTCACCCATTTACCTCTTTCATAACACACTTGGGTATTGTTTACCAATCATCTTATGCTCACACGCCCCCAACAAAATGGTGTTGTTGAGCATAAGAATCGTCATCTCCTTGAGGTCGCCCATACTATGTTGTTTGAAATGAAATTCCCAACCACTTCTGGTATGATGTGGTTCTTACTGCTTGTTTCTTGATTAATCGAATGTCTTCCTCTACCATGAATGAAAAAATTCAACACTCAGTTCTTTTCCCTCATTCTCACTCCTTTTGGCTTACCCCCTCGTATTTTGGGTTGTGTATGCTTTGTTCATCAACTTACTCCAAGTCAAGACAAGTTAGACCCTAGTGCCTAGAAATGTGTCTTCCTTGCATACTCCTGCATCCAAAAGGTTTATCGTTGCTATATTTCCTGTTTGTGTGGTTCTTTTATGTGTGATAATGTTACCTTCTTTGAGTCCACTCTTTACTTTCCTGAGCCACACTCGTGCCGACCTTGATATTACACTTTCTTTGCCTAGATTGCCTACCCTTAATCCATCTGCCCCTCCTACGGAAACTACTTTCCCCACGCACCCCCCTTGTCCTCCCTTACAGATTTACTCTCGTTGTCAAAATGTCTCATCTTCCCCTTCGACCTCTATCGCTGCGCCTACCGTCCATGTGTCCCTAGATCTTTCCTTAGCTACTTAACCACTGTATCATTTAGAGACACATTGCTGTCACGTGAACATCCTATATATCTAACTTTATTTTATATGCCCATCATACCCCTTCCTATTCTGCGCTTGTTGCTTCCTTCGCCTTTGATTCTATTCCTAACTTTGTTTCAAATATATTCACTCACCCTTGTTGGAAGACTGCAATAGCGGAAGAAATACTTGCCTTACACTAGAATTGCACGTGGGATCTAGTCTTTCTCCCACCAGGCAAGATCATTACGAGTTGTAGCAAGTTCACCCGGATGGAACCGTTGATCGACTAAGGTTACACTCAAGTTGTTGATCGACTAAGGTTACACTCAAGTTTATGGCCTTGATTACTTGGAGACGTTCTCTCCAATTGCCAAGCTTTTATATGTTCGCCTGATTGTCTCTCTCACAACCACATTTCATTGGTCGTTACATCAATTAGACATCAAGAATGCATTATTGAACGATGATCAACTTGAAGAGGTGTATATCAAGCAACATCCAGGGTTTGTTGCGCATGGGGAGTTAGGATTGGTATCTTGTTGGAAGAAATCGATTTATGACCTCAGTCTCCTCGAGCATGGTTTGGGAGATTTAATGACGTGGTTACTGACTTTGGTCTTCAACGGTGTAAATTCGATCATTCCGTGTTCTATAAACATGGTACCGCAGGGAGAATGTTATTGATTGTATATATTGATGACATCGTGATTATAAGAGACCACCATATTGGCATTGAAGCAGTCAGACAGTTTCTACATGGTAATTTTCAAACTAAGGACTTGGGACAATTGAAATATTTCTTGGGTATCGACGAGGCTCGGTCAAGACAAGGGTATTTACCTTTCTCAGATGAAATATGTCATTGACTTGTTGAGTGAAACAAGGATGTTAGGTTCCAAACCAATAGACTCGCCGATGGATTCGAACACAAAATTACAAGCAGATCAAGGAGAGTTATTGACAGACTAAGGACAATATAGACACTTAGTTGAGAAGCTCAATTATTTGACTGTTACCAAACCTGATATAATCTTTGCAGTTATTGTTATCAGTCAGTGTTTTGATCACCCAAGAACGAGTAATTAGGATGTTGTTGTTTGTATTCCGAGATATCTGAAAGGTGCACCAGGGTGGAGTCTGTTGGAATCATGGACACACTCAAGTAGAGGGATGCATTGATGCTGACTGGGTCGAACCTTCTGCAAACAGAAGACATACAACATGGTACTATGTATTTATTAGAAGTAATCTAGTCTCTTAGAAGAGTAAGAGACAGAATGTGGTAGCCCGATCAAGTGTTGAATTAGAGTATTGAGTAATGGCCCATGCCACATGTGATGACAAAAGCCAATTGAAGCCAATTGAAATGAAAAGAAATAAAAGAATATGATTTTCTAAATAATTCAATAGTCAATGATTAATAATTAAGATGTCTCTTCTAATACAATAAAACCTCATTGTATAGTCTTAATGTAAAAATAGAAATAATAAATATAACGGCTACAATTCTAAAATGAAAATAATAAATACTAATAACGTTTTCCCCACCGTGCATAAGTTCATAGCAGTGGTTTATTTGATCCCAATCAATTATTCCTAGCTGGAAAAAAAAATCGCCTGTAGAGTCATAAGAATGATAGTGCTCCAAGAGATTGGGGACAAGTCGGCGTAACTCCTCATTTTGAAACCAAACAGCGTCCAAGAGTGGACCCTTCCACTTAACGTGCTATCATTGAAAAAATCCCCCTTATGAGAAGCCAATGATCTCGTCCGTATTTCTTTAATTTGATCTTCAATACGTAGTGATATGCGAGGTAGCATTGGGATTGGTGCAGGCAAAGTAATAGCTTTCTCAGGAGGAACACCAGCAAAATATTAGCCATTAGGAGGCTCAAGCGTGCCTCTATGAAAACCGAACTAAAACGTATATCAAACAGCAAATCAATTTAAATAAGCATTAGGGCCAAGTCTTCGAAGAATACAATGTGGTCCAGTTGCTTTAGCATGCAGTTTCTTGAAAGAGTCCTTTGGGTATTGTTCAAGACGTACCCCAACCATAACATACTCACCCTCCTAAAATTCTATGTTCCTACGATGAACATCAGCAACAAGTTAAGAAATTTTCATCACTTAAAGCTATCTTGCACCTAACATCAGCATGAAAATCACGTATTGAGCAAATCACTCAAGCCGTTTCAAAAAGGCGAGAATTGAGGGGCAATGAAATAAGGTCAATTGGTTGAACGGTTAAGAAACCATGCACAATCTCAAAAGGACTTTTATCCGTAGAGCGATTCACTGAATTATTACAAGCAAACTCCACAGAAGGCAATAATAAGTCCCAATTACCCAACTTATCACCATCTAAACAATAAAACAAATTGCCTAAACTGGGATTGACGACCTCTGTTTACCCAACATTTTGGGGGTAACATGTAGAGGAGAATTTTAGAGTGTTACCAAAAAGCTTCCAAAGTGTTTTCCAAAAGTAACTGACAAATTTAACATCTCAATGAGACACAATAGAAGTAGGTAAGCGTTGCACTCGAACCACTTCCCTAAAAAATAGCTTAGCCACATGCGATGTATCAGTCGACTTACTACAAGATATAAAATAATCCATTTTCGAAAACCTACCACGATAACTATAATCGAGTCATGACCCCGAGTCATCCTAGGTAGACCAAGGAAAAAGTCCATACTTAGGTCCCTCCATAACATGTGAGGAATGGGTAAAGGTATATACATGCCCATGTTGTTCTTCCTAGCCTTAGCTAGTTGGAACGTTTGAAGTAGGCCAATAAAACTTGTCCTCCACTAAAGCAATAGTTTTGTTGCGACCAAAGTGTCCGGCGAGCCCCCTAGTGTGTAATTCCCAAAATAAAAAGTCACGAAGAGAAGTACAGGGAATGCATAAGCTAGCGCCTCGAAATAGGTAACCATCTCGAAAGAAATAATCAAGATGGTAAAGTCATGATCCCTCTAAGATTTCACTAAACATGATACTAAAGTTAGGGCAAGTTGAGTACTCGTCTTTTAATCTTTCAAACTAGACAACATGTGTATTCATAGATTGTAAAAACGTACAAATCTTGGGATTGAAGATACCTAAGTGCTTGATGTCAGAACAAAAAATAAACTCTTAGAGTAACAGATAGTATCGCCAGTTGCAAAAAGTGTATAACATAAAACTCTTTATCATGCGTAGAATATTTTTATTTAGCTTCATTGAGTTTTTCGTTGAAGTATGCTACTGGATGACCCTCCTGACTCAACACACACCCCAATCCCAATGACAGATGCATCACAAACAACTTCAAAGAGCCTAGAAAAGTCAGGGTGTCTTAAGATAGGTGCCTCGATCATCTTGTCTTTAATGACAAGGAAAGCTCGAGATTCCGCCTTAGTCCATTTGAACTCTCCCTTCTTCATGCAATCAGTTATCAGGGCTATAATGGTAATAAACCCTTCAATAAAGGGCTTATCGAATGTGGCTAACCCATGAAAATTACGAACATCCAAAATGGTTTTAGGTTCTTGCCACTCTCTAATGACTTAGACCTTTTCGGGGTTAACAACAGTGCCTAGAGCAAACACTATAAATCCTAAGAAATGCACTTGCGGTTGCATAAAAGAGAATTTAATGAGATTGGCATATAGTTTGGCAGTCCTAAGAGTCTCAAGAACCAATTGAATATGGCTTATATGCTCAGCCTGAAAGATGTTTTAAATGAGGATATCATCAAAGTAAACCGCAAAAAAAAATTCCAATGAAAGGTAAAATCTCATTCATGACCCGTACTAAGGTACTTGGTGCATTAGAAAGTTCGAAGGGCATAACTAACCATTCATACAAGCTGTCTTGGGTCTTAAAGGCAATCTTCCACTTATCCCGGTCAGATCCTAATTTGATGCTAACCCACTATGCAAGTCAGTCTAGGTATACCATTTGGACCCTACTATCTGGTCTAGTGAGTCATCAAGTCTAAGAATAGGAAATCTATATTAATTGTGATCCAATTAATAGCTCAACTATTTACCCACATTCTCCAAGTGTCATCCTTCTTAGGAGTCAACAAAGTGGGAACTGCACAAGGACTAAGGCTAGGTCGAATTCAACCTTTTCTAAAGAGTTCATCCACCTGCCTATTGATTTTTTTCCATTCTTTTGGATTCAACCTATAATGTGGGAGAAAGGCAATCGGGATCCTAGTACTAAATCTATGGTATGTTCAATGTCCCTCATAGGTGGTAATTCATTAGGGAGTTCTCCAAGTGTTGCGTCGCCAAACTCCTTTAACAATTTTGTGAGCTCTTCAGGGAGATCGACATTTTTCTTAGTGGGAAATCGAATTTCTCCTTTTCCAACTAAAGCCAAAAGGACACCCAAGCCCTTATTTTCCTACTCAACCCTCTAGCAAGATAAGATATAAAGCGCTTTCTTATAGGTGGTTTGAGAAGACAACTAATTTTAATTTTGACCTTCTTTGAATTGGGTTTGGCGGGTTTGAAAATGATGTTTTTGCCAGAGTGTTGAATGAGATAAGTATCGTCCCTACCAAAGTTCTTCATGTTCGCATCATAGAGCCATGGACGGCCTAAGAATACATGAACTATATCCATGGGTAAAACATCACATAAGATATGTGTGGAATAGTCACACATCTTGATTGGACCTACACAAGTCTCAAAAACTGGTAATGAGGTTTTATCTACCCAGGCAACTCTATAGGGGTGAGGATGAGGGTCAGTTTTCAATTTTAGCCTAGTAACGGCGGACTTGGATACCACATTCATCGAACTTCCTCCATCGATAACCAACTTACGAACTTTATCTCCAAGCTTGACATAAGTTTGAAAAATACTAATACATTTCCAAGCGTCAGAATCTACAGGTATGGTAATGATGCATCTCATAACGTTAAGATAAGCATTTCTAGACTCGTCCCCAAGTTCTTCTCCCTCTTCTGAGGGTTTTAATGGTTCCACTATTTGGTTAGCTTCTTCCTCATCTAGTGGTTCTCCTTCGTCAACACCTATGGCCAAGGTTCCAGGTCGACAGCGCAAAGCAAAGTTACCTACACCATGACAATTGTGACACTCAATAGACGAGAGATCCATGACCTTACATGCACTAGGTTTCTAGTAGACACTTTGGCTAGGATTAAAGCTTATCCTAAAGGTTCTTGGTGAGCCGCGACTTGCATTGTAAATACCCTTGGGTGCTAAAGAGATAAGTTGAGATTAATTGCCTCCCCGTAACTTTTCAAATAGTATACATCAAGGCTGATACAATCCTCCTATTTGAGAAATTAGTCTCTCATGATCGGGCAACCTAGAGTTCCTTCCTATTTCTAGAACTTTGTGGTATGCAGTATGCCTCTTTTAAAGACTCTTGCGAATAGAGAGAGACTTCCCTCTGAATATCGAGCCTTAATCCATTAATAAATTTGGTCGTTCAGACCCACAATGCCTCATCAATCACATCTCAATATCAATTCCTCAAACCGAGCTATATAATCAGGTACGCTAGAGGACAATTGTTTAAGGTTAAGCTATTGTTCATTAATTGTTGCATATAGCATGTCGAAAGGTACTTTTCTTTCAATCGACATTTCCTATCTTCCCAACAGGTAATAGGTAGCTCTCTTATTTTCTCCGCGCTTCTTTGAAACCCTTGCCAATACCTCTGGATAAACCCAATAAGTTTCATCTTGGCAAATCTAATCCTATGGTTGTCTGACATCTCACACCACTCACAATAATTGTAGGAAAGTTGTAGGGTTTAGAGTGTCATCATAACAAGAACCATTAACTTTTACCTTTCTAGTAATATCTTCATAGTCATAGCAAATTTGATGGGGTTTATTCTGGGTTCTCACATGTCTAGTATAGGCATGCGTCTCTTCCTTAAGTGGGTATACCCCATCTAAAAATTCAAACATGTCATCAAATGAAGATTTAGGGGATATGTCGTGACGATTCTCTAGGGGAATTCTCCTATCAAAGTCCCTGGGCCTACCCTCCGTTTCATTTGTTCCGAGCTCGAGGTGAATGTGGGAGGGTGCCAAGGTTGGTAACGAACTCAAATGTGGAACTCTAGGAGCAATGGGTAATGAGTTGTGAAATTGTGGATGTACATTGTGATGAGAAAAACTAGACTCTACTCTATTTTCTCCTACATATTGTTTTTCTATATGCCTAACCCTATGGTTCAGGTGCTACTCAACTAGTTGTGTGACTTGTTGGGTGATTAAACTATCTAAATCAATGTGGATCTCCTTATGAAATTCAATTTCTCTTATGGAAGTTGGTATACAAATCATCTCGATTTTGGTTCACTTCCTCTCACAGGTGGTCAACAGAATTTCGAAGGTGGTCTATTGAATTTTGAAGGTTAGCTACAACCTCTTGCATGATTTGTACTTCATGTTGAATGGAGTTTTGGGATTTTTCTAGATCGTGAATAGTCATAGGGTGGATTGTAAAGGAATGTTGATGTTAAACCCAAAATGTTCTTAAAAGTACTACTACTGTGTGATCACGAAGGGAAAATGATGCAATAAGAGTAGCTAATGACTATGAAATGCAACGGAAAGACTAAATTAACGGCATATATGCAATAAGAGTAGCTAATGACTATGAAATGCAACATAAAACCGTGGACCTGAAGGGTTTGGCGGAGTTGACAGCTTGCGCTTTAGATCTAGGATTTCTGTATCCCCAAGATAAACTTGAAGCTCTGAATACCAATTGATGACGGAAAAATTAATTATAAAATAAAGATTTTCTAAAGAATTCAATAGTTAATAATCAATAATCCATTTCTCTTCCAATACAATAAAGCCTCATTATATAGCCTTAATCTAAAAATAGAAATAATAAACATAACGTCTACTTAACAGCTACAATTCTAAAAATGGAAATAATAAACATAGCGTCTACTTAACGGCTACAATTCTAAAATGAAAATAATAAATAATACTGACTCTTTTTTTCCGCCGTACATAAGTTCGAAGAGGTGGTTTTATTTGATCCCTATCAACGTGTGAGCTGATTTGGTTGAAACACATGCTAGAAGAACTTAGATTCGACAATTCTCCTCCCATGCGTCTAGTGTGTGATAATCAAGCATCAGTACATATAGCCTCAAACCCAGTTTTTCATGAGCGAATGAAAGACAATGAGGTTGATTGATTGCCACTTCATTCGAGATAAACTACTACAAAAGTTGATCCACACTCGACATGTTAACTCTCTTGACCAGTTAGCTGATTTATTCACTAAGTTGCTTGAGGTTTCTAGAATAAAATAATTTTTAATAAGTTGGGAGCATCCGATTTATATGTCCTAACTCGAGGACGAGTGTTAAATTGTACTATAGGTCTTTATTTTGTATTAGAGTTTAGGACTTCCATGTACAAACCATATTTTATTATAAATAAATAGAGAGTGAAGTTGGCTACTAGGGTTAAGCCATCTCATTTTCTTTTGTCGTTCTCTGAACTTCAAGAGTGATCATCACCTTAATTTTTAATTTGTTTCATTGTAAACCATGATCTTATAAGCAGATGTTAAGTAGTCATCATGTCCTCACAGTTGGTTAAGTTGATCAGACTTTGGTCATCCATGCGCAATGCACATGACTATTTTCAAATGACAATTTTGTAAATCATTACAAATACATAACAAGAATTTTAATAAAAATAATGCGCAGTAAAATTATAAACCATGAACTTATAAGTGGATGGTAGGGTTGGTTAAGTTGGACGATCTGGTCATGCATGTGCAATGCAAATGAATAATTTCAAATGACAATTATGTAAATCATTGAAAATTACAGAACAAAAAATTCAACATAAGTATTGCACTATTAAATTTAAGAATCAAAAAACAATTTAAGAAAAATAAAGAAAGAATTATCAGTAGTCAAGGAAAGAAGAACAGAGAAAAAGAAAAAGGAGGAGAGGTTCATCAAACAGAGAACCCCCACGGCCCCACCCCAACTGATTCTTCCTCCTACCCTGTCCCTACAAATATCCTTCCCCTCATTTTGTCACCCATCCCCCCCGCCCCAATACCCCATACACTCCGATAAATAAATAAATATGTAGACACTAGAAAGTACACACATACTTTGCACACAAATCATTAAACTGAATAAGTTTATCGCTGATGTTTATTGAAATACAAATAAATAACTACATTTGTATTATCATTTGTATTAGTTTTTCATTTACAGTAAAAAATGGCAATTTATCTTGTAACGCAACTTTTCAATGCGACAAACCACACTAGTATTTAAAGGTATTGAACATAACGATCCGCATGCTTTTTCCAGCAATTATATCTACCAATAGATATCTTTTTAATGGAAAAAAATTACTTGTATTATTCTAAGTTTCTAACGTGTAATTTTGCAATGTTGGGCAATAAAATTTTTGAAGAGTTAGTTAGGGATAAATGACAATGTAGATAATTAAAATGAACGATATTTTCCGTTAAGATCTAGAACATTTTTTACATTGATGGTCAGGAATAGACTTGAAAATCAAAGAGTTTTCTATAATCTTATTGAGGGTTATAATACCTTTATATAGTTATTTTTAGATATTATCATAAAAAAAATAATGAAGAAAAACTGTATGAACAAACTTATAATTAAATCATATAACAATATCACAGCCAACTCGGTGCAGGTCACGTGACCTATAGCTCGGCCTTCACTTTTTGTGGCTTCCTCTACCCCCGACTGAGTGAGGGCTACGGGGACTGGAAGAAGAGTTGCCGGGGGGCTGATTATTCATGTGAAACAAATTTCACTGAAGATTTCATTTCTTTATTACCTTCATTTGGAAAAAGGAGTAATCCAATGTTCGACTTTCTAGAGCATTTAGCAGTGGTTGCTGCTGTGTCCTTACATGAATTGAGTACTTAATGGAGAGCGTGGACCACATACCTCATTACCATGCAAATTAACAAGTGTCTTCAACTCAGCCCTTCGAAAAAGAGCTACATGTCCATGGCCCAACAAAAAATCAAGTAGCTGAAAATAAAAAATAAAATTATGGATAGTCAAAAACCACCCTAATTTGCTTGTAAGATGATCGTCATGACTCATAAGTAACGTAGAAAAACAAATAAGTATCACCTTGCTTATTGGATATGCAACAGGAAAGCAGATCCAAACAAGAACGCGAACCACAGGGGCCACAGTTGCACCAATAGCCAATCCATATCTAGTACAAACAGATTGTGGTATGATCTGTTCATGCAAATTCATTACAATAAGTGCAAGTGAACTTACTACATTAAGCATAATAGTCTTTAAGAATATTGATACCAAGTTCCAAATGCATATACTAAGTACAGCATTCTTTCCTTTTTCAGGGTCAGAACAGGATCACAGATAAATCCCCATCATTATTGAACGTGCATGAATGTGACTTTGAATCAAAGAGCAGCCTAGAATGAGCCAAGTCACACCGGCACATTTCAACTTGTTTTTGGCTTTTCGTCCATCCTAAATTTTAGGGAACTCTTTTAATGTATTAAAACATAATATACAACCTCACCTCGCCAAACAGAAGTATCAATGTCACCGATATCAGGATAGCACCCCAGGCTGAGATCAGACCGTCTAAAAATATGGGTAGTGTCTGCAAGGGGAAAAAATCTAAAAAATAATGTAACTTCGAATAAAATATAGGAAATAGCTCATCTGATACAACAATAATAGTATACCTCCATCGCAGCAGCATTACAAATAAGCAGTGTGCAAAGCAATAAATGCTGATTTTGGACAACGGGCAGGATCTTTGCTGTTGTAAACATGCACAGAAAGCAAATATAAGTAATCTCCAGCCACACTAAGGGAATCAGATATAGCAATATGAATATATGATAGTCATCCATTCAGCTTGAATGGTATTCAGTGTCAACCAAAATAATTTCTATTATCCCCCATTATTGATCATGGATTTCACAATTGAACATGAGAGAAAAGGCTGCTTGATTTTCTCGAAATCAGGGAAAAACAAAATATTTGGAGCTATAATAAACATTAAAAATGCAAGTAAGCACTCCCCAAACGGTTTCCAAAGTGTGCAGCTCAAAAGATATCAATTCCGAGGATCATTGACATTTGTAGATATAAACATCTACACACGGTGGTTCAAGGCCTAAAGCTTTTGCTGGAGTAAGTTGCAGTTTTGTACATAATTGTGTAGCCCAAATTTTTTTGTTTTGGGGCCTTGCAACTGGTGTAACCGATTCATTGTAAAAATCAAGATATTTTTCAATTCTGTTTTCCTAGATACTATCTTAAGAGAATTGTATTTAATTCCTTTTTATTCCAAAGAAATTAAACAAAATTTCAAGAGAGTTATATTGGTTCAACTCTATCTAGAATCGATTTGAGATGAATCGGTGAACAAAAGACACACCAGCATATTTACGATCCTTTGGAGTTCCAGACTTCTGAAGAACTTCAAGATCAACGAGACTAAGGGACATGAGCCCCAGAGTAAGTCCAGACATCAGACCGGCAAACAGAACGAGGAAGACAATTATCACTATGTGAATGAAGAACTCCGTCTGGCAACAACTATATTCCACCGCCATCCACTTCCGTACCGTCTTTTCCTTCACCGCCTTTATAGACAAAACTCTCCAAGCGTTAGAGAAACGACAACCAGAACTCAAAAGGCTCCATCTCCAGACATTCGATCAAAACCCCTCCTCTTCAAAAACAAATTCTGAAGGAATGTAGAGTGGAGCAGCTCACGGATGTAATCGATTTTTACGTCGGGATATAATAGCGTCGGATAATTGATCTAAACAGATATATTCGGAGAGACGACGGGATATACGTAGCGAGCGGCACGGGAATGAGGATATAGAGAGAAATAAGCTCGTGTGGACGGAGGTCTATGGCTTGGAGTTTCGTCGGCGGCGCAAGAGACGAACGTTTTATTCACCGGCAACAGTTAGCCGTGGAAGCTTAATTTTGTCCCCTTGCGTATCAATGATGGCTGAGCTGTTTTGATTTATGCGGTGTGGTCGGTCACCTTAAATTTGTGGAGGAGAAGAGTTTTCCCTACAGTTACCATGTATGCAATTATTAAAGTATAAAGTTCATTGTTTTAGTCTTACTTCCAGCATTTTCTTTGCCGACTTAATTTTTTTACAATCAATTCTGTAACCGTTTGAATTAGTGTTAACTTTCACACGAAAAATTACTTCGCTCCAAATTTTGACTGAAACATTATACTGTACTCTCATATATTTTAATAAAGTAACACTTTACTCTATATATTATAAAACCTCAAATTAAATATTCGTGTATTATTTTCGATTTTTTTTCCTTTTCATTTTTGGATTTTGTCTGTTTTTCTTCTCATTATATTTTTATGTATTTTTTTCATAAAATTCTAAAATGACATAACTTTATGGGCTAAAATTTGGAACTAATAACAAAAAAAAAAAATTGTTTTCTTTCACATTTTTTTTCATCTCTTTTTTTCCATATTGTTTTGTTTATTTTCTCTCTATTTTATCTCTTTCATCTATTTTGACTATTTTTTTCGCCAGTTTTTTTCCATTTCATTTATTTTTCACTATTTTCAAAATAAAATCAAAAAATCTAGATTTTGCCTATTTAAAATTTTAATTAGTCTCCAAATAGAATTTAAGGCATTTCTTGATATTTTGATAAAATAATTAATTTAAATGTTTTATGGGACTAATAATTTTATTGAGTATTGCTTACAGAACTTAGTTCCAGTATTTAATGAGAAATTATATTTGAAGATCAAGTTGGTTGCAATGGAAGTTGTTGAAAATTTTTCTAGAAATAATTATTTTTGTATTCATCTGTAAAAACAGTTCAACTTATTTTTAAACTCTTACGGCTCGTTTGGTTGGATGGAATAGAATCAAGATAAAATGTAATGATAGAATGAATAGAATGGATTTCTCAATGAAATCACCATTCTATTCTCTTGTCTGATTGTTATTGTATGAAATAATGAAATTGAATAATAATCTTTTAAATATCAATTTTGAGGTCAAATTCATTCACAAATATAGGTAATAATGTTTTATTTTAAAACAAATTACTACAAAATATGATTAATGTCCCAAGTGGAAAATGTTCAAAATCTACCAACAACTAAAATCGTTTTATTTTTAAATTTTTATTTTCATTTTAGGAGCATAAATAGATTTTTTTCTCAAATGTTTATTTTGTTTAGGAAAAAACATATTTTTTGTTCCCAGATTTCCACTTCCATTTCCTATATAATTTGTTTTTATTTCTCAAATTTCTATTTTTGATTAAGAAAAACAATTAGATTTTTTGTTCTCAGTTTTTTGCTTCTATTTCGAAAACAATAACATATTTTTTGTTCTCAAATTATGTTTCTATTTGGGGAACATGAACTGATTTTTTGTTTTAAAATTTTTATTTTTGTTTAAAATATAAGTTTGTCAACAAGAAAATATGTTTTTGTGTAAGAAACATAAACAGAAATCTAGAAACAAAAAATATGTTTCTATTAAAAAAAAAATGCTAACAAAAAAAAAAAAAAAAAATCTATTAGGTTGTGTTTGGGTAAAGTAATTGGGCGAGAGATTTCATTTGGAGGAAGGATTTCAAAAATCTATTTTTAACAAATCCTTTGTTTGGATAATTATGGAAAGGAATTTGACAATTTTTTTTGTCTTAAAAAAGGTGGAAAGAGGAATTTGGAAATAACTTTGGTAGGGGTGTTATTTACCAAATCCTCTTAAGAGGGAATTTCACAAATCACTTCTCTCGCAACCAAGCCCTTCTCTCCTGATAATTTCTTTGTTGTCGCTGTTTTTCCTTCTCCCGCTGACCGCCGCCGACGAGAGCTCTTCATTCGCCAACGAGAGCCGCTGACGTCTTCATTTGTCGTCCATCATCCATCATTGTCGACCATCATCCATCGTCGTCTTCGTTCGTCGTCCATCGTCGTCGTCTAACAGTTCGAATTTGGTCTTCTTTCAATTTCGAATTTGGGGATTTTGATTTCGCCATTGACGTTCTTCGTCGTCATTTGGTCGCCTTTTAATTTCAAATTTGGGGTCTTCGATTTTGCAATGGAGTTTCTCCTTCGCCGACGACTGTCGATGCCTCCTTCACGACGACAGTCGATGTTCAAGCTATCTTTTTTTTTTTTTTTTTTTTAATATATATGTTCCCAGAAAGTGGGATCAGAAACAGAACAAAAAAAAAAATTTGTTCTAATAAATTTGTTGTTGAAATTTGTTTTAATTTCAATAAAATTGTTCTAATAATTTTGTTTTTTTGTTAAATTAAGCTTGTGTTTTAGTTCCAATAAAATTGTTCTAATAATTCTTTTTTTTTTTTAAATTAAGTTTGCGTTTTAGTTCCAATAAAATTATTTTAATAATTCTATTTTGTTCCGATAAATTTATTGTTGAAATTTGATATTAGAAGAATACTGTTTATAAATACTTTACCTATCCAAACAAGGAAATTGTAAATTACATGTTCAAATACTTCAGCTCAAACAATTATCCAAATAAGGGATTTGTAAAATGAAAAGATTTCAAAATCCAGAATTTTGAAATCCCTTCATTTGACAAATCTCTTGGATTTGTCAAATCCCTTACCCAAATGCAACCTTAATTCTATTCCTGAAACAAAAACAAAATAAGAAAAAAAAAATTCTTTTTCAAAATAAAAATATAAAATTGAGAACAAAACATTTTGTTTCAATCATTTAATGAATAATATTTTTTATTCAAATTAATATAGAACTAAATTGATAATTTATTAGAAATATCGAAGTTATTTTCAAAATGAGAATTATAAGGCAAAATGAGATAAGGTATTTTATGTGTAATTTGAGAAAAAAAAATTATGATGAATTGTGGAATTTGATTTCGTCTCATAAAGTATGGACCAATTCCATATTTTTTCATTCCAATGGAATCAATTTTTTTATTCCATTGGACAACCAAACAAAACAATCGAAATCGAGAGTGGAACTGCAATTTCATTCTACCTTCATTCTATAAATAGATTTTTTTTTCTCAAATGTTTAGTTTTATTTAGGAAAAAAATATATTTCTTGTTCTCAAATTTCCACTTTCATTTCCTATATAATTTTTCTTTTTTGTTTCTCAAATTTCTATTTCTAATTCAGAAAAATAATTAGATTTTTTGTTCTCAGTTTTTTGTTTCTATTTCGAGAACGATAACATATTTTTTATTCTCAAATTTAAGTTTCTATTTGAGGAACATGAACTGATTTTTTTGTTTTTATATTTTTATTTTTGTTTAAAATATAAGTTTGTGAATAAGAAAATATATTTTTGTGTAAAAAACATAAACAGAAATCTGGAAACAAAAAACATGTTTCTATTAAAAAAAATCGATAACAAAAAAAAATATTAATTCTATTCCCAAAACAAATATATATATATATATATATATATATATATATATATATATTCAAAATAAAAATATAAAATTGAGAACAAAACATTTTGTCTCAATCATTTAATGAATAATATTTTTTATTCAAATTAATATAAAACTAAATTGATAATTTATTAGAAATATCGAAATTATTTTCAAAATGAAAATTATAGACCAAAATGAGGTGATGTATTTTAGGTGTAATTCGAAAAAAAAAAAAAAAACTATCATAAACTATGGAGTCTAATTATGTCCCATAAAATATGGACTAATTCCATTTATTTTCATTTCAATGGAATCAAATTTTTTATTCCATTGGACAACCAAACAAAATAATTGAAATCGAGAGTGGAACTGCGATTCCATTCTACCTTCATTCTGTAATATCCCAAAAATTTATATTTCGAAAATATTACTTTATAAAAATTTAATATTTTTGGGTTATTTTGTATATTATAATTTATAATAAATATTTGATATTTTGGGAGAGATACATATAATTATTGAGTTTAACATGAATTACTTTATAATTATGGGGTGTTAAATATAATTTTTAAAATTCTTAATACTTAAGCTACTGATTTATGATCATGAATTAAAGGAAAAAAAAGTTTGAAATGGGTTATCAAAACACATATATCATATGTGCATGTGTGCCACGTGTATAAATATTATTATTATTATTATTAATAATAATAATAACAATAATAATAACACATATATTAAGTTCTCAGTTATGGATTGGGATTATTTGCCTTTGTCATGTATATTCACATACACACATATCTATTATATAAAACAGGACGGATTTTTGGCTGATTAAGACAAGCTTATGATTAGGACAAAAAAATATAATTAGGACAAACAAAATTGTTGACTAAGATAAACAAATTTATTAAGTAGGACATTTTGCAGTCTTAAGTTAAGGAATATATAAAGAAATTAAATTTGTCTAAAAGGAAATAAAGTTATATTATATTATTTTTTACTTATAAAAAATATATATAATGATAAAAATATACATAATTTCTTAATTACTTAATCTCCTCTCTCTATCTCTTAATTCTCTCTCTCATGACCTTAAATAGAGACACCAAAATTAATTAAAAAAATTAGTCATTTTTTAATTTATTATATTATAGTATATTATATAAAACATGACGGTTTTTACTGACTAGGATAAACTTATGATTTGGACAAATAAAATATGACGGTTTTTATTGAGTATGACATTTTGCGGTCTTAAGTTAAAGAATATAAAAGAAAATTAAATTTGTCTAAAAGGAAATAAAATTATATTAATATTATTTTTGGCTTATAAAAATATATATAATGATAAAAAGATATATAATTTCTTAATTACTTAATTTTCTCTCTCTATCTCTTAATTCTCTCTCTCATGACCTTAAATAGAGACACCAAAATTAATTAAAAAATTTAGTCATTTTTTAATTTATTATATTATAGTATCTATTATATAAAACATAACTGTTTTTGTTGATTAGAACAAACAAAAATATGATTAGGACAAATAAATGCTGACTGGACATTTTGGCCACATTAGTTAAGGACCATGAAAGAAATTGAATTTGCCAAAATAGAAATAATAGTATATCATTATATATAAAATGATTTATAAGGATATGCATATTAATTAGTTATATATTTTAGGAAATTAAATTAATATAATATTGATTACTTATATATTTTAGTTAAGAATTTGGTGGTATTGGTATTTCTAATATAAATTAGATAATTTAAAGGAAATTGAGTTTTTCAAAATGGAAATAAGGTTATATATATTAATTAGTTATATATGATATAATAGGAAATGATATTATAATTCGGTCAATTTTACAATTGTCTTTAATCTTTTTTTTTAATCAAATTAATTAAACACTAATTCACTCTCTCACTCTCACAATTTATTAACCTTTTTTTTTTTCACCAATTATTTCATCTATTTCTGTCAATTGCTACTCACACTTTTCCCTACAAAGCTAGCTCTCACTTTCTCTCTGTCTCTCCTCTGCTGCTCCTTTTCTGACCATCGTTGCTACCATTACCGGCCACAACCGTTTCTCTGTCGGGTGCGGCTTTGGCTTGGCAGGTTAGCTCTGTGGGTGTTTGGGGTCTAATTTATTGGTTTTCTTTGTTGTTTTCTAATGTTATCAGTAAGTTGAGTTTGTCGTTAGCTCCTGTTGTTATTGCTGTTTTATATGGTGAGGAGATCAATGGGGTCAAGGTATTGGCCATATTAATGGCAATTTGGGGATTCGTCTCTTATTTGTACCAGAATTATCTTGATGATCATGGAGATGATCATAAGGTTACAAAAATTGATTTGGGTGCATGACGAATTGAATCACCTACCCAAATTAACTGTATGTTTTATTTGTATGGTAAGGATTTTAACTTAAAGTTAATTTGAAAATTATTAAAGTTACAATTTTAATTGTATAAAATTAGTTTAGATTGTGCAGGTGAAACTGAAGAAGTAGCTGTATAGAATTATTGGTTTTATCTTGAATAAAAAGTATTCAGTTATATCTCATTGTTGTGATAATTAACAATATTTAGTTGTTGAAGTTTTATATTTTCTTCTTTTTTTTAGTCTTCTAATTTTATTTTAGTTGTGATGACTTATATTATGTTTTTTTTTTTTTTTTTTGTTATTTCCGGTGTGATTTGTTTGGCACACTTTTTTTAGTCTTCTACTTTTAGGTGTAAAGACTTTGATTTGATTTTGTTTGAGTTTCTTTATATTCATAAAGATGTTCTTGAGTAATTGGGCTATTTGTGCCCAAATGTAATTAAGAGTTTTTTTTTTTTTTGTTACTAATTTATGAATTGAGTTTATTTGTCATGTTATTTTTTAATTATTGATGAGATTATATAGATTTAATATTTATTTTTAATTTGGTTTGATTTTTAGTTTGACTGTGTGATATGATTATACATAAAAAAATCAATTTTATTTTACATCAATATAATTATATTTAGGGACGCTTACCACCAATTTCCGAATTGATGTGGAAACTACCAAATAAACGCAATTGATTTTTTATTTTTTGCACCGATTACTCCTACTGACATTTCGTGGACTAATTTGCTGCTATTAATGAATTGTTATATTCTATAAATGTTGTAATCCCTAAAAGTTTTGAAAGTTAAGTGATATGTGCATTGTGAGCAATAAGTACATGTCAACCATTTTTATTTTAGGATATGAAATGGTGATTATTATCTATTTAACCCATATTTTCTATTTTATGATTCTTTTTTTGGATTACTTGCTATATATTTAATTAGTTTTTTGTTTTATATTCTTTTGTTTTCCGATTGTTCATTTTTTATATACCCAATAAATTTTTATATTTTTTATTTTTACAGGTTTAAATCAAAGAAGTTAAGGTAAACTTTTGTTGGTGAAAACTAAAGTGGGATCATAGAGAAAGTAATGCAAGTTTCTTTCCCATTTTAAATTACAAAGTTTTTTTTCTATTTTTATTTTTATTTTTTTAATTTTAATCATTTCCCATGAAACTATGTTTTGATTTTTGACTTGTTAATGTTAGGAGGTTCCATCTTAAAACCATATGGTGCCAAGAGGAGTAACTCTTTTCTCATATATAGCACTTTGGGAAGTCTCATTTATCCAATGTGGGATTCTAACACCTACCCTCACGTGCAACCCCGCTTGCACGTGAAGCAATGCAATCGGAGGATTCTAACACCTACCACGTACAACCCCGCCTTGCACGTGATGCAAACAATCGGGGACAAACAAACGAGACTTTCCAAACTTGGCTCTGATACCATGTTAGGAGGCTCCATCTTAAAACCATATGGTGCCAAGAGGAGTAACTCCTTTCTCATATATAGCACTTTAGGAAGTTTCATTTGTCCGATGTGGGATTCTAACAATTAATTATTTAGTTGTGTAAGCGAAACGTAGTATTGAAGTACTGAGATTTGAATAAGTGGTAAGTATTTTTCACTTTGATTTGTTTTGGTTGAACTTATGCATCATTATGGTATTATTTGATAGCTGAACATGTAAGTTATTGGATATTAATTATGTTGTATTTGTAATGTTTGTTATTAGTCGATGATGGTATCTAAATATTAATTTTTGTTGATATTTTAATAAAACAGGTGTAAAATGTTGTACAAATAGAAAATTTATGGCAATATTTTTTTTAAGTTCAATATTTTTTACTCCCGTGCCTTCAAGGCACGGGTTATACGCTAGTATATCTATATAATAAATCAACTCATTTATAAAGAGAGTCATCGGATCAACAGACAAACATCTAGATATTGATAGCTGTCGGATCATTTTTAACTTTATATAGAAGATGCAAATTAGAGTTAGAGTTGCCTAATCACTCTACTGCCTACGCTTAACTGGCCTCATTTTTATCAGGCCAAAGCCGCTTCTTTTCCTTATCTCCTCCGCCACTCCCAATCGCCACCTCCAGTCCACCACTTCGCGAAACAATCGCAGACGCCATTGCCATTGTCATGCTATCGCCAATGTCGTCACATCACCATCTCCATCATCGCAGTGGCCATCTTTGCAACTCTACGTTTGCTCAATCCGAATATCGACTAATGACCCGTATTCTTTAATCTCAGTTTCTCTCTATTTCGCCATCACAAATCGTCCGCCCACCCAACGCGAATCATTCGTTGTCTCCCATTAGCCTCGATCTCGCCTTCTTCTGTTCCTTCCATCGCCATCAGGTTTGTCTCTCTCTCTTCGCCTCCCGTCGTCTCCCTGGAAAACTTCAAAATTCGAACCCTATTGTCCTTGAATTTGATTTCTGTTTCTAATTAGGGAAACATTGATTCTTAATCAATTTATGATTCCTTTGTGCAAAACGTCTTTCTTAACATTTGTGGACTCAACCGTTTATTGATCAAAACTATGATGTAAACAAAGTGTCCGATAAAATGCCAGTTGGAGATGTAGTTCTTCTTATTCTTTAAGCAATTCTTGAAATAGCAAATCTTGAAGAAATTTTGGGAAGCAATTCTTTTGATCTCCAACTACCAAAAGTGCGTAAGGCTTTAGAAATAGCCAAGATGATTAGTCATTCATTTAACCTCATTTATATAGATTTGCCCATTTATTTATATCTCCATACTAGATCAGAAGATGTCTTCAAATCTTGTTGTGCACTTCACATTCAATAATAGGGAGATTCACATCGAAGATGATCGTGAAAATCTGGTTAGTTTTTAGCTTTGTGGCATTTTGGCAAGCTTCCAATTTTAACAGTTAAGGTTTTGGATCAATAAGGTTTTGTTTGTTTACCTTTTTTGTTTCCAAATTTCTATTTCTATTCCTTGAAAACTTGATAATTGACTTAAAACATATAAGAACAATAATGTTTTGTTCCTATGAATTTGTTCTGAAACAATGGGAATAAAAACAATAGTAACTAATGTTCTGTTAATATCAAATAGCAATCATGGAGCTGGAGCGTGTGACTGAGTTTTCACACACACACATGGATGGGTGGCCAAGGATAAGGCAGTGTTTAGGCTGGGACGTTCCAATTGAGGCCCTTAAGGTAATAGATCTAAATGTTGGTATCTGATTTATTCAATTATTCTTTTGTTTCTGTCAATTGGGAATTTGTTGATTCTAGATCCGTGTTAGGTCAGGCATGTATATTTCTAATAATTCATATTGTTCCTATCACAGTTTGATTTCATATTGCAAATTTGTATATTGCGAACTTGGGATGTGATTTGTCATTTCCTTCAATCACGGGTTACCTAAACCCCCATAAACAGTGGGATGTGATTCGCTATTTCATATTGGAAATTTGGGGTCTGATTCTCTATTACCTTCAGGCACAGATTAATCCTAAACCCCCATAAACAGCGGGATGGTATTTACTATTTCATATTGCAAATTTGGGGTTTGATTTCATATTGATTGCTCCATCTTCTAACTGATTTCAGACTGTTTGCATTTTGATTTCATATTGATTCTTTTAACTGATTGCTCCCTAATCAGATCATCGAGTTTAGATTGCTACTAACTATATACCTATTTTAGGCCGTAAAATACCTGAAATAATGGTAGTATTATCAACTGTTATTTTATTTTATTTGTTATTTAGCAATTGTGTCTATAATATGACGAATTAATTAAGTTGGGTTTTCTATTGCCAATTGATAATATAGTAATACTTATTTTTGTTCTGATTTATTATGTGTTTTGAGCAACACATATTTGATGAAATACCTGACCGATGAAACTATGTAATAAATCAGGACGGAGATAAAGAGGATCGTCGGATCAAAAGACAAACTCATCCATATTTCTGGACCGGAGGATGAGAATGAGGATTATTTTTTGGAGATTAGGGTTTCAACCGCACAAACTAATTCTCTATTCCTAGGGATTCAGTTTAGCTGCTTCCTCTCAGCCCAACATCCTCTCTCTCTGCAAATCAATCTCTTCTCTGCAAATAAGCCCCCTCTATCCCATGCCATTGCCGTCACAAAACCTTTATCACCGCGCCATCGTTGTCACAGGGCCATTGTCATCGTGCCATCTGATCTCACGACTCCCTCACTCCTAGGTAATCAAGTTGTGTCACTCTTTGCCCTCTCTCTCTCATCTCTCTTTGTACATTTGCGTCAACCATCCTTCTCTCTCTATCCATTTCATGGTTTTAATTTGCCAGATTTGGAAAAATCGAGGTCATATTCGGCTAGATCTGAGTTTGATTTGGTTTGCATTGGCCAAATTTGGCAAAATTGCTTCTAATTAGCATCTCCCTTTGTCAAATCTTACACCACCACCACGCGCCACTAAGAGGTTGGTCTGTTTTGGCCAGATCATTGGATAAAAGTTATGCAACTCTATTCTCCACTGTTTTTGAAAAATAGCAAACAGGTTTTCATTTGAAGTGTTGTATTTAAAAATCATTTTTAATATTTCAAAATAAGATATGAGATAACTCTAATACTAAAGTTTCATGTAATAGGTGATGGAGAAGAGTTATTTCTTTTCCAGACAGGTTAGAGTTGCAGAACTACTCCTTACTGTTTCCATTTTTTTTTTTAAAAAACATTTGGGGAGAGATTCTTGCATTCAAATATTGTTGCACTATAGTTTTAGTTGTAGATATTTTGGTTGTTGACTTCATTTAGGAGGTGATATTTTTCATATCATGTGGTTTTGGTGACTGAGATAATGTTGTGTAACAAGCTTTAGATACTTTTCCATCTATGCTTTAAACAAATGAACTAATTGCTTTGTTGAACTGCATGTTTTTTTTAAAAATCTTTTTGAAGTCAAATATGTTATAGGGTGCTTGAATGATTAGTATATTTGAATATTAGTTTTACTCGCCTTTACATGAGATTCATTGGGTAGAAATTTTACTCACCTTTTTCCCCTGTAAATATTGTCATGTTTTTAATATTTTAAATTTGAGCAGTTTTTTCTATTTGTTTTTCTATTTTGTTTTATGTAGGCTTTCTTGAGGAAAACTTACCATTAACCCTTACTCTTTTCTGTATATATTAGTTGGTAATGGCTTTTAAATGTTAATTATTATTATTTTTAAATAAAATTGGTGTAGAATGTTGTATATCAAGATGTAAAATGTTGGTTTTCGTTGTCAGTTATTATTGATGTTTAAATGAAATATGTGTGGAATGTTGTATGTATAGAGAAAATTATGTCAATATATTTTTTATTTGTTAATTAGCACCCGTGCCTTTAAGCACGGATTATACGCTATATATATATATATATATATATATATATATATATATATATTATAATAGTGGTTTGAACAAGAAAAAAGAAAAGATAAAAAAAAAAAAAGAAAAATAAAATCTTATACTGTGACGATTTTGGGTTCGAATTTCAGATAAAATTTCTAACTTTTTTAATATATGTATTTAATTTCTCTATTGTGAGATTTATGTTATTATTGTTGTTGAATTTTAACTGCTAATTTCCATGAAACAATTATGATTATGTGGAAATTACGTGGAAATCATGCTTGGGTGTTTATTTGGTATAATAATTAAATACATATATTAGAGAGGTTGAAATTCTACTGAACGTTGGCTCACAACCCCACAGTTTTGATTGCAGGGCCGGTGAGAACGAAATGATGACATGAATTATATTAGAAATTTTATTTGTAATAATTGTAGTTAATATTTACTTTTGTAAAAAATTGACTCGATAAATTGAATATAATTATCGTCATCGTAGTTGTAAAATTTCTCAGATTTATAATGAATGTTCGATTTTAGTTTTAATTCTCCGAGAAGAAAAACTGCATGGCGGCCTTGGGAAATCAGGGCGTGACAGAGTGGTATCGAAGGTGAATTAATAGTAATACTAATTTATTTATAAATAGTGAAATATTTTGGGTAAAATTTTCTATAGGAAAAATCAAGTGACGGTCCTGAGAAACCAGATCGTTACATATTCTATCTAACCAAACTCATCGTTAGGCATTTACGAAAGTGGAGGTTATATACAAAATGGATACTGCTGTAATCTTCGGACGCAAGACTAATGCGAGTGGTAAGGAAAAGCAAAGATAATCACAAGACTGAAAAGTACAAGATCATTCACATTTTCACCAAACAAGCATTGAAATGATAATCTTGAGAAAAATAATAGAGCTAAAAATATGTCTTAATAGGTAAGAATATGTCAAGTAACAAATTTGTCTTAATAGGTAAAAAAGTATGCTTAGTATGAAAACATAGTGAAAATAATAAATTAGAGCATAAACGACGATAAATGAGAAGCTTGCACTCTATGAGCACAAGCCTTACGCCCCATGAGGTAGTCCATAGAGATTTGAAGCGTCCAATGCCAATCTTGTTCTATGAGGTCCCATTTTCTCTCACTTGCGGAAGTTCTTTTGGAAAACAAAGTGTTACAAACCGAGCTTTTTTAGGCTGAAAAATGGATCATGCGACGCTAACTAAAAAATCGTCTCGTAGCAATCCTGGAGATCAGATGGTTTAGAACAGCGAAAACAGTTTTATTAGCAGTAAAGTTCACCACAGTAGTACATGTAAACAATGTAATGAGAATACGATTACAAAAACAATAATTGTATTAATACCAAATGCTACAAGTGTCCAAGATTTACAATGGCATGTACTCCCACATAATATTTTAAGTAAAACAAACACAAGTGACACGAATAGACATCATTATACTCGAGAAGACATGATAGAGCCCTTTTATAAGAAATAATGGAAATAAATTAAATTAAGCTAAATTAGTTTACAAAACAAATGAAAAGGATCACGAACAAGCTACCATGTGCGAGAACAAACACTGGACAAGTTTAGACTGTGACATTCTCCCCCTCTTGAGCAGTCGACGTTCTCGTGGACTTCTTTTGATGGTATTTCAGATTTTGTCTACGATTCGTTACGTCTTCTGCTTTCTCCTGGATAGGTTAGCCTATGGAGCTTGTTAAAGTAAAAGAAGAATAGGAAAAGAATGAGACAGCTTAACTATTGTGTTAGCCTCTCCCACTATTTATAATAAGAATTAGGAAACCATACAGTAAATCCTAAACCGTACGAGAAACCCTAAGTAATATAGAAAAGACATAAATATCTTTTAACATTCTCCCTCAAGTTGGAGCATATATATTGTATGCTTCTAACTTGTTACAAATATACTTTATTCTTGAACCCCCTCAATGGTTTAGTAAATATATCAGCTAACTGGTCAACTGAATTTACATATTTAGTCACATTTTGCTTCTGTAATAATTTTTCTCCAATAAAGTGACAATCAACTTCAATATGTTTTGTTCTCTCATGGAAGTTTGGGTTGGACACAATGTGAAGTACTGCTTGATTGTCACATACTAGGTCTATCGGTGAAGTGTGTTCAAATCCAAGTTCTTCCAACAAATGTTTCAACCAAGTTAACTCACAAGTGGTATGGGCCATTGTCTTATATTTTGATTCTGCATTTGACCGCGCCACTACCGTCTGTTTTTCACTCTTCCAAGAGACAAGGTTACCACCAACAAACATACAATACCCAGTAGTAGATTTCATATCTAAGGGTGATCCAGCCCAATCTGCATCTGTGTAGCCCTTTATTTGAGTATGGCCGAAATTTTGATATAGCAAACCACAACTAGGAGCACCTTTTAGATATTGGAGAATACGGATCACTGCATCCCAGTGACAAGTCATTGAACGCTCCAAAAACTGACTGATAACATTAATAGTAAATAAAATATCTGGTCTAATAACTGTCAGGTAGTTAAACCTCCCAACTAACCATCTATATTGCGTTGGATCTGTCAGTGGTATACCTTGATTTAGCAACAATTTGGTGTTTAGATCTATAGGTGAGTCAATCGGTTTTACTCCTAGCATTCATGTTTCGCTCAAGAGGTCAAGGACATATTTTCTCTGAGACAAGTAAATGCCTTGACTTGATCGAGCTACTTCAATACCCAAGAAATACTTTAGGTGCCCCAAATATTTGGTCTGGAACTTAGCAAACACTTTTTGAGTTCTTGAATATCACCGTGGTCATTCTCGGTAATCACGATATCATCCACATACACAATTAACAATATTCTCCCGACTTTACTTTGCTTGTAGAAGACCGAATGATCGACTCCACAACACCAAAGACCAAATTTAGTGACCACTTTACTAAATCTTCCAAACCATGTTCTAGGAGACTACTTGAGGCCATAAATAGATTTCTTCAAATGACATAGCAAATCAGACTCTCCTTGAGCAGAAGTTGCCTCAGTCAGATTGCCATTTAAGAAAGCATTCTTGATATCGAGCTGATGTAATGGCTAACAAAAAGTGGCAGCCAAAGAGATGAACAAACAAACAGAAACGAGCTTGGCAACGAGAAAAAATGTCTCATAGTAATCAAGAACGTATACTTAAGTATAGACTTTAGCAACTAAGCGAGCCTTGAGTCGATCAATAGTGCCATCCGGATGAACTTTGACAGTGTACACCTATTTACATCCAACTATAGTTTTGTTAGGCGAAAGCGAGAGAACATCCCAAGTGTCATTCTGATGTAAGGCATGCATTTCTTTTTCCATTGCTTTTGCCCAACCAGGGTGAGTGAGGGTCTCTGAAAGAGATTTAGGAATAGAAATAGAGGACGGAGAAGCAACAAAAAAAGAGTATGAATGAGATAGGTATGCATACGAGACAAAGTTAGAAATAGGATCGTTAGTACAGGTGCGCTTACCCTTCCGGATGGCAATGGGGATGTCCAGGTCAGACATGGGCGGGTCTGGTGGAGAAAACTCTGAGGGCACAGAATCGATGTGTCACACCCTACCCCGGACACCCGTCATATGGGGCCGGCGTGACGTAGACACGACACCGTCCAACTAGGGGTGTGTAAAATAACCGACAGGCCTGGCCTGCCCGAAAAAACCGACCGGCCCGGCCCGTAAAATTCGGGCCTGATGTGTTAAAAACCAGGAGGGTCGGTTGAACCCGAATTAGTGTTAAAAATTTGGATCGGATGGCGGGTTTTCATGCACCAGACCCGTGCCCACCCGACTCATCCAAATATGGATCGATTAAATAGGATTTTTAGGGTTTCTTGATTTCTTCTGACTTCATAAGCGCGAATTGTCTCTCTATTCTTGTCGTCGCCGCTCCTCTCCATTTCTCTCTTCTCCAAATCCGATCTTGAGATTTATTCGTCTTCGATTCTTCATGTTCTTCTTCTTCTTCTTCCTAATATCCAAAGACAGTCTTCAATTTATTTTTTCTCTTCGATTCTTCTTCTTCTTCTTCTTCCCAATATGGCAATATGTCTTCGATTTCTTCGATTTTCTTGTAGATCTATCATTACCGTATGAAAAATCAACAAGTAGCGAACTGAACATATCCGTGGAGTCTCTATTTGGTTTTAGAGAGAGAGAAAGAGGGTCTCCGATGGTGTACGCATTTCCGGAAGAGGTGTTAGAGCATGTGTTGTTTATGTTGAATCTATTTTGTTCTAGCATGCTTTGTTTATGTTGAATCTATCTCGATTTTGTTT
The DNA here is from genome assembly GCA_016647705.1 of Eucommia ulmoides. Lineage (NCBI taxonomy): Eukaryota > Viridiplantae > Streptophyta > Magnoliopsida > Garryales > Eucommiaceae > Eucommia > Eucommia ulmoides. Next base: position 23,625,221 of record CM028331.1, read on the forward strand.
TTGTTCTTCAACCGACCTCACCCGACTGTTCTCCAATCGAAATCCGACGATACCCGATGCCATCGGATTATCTCTCATTCGGTCGGTAGCGGTTCTGAATATTTCAGACCCGATAGTTGTGGGTAGGGTGTGGGGTTAGGGCGAAACGGGCGGGTTTCGACCCGTGCACACCCCTACGCCCAATTAACTAGCTAACCACAATACGTTAATAAACAAAATTGTAAATTTATACAACACATATAATAATCCCATTTGATAGGGATACACCGTCCCGAATATAAAAACAATCGAATAAATCCCCTGAACCTTACTTCGATTTCATCTCTAATATCTCGCCTCAAAATTTCTCTCAAATGACTCCTTTGCATGACCCGCATAACTCTATCTAGCGCCAGTAGGGGACCGACCGACTCCTAACTATTTCACCTGCGAGTGTACTCCCTTCTTAGTAAAAATATTTTTAAAATAATAATTCATTTTACAACATCTAAATGGATCAAGCATAAGTATATAAACACCACATAGCTCGTAAAATCTCCAGTATATAAGCAATGAAAATAAAGCGATATAGATAAGTTTCATCCAAATCCATCTAGTATAAAATAATATCAATCACCATATAATAAATAATAAATCACCCAATATAAGTAAAACACCACATATCAAACTACCACTCCACCACAACACACATTGACTAGCCATAGTAATCGTTTTAACCTTACAATCGGGAGTTGCAACGGTATCGTACCATCCATAGGATTTGCCTTCCTAACGGACACCCATCACTCTGCCGAAACAGATAATCATCACTTTGCCAAAGCAGATAACCATCACTCTGCCGAAACAGATAATCTATCACTCTGCCGAAGCAGATAACCATCACTTTGCCGAAGCAAATAATCCATCACTCTGCCGAAGCAGATAAATACTATAGTATCGTGAAGTCAATAACATAGTCAATTCAATAACATCATCATCAAATCACAACGTAATGATATCGTCTAATCAACATCGTTAGATCACACATCCACCTCTCTTTTCCAAAAATTGACTTTTTATCCGAAAATCATACTTCTCACTTTCTTTTAAAAGGAAACGTCTGATTTTATCAAAACCACTTTTTATTTTTAGAAAACCAGACATATTTAGAAAATAGATATTTTCCACTCTCTTTTAAAACCACCAGATCCAACGAAAAACCATTTTTACCTTCCTTTCGAAGACCATCGTAATCTCACGAAAATCTATTTTACCAACTAACCCAAAACTTGCTTGATCCACAAAATTTTAAAAGCATCTAATGTAAATACAACTATTTTCTATCGTATATAGATATAAAAATAGTTTGACAAGAAGATAGTACACTCACCTGGATATCCGCTTTCGTAAACTTTAACCGACTACCCTCTATCAAAACTCCAGTGCCTACGAACCTAACAGTGACAGGGCCTACATTAATATTTTATGAAATAACAATACCCTAACCATGCATTGCAGGCCCTAGTTTCCGAGATTTCCTATTTCCCGTTTTTTGTTTTTTTTTTTTTTTATGAAATATTACTATTTAACTAATATTACTCCGTTACAATTTCCTATATCGAATTTACATTTATTCATGTAAACGGTCTCACTATTTCCTATCGCTATTTCAATTTAGACAATTAAATACATATATTAAAAAAATTTGAGATTCTACCTTTTCCAAATTTTTCTATCAGCCGCAAGATTGGATTATTAATTTTAGTGGGGTGGTTTGTGCAAATTACCCTTTTTTTCTCATTTTTCTTTTTCTTCTTTTCTTCTTCCCGTTTCCTTTTTTGCTTCTGCGTCTGTTTGCTGCCGATGCTCCATCGCCTAGGTGAGCCTCCTCCTCTCATATGATCTGCTCCTAGAAGTTTCACTGCTCAAGCGAACGCTCTTTCTTTTTTTGCTCTGTTTTCGGGTCCTACAGTTTCATCTCTCTATCTCTCTCCTCGCCGACGACAACCTCACACTACTCACCATCGGTGATCCCACTGATCACAACCCAACGCAACCCCTTGACCACCCTCACCGACGACAACAGAACAGAATCCCCACACAAACGCCGACCGAACATCACCGGATAAACGCCCGAACCTCTATCTCTCTCCGATTTCTCACAGCAGAACGACACACCTTGCCATCCGCCCCTTTCTCTCTCTCTAACTTTCCACCGCCGGCAATGATCACATACACACTCCCCAGCCACTACTGGAAACACATACACACACATACAAACATCCATACCCACATGCACACCACCGGAGAAGCCATACTCCGTCGGACCATCTCACGCCGCCGTTTGCACCCACACAACCAACTGCAGTTCTCTCTCTCTCTAACCTGCCGCCGACGACTAATCAACGGCGACACACACACTGTCACCTCGTCGGACCAACGGCAACACACACGCACACACCGCCGATCACAACCCACCTCTCTCTCTCCTCTGTTTTTTTACGATGAACAGCTGAACCCACACACATACCCACATCGAAACAAATGGAAAAATCACACGCCCACTTACCAGAGACGGCGACGATCACCCAAACACCCACCGATGAACGATTTGCAAATGATTTCAAACACACTCGCCGGAGTAGTAACGAACCACCACCGACAGAATCTCTCTCTCTTTCTTCCTTTCTCTTTCCCTTCTCCGGTTCTCCCCTTTCTCTATTCTCTGGATGCTTCCCGATCTCACGAGGTGTGTGTATTTATGTATGTTGTGTATATATATATATATCGACAGTTGAGCCACCGACTCTACACCGTTCTCGATCTTTCGGGTGATCTCACGACACACACGCGCAGTTATATATATATATATATATATATATATATATATATATATATATATATATATATATATTATTTTAATTACACATTTCTCCTCCTATTTTCTTTAACTCTTCATTTTAACTTATTTCAACATTTAAAATTATAATCCTTCCCCCCCCCCCAAAAAAAAAATTGAAAACATTTAAGTCATGCAAATTTTTAATTTGCATTTTGAAAATTGCTAGTTAACTCCTCGATATTTAAATTAAATTATACATAGCACCCGTTACCTCAATATGTCCTTATATATACAAAATTGCATTTTAAAGTAAAGATCGAGGTCTTATACGATGGGCACAACAACGGCGGCTACCTTCTGGCGACGAGAGTATACTTGCAAAGTGGCTGAAGAATGACTAGGTGGGATAGGATCTGGAGTAGAGGAAAATAGTGTAGGGTTTGGTACACTTGGCAAAGGAAGTGTAACATCCAGATTATCTCGAGGGGATAGGGACATAAATGAGCGACGTAATGATAGACTATAACATCGATAACCCTTTTGTGTGCGAGAATAACTGAGAAAGACACATTTTAAAGTACGGGGATCTAACTTGTCCCTGCTAGGAGTCAACTAATGAACAAAACAAACACATCCAAATATTTGAAAAGGTAAACTAAACAAGGGTGAAGGAGGAAAAAAATGGAATGGGGAACCTTGCCATTTAGGGTAGAGGACGACAACTGATTGATCAGGAAGCAAGCTGTAAGAACCACATCACCCCAAAAGTGTTTGAGAACGTTCATCTCAAAAAGAAGAGTACGGTCCACTTCTAGGAGATGTCGATTCTTACGCTCAACAACTCTATTTTGCTGTGGTGTGTGAGGACAAGAAGACTGATACAATGTAAGACCTTGATCTTTGATATGCGTATGATTGAAATCACGTTTTAAAATATTTTGGAAATATTGGGGTGGATGGTGTAAATTATTTATGTGAATTTAAATTTTATTTTTTGGAATCAAATTGTAATTTTTCAAAACATTAAAATGAGAATGGGTTTAATTAAAATCTTAACTTAAAAATAGGGGAAGGATTTTGTAAATTCTTTATATATATATATATATATATATATATATATAGATAGATAGATAGATAGATAGATAGATAGATAGATAGATAAATATAGAAATGGGGAGAAGATTCGCGAAGAAGAAGAGAGAGAAAGTCTGTCGGTGTGGGTTTTGGGTGCTACCATCGTTCAAATTTCTCCGACGGTGAGTTGGTTGTGTGACGTTGCCGGCGGTGGGTTTGCGTGACTTAATGTATGTATGTGATTGTGTGCCGTCGGGTTGTCTGCTCCGGTGGTGCGTATTTCGTCGTCGTCATTTGGTAAAGGTACATGGATGTGTTGTCAATGGAGTGGGTATTGCCGGCCGGAGAGTTAGAGAGAGAGAATGTGGGTTTCAGTTTTGGGTGTGTGTTCCGTTCGGCGTCATGAGTGTTCCGTCTTCGTGGATGTGTAGCGTGATCGGAGCAAGGTCGGTCGGCAGCAAGTCCCAGAACAGAAATAGAAAACGAAGAGAGAGAGAAGGTCAATGATGGTCCGGTCGACGGGGGTGGTGATCGTTCGGTGGTGGGTTATCGTGTTTGTCGTGTGTGTTGTTGTGTATGTGTGTGTATGGTGAGTTTGGTCAGTGGGAAATCGACGGGGTCGGTAGTGATTCGTTGAAGGTGGTCGTCGGACGTGAAGTTAAGTCGGCGAAGAAGTGCGTGGGTGTGTGTTTAGTTGTGGGTATGCGATCGGGGGTGTATGTATGAGTTTTCTGGGTGTGTATGTGTGTTCGGATCGTTGGCGGTGAAGATCGGCGGGATGAGTGAGAGTTGGCCGGCGTTGAGGAAGGAGATTGGTAGGAGCTCTAAACTGAAATAAAGCAGGAAGCAGAAACGAAAAAAAAAAAAAAAAAAAAAAGAGAAAAAGGGGGAAATTTTACAAACCACCCCACTATAAACATAAATCCAATCTCTCTACCAGTGGAAAATTCGGGGAAGAAAAAATTTCGCATTTCTTTAATATATACATTTAATTGTCTCAATGTAAAAATACATGTTATTATTATCGTTGAATTTAGCGTTATGAGTTCGCATAAAAAATGTCGAAATGGCGATAAGAAATAGTGAAACCGTTTACACGAATAAATTCGATATAGTAAATTTCATAATAAAGCGCGAGGAATAGGAAATTACGAAATTTAGGGTCTACAATTCATGATTAAGTTATGTTTACATAAAATGTTAATTTAGGCCCTGTCACCATTAGGTTCGCAGGCACCGGAGTTCTGGTTAAGGTTAGTCGGTTAAAGTTTACGAAATCAGATATTTAGGTGAGTGTACTGTCTTTTTGCCAAACTATTTTTATATCTATATATGATAGAAAATGGTTGTATTTACATTAGATGCTGTTAGAATTTTGTGGATCAAACAGGTTTTGGATGAGTTGGTAAAATGGATTTTCGTGAGATTACGATGGTTTTCGAAATGAATGTGAAAATGGTTTTTCGTTGGATTTGGTGATTTTAAAAAAGAGTGGAAAATATCTATTTTTCTAAACATGTCTGATTTTCTAAAAATAAAGAGGGAAAAAGTGGTTTTGGTAAAAAACAGACGTTTCCTTTTAAAAGAAAGTGAGAAATGTGATTTTCGGATAAAAAGTCAGTTTTGGAAAAGAGAGGTGGATGTGTGATCTGACAATGTTGATTAGACGATATCATTACGTTGTGATTTGATGATGATGTTATTGATTTGACAATACCATAGTATTTATCCGCTTCGGCGGAGTGGTGTTTATCTACTTCGGCAGAGTGATGTTATCCGCTTTGGCGAAGTGATGTTTATCTGCTTCGGCAGAGTGATGTTAGAAGTTTATACTACACAGTGATTATCCGCTTCGGCGGAGTGATGGGTGTTCGTAGGAAGGCATATCCTACGGATAGTACGGTACCGTTGCAACTCCCGATCGTGAGGTTAAAACGATCACTATGGCTAGCCAGTGTGTGTTGTGGTGGAGTGGTGTTTTACTTATATTGGGTGATTTATTATTTATTATGGTGATTAGTATGATTTTATACTAGATGGATTTGAATGGAACTTACATATATTGATTTATTTTCACTGCTTATATTATGGAAATTTTACGAGCTATGTGATGTTTATATACTTACTCTTGATCCATTTAGATATTGTAGAATGAATTATTATTGTAAAATATTTTTACTAAGAAGACAGTACACTTGCAGGTGTAACGGATAGGAGTCAGTCGGTCTCCTACTGGCGCTAGGTAAAGTCCTACGTTGGAGTGGTGTGAGGGTTTTCTTGATGAGTCGGCTGAGGTGAACCTAAGAGAGGTTCTTGGGTATTTATATTTCGGTATTATTATTTTTGGGGGACGGGTGTGTCCCCATAGCACTAAATTAATATTTGTTGTATAGATGATCTGTATATTGTTTTATGTTTGTTAGAATAAATGAGTTGGTTTGACAGTCAGGAGATGTCATGTCGACGCCACGCCGGCTCCACGGTGACGGGTCTCCGGGATGGAGTGTGACATACAAGATACCAGAGTGCGATATAAAAGAAGTAAATGGCTGAGAAAAGTATTCTCGAGCATTATCACTACGAAGAATATGCACTGATACATTAAATTGAGTTTTAATTTCAGCACAAAATGCACAAAGAATATAGAATAATTATGAACGAACTTTCATTAAATAAAGCCAAGTAACTCTGGAAAAATCATCCACAAATGTAACAAAATAATGAAAACCTAATGTAGAAGTAACACGAGAAAAACCCCAAACATCTGAATGAACTAAACTAAAAGAACTCAATACTCGAACATGAGTTGGGGAAGTAAATGAAATACGATGATACTTACCCAATTAGCAAGACTCACACTCTAATGAAGACAAATGACGTAAATTAGGAACAAGTAACTTGAAGTTGCCAAGGCAGGGATGACCAAGGCGACAATAGATCTAGTGAGTGGATGCAACAACAGGGCAGGCAGTAAGTGGGTTAGCAAGACTCTTGTCATGAGCATCAAGGTAATAAAATTCATTTTCCCCACGCCCTGTGCCAATCGTCTTCCGCGTCCTCAAATCTTAGAGAATGACAGAGTCAAGAAAAAATGAGACAGAAAAAAAGGAAAAAATGAGACAGAACAATTAAGATGTTGGGTAAGCTCACTGACTGACATCAAATTAAAAGAAAATGAAAAAATATACAAGATAAATGAGAGAGATAAAGAAGGTGAGGGTTCCACTGTACCAATACCACGGATAGGGACAGTAGAACCATCAGCAACTGTAATAGGAGACAACGAAGAAGATGGTTGAATATGTGTAAATAAGGAAGATATACTTGACATGTGATCAGTGGTAGCAGAATCTATGAAGGGTGTGGGAGGGGAAGGGAGAATGGAAAGACAAGCAGAAGAAGTACCTCGTTGAGCTAAAGAAGCAATGGGATAAGATGCCTGATGGGATGCCTTATATTGAAGTAATTGAGCATATTCCTCATCAGAGATGCCCTTGGCCGCCTGAGATTCTAGAATAGTAGGATTATCTGGATCAGATGTCATTGCATTGGAGAATTTGGGTGTACGACCAACTAAATCCCAATATATTTCTGTAGTATGATTCTCTTTACCACAAAAGGAGCACTGACGAGATGAGCCACGACTACGACCACTATGTCCACCTCGAGGGCCCCTACCACGGCCACCACAAGAGAAACCACCTGTTACACCCCACCCCGGACACCCATCACCCTGGGATCGGCGTGACATCGACATAACATCACCTGTACGCCAAAACAACTAGGAAATGACAAATGCATACATAAATACACAATCACCAAATCAGACCATATATATATATACACACACTCTAATTGGGGACACACATGTCCCTACAAAATTATAATAACAACAAAGATAAAACAACTATGAACCTCTTATAGGTTCGCCTCAACCAGCACCTCCCAAAATACTCTCTCACTACCGCATCGCCGGACTCTACCTAGTACTAGTAGGGGACCGACTCTTAGCTATTGTACTTGTGAGTGTACTGCCTTCTTAATAAAAATATTTTAGATGGATCAAGTATAAAACATATAACATCATATATCAAATAAAAAATCTCACAATATATAAGTGTCTCATACCATAAGGAAAAACACTTTTTTCCTGTTACAACAGAATCGACGTCTATATACATATATATATAGCACCCCAACTAAATAGTGAAAATCAACCAGAATAATTCAACTAACCATATAGTATAATGAAATCAGAACATATCAATCCAGTATAAAAGAATATGTATAAATGTACTCATCCCAATCACCATATACGACAAAACACCATATACGACACCACATCACACCATAGCACACCACACCACACCACGCCCCGGCTAGCCATGTGATCGTTTTAACCTCACGATCGGGAGTTGCAAGGGTACCGTACCACCCGTAGGATATGCCTTCCTAGCGGGACATAACAACGCTCTGCTGGACTATGCCAAGCAGGTGAACAACGCTCCACTGGACTATGCCAAGTAGGTGAAACAACGCTCTACTGGACTATGCCAAGCAGGTGAACACCGCTCCGATGGACTATGCCAAGCAGGTGAATCTTCAAACACCAATCTCCACCTCACCTCAACAACAACAACTCATCTCCACCTCAACAACAATATCTCAATAGAAAATCAACACTTTGTCGAAGCAGATAATATCAATAGCATCATCAAATCAATAAAACTATGCCCACAATCAACATCTACCCCTTTAGAAAAACAAGGGAAAAATACATTTTTGGTCCCTGAAAGATGGCTAGAGTGTTCAATTGGCCTATAAGATTTGAAACTCGACACATTTGATCTCAACATTTCCAAATTGTTCCAAATTGGCCTTTTGGTCGGGTTTGGGTCGGGTTCCGTTAGTAAAATTTGGGGGAATTGGATGGAAAAAATCACATGATAGGCACATAACGTTTGGCCAAGGATACATACGTCATTTCATTCTTATTAATTTAGTGGGGTCTATTTGCATATATTGTTAAACTAAGGGGTTAAAATATTTTTTTCCAAACCATTTTCTTCTTTTTTTTGGTTTTTTTTGGCTCCTCAGTCCCCTCTGTTTCTCTATACCACTGAGCACCGCCGAACCAAACAGCAGCCAAATGAAGACGCTGATGTATCGATTGACGAGAGCTCGAGTGGCTTCCAAGCTGTCGCGGAGGTCAAAGACGACTTCGCCGACGGTGGACAAGATGTCAGGGCTCACGTTGTGGAAATTCATCCAGGCGTAACCAAGATCGTGGAGGTCGAAGTCGTCTTCGTCTTCTTCGCCATTACCTGCGTCGTCTTCACCGTCGTTCCATCACGTGAGTCGTCTTCGTCTTGTTCTCTATTTCCATTTTGATTTTGAAACTGGGTTTCGATTTCGAAATCGAAACCCAAATCGAAACAAGGTTTCAATTTCAAAACCCAAATCGAACAAATCAAAACCGTGGTTCGATTTGGATTCGGAATTCGAAACCCAAATTGATTTCGATTTCGAACAGGGTTTCGATTTAGGAAATCGAAATCGAAACCCTATTTCAATTTCGATTTCGATTTCAAAACCGTGGCTATGTTCGGCGGTGTTTGATTTCGATTTCGAAACCGTGGTTCGATTTGGGTTTCAATTTCGAAATCGAATCCCAAATCGATTTCGATTTAGAACAAGGTTTCGATTTCGAAATCAAAATCTTATTTCGATTTTGATTTTGATTTCGAAATCGAAACCCCTAGGTTCAATTTCGATGGTGTTTGTTGTTTTGGTGGCGATGTTCGGCGATGTTCTTCGATTTTGATTTCGAAATCGATTTCCTATTTCGATTTGGAAATAGAAATCAAAACCCTAAGGTTTGATTTCGACGGTGTTCGTCGTTTTGGAGGTGGTGTTCGACGGTGTTCTTCGTGCCATGTTCTTCGGTTTCGATTTCGAAATCGAAACCCTAAGGTTCGATTTCGGAGGTGTTCTTCGTTTTTGATTTCGGTGTTCATCGGTAATGTTATTCGTTTTGGTGGTGGTGTTCGTTGGTGTTGATGTTTGTTTTGGTGATGATGTTCATTTTTGTGTTGATGTTGTGTTTTAATGTGGGAGCAAAAAAAAAATATGATTATGTTGTACTCCCTTATTTTTAGCACAAAATTCTTAGAATATAATGAAATTATTCCTTAGTTTTGCTCCTATTTCCTCTTTTGTAGAGGTTTGTATTTGGTTTTGTTGAATATGTCATTCTTTTTGTATTCCTTGGAATTTTTAATTCCCCTTTTAATGAAAAAAAAATCAAATAATATTTCCAAAAAAAAAATGTTATTTTGTTCTCATAAATTTGTTGTTCCCATAAATTATGTTTTGTTACCATAAATTCTGTTTCGTTTCCATAAATTTGTTGTTGAAATTACACATTTAAATTTAGCAATATTTACATTTGCCGACGAAAAAGAAGACGACGAAATTTGTTTGTTTGAATATGGGAGGGTCCTATTCGTCGGCTTCAAAATTTGTTCCCAGATTTTTGTTTCAATATGGGAGAGTCCTATTTGTGTTCCAGATTTGTTCCGAGATTTGTGTTTTAATGAAGAATAAACAATTAATATGGGGGTAGGAAGAGTATTTAAAAGTTACAAATAAATATTGAGTAAGAAGGATAAAAAGAAATAGAAAAAAAAATATTTTTGATCCCTTAAGTTTAGATGATTTTTTAAAATTAACCACTTTGAATAAAAAAATTAAAATACTCTTAATGAAACGTTGACCGTCAATTGACTTAACGGAATCTGCCTCAGGGGCCAATTTGGAACGATTTTGAAATATTGAGATCAAATGTGTCGAGTTTCAAATTTTAAGGGCCAATTGGACACTCTAGCCATCTTTCAAGGACCAAAAAGGTCTTTTTCCTGAAAAACAATGAAATTTATAATTTCAGAAACACCCAAAATACTGTTTGATCCATGTAAGTTAGAAAATTCATCTATTTTCAAGTAAACACATTTTCCCATCATATATATATATATATGAAAATAGATTTTTGCAAGAAGACAGTATACTCACCTAGTGATCCGCTCCCAAAAGCCTTTATCTTCTATACTCTACCGTTCCTCAAGTATCTGCGAACCTATTAGTGATAGGGCCTAAATTAATATTTTCGGTAAAAATGACCTAATCATGCAAATACAGGCCCTACGTTTCGTTATTTCCCCATCTCCATATTTTATTATGTAAAATTATTATTCGGTTAATTTTTTTCCATTTTCAATAAAAATTACTGCATAAAATTTGTAATACGAACAGTCCCAAATTTATTATTCTGGTTACAAAATTTTTATGCTAGAATTTAATTTAACAAAATTAAAATAAACTTAACGAAAAACGTTACCCATTCCGAATCGTTCACGGGTCGCGAGACGAATTTTGAATTTCTTGGGGTTATTTGTGTAGTTTCTTATTTTTTCTTCTTTTTCCCCTTCTTCTTTCTTTTCCTTTTTCCGTTCTATTTCTTGTTTTTCTACTCCACTTCAATTCTAATCGGCCCTTCCTCTCTCTTCTTACTGTCGCCGACTGTCAGCGACCTCACACCAACACACCCCGCCCGTACCCAATTAGCCGAGCACACACGCACACGCTCACAACTGCAACCACTCCTATAGACAACACCGACCGACTGACGACCCTTATCGACGTACATTACCGACGACGGCTTGCACATGCAATCATCGAACAAACGGCGACGATCGCACATGTATACACCCTCGATCGAACACACCCACGAACCTCACACATACATAGGTTCGATCACATGCACAGAACAAAACACACACACACACATACACACACACACACACATCGAACTGAAACAGAACAGAGCACGCACGACAATCCCATACACATGCACACGATGAACAGGATACGGTAACCCACCGGCGACACACTCCTCGACGATCACCGATTACCCCCATCGTCTGCACACACATACAATTACCATTGACAGGACACACATAGACCCCCTTACCATCGCCGATTATACCCACATCGCCGACGATCGACACCCCATGCATCACTGGACCGAACAACCACTTCCAACGATGACACACACACTTAGCGGCACACCATAGCCGCAACCAACTCCCACATCTGCCACCGCTGTTGATCGACTGACTTCTCTCTCTCCGTCTTTGTTTTGGCTAGGTTCTCGCCGACACAACACACACACATACACACACTCCCACGTCTGAACATCGCAACCCACATGCGCCGGTGACGACGGAGCAGCACTGACCGAAGCTAGACCCACTGCCAAAGGAGCACACCGCCGACCAAACGCCTCTAATTCTCTCTCTCTTTTTAGATTTTCTGTATTTGATCTCAGATTTTATTCTCCTCAAATGCATTGTATGCATGTATATATATATGCATGTAATTAGTGGACCAGAATGCCCCATCTTCAAGCCACGTCGTCCACTTCCCAAACCCTCTGCTCATCGGTTGATCTCAAGGCAATAGTCCGCGCAAAATATAGGTATATCTATATGTGTCTAGAAAACTCATTAGCTTAATTACTCTTCCTTCCCCCCTAATTTCTTAAAATCTTCTTTTGAGTTCAATTCACCATTTATAAGTTTCTAAAATTTAAAATTTCACCCCTTTAAGTTTTAATTAAAAAGTTAAATGAAAATTTTGGACTAACGGATTTTCTGAATTTGCAAATTAATCCCTTAAACTTTTTAATTTGAATTTTTAATTGACCCAACTTTACCCCGAATTTTTTCAATTATTCTAAAATGCAACTAAATTGACGTACATGCTACAATTTAGGTCTTACACCACCACTAAGTTGATCACCTCGATTTTGTGTAGGAATTTGCGTAGCAAGTGTCGAATGCTCAGATGGCTCAGACGAATTTGAGCTAGAAATATTGTCCTTGGTAGTGCTACGCGAAACGCGAGAATACATTTTAGTGATAGTAGAGGGAGTAGCACTGGAAAGAATATGAGATCGGACCGATTCAAATTCTGGGTGCAATCTAGCTAAGAACTTCATGTCAGCCATCTACTCACGTTACTTTTGCATTTTCTTTCAGATTGATAGTTATCAATAGAATAGTATTTAACTGCTCATAAAGGTTGTTGAATGTGGCAAAATAATCTGTAATGGATTGCGTGCCTTGCTGAAGTTGGAAGTACTCGACCGATAAATCATACATCCTGGTGAGATTACTGGAATACAATATATGAAGATACTCCCATATGGCTTTACACGTATCTAGATGAGTACAGAGATCAGCTATTTGAGACTCCATCAAAATCCACAACGACGCTACAATCTACGCATCAGCTTAAATCCATTCCTCATACTTCTTATCATTTTTTGTTGGGCCAGATTCCGAAAGATGAGAGTGTTTCCCTTGTCCAGTAAGGGCTATTTTCACAACCTTAGACCAATTTAAGTAATTGGTCCCATTTAACTTGCGGGTTGTTAACGGTTGGAGTGTAGCCGTCGACATAATATCCGCCAATACAACTAACAAACAAAACAATGTGGACAGGGGAAATAAACAACAACGAGTGTAGAAACTTATATAAGAAACATTAAGGAGAGAAAAAAACCAAGCAACTCACAATTTTTCTGGCCAGAAATAGTGATGGCCATGGATGCAGACATCGGTGGGGTAGATCCAGGGTTTTGAAACCCTAGTAGTAGCATCTCAGACTAGGAGTTGAGCCGCGAATCGTTCAGCGAATACAGATTGGCTTAGTTCTGGCAACGAAATCACGAGAACCCTAACCAGACGAACGACGAAGATAGATTGGAAGCTAGGATTTAAGCCGCAACAGTGGATATGATTGTCGATGGTGGTCGTCGATTGGCGCAGCGAAGGAGGAGAAGATGGATCTGTATGGAGACGGTGGGGTTGTGGCCAGATTTGAACCACAACAACGGGATTGCGTCGAAACAGGAGCAACGATGGTGGCGGAGGCTCGGATCTGGACACTAAAGAATGGCAGCAACAGCTAGGGTTTTGCTGAACAAGTTTGTGTTACTTTGTTTTTTTGTTTTTTTTTTTAGAAGGTACAGATGATTGACGAGAAAAACAAAAATTGAAAAAAGAGAAAAAAAAAATGGATGAACATATCTATGGGATTAATGTCCCATAACTTGCTCCGATACCATGTTAGAGTAAAAAAAGAATAAGAAAAGAATGAGACGACTTAACTATTGTGTTAGCCTCTCCTATTATTTATAATAAGAATTAGGAAACCATATAGTAAACCCTGAACCGTATGGAAAATCCTAAGTAATACAGAAAAGACATAAATATCTTTTAACAGAGATTATCCATCGAATGAGGATACAATGGCTGGTTTGTGACAATATCACTAGAACCCATATAGACATCAAAATGCTTGGCCAAATTGAAACATGAATCAATACGTGACCAAAGATGCTTGAGACATTCGATCAAGAACGACTTTTTTAACTCCGTATCTTTGTCATTGAAAGTACTTCTTGGAACATTCCACAACTGAGTATCATGCTTGAGAAACTTTGTATCAGTGCCCCTAGATGCCCCTAGAATAACGGTATTGAAGTGATGGTGATTACGATGTAAAACTCGAAGATTTGTCCACCATGGCAATGGTTGTGCCTTTGTTCCCCGAAACCCCGACTCTCGCCACACAAAATTGGCATTTCTGTCTTTCTGGATGTAGTCCCACTGAAAGCAAGTGGGTCTTTGCACCATCAGCTAACATGAAAGCGGATTGGCCCAATGGAAACTTGATTTTTTTAGATTTTTTCCTATCCAGATAAGGGAGAAACTCCTTTAGAAGTTATCTTGGAAAAGCAATTTGAACAAAATTAAACAACTATTTTGCTAAAATTAAAGGTGGTACTCGTGGGTTAGTCTCTCCCCAAGTACTAGAAGGTCGTATTCATGTTCACCCATCTTAAGTTGCAAAGTTGAAATTGATTTGTCTTCAATCGAATAATACGTTATAGGAATGACACACGATTGATCTCCTATGATACAAAGCAAATCTAAAAAAAGGCATTAGGACTTCCTTAGTGTTTGCAAAGAATTTCATCCACAATATCACGGGAAAATCATCCATGGGAACAACAGTGAAGTTGAGGAACCTATCTCACAGAGTAATTTTTGTATGTACCATGTTGGCGACTCCAACCACGGGACATGCTTCGAAATTAACAGCCTTCAGTCGCCTAGAGTACTTTTTGACATGCAAGTCCAACTGAATAGCTTCCTTATTGAACATAAAATTATGTGTTGTACCAGTGTTAACTAAAGCTCGAGTATTCCGCTCATTAATTCAAAAATCTACGAACATGAGATTCTTATTTGAAACCTTCTTCTTTGAGACCGGTTGTTGCTTTACAGCATTCAGTAGACGAATTGTATCCATTTGATGGGTATTGAACTCATCCGAAGGTTTCTCTTCCTACTTTTCAATATACTTTCTCCGACGTTTCTTTTTTTCCTAAATTGATGCTTGCAGCGCGGACAAGGTATGTTTGTGAGGTCAATCGAATACATCATGATTCTTTTTGTATAAAAAGAAATGAGTAGGTTTTTTATGAGTCTAGCTACCCCAGTAAGGCTATTGTAGCAGAAACCATGTTCTGTCTTATTTTAAAAATACTCACAAGCGTACAAATCAATTATAGCACAGATTAACAGAAGCGATGTTGATCCCACAAGGATTGTTTATAGAAAAATTTAATCTATTTAATTTAATTTAATTATAATCTAGCTCAAGATGATATTGATTTTGTGATTAAGAATGAAAAATTAGATAAATAGTTAAATAACCAAATTAATTTGATTGAAGATTGAAAAATACTAAGATTTTAGAATCCACTGATATATAATTAATTAGTTCTTATTTTTGTGTTGGCTCTAAATTTTTAGTGATAGTTTTAGATCCGGATCTTTCTATTGTAAATCTCAAGTTGATTTTTTATTTGTATTGAAAACATAATTTCTTAAGCATTATATGTATACAAATTAATAAAAAACTTATAATCAAAAGATATTATTTATTTTATAATACAAATCTAATCATTTAATTAAGAGTAATTAATTATTTAGTCCTTTACAGATATATAAACTAGAAAATAACCCTTTGATTCAAATAATTAAGTTTATGGTCCTCACAAAAATTATAAAAAAAATTCATCGATAAATACCCTCCCAATTTATTTTTATTTACGAACTGTGCCATTAGAACTTCTATGTGAATGTTCACTCTATACTTCAGAAATCATTATTAGTTCACTCAAATAATGATTCACACGTTTTATGTGAATATTCACTCAAATTTTCGGAACAAAAATTTTAATTCACTCAATTTCTGCTCAAAAAGTGATTCACACATTCTCTGTGAATATTTACTCAGTATTTCAGAAATAATTATTTTATTTCACTCAAATATTTTCACTCAAACAACGTTACACAAAAAATGTCTACTCAATATTTCAGAACAATATATCGATTCACTCAAAAATCACTCTACAAATAGTTCACACGTTTTGTGTGAACGTTCACTAAATATTTGAGAAACAATCAAAACACATCGTAAATAAATAAAAACTCCACACAAATTAACAAAGAAAATCACATGAAAATATTGAACGGTCTGCAAATTTACGGCACAATCTGAACATTCACGTGAAGTGAAAAAAGAGAAAAGAAAAGAAAAAACCTCAATTTCACTGATCTAAAAACATTCACATGAACATTTTACGTGAGCAAATGTTAATGTGTGAATATTAACATAAATACTCCTCGCAATCAGTAAGATAATCAAGAACAAATAAAAAACATAGAAAAAAAAACTAAGATTAAAAAAAAAAAAAAAAAACAGTGAACATTTTATCAAAAAATGTGAACATTAACCAAAATACATATCAATATTTAAAATTCAGTTCTATTTGTATATCTTTTGAGAACATAAAAAACAGTGGTAAAAATCAACAACATCAAAAAAGAACAATCACAGACCAATAAATAAAACTTAACCAAAATAACAAGAAAACAAATCAAAATAAATCCGAAATTTAATTCCAGATCACATACACCGGATCTAAATGGTGAGTGAACGCGCGAGAGAGAGAGGTGGAACGATCAATTTACTGGCGACGAGGGCCCACGGTGGTGGAGCGATCTTAACGATTGTGAGAACAAGATGTGAGATTTAATTTCAGATCTCCAATTCCTTGAAACCAAGCGCTTTCTTATGGAAAGGCTAAAGAAGTCTCCCAAACATCCAAAAATTCCTTATTATGAAATTTATTTTTATTATTATATTTTTTTTTAATCACAAAAAGTTTATCAATCCAGTCTAATGCTAACATAATAAGTTGAGACCATACATGAGTTACTGAAATAATTATTGATTTCGTAGCACGTGATTTTTGACAATATCTACTTTTGAACCCACAACATACATCCAATTCTCTTTTATAATGAATTTAATACAAGTAACTAATCAACTAATTTTAAACAATCAAATAATGTTTTCGCTGAAATAAATATATTTTTTAACATCATTTTTTTTCTTTTTTTTAAAAAATAAATAAATACAAATAAACATTTTTCTTTAAATAAATTACGTATGCAATGCTAACTTCACTGGGCTTTCTAAGATGCCCATGTAGCGAACGTTGGGCTAATGATCCCAATCTAGTTGGATCGGGGCATTAGGTGTTAAGGCACCATTCAGACTTAAAAACTCGAACAACTTAGGCATCAAAATTAACAAGCCATTTACTGTCTTAACAATTTGCTCCCCCCTTTTGACGCGAACACTCAAAACTTACTAAGACAAGAGTCCCAATTACTTAGTAGAAGTTCGTTATTAAGACAATTTTTTTTTATTGTTATTAAAGTTTTTTTTTTATATACATTTTTTTTGTATTAAAACTCCAGGGATAGGTTATTATCATACCAAAATTTAGAAAACTAGCTCATATACTAAATTTAAAATAAAAGAAAGTTAGTATTTATGCAAGAGTTGAAAAATGAAATATTTTTTAAAAATCAGTATTATGCTCCAAAAACTATTTAGCAAATTCAAGTTTTTATTCGACAAATATGTTATCATAGGATGGTTTGATAAAATTAATTGTAAAGAAAAAAAAAAAGCTGTACATAACAAAAGTAATACAAGCATTTACCTCCTCAAACCTAAATCTCGCATTGTCCTCAATGAGAAAGTACAAAATTAATAGGCAAGGAAAGATATTACCTGGTGTAACTGAACTGTATGGTCTGAATGTTTGTTTCTGGATCTTCGAGAATTGTTTCTTCTACTTCTAGAGTTTTTAATTCCAAAAATGGTTTTAGCTTTTGGCCATTAACTTTGAATACATCACCATCTTTTGAATTTTCAATTTCGACAGCTCCATGGGGAAAAACAGTATGAACGACATATGAACCAGACCATCGAGAGTGCAATTTTCTAGGGAATAGATGTAGATGAGAATTGTACATAAAAACCTTTTGACCTGGAAAAAAAGATTTTCTCAAAATATTTTTGTCGTGAATTTTTTTTGTTTGATCTTTATATTGTTTTTCCCAATTGTATGCATAATTCGGAATTTCCTCTAACTCATTTAATTGAAGTTTCCTCTGAATACCTGCATGGTTTAGAGAAAAATTCAATTGTTTGATAGCCCAATATGCTCTATACTCCAACTCAACAGGTAAGTGGCGTGTTTTTACGTAAACAACTCGGTAATGAGATATTCTAATAGGGGTTTTAAAAGCAGTTCGATAAGCCCACAATGCATCAGATAGTTTTAAAGACCAACTTTTCTTGTAGGGTTAACTATTTTTTCAAGAATTTGCTTAATTTCCCTATTTGAAATTTCTACTTGACCACTTGTTTAAGGATGATAAGGAGTAGCAACTTTGTGAGTTATGCCATATTTCTTCACCAATTTTTTGAAATGCCTATTACAAAAATGTTTTCCCCTCATCACTAATGATAGCATATGGTGTACCAAATCTAGAAAAAAAATGTTTTCTTTTAAAAATTTCATCACAACCTTATGATCATTCACCTTACAAGCAATGGTTTCCACCCACTTTGACACATAGTCAACATCAACAAGAATGTATATGTTTCCAAAAGAATTAAGAAATGGACCCATGAAATTAATACCCTAAACATCAAATAACTCAACAATAAGAATTGGGTTTAAGGGCATCATATTCCTACAAGAAATGCTTCCTAATTTTTGACATCAATCACAGGAGTGACAGGACGCATATGTGTCTTTGAAAAGAGTGGGCCAATAAAATTCGCACTACAAAATTTTTGCAGCGGTTTTCTTTGAGAAAAATAACCTCTACATACGTGATCATGGCAAAATGAAATGGCACTTTGTTATTCACTCTCAAGAATACGTCTCCGAATGATTTGGTTAAGGCAATATTTGAACAGATATGGATCACCCAAAAGAATTTTTTTACCTCAGTTAAAAATTTAGTTTTATCTTAGTGACTCCAATGATTAGGCATATGACCAGTGACAATATAATTGACTAAATCAGTAAACTAAGGCAATTGGGATAATGACATGAGTTGTTCATCAAGAAAAGTTTCTTTGATAGGCAAATTTTCATCATCAGACTCTACTATCAACCTAGACAAGTGATCAGCAACAACATTTTTAGATATTTTCCTATCACGAATTTCTAAATCAAATTCTTGTAACAATAAAATCCACCTAATCAAACTCTTCCCCAAGATGATTAACCTCCACTTTCATCATTATGAGAGACATTCTTGTCTTTCCTCTTGTTGAGGTTAGTGGTAGGTTCAAAAGAGTAATCAGTCACTCTTTTTAGGGTAGCAATGACAACAGAGAAATCATGAAGTCGTTATCTTTGTATTTCCTGACGTACCAAATCCTTCAAGCCATATAGGAACCAAAATAACTTATCATTTTGGGACATCGTACGAATGTCAGCCATAAACTTCTTGACATAATCTCGGACATATCTGATTTGTTTTCGCTCTCTCAAAAATTGTTAAGCCATGTACTCAACATTTTCTAAAAGGAATTATACATTGAGTTCACCTCTAAGGTCTTCCCAGGTATTGATAGTGTAGTTCCCGAGCTGGATGGCTGCATATTTGGTTTGCCACAATAATTTAGCATTATCGTTAAGATACATGGAAGTAGTTGTCTGTTTTTCTTTCTTAGAGGTTACTCGGGTGACTCATAAATGTTGTTCCATATCAAAGAGGAAGTTTTTAAGCTCCTTAGCGTCCTCGCGCCACCATAAGAATTAGGTTCGGGAACCCAAACTCTAGAAGTCGATTGTTTGGAGTCTCTAGCAAAAGCTCGATACATAATGTTCCTCAGGTTGTTTAGCTCACCCTGGAGCTCAAGGACTGGCCTTTCCATCTAATCATGATGGCTAGTGGACGTTTTGGCAACTAGGCCCATCCGTTAGATCAGGTGATCGATTAGAGGGCTATGAGATGTCTCATCCCCATTAGTATCAGGGCTTTGCATAAGAGATATAGCAGTGCCAATACAGGCAATGCTTTGTTCAAGCGAGTCAAGACGATCTTTTGTCGTCATAGCTTTCACCAACGTGGTTGGCAACGAATCAAACCATTGCTTTGATACTAACTATCATTGGCTGAGCCTTTTGAGGCTAGAAAATGAACCTTGTAGAGCTAACTAGATGATCGTCTAGTAGCAAGCCTGAAGATCAGATGATCTAGAATAGCGAAAACAATTTTAATAGCAGTAAGGTTCATCACAACAGTACATGTAAATAGTGTAGTGAAAATACAATTACAAAAACAACAATAATTGTATTAATACCGAAAGCTACATGTGTGAAAGATTTACAATGACATATCCTTCCACATAGTACTTTAAGTAAAAAAAAATACAAGTGACACGAATAGATATTATTATTCTCATGGAGAAATAATAAGCCATTTTACAAGAAATAATAAAAATAAACTACACTAAGCTAAACAGGTTTAAAAAACAAATGAAAATGGACATGGACCAGCGATTATGTACGAGAACAAACACCGGACAAGATTAGACCGTAACATAAAGTATTGTCACTACAACAAAAATCACTTTTAAAGGTACTAAATATGTCCTAACATATACGCTTTTAGGATGCATTAAATATTGAGATAATTAAAAAGTGTCTTATAAAAGGTTGTTCTATTAACTTATAAGGACAATTATTTTATCACATTAATTTATATTTATTAGGACATTTTTTCATCCTTTGTTATATATTTTTTTAAATGTGTTTTATTAAATAAATATTATAAGGATATTATGATTGAGTGTCTCAATAAGAATTTAAAAAATTATTATTTACAAATTATCTCTAAAAATATTATCCAAATATATAATTTTTGTTGTAGTGTGTCTCGCACACCGCAAGATCCACTTTGCAAATTGCAAGAAATTCTACTAGTCATGTTTGCATAAGCTGGCTCGAGCATTAGGATGAAAATTGAACAATGATGTTTACTCATAGACTTTGTGACTCTAGATCTATACGTTGGGAAAATTTCTCATAATTATATAAACTCAAATTAAATAAATAAATATCACATATAATATCAATCTCTTTAAATAACTAAGAGCATCAGCAATTAAATAAATAAAATAAAGAATAGAAAGAAAATACATATATATTGGATCGAGACGTGTAAACATTGTCTTAAGAAGAGAAACACCCCCTCTATGCACAGGGTTAAATGACAAGTCCTTCCTAAGATACAACAATTCAGAGAGTCAAAGTGCAAACAGAACATCCTTATATTGAATCGATCGCGAACCCTATTGCCCGTAAATCATCAAGTATATAATATGCGTTAAATAACACAAAATATCACTTCTATCTATTTATATATCTCAATAAAAGCATACTAACTAGTTTATATCTTATCATCATATAGTATCACACTATTTTCTCTAAATTTCTCTACATCTCTCCATATTCTTCTATATCACTCTATCTCGATATATATTTTCTTTAATCTTCACACACATATATATAGTGCATGAATTATATAATTCTTAATATAATAATACGTATTTATAATATTATAATTAATAAAATCACTAATTATACACATAAATATTATTGTAACATATATATTTATAATAGAATTCATAAAGACATTTTAATAAATTTATAAGTTATTTAATAAACATGTAATTTAAACACATCAATATTTCTTTTTAAAAATATATATATATTTTTAATTTTTTATGTTTTCAAAAATTCACAAACACCCTATTTTTAAAGAAACAATATTATTTTTTTATTCATGGGATCTATTTACTTTTTTTTTTTTCTTTCTAAACTTAGGGGTTCATAATGTATTTTTTTCCTTCTCTTTACTTCCATAGTCACCACCACTCCACCACTAGTAATTTGTTCCTCCTCGTTCCTTTCTCTCTAACCTCTAAGATCTCATGAGTTCTTTTCATGTTCAAGGCAAGAGGTCCTTCAAATTTCAACTTCACCACCTCATTTTCCTTCCACTTCTCATGAATGGGATCCACTGATGCTCAACTAACATTGTCGCTCCTCCTCCTTCCTCTCTCTCTCTCTCTCTCTCAGATCCGTCTCAGCGACGGATCTGACGGTTCAGATCCATCGTTGTGATGGTCGAAATCTATCGTGGCAACGGATTTGGGGGAAAAGAGAGAGAGAGAGAGAAATAAGGAAGAAACCCAAATGACCACCATTTAATCCGTTGGAGCCCTTAAAGACGAAGAAACCCATAGACCGCCATTTTTGCTTGAACTAGCTCGACAAACAGGTAATAAACTCTGTGATTTTCATTTCATTCAGAATGCCTATTTCATCGAGCGACGATCAGATCAAAGAGCTGGCAAATGTTTTGGAACAGAGCAAGCAATGATTCGTATGGGTGGTGAGAGACGCTTGGAGGAGTGGGGGCTGTTTGGTTCCACTGGTTAGAAGAAGGGAAAAAGATGACTATTGTAGGGGTAGGGGGCCGAGGTTGTTCTTCTTCATTTTTATTTTTTTATTTTGTTAAAAAAAGAGTTAAAAAAATTATATACGCTAATGTAAAAAGGTAAAATGATGTTAGTGTATTTTAATTTTCAATTGTTTGGTTATTTTTAAATAGCTAAGGGTATAATTGTGATTATAATAAATTTTTTAGTAATTTTTAACCTATAGGGAACCATGTGCCCATTGATAAAAAATTATAAGGGAGTGATCGATATTTGTAAAATGTCAAAAAAATGTATCTGGTTAGCAGTAAAAAAAATAGGGGAGGTAAATGTATTAAAACTTTTAACCTATTTTCTATGAAAGCTCAAATCTAAACTTCGTTCTTAGCAAGCTACAAGAAAATCTCAGAATGTGAAGACGATTGAAGATTATCCATCCCTAGGGATTAATAAAGATTTTTTTTCCCCATAATTCTAATTTCTAGTCAAGAACTCGATGATTTACATAAATGTGGAATAAAATAGAGCTATAAAATAACAAAAAAGTTAATTCTGCCCGAGCGAACTCGCGGGCTATAGATTTTTTTTACTAATTTAGTTTTTTTTTTGTTTGCTTAATCAATTTTTTTATATTAGTTATACAGTTGTATGTTTTAGTGCAGTGATTGATTTATTAAAATAGCATGTGTATACATCCAATTGAAATCGAAAGGGATAGATATATATTTTTCTTACCAAAAAAAATTCAAAAGCCAACTATGAATTTGAGGAATATAAACTTTTGCATAATGATAAATATTTTTTTTTGTTGTACATGAGTGAAGTAGATAGTAAAGTAATTCACAATAATTAGTTAAGGAGACTTGAGTTACAATTATTAGCTAAGGAGAGTCGAGTTGATCAAAAGTAAGCCTCCTAATTGTACGATTTTGGAGAGTGCCCTTACAAACAAAAAAATAATTATGAAAACTTTTATACACTAAGAAAAAAAATTATGTAAACATTTACATATAAAAATAAATAAATTATATAACTATTTATATATCCACAAAAAAAAATGTTTGATATTGATTTGATAAGAATAAAGAGATGAGATGTTAATTCCAAAATTTGTAACCTAGTGAATATGTCTTAACTTCCTTTGTAGAAGATTTAGAATTCAATCCCATCCCCCAATATTGTAAAATAAAAAAAATATAAAAAAAGAAAGAAAGAGGTCAATGCGAAGCTTAAGCACAAAACTTCAAATTCTTCTTGTGCTAAGAATGAAGATGGTGAGGATCTCGAATGTTGGTAGTGGGGTTATAGTGGATGAAATTATTTGTGTTAAAATATTGATAGTGGGGAGTGTTGGGTTAGCGGTTAGCTTTTTATTTCTTGTTTTTAAAAATAGTCAGTAATTCGATATTTAATCATGTAATTATCATGTTATATATGTGTGTGTGTGTTGGATTAGCTTTTTATTTATTGTTTTTTTAAAAAAAAGTCATTAATTCGATTTTAAATCATGTAATTATCATGTTATATATATATATATTAGATGTTTAGTAGTGGTCTTGGAAAAAACATTTTTTTAATGGGATAAAGGTAGTCATTATTTAGGAGTTTTTGTGTGAATGGTTTGTCAGTCTCATTCATGTGCTCGCATTCATCCATTTAAAAATAATTATAAGAAAAAAAAATATATGTACACACACACACACACACACATATATATATATATATATATATATATATATATATATATATATATATATATATATATATATATATATATATATATATAGTATTCATATATTCATTTGTTAGTGGTGGTTTTGAAAAATATTTTTGTAATGGGACAGAGGTAGTCATTATTTGACGAGTTTTGTGTTGAGTGAGTTATTAGTCCCATTCATGCGCTCACATTCCTCCATTTAGGAATAATAAATTAAAACATTTTATATATATTTTTTGTATGGGGTATAGCCATTATTTGGGGTTTTGTGTTGGGTGGATTGTGACTCCCATTCACGTGCTCACATTCCCCTTATCATTTAGACAGCTTTAAAGACAAAAATATCAACTTTAAAGAGAAAAATATCATTTATAATCATATCACTATTTCTCTCTTTTAAGACTTACCAAATTGCACGCTATGGCTATTGATGTTCGTTGATGGATTCTCCTTCCACGTTTTTGTTCGTAACCATCGGTGTTTGTCTTCATCGTTTATCCGCTGCTTTTCGCACCCATCGAGCCACTGTCATATGTCGTTGTTCTTTGACGATTCATGTGACGATGTTTGTCCCCGGCGTTGGTTCATACGACGTTGTTCGTATATTGCTCCTCCGCTATATTCGTCTCTTGTTGTTCTGCGCCGTCGATAGATCTGCCATCGCTTTTCGTAGATTGATGTTTGACTACATTGACAAAACTACTTCACCTACTTACGACGGCGATGGCTCCTAATGCACCGAATGTAGACAACAACGGTTGTTGCTGGTGCGGAAGAGAGAGGATTGAAGTTAATGGTAACGACGGTAATCTGTCAATGCGATTACGGTAAGCAAACAATTGAGAGAAGGGTTATGAAATGAGAGCTTGGTATTTGTAGAGAGAATGAATGGTATGGGATATATTTAATTATTATCCATAGTGGGATGTTGCATAATTAACACACTATCTTTTCTATTTTTAAGTGAGTGGAAGTGAGTGAAATGTGCTTTTAGTGTTTGGTGCAATGAATTGATCGTAGCCATTTTTTGTTGCATAATGAGTTGATCCTGGCCTTTTATCTCATAGATTAAGGAGATGCGAGAATTTAGCCATTCTCAGCTTTGGTTGTTTCTATTGGCGTGAGTTGTCTTCCTCTAGATTACTGTCGAAGATTACAGCTCACTAGGGATGGTCATGGGCCGAGCCGGGCCTGGTTCGGGCCGAGCTTTGACTAGTGTATTACAAAAAAATGTTGGGCCCTAGCTCGGCCCGGCCCAGCCCAGCCCGGTGATTGGGTCTAATTCTATGCCTAAACCCGGCCCTATAAGAAAAATCTAAGCCCGGCCCATAGGCCCCCGGCCCTAATTTTTTTTTTAATTTAAAAAATAAATACAAAAAATTCAACACCAAACCGATAAAAAATATTAAAATTACAATTTCTAAAGGCAAACCAATATTCCAAACAAACCAAACCAATAAGAAATATTAAAATTGTAATTTCTAAAGGAAACCAATATTCCAAATATTAGGGTTGTATTGTAATGTATGTATGTATGTATATATATATATATATATATGTATATATATATATATACATATATATATATATATATATACATATATATATATATATATATAGGTCTTGCCCAAGCCTGACCCTAATTTTGATCGGGCCCTAATACCTAGGCCCAGGCCTTGCCTGTGGGCTTAAACCCTAAGCCCAAGACCTAAAAAAATAGGGTCGGGCCATTCGGGTTGGACTAGCCCCCAGGCCTATAACTATCCCTACAGCTCACTGTTCACTTTCCATGCTCATTTAATGCTCTTTCATACGCCATCTCCAGAGCACTATAATTAATGGCCATGCATGCTCGGTCTTATTTTATTTTATTTTTTGTATATATATGTGTGTGTGTGTGTGTGTATTGTAATGACAAGAAATATATGCCTTTTCCATGAAGATCTTGAAGAAAAAATCTACATGGATATCCCTCCAGGGTATATTGCAAACTTTAAAGCTAAGATTGTATGCAAGTTATAACAAACTTTGTACGGCTTAAAGCAATCTCCTAGAGCGTGGTTTGGGTGCTTGAACTCGACAATGAAGAAATATGTCTTTCAACAAAATGACTCAGACCATACACTATTCTTAAAGCATCACCGGGTTAAGACAACAACTTTGATAATCTATGTGGATGATATGATCATTGCAGGAGACGACCCAGAGAAAATAGCAAGACTTCAAGAGCAATTGGCCACAAAATTTGAGATGAAAAATCTAGGAGGACTCAAATATTTTCTAGGAAGTAAAGTTGCTAGGTCGAAGTAAGGCATATTCCTTTCCTATCGAAAATATATCCTAGATTTATTATCAGAAGTTGGATTACTGGATTGTAAGGTTGTAGATATACCAATAATACAAAATCACAAGCTTAGAGAATACCCAAATCAAGCGCCAATAGATAAAGGAAGGTACCAAAAATTATTTGAAAAACTTATTTATCTCTCTCATACACAACCTGACATCGCCAATGCAGTGAGTATAGTGAGCCAATTCATGCACTGTCCAAGTGAAGATCATATGAATGCAATGATTCGGATTCTCTGATACCTAAAGTCCTCCCACGAAAAAAGACTTATGTTTACAAGAAACAATCACCTACGGGTGGAATGTTACACAGATGTTGACTGGGTAGGAAATATCTCTAATAGAAAACTTACCTTAGGCTATTTCACGTTTGTTGGAGGGAACCTGGTTACATGGAGAAGTAAGAAGCAAAAGGTGGTAGCATTATCAAGTGTTGAAGTCGAGTTTTGTGGGATATCTAAGGGCCTTTGTGAACTTCTCTGGCTTTGAAGACTATTAACTGAAATTGGCTTTGCTCTTGGCTGTAAGATGGACATATTCTGTGATAATAAGACTACAATTGACATTTCTCATAATCTAGTCCAGCATGATCGAACCAAACACGTAGAAGTAGACCGACACTTCATCAACAAAATCTTGAGGCCAAGATAATTCGATTCCCGTTTATTAAATTCGAAGATCGATTGGTAGACATACTTACAAAAGTTGTATGTAACAGAAACTTTTACAACTCATTTGGTAAGTTGAGCATCCGATATCCATATACACCAACTTGAAGGAGAGTATTGGCTTGAATTGTCTTCCTCTATATTACAATCAAAGATCACAGCTCATTGTTCACTTACCATGCTTATTTAATGCTCTTCCATGCGCCATCTCTAGAGCAATATAATTAATTCTCATGCATGTCCTGTCTTATTTTTGTGTATATATGTGAATGTATTGTCATGATAAGAAAGATATGCAATAAATATAATTTTACTTTGAATTTCTACAGTTTCAAAGGTAAAGTTTCCGCTTTTATATATATTATATTGATTTTATTGTTTATTTACTTTTTATATTATGTAGCTAATTCAAACCAAAACTATTAAACAAAATCCTACCATGATAAAAGTGGTTATGAATGTCTCTAGACAAGAAAGTACAACAAAAGTCATGACAACGCACAAGGGCATTTGAGATAAGCCCAATAATCGTATTCCTAATCGATGTAATTTTTGCTTTAATAATTTCAGGTAAAACTATCTCAAGTATCTATATAATAAATCCGGATAAGTATATTCACGGTCGTCGGATGAGAGACAAAACTCTAGGCATTTTAAGACCGTTAGTTCATTTTAACACACATTTAAAAGCAAAATAAAAAATAGGGTTTGTCAGGCCCCGTTTGGTTAGTGTTTCCAATCTAACCCAACCCAAAAATTGTGAGATTGATTTTTGGGAACGTGTTTGACAAACACAAAACTCAACTCAACCCAACCCAAAAAATGAGAATTTATTCTCAAAATCCTAAGAAAATGAGAAACAATTTTTTTTTTTTTTTTGTGCCCAAAAAACTGAACCCATGAAAAAGAACACGCTGGAAATTACTTCAATTGCTATTGAGTTCCAGTGTTCTACTTTTGTTAGCCTCATTTGCTTTTTCTTTTCTTTATCATTTTTGTTATTGTGACTTGTGCGTCCTCCTCTTCGCAATCGTCTTCGCCGCTCGTTCTTCCTCCTCGCGATCGTCGTCACCTCTCGTTCCTTCTCGTAATAGTTGTCGCCATCGTTGCCATCGTCTTCACCAAACTCATCGTTGTCGCCGTTTTCTCCATCGCCATAGTCCTCGCCATTTAGGGTTTCGATTTCGTTCGTTACTGAAATGGAACACTCCTTCTTTAGGGTTTGGTTCATTTGTTACTGATTTAGCATTCATTCGATCGAATCTCAAATCGAAATCATTTGTTGCTTTGGTTCATTCTCTAATCGAAATCGAAATCGATCGAATCTTGAATCGAAATCGAAATTGATCAATTCTCAAATCGAAATCGAAATCTCAAATAGAAATAGTTCATTGCTTTGGTTCATTCTCAAATCGAAATTGAAATTGATTGAATCTCAAATCGAAATCGTTATTCGTTGTTCGTTCACGAAATCGATTTCGATTTCGTTGCTCGTTGACAAAATTGATTTTGATTTCGTTATTCGTTTATGAAAATCTCTATGGAATTCAATCAATGGAGGTAATGTTGTTTGGTGAAGTTGAAGGCAAGATGAAGACG
Source organism: Eucommia ulmoides (assembly GCA_016647705.1). Taxonomy (NCBI): domain Eukaryota; kingdom Viridiplantae; phylum Streptophyta; class Magnoliopsida; order Garryales; family Eucommiaceae; genus Eucommia; species Eucommia ulmoides. The sequence continues at coordinate 23,654,472 of CM028331.1, forward strand.
AAGGAAGAGAAAAGAAGAAAAAGAAAAAAAAAGGAAAAAAAAAACACAATTGTGAGAAAATAATTCTAGGATAATATCGTTACCAAATGCGATACTGTTCCTAGCACAAAAAAAAAATTGTTGTTACTAAACGCAATTTTGTTCTCAGTAAGAAACAAAATTCTCAACTCAACCTAACCCAACCCATCCAGTTGGGTTGAGAACAATGGGAACACTTCAAACGCCACCTCAATTTCTTCAGCCGACACACAATCCTTTCCTCTCTTAAGCTCATTTTCTTCCTAAAACCCCATCCCCTCATTTTATCTCTTTCTCTCTTGCGCTCACTCTTCATAGCTACTACCGATTCGAAACCACTGCCACCGTGTCATCGTTGCTCCATCACCATGCACCGCTATCTCCGTTATCGCTGCTCCATAGCCATGCACCACCATCGTCGTCATCGTTGCTCCCTCGCCGCTTACTATCATCGTTGTCATCGTTGTTCCATTGTCGGGCACTACCGCGTACACCACCCCAGATCTATAGTATCTGAATAATCCAGGTCTCATCTCTCTCTTAATATGCATGACGATCTCCTCCATCTCTGACCATCGTCATCTCCATTACTGACCGTCGTAGCTCAGGTATGCACTTTCTTCTTCTCTCTTATCTTTGTCTCCAACCACGCGCCACCACCAGCACCCACTATCTTTTACGTCATCCATCCAGGATTTGTCCTGATCTACCTTTGATTTAGTCAGATTTTCTATTTTGGGTTATACTCTTTCTCTTCTTCATCATCTCTGTTTGAAGTTTTTTATTTTTTCGATTCCTTTAAACATTCTACACTAAAATAGAATTTCAACATATCAAAATCACTACAAGTTTTTCGATTCGTTATTGAGAAATTCTTTCATTTTGATTTTGAAGTTTTTCTTTCGATTTGATTTCTAGATCCTATTCGCTGATTTTGATCTCTCCATTGAACATGATTTCATCTTTGCCAATTGACTATTGCTGAGGGTTCATTATCGGCTGCACAAGTTCTTTTTTTTTTTTTTTCTGATTAATTTGTTTGTATAATCTTTTTTTTACGATCCTCTCTCTATTTTGGGGATGAAATAGCAATGCGGGGGGGGGGGGGGGGGGGGGGGGACTAACTAATTTTGTTGAATTACTACTGGTGATTTATTATATTTCACTTCAAAGAGTCAAATAGGTATTTTCTGCTACAATCACGCACCACCGCCACCTACAAATGCATCATCTCCAAGTCCAAGATTAAGTTTTTCCTTTTTTGTTTTTAACTCTTTTAAGCTATGTTCATCCATTTACCTAAATGGTGTTTTTATTTGCTTATCTGAACCTTGAACAAATTAACCCTAAAGACTTGATCGGACGACAGCGGCTCAAGGTGAAACGTGGTCGCTCCTCCAGTCTTTCCCTTTTCGATGGAGTGACAAAGTTGAACCACAACGGACATGTATGTAACCCAATTCTTTGTCTATTCAATTGTTTGTGATAATTCAATTGGTCTACTGTGTATTAGATCTGAAGGCGGCATTTGTTTACCCTCAAGAATAAAATTATCATTAATTAAGGTAAATATAAAAGGTCATGTTTGTTTGGGTAGTGTTTAGTATTATGGAATTGGAGCTTATAACCTTGAAGGCACGGGTTTTAAACTGTTTTATTGTGCTTATCCCAAATGTCTTGATTGATCAAATTAATGAAAGACACAGATTTCATTATAAAGGCTAATGACAATTAAGGCCTTAATTTCTCAATTAAGGCACGGGAATCAGGACCTTTATAACCTGTGTTTAAAATCTTATGCCTTCCATTAAGACCTTCCATTTCTCATAAAGCCCTTCTATTAAATCATGAGGTTTTAATTTTCCTGTCTGTGCACAAGTTTTGTAGAATTTTAGACAAAAGAAAAAAAATAGAATTGTCCGGATGGCCTATGAGAAATAACTTGCTTTTGTTTTTGAGAAATAGGCATGAGTTTCTATTTTTGAGATATTTACCAAAAGTTGCCTTATGTGATTTAATAACCTGTTTCTGTTCTATTCTGGATTTTTTAAGCAATTTTTTTTGGAACGTATTGGAAATGTGAACGCGCCCTGATTTTCCAGAGAGAATCAAAAAAATATATATATACTTGGCGCTGGTAAAATGAGAAGGGTTTTTAAAAACGTCGATTTTCTCATTAAAATATACTTAAGCCTGTTTTAAAAAAAAAAGGAGTCGCCACCTAGCATTGGTTTTAAATGATGTGCTAGGTCACCATATTTTTCTTTTTTGAAAACAATTTAAAAAAAATGGCTTAAGTAAAAATTTGACTCCTAAAATAACATGGTCTGATCAGAGATTCGTTTAAAGAGTTCGGGGGTCAGTTACACTCGGGGAAGGTGTCAAGAACCGTAAGACGCCCGTCCAAACACGGTACCTTATCCGATTAAGTCCAATTAAAATTTAAATCCGAATGTTTTTATTTTATTTTGAAATCCTCCACATATACACACATACACATACACACATTTGAGGGAAGTGATCTCCCTTTTAAACTTAGACCGTTCTGATGGAAGGTTGGGAATTTTTCCACATCATCTTGTCAGCACATTATATTTAATACGAGTTAAAGAAACACACGCACGCACACATCAAGGGGAGTAATTCCCTTCTAAATTTAAACCATTCAAATTGAAGGTTGGGAATTTTCCACCTTATCTTGTCAGCACATTATATTTAATACGAGTTAAAGAAAACACACGCCCACGCACGCACGCACACATCGAGGGGAGTAATTCCCTTCTAAATTTAAACCGTTCAAATAGAAGGTTGGGAATTTTCCACCTTATCCTGTTAGCACATTATATTTAATACAAATTAAATAAAACACATGCACACCCGCACACATGCATCGAGGGGAGTAATTCCCTTCTAAATTTAAACCGTTCAAATGGAAGGTTGGGAATTTTTCACCTTATCTTGTTAGCACATTATATTTAATACAAATTAAATAAAACACACGCACACCTGCATCGAGGGGAGTAATTCCCTTCTAAATTTAAACCGTTCAAATTGAAGGTTGAGAATTTTCCACCTTATCCTGTTAGCACATTATATTTAATACAAATTAAATAAAACACACACACACCCGCACACACGCATCGAGGGGAGTAATTCCCTTCTAAATTTAAACCGTTCAAATTGAAGGTTGGGAATTTTTCACCTTATCTTGTTAGCACATTATATTTAATACAAATTAAATAAAACACACGCACACCCGCATCGAGGGTAGTAATTCCCTTCTAAATTTAAACTGTTCAAATGGAAGGTTGGGAATTTTCCACCTTATCTTGTTAGCACATTATATTTAATACAAATTAAATAAAACACACGCACACACGCATCGAGGGGAGTAATTCCCTTCTAAATTTAAACCGTTCAAATGGAAGGTTGGGAATTTTCTACCTTATCTTGTTAGCACATTATATTTAATACAAATTAAATAAAACACCCGCACACACACACACACACACACACACACTTCTCAAGGGGAGTAATTTCATTCTAAACTTAAACCATTCTAATGGAAGGTTAGAAGTTTTCCACCTCGTATTATTTAAAAAATAAAAAAATAAAAAATAAATAAATAAATAAATAAATACATAAAAAAAAATTAAAAAAAAGAAATAAATAAATAAATAATAAAAGAAAAAAAAATCTAATTTACAAAAAAAAAAATTAGTATAATAACAATTTATTTAAAAAAATAAGAGTAAGATTTACAACAGATGAAAATTTACCACCTTCTTGGAGATTTTTCTTCTTCAAAATTACAATAAAACGAAAATAATATTATTTTCTTCAAAGTTTCTCTACAGATTTCACCTCTCCCTTTCCAAAAATTTCCTCTCAAAAAAAAAAATTCTTCTGACGAAACAATTCCTCCCCCCTGTGTTATGAGCCTTCATTCCTATTTATAGGAATGAAGGCCCTGAAACTTGCCGAAAAATGCACGAAAAAAAAAGGTAAGGAAAAGGGAAAAAGGGGGTGGGTGCACCGAAATTTGGTGCACCCACCCCCTTTTGCTGGCCGCATGTGCGGCCAGCTAGTCGCACGTGCGACCTTTATGCACCCCCCACCCCCGTTCGGTCCAGGCCTCTCTTGTTCTCATCTGTTTCTTGTCCATTTTGTTCCAAATTAACGCGTTTTTATTCCACTTCGAAAAATCTACAAAACCAAAAAAAATAAAAATCAATTACTAATATTTAATTTACTTAAGAGATTAATAAAACTTAATTTAGCAGTATTAAACCGCATAAATATGGTATAATCAAAACAAAATAAATAAAAAAATAAAATAAAGGTAACTATAAAATAAAGTATAATTTTTTGCGAGGCGGTCAAAATGCCGTGTCTACAGCTGCCCCTCTTTGTCATGCAAGTTCCACTTGCTTGACAAAGATAAAAGACCACGTCATTTTGATTGTCCCATTTTTTATTTTATTTATTTTTTAGTTTATTTTCTAATAATAGAACAAATAAAATAAAATGACTCATGACGAACAAGCGTACGTTTAGAGTAATAAAAGAAGACTCATGACGAACAAGTGTCCATTTAGAAAAATAAAAGAATGACTCATGACGATGTTCATGATAAACAAATGTCCGTTTAAAGGATCGTTTAAAGTAATAAAAAAATGACTCCTGACGATACTCATGACGAACACGTGTCTGTTTAGAGGATTGTTTAGAGTAAAAAAATGACTCCTGACGATACTCATGACGAACACGTGTCCGTTTAGAGGATTGTTTAGAGTAAAAAAATGACTCCTGACGATACTCATGACGAACACGTGTCCGTTTAGAGGATTGTTTAGAGTAATAAAAATTATTCGTGCCCCAGCCCTCTTGACCAGGGGCCTAAAGAAAGTTCAAGAGTATAAAATATGCCCCAACTTGTGACTGAGCCAGAATGAGAGAGCAAAGATATAAATGTGCCCCAGCCGAACTCTCAGATGACCGAACATTTATAGATTGCCTGCGTACCTTAGTATTATGTCGAGGATCAAGTTTAGCGTAGTTCACTTTTCGCCCTTTTCAGGGCAAAACGCATACTTGGACACTCATTTAGAGCTTTCGAACTTTCAGCAATAAAAGTTTTTAATTTGAACTGGAAGGTAAGAAGTTTTTGTGAGAGAGAAATTCATGCTTCCATGTCCTCTGAAAACCCTGTAATTGAACAAAAAACACATGTAACACGAAAATTTAGTTTGAAAAACTTGTCACTCTTTACGACTCGCAATTCCGTCCAACCGGAAGGTAAGAAGTCTTTGTGAGAGAGAAATCCATGCTTCCATGTCCTTTGAAAACCCTGTAATTGAACAAAAAACACATGTAACACGAAAATTTAGTTTGAAAAACTTGTCACTCTTTACGACTCGCAATTCCGTCCCCCCTTTTCCGTCGCAATCCCTTATTTGATGGCGCTTGACTTTTTCGGGTCACGGGACAGTATCGGGAGATTTTTTCGTCTCGTCCTTCCGTCAATCTTAAAGATGTACTTTCTAGAGGTTTTCTCCGGGTTGTTGGCGGGGTCTGGTTTTTTGGACAACATCCCTATCAACCTTTATTTCTCTGCACCCGCCGATTCTCACTTTCTCTTTTCTACTAGGCATCCTCAGTGCTTAGGAGAATCACATACTCCTGCTTGCTTTGTATTTTTCGAATCCTGCAAAACTGATTTAACCAAATATGGGAAAAACGTGTAAAACCTTACCCCAAACAGGTATCTTTATCACCAACTATGTTGACTGCGAGATTTCAAGCCGGATTGTCTGACAAGTATGGTTTCAATGCAAATTTGAGCCATATTCGATGTTCCTTTTCACAGATTCCAACTCTTGCTCAAATCCATCAAGTTCCGAACACAGAAAAGTCTTACGGTCAATGGAAGTCAGCCGTAGTGGGAATTCCAAAAATGCCCCTAGGAGTGATCTAACGGTTCTTTTTTTTTTTTTTTTTTTTTTGCGACACGGTCTCTAGATTTTTCTCATGGCGCTCTTTTGAGTTTTCACCATGTTCGAGCCGTATTTTTTTTTTTTTTGAAGCAACATATAATCACAAATTGAAATAAACTTACTTAGAAAATAAGGACATTTATTAGGAAAAGTATTTCTTTACAGAATCCGAGTTTAGGGACTCGTGAAATACATCACCATCAATTTCCTAGAGAATCAACGCTCCACCGCTCAAAGCCTTATGAACAACAAAAGGACCTTCCCAATTTGACGCGAACTTACCCTTAGCTTCATCTTGGAAAGGAAAGATTTTCTTCAATACTAACTCACTGACCTTGAAGACTCTAAGATATACCCGTTTATCATGAGCTCTAGTAATCCTCTGTCTGTAACACTGTCCGTGGCATATCGCTGTTAGCCGTTTTTCATCGATTAAACAAAGTTGGTCCAACCGTTGTTGTACCCATTCAGTTTCATCAAGCTCGGCCTCTATGAGCACTCGTAGAGATGGAATTTCCACCTCGGCTGGTATCACCGCTTCTGTGCCATAGACCAGAGAATAGGGGTTGCCCCTGTCGAGGTCCGAACCGAGGTTCGGTAAGCCATCAAAGCATATGGCAGCATATCATCCCACTCTTTATAATTGTCAATCATCTTCCGGAGAATTTTCTTTATATTTTTGTTGGCGGCTTCCACTGCTCCATTCATTTTTGGACGGTAAGACGCTGAGTTTTTGTGCTCGATCTTAAACTGCTGACATATTTTCTGTATTTCTGAACCCTTCAGGTTTTTAGTATTGTCGGTTATCAATGTTTGCGGCAAACCGTATCTTGACACAATATTTTCTTTGATGAATCAAGCTACTATTTTTTGAGTCACTCGGGTTAAGGAAACAGCTTCTACCCACTTGGAAAAATAATCAATTGCCACCAGGATAAAGTGATGACCACTCAGCGCCTTAGGGGTAACTTCTCCAATAACGTCCATACCCCACATTGAGAAGGGCCATGGGGCCGCCAAGCAATGAAGGTGCGAGGGTGGGACATGGATTTGATCACCATGAATCTGACCCTTATGGCATCTTCGAACAAACTGCACGCAGTCGCTTTCCATCGTTAGCCAAAAATGACTAGTCCTCAGGATCTTCTTGGCAAGCATGAAGCTGCTCATGTGAGGTCCACATATGCCACCATGGACCTCTTTCATCAACTGGATGGTCTCTTCGACTCCAACACATCTCAACAGGCCCATGTCAGGGGAGCGTTTGTACAGTGTCTCCCCGCTTAGGAAGAATTGGCCTGCTAACCTCCGGAGAGTTTTCCGATCAACACTTGATGCCCCTTCCGGATACTCCTGATTTTTCAGAAAGTTCTTTATGTCATGGTACCACGGGTCTTTGGCTGGCTCAAATTCAAGCTGGCAGCAGTGGGTCGGTCGGCGTTGAACTCGGATTACCACCGGAATGATATCATCATCCTCTCGAGTGATAAATATCATAGATACCAAGGTAGCTAAGGCATCGGCGAAGTCATTTTTGAGCCTCGGTATGCTTTCAAATTCTATCATCGTAAATTGCTCGCACAACTCCAGGAGGTGATTGTTATAGGCTATCAAGGTCGGATCTATCGTGGCATACTTATCCGTCACCTGATTGATTATCAGCTCAGAATCTCCGAACACAAGCAATTCTTTGATTTTTATATCGACAGCCAGTTGGAGTCCCAGAATACAGGCTTCGTACTCAGCTCGATTATTTGTGCTCTGGAATTTCAACTTGGAAGCCACTGGATAATGCTGTTTGCCTGGAGAAACCAGAACGGCTCCGATTCCAGCCCCTCGAGAGTTCACTGCTCCATCAAAATACATTTTCCAAATTGTTTCCTCATTTTCTTCATCCACCGCATGAATCGACTCGTCAGGAAATAGCGTCTCAAGAGGCTGGTTATCCGTTTGAGCTGGACAACTAGCCAACTGATCCGCTATCGCCTGACCCTTCACTGACTTTTGGGTCTTGTAGATGATATCGAACTCCGTCAGCAGCATCTGCCATTTTGCAACTTTTCCTGACAGAATCGGCTTCTCGAAGATGTATTTTAAGGGATCCATCCTGGCTATCAAGTAGATAGTCAGTGGGAGCATATAATGGCGCAGTCTTTGAGCAGACCAAGTCAATGCACAACAGGTCCTCTCCAACAATGTATAATTTTTCTCATACTTCGTGAAGCACTTGCTGAGGTAGTAGATGGCTTGCTCCTTATTTCCAGATTTATCGAGTTGCCCAAGAATAGCTCCCATGGAGGAGTCGAGAACTGACAAATATAGTAATAACGAAACCTTCTCCCGAGGCGGCACTAGAACGGGAGGGTTCGTTAGATAGACTTTAATTTTCTTCAAGGCATTCTGGCAATCTGCATTCCATCGCCCGTCACTTTCTTTTCGAAGTAGCTTGAAGATTGGCTCACAAGTGGCAGTGAGTTAGAAGATGAATCAGGCTATGAAATTTAATCGCCCCAGAAAACCTCGGATCTCTTTCTTATTTCTCGGTGGTGGCATCTCACGAATGGCCTTCGTCTTTGCAGGATCAATCTCGATTCCATGGCGATTTACCATGAAACCAAGAAGTTTTCCGGAAGCCACCCCAAACGCGCATTTTGCTGGATTGAGCTTGAGCTGGTACTTTCGAAGTCTGTCGAACATCTTTTTCAAATGGCAGAGATGATCCTCATTCTCCTGTGATTTAACGATCATGTCATCTACATATACCTCCATCTCCTTGTGCATCATATCATGAAAGAGGGTCGTCATTGCTCTTTGGTATGTTGCCCCGGCGTTTTTGAGATCGAAAGGCATCGCCCTATAGCAAAAGACTCCCCATGGTGTAGTGAAGGCTATCTTTTCTCGATCTTTCTCATCCATCAGAATCTGATTATAGCCAGAGAATCCATCGGCGAAAGAATAGAGCTTTCGCCCCGCAGTATTGTCGATGATGATGTGAATGTTTGGCAGTGGAAAATCATCTTTTGGACTTGCCCGGTTGAGATCACGATAGTCCACGCAGACTCTGATTTTTCCCGAGGACTTTGGCACAGGAACGACATTTGAGAGCCATTCACTGTAGTTACAGACTTCAATAATTCGGGCATTGAATTGCTTCACGATCTCCTCCTTGACCTCGAGGCTGACAGCGGGCCTTAGCTTCCTCAACTTTTGTTTGACTGGTACACTCCCCGGCTTTAGCGGCAGCTTATGGGCCACGATACTCTTGTCCAGTCCCACCATGTCATCGTAGGACCAGGCAAAGATATCTTGGTAGGAAATTAAGAGCGTTGTCAACTCTTTCTTTTCCAGAGTCATGAGGGCTGATCCAATCTTTACTTCCTTCAACTCTTCCGAGGTCCCCAAGTTTATCAACTCGGTCTCATCGTTACTGAGAATCGGCTTGTTCTCGAACTCCGTGAAAGCTTTTCGGATCTCACCATCGTCTGGCTGGCAAGAGTCATCTTCTGCTTCCTCTCCCATCGGGTTATGGTCTAGTTCTGCATTGAAATCATACTTATCACACTCTGGCTCAGTTATATCGCATGCATCATACACTGATGTTTTAGACATCCTGAAAGCATAAAATTTAAACATTTAAACCATATGTCGGATAAAACATAATTGCATTCATTAAATATAAAAAACCATTACAAAGCAAAATCTCTTTCCATCTAGAAGGCAAGGTAGATGGAAGGATGACCAACAGAAAATCTCCCTAAATTTACCAAAACGCCTGGCGAATTGGGAGAGAACAAGAATTCCAATTCTGCAGCTTTTCTTTTCCCTTGGTTCGAATACCAGACCCATGACTTGGCCCTGCCTCGTCTCTCATGATTACATTCACAGCTTCCTTGATCATTACTCTCTCAAGGTGCAACTTGAATCCTGCGGTCTCCTTCCCTTTGTTGATGGTTTCTGCTGGATAAGGGAAAGTGACCCGGATATGCGGAATTTTCATTGGCTGGTTGTCTAGGGATCCATCCCTCTTCTTCCGGAAGAACTTCGCCCTGTCTGCTTTTGTCGGCTCGTATCCCAATCCGAATCTCCCCCTCTTCTCCTTGACTTCTATCGGTTATGTAATTCCGTCTAGATTCTTGCCCAAACCTTTCCGGGAATGGAACCCCGAGACTTCATTTCTTTAGCAACGAACACCACAGTATTAGATAGTGATGGTGTCATCTCGTGTCCTCCTTCCTTCACAAAGGTAGCATTCGCGACGGCGAACACGTGATAGGAGGCTTCAATCTTCTCCTTCTCCTTTCCGTCATCTGTTAACGGGACATGCCGACTTATCGCTTGATGGAAAGGTATGATATCTGAATCAGCCCTGATCACGTACAGTGTGTCATCAATGATAAACTTGATCTTCCGATGTAGAGATGAAGGCACTGCCCCAGCGTTATGGATCCATGGCCTCCCCAACAACAGGTTGTACGAAGCAGGTATGTCGAGCACTTGGAACTTCGCATTGAACTGTATTGGACCAATTTCAATTGGCAGGTCAATCTCTCCAACGCTATCTCTCCTAGCCCCATCGAATGCTCGGATAACCGTCTTAGACGATCGAACCTGTGATAGATCTATCCCTATTTCTTCCAAGGTCGACAAATGACAGATATTTAGTGTCGATCCATTGTCAATCAGTACCCGAGCTATGAACATTCCATGGCTTTCGACCGTGATATTCAAAGGCTTGTTGTGACCTGTTCCATCATCGTCCATCTCGTCATCTGTGAAAGTGATGGTGTTAGATCCTAGGACCTGCTCGACCAGAGTGACAAACTTCTCCGGAGAGATCGTGCTAGGCAAGTGGGCTTCATTTAGGACTTTCAGCAGTACCTGTCTGTGTACTTCTGAGGATAGGAGTAGTGAAAGTATCGAGATTTGTGCCGGTGCTTTGTTGAGTTGCTCCACTATCTTGTATTCTGAATTCTTCATTGCCTTTAGGAAGTCGTGAGCCTCCGGTTCTGCCACCGGCTTTTTCAGGGCCCCTCTTGGTTCCTTCATAGGAATCCTGATCAAATCCTGTGGCGTATACACCCTTCCAGACCGAGTGATTCTACTGGTTTCTCCTACTGAGATTGGCAATTCTTTTCCTTCTCCTGTTTTAGCGACGATCTCATAATTCCATGGAACCTTATTGAGATTTTCCACCATCTTTTGGATTGGGAAAGACAAAACTAGAGATTTCTCCAGTTTTTGGGCTACCCTTTCTAGATGTCATTTGAACCCTCTATAGAGAACCTCCGGGTGTAAATAAACACCACCGATATCGATCACATCAACTTCTTCTTCGACCTTCTCTGTGAAAATTAGATTGACGCCACTTCCTGAGGAGGCGTGTTCAGGCAACGGATTTTGCTGACAATTTGGCATACCGGCCTCAGGTTTTTTAGGAAACGTGATGGCTCCGGTCCGTATAAACTCCCGGATTTTGTATTTTAGCTGAAAGCATTGCTCAGTCGCATGTCCTCTGGTTCCCGAGTGGTATTCACAGAAAGCATTTGAAGAAGCTGCTTTACTCCCAAGTTTAACTTCGTAGAATGGAAGGGACGTCAGCATCCCCTACTTCAAACAATTCCGGTACAACTCGGTGATCGAGACCGGAAGGTCTTGTAGCTCTCTGTTGTCGTTCTGGAAATTTCCCCCAGTAGCATGTGGTAGAAGGTCTTGGTGGTATTGGGTTCCTGACCTTGGAGTGCGGTTAGGAATTTGAGGTGGGGTGTTCGGGTGCGGTTGATAGGTATGGTAAGAGGGTGTTGGGTAGGCTTGAGGGTAATATTGGGGAATGTGGTTTTGATAAGGGGGAGGTACATTTTGGTAATAGCGGGGGCGGCTTTGGGAATAGGGTTGGTTTTGAGGATAATTTTGGTTTTGGCGATTTTGAGGAGAGTAGTTGTGATATTGGTTGTTCTGGTTCGGGTAGTTCTGGGGACAGGAAGCTTGGGGGTTGTTCTGGTAATGGGTTTTCCGAGGGAAAACGACAACAACTACTTCATTTTCTTTCATCTTTGGCGGGGCTGACCTTTTCGTCAGATTGGATTGGGCCCCTTCAATTTTTCCGCTCCTTATTCCTTCTTCCGTCACCTCGGCCTGTTTGATCGCATCGCCGAAAGAAACCACTGCTATGCTCGAGAGATCTCGATAGAACGGCGGTGACTGAATTGACTTGAATATCTCTAACTGAGCCTCCTCGCTCAGCTTAGGGACAACTTTGGCAGCTTCTTCCCTCCAACGAGCAGTATACCTCCGGAAACTTTCGTCTTTATTTTTCAGTATCTGGTAGAGGGTATTGCGGTCTGACGCGGTATCCCTATTGTACACATATTACTCACAGAAGGCCTCTACTAGATCTTCAAATGTTTTAATCTGTGATAACTCCAGGGTCATGTACCAGTTGAGAGCCGGTCCTTTCAACGATCTCCGAAACATCTTTAGGCAAAGGTCTTCATTCCGAGCATGAATTCCTAACTCCTCTTTGTAAATGCTGACATGCCATTCTGGAGGGCCAGTGCCATCATATTTTGTGAACTCTGGAACCACAAAATTTTTTGGGTACACAATCCCGGATGGTGCTGACAACTCCTTGTACGTTGCTTTCCTGGACGGCTTCTCCTTTTGCCATTCTTCCATTGTTTTGTCCAATTTCTCCATTTTCAGAAGCCAAGCCGGTGGAGGGCCATTCTCTTCTTTGTTTTCAGTTTCAATGGCCGGGGCCGGTTGGCTATCATTTGAATTGTTTGGTGGAGCAACGACCCTCTCCGGGTGAATGAGGATCTGCGGGGCGGCGGGGGCCGAGCCCTCTGGCGAGGCCTGATAGACATGCCCCTGGATGGGATATGTCGGAGCTCCATAGGCGAAAGGATGAGGGCCCATCTGAGGTCCATAGTAGACCGGTACTGCAAAGTTCGGGCCGACGTGGTTCGGATTCAGCCCTGAGTTCTCCATCCCAATACTTGCAGGGTTTCCATTTGGGGATTCAGTCACAGGAGTCCCGTTGGACGGAGGAATAGGCACCTCCTGAGGTCGGCTAAGTTCGTTGATCCTTTCCATCAACCTGTCAATAGTTTCCTGCATCTGAGCTATCTGGGTCGTTTGGGGAGATTCGGGATTGCTTTCTGATGTCATCCTGGAATGAGTCTGTGCTCGACTGCGTGTAAAGATTGGACTTCGAAAAGGGGGAACTGGATTTGCTTTTCTGGGACCAATTTTCTTTGTCTTGTCCTTTTCTTTTTCACCTACAAAAAAAATCATTTTTTTAGTTCACGTGGGTCTTAGGTGGCCTTAAAGCCCATTCTAATTCGAAGATTTCAATTTCGATAACGACTAATTAAAACAAATGATGGTACATGAAAAATCTTTTTTTTTTTTTTTTTTTTTGTCGTTCCCTACCGATATTAAAAACTTTGAACTTGTTTGGTGTGCTCCTCTTTTTTTTTTTTTTTTTTTTTTTTTTTTTAGGACTTCCCAAGACGTCATAAATCCATCAAGTACAAAAAACCTCTTTCTCGTCTTGTATCATAGAATCCTGAGGGGATAATATGGATACAAGACAGTTTTGTTTTTGTCAGAGGATTTACAATGATATAAGGGCCTGAGAGGAAATAAGGAAAAAATATATATATATATAAAAAAAATAAAAAATAAATGATATATAAAAAAATAAAAATAAAAAAATCACAACTTATTTACTAAATTGAGGGAAAAAATAAAATAAAATTTAACATTCGGACTTTAGATTAGTTAGACTTATTCAGACATATTGGGCTCAACCCTCAGCCGATCCCCAGTGGAGTCGTCAGCTGAACGCGCCCCGATTTTCCAGAGAGAATAAAAAAGATAGATATATGCTTGGCGCTGGTAAAATGAGAAGGGTTTTTAAAAACGTCGATTTTCTCATTAAAATATACTTAAGCCTGTTTTAGAAAAAAAGAGTCGCCACCTAGCATTGGTTTTAAATGATGTGCTAGGTCACCATATTTTTCTTTTTTGAAAACAATTTAAAAAAAATGGCTTAAGTAAAAATTTGACTCCTAAAATAACATGGTCTGATCAGAGATTCGTTTAAAGAGTTCGGGGGTCAGTTACACTCGGGGAAGGTGTCAAGCACCCCAAGACGCCCGTCCAAAGACGGTACCTTATCCGATTAAGTCCAATTAAAATTTAAATCGGAATGTTTTTATTTTATTTTGAAATCCTCCTCATATACACACATACACATACACACATTTGAGGGAAGTGATCTCCCTTTTAAACTTAGACCGTTCTGATGGAAGGTTGGGAATTTTTCCACATCATCTTATCAGCACATTATATTTAATACGAGTTAAAGAAACACACGCACGCACACATCGAGGGGAGTAATTCCCTTCTAAATTTAAACCATTCAAATTGAAGGTTGGGAATTTTCTACCTTATCTTGTCAGCACATTATATTTAATACGAGTTAAAGAAAACACACGCCCACGCACGCACGAACACATCGAGGGGAGTAATTCCCTTCTAAATTTAAACCGTTCAAATGGAAGGTTGGGAATTTTTCACCTTATCCTGTTAGCACATTATATTTAATACAAATTAAATAAAACACACGCACACCCGCACACACGCATCGAGGGGAGTAATTCCCTTCTAAATTTAAACCGTTCAAATGGAAGGTTGGGAATTTTTCACCTTATCTTGTTAGCACATTATATTTAATACAAATTAAATAAAACACCCGCACACCCACATCGAGGGGAGTAATTCCCTTCTAAATTTAAACCGTTCAAATTGAAGGTTGAGAATTTTCCACCTTATCCTGTTAGCACATTATATTTAATACAAATTAAATAAAACACACGCACACCCGCACACACGCATCAAGGGGAGTAATTCCCTTCTAAATTTAAACCGTTCAAATTGAAGGTTGGAAATGTTTCACCTTATCTTGTTAGCACATTATATTTAATACAAATTAAATAAAA
Source organism: Eucommia ulmoides (assembly GCA_016647705.1). Classification (NCBI taxonomy): domain Eukaryota; kingdom Viridiplantae; phylum Streptophyta; class Magnoliopsida; order Garryales; family Eucommiaceae; genus Eucommia; species Eucommia ulmoides. The sequence goes on from CM028331.1 coordinate 23,669,491, forward strand.
CACACGCACACCCGCATCGAGGGGAGTAATTCCCTTCTAAATTTAAACCGTTCAAATGGAAGGTTGGGAATTTTCCACCTTATCTTGTTAGCACATTATATTTAATACAAATTAAATAATACACACGCACACACGCATCGAGAGGAGTAATTCCCTTCTAAATTTAAACCGTTCAAATGGAAGGTTGGGAATTTTCCACCTTATTTTGTTAGCACATTAAATTTAATACAAATTAAATAAAACACCCGCACACACACACACACACACACACACACTTCTCAAGGGGAGTAATTTCATTCTAAACTTAAACCGTTCCAATGGAAGGTTAGAAGTTTTTCACCTCGTATTATTTAAAAAATAAAAAATAAAAATAAATAAAAAATAAAAATAAATAAATAAGAAAAAAAATACATAAAAAAAAAATTTAAAAAAAAGAAATAAATAAATAAATAATAAAAGAAAAAAAAATCTAATTTACAAAAAAAAATTAGTATAATAACAATTTATTTAAAAAAATAAGAGTAAGATTTACAACAGATGAAAATTTACCACCTTCTTGGAGATTTTTCTTCTTCAAAATTACAATAAAACGAAAATAATATTATTTTCTTCAAAATTTCTCTACAGATTTCACCTCTCCCTTCCCAAAAAATTCCTCTAAAAAAAAAAAAATTCTTCTGGCGAAAAAATTCCTCCCCCCTGTATTGTGAGCCTTCATTCCTATTTATAGGAATGAAGGCCCTGAAACTTGCCGAAAAACGCACGAAAAAAAAGGTAAGGAAAAGAGAAAAAGGGGGTGGGTGCACCGAAATTTGGTGCACCCACCCCCTTTTGGGTGCACCAAAACTTGGTGCACCCAAAAGGGGCTCTCTGCCCCCCCCCTTTTGCTGGTCGCACGTGCGACCTTTGTGAACCCCCCCACCCCTGTTTGGTCCAGGCCTCTCTCGTTCTCATCTGTTTCTTGTCCATTTTGTTCCGAATTAACGCGTTTTTATTCCACTTCGAAAAATTTACAAAACCAAAAAAAATAAAAATCAATTACTAATATTTAATTTACTTAAGAGATTAATAAAACTTAATTTAGCAGTATTAAACCGCATAAATATGGTACAATCAAAACAAAATAAATAAAATAATAAAATAAAGGTAACTATAAAATAAAGTATAATTTTTTGCGAGGCAGTCAAAATGCCGTGTCTACAAAATGTTCCTAATTTTCTGTCTGTTCTATGCTTTTGGTTTCTTAACTCCCTCTCTATTTGATAGGTGTAATTTATCTATTTATTCTCGAGCCGATTTTGTTAGTTTTCAAGTATTTTTATAGCATTTTTATTTGTTTTAATACATTTTTATTTATTTTATCTTAAATTAGATATTTGGGGTGAAAAGGGACTAAAACGGTCCTAAATGATCATATCGGAACGAGCCAGTAGGAAAACGAGCAAAGAGGCAAGATTCCAAAGCAGTAGACCCACCGCTGCAGCATTCAGGCTACCGCCGCGGTGGTAAAAATACAGAGACTTTGCCTACTATTCCACTACTGCAGCGATCAGCCACTGCTACAGTGGTGACCCTGCTGACATGCCCACCATCGCAGCGGTAAACCCACCGCCGTATTTGTGACTTTGTAGATATTTTTGGATATTTTAAGATATTTAGAATCCTATAAATATCGTCTCTATTTTCCCCAAACAAGAGGTTGGCATTTTCGGGAGTCTTGAGAGCTCCAAGGCCATTCGACCAATAGAAGATCACTTTGTGAAGAATGAGAAAGCGTTCTCGGAGCAATTTTAGTGACGAATCTTTGGATAACGGCTAGTCTCCTCGTTTCTCTCTTAGATTGATTGTTTGTTTTAATATGTTTAACTTGTATTTAGTTGTATTTAGGGTTACAACTATGTGTAGTTAAACATATATTGTCTAGGGATCGATGTACTTCACGAAAGCGTCGTTTATATAAAATATATGTTTTGTTAATGGTTGTTCGTGTTTATCCGATTGTGTTTGTCGTTTCTTCTTGTTTATTATGTTTGTTATGATATACTGAGAATACAAGGTTTGACACTCGGGAGAGGTAATCCCGAATACGGACTAGGGTTAAATACAACGTAATAATCTAATAACCCAGGAAAAAGTTATAAAATGTGCAATCAATGACGTTAGGGTAAGACTTATGTGACCTAGTGTCGTTAAGACGTTGAGGGGGACTTCTTCATTGACGCGAAATCACATATTCATTCACTTTACACTCGGGAGAGGTAGTGAATAAGATTTCGATACAGAGATTGAAGGATAGGATGAACGTCGTTAATGTAAATTAGATTGAAACGAACACGTTAAAGTGGACGACGTTAATCCCTAGGCAATAATTTCCCATAACGTCATACCAATATATTAGTATAATTAGATTAATTAACTTAGTATTAGTATTAATTAATTATAAACCATTCTTTATCGCCTAAATAAAGTTAGGTTATGATAATTATGATATTACTTTCACCGCAAGTGTACGGGTCAAGTTTTAGTATTGATTCGGAAAAGTAAGGGTTGTCGTATCTACAGGGATTAGTTGAGATTATCATCGAGTACCGAAATTATCATATCCTAACTTTATTTAGGCGATAAAAAATGGTTTATAATTCGGAAGAGTAAGGATTGTCGTATCCATAAGGATTGGTTGAGATTATCATCGAGTACCGCAATTATCATAACTTAACTTTATCTAGGCGATAAAAAATAGAGTTTATAATTAATTAATACTAATACTAAATTAATTAATTAATTACTCTTTCGAATCTATACTAAAATTTGACCTGTACATTTACGGTAAAAGTAGTGACGTATCTACGCGCTACCACTATTAAACTTGGGAACACTATAATTGGAGCCATGTAGCCTGTTTCTGATTTTGAGAAACAGGTGCGAATTTTTGTTTATGTTTTTTGAGACATTTACCAAAAGTTGTCCTATATGTATGATTGTGTGTATACACACACATATGCAAGAAATTAGGGGAAATTGAGTGGTTTGCTAATTATGGAAACAACTGGTATTTGTTAAATTAATCTGTTATGTTTTGTTTCTGTTTAAATTTTTGTTTATATTTATATTTTTTCTATTTTTTTTTATTTCTAATGTATACTTTAGATTACATTTTGTTTTTTATTTATGTTTTTTTTTTTAAAAGTTTGGAACGTCCTTTTTTTTTTTTTTTAATTAATTAGAGTATTTTGAATATGTATTCCAATAGGTATTTTTTTTAATTGCTTATGAATTTCACTAGATTCTATAACAATGATTTTTCATTTTTATGAAGATTATGCAGATTATTCTCTAACACTTTGCGGCCTCGATTTTTCTTTTGGTTATTTTTAATGAAGACAACCTCAAACCCAGGTGATTATGTAAATGTGTATGCATGGACACTTCAAAGGGGTGCAAATATTACATGTATTTTAAGTATTTTTTCACATACGTACGCATTTTTAACTTTTCACTTAATATATTTATGGGGTGGGATCATTTGCTGGTCAGTCTGCATGAAACAAAGTAGTGCATTTTTAGAAAATTGTTTCTATTCTCAAAAAGTTGTCTCTATCCTAGAAATGGAAGTTTGACCATATCTCGCTTCATGTATCTATTGATTTCGTGATATTTATATCTTATTGATAAAAAAATTAAAAAGAAAATAATAATTATCATTATGTAGCGGTTGATAAAGGATGCGGGTTGTGATGGTTGTATGTCATATTATTTTGTAAGCTCTGTGGATTTATGTGAAAACTTGAATTTTGGATGTGTTAAAAATTTATAGTGTATAATTTATTTTTATTTGATTTTTGTCATAATAGAGGTCAGTGTTTTGTGACTTATTTTTGTTCTCGCGAATCACGAGAGTTTCTAGCATCTCAAGGAGCAAATCTCATTTTCCTTAAGGGTTTAAGCGTCGCACAACGAATTTGAGGATTACATGGATTTGAGAATTACATCAAAGAATGTGTCGCCACAAAAAAAAAAAAAAAAAAAAAAAAATATAAGTAATTTATTTAGATTTTGCTTCTTCTTGCTTTACTATTTTTATATTTCTCAAGTTGTGTAAGTTTTTTTGTTCTTTTGTACTTTGCTTAATTAGTATATTCTTACTTATTTTAAATAAAAATTAGTTGATTCATTGTAGAAATGTATTTTCTATTCTAGAATTTGTTTTGTTTTTTCATTTTTATTTTTTTAAGAAAAATATTTCAAAATCTGGATTATTCATGTCTAATTTTTTTTTTTTAATTTTCTAATTTTATTTAGATGTTTTTAGGTTTTAGACAATGGACAGTATCATTGATTTGATGACCACAAATGACTATCCAATTTTTTTTTTCTCTTGAAGTCTAGAAAAAAATTAAGTTCCAATGTATCATTTTGTTCTTATACATACAAAAAAGAAATTATTCACTTTAACATTTCTTTATCTTTATTGTTCCGTGTGTTTGGATTTGTTTTTGTGGTTCTTACTTCTTACGTTACTTCTTTTTCTTTTTAAATTCAGTGGTGAAGTTCATATATAACTTGTAATAATGTTAATGCATATTTCTAAATGAATCATAGACTTTTACACCCGTAACCTACGCTATGTATGGACGACGGCCGACAGTTGTTGAATTTTCGATCTGTCACCGTAACCTACGCTATCGCCATCAATCTGGTGAGGATCCGCACGATCGGCGGTCAACAGTTATTGAATCTTCGATCTGCCGCCGTAATCTACGCTATCGTCATCTATCTGTAAAGGATCCACACGAACTCAATCTTCGATCTGTCGCAACGATGGTTTGTTTCAATTACAAGTTGATTTTTCAATTACAAGTTGATTTTACTCTTCAAGATGAGATTTATTTACCTATTATTTTCATCTAAGGAATACATCTTGACTATGGGAAAATGAAAGAAATGATGATGTAGTTTTCAAGTCTTAAGAAACGCAAATAATGTGATACGATTATTTTTAAACTTTTAGTTTTGAAATGATAATAGTATGACAGTGATTCACGTTCGTAGATGTCACAATATCAAAAGTTATTTTAGCTCATAAAAAAACGACTGGACTGACGAAGGAAAGAATGTAATAATTTGTGAAGTCAACGTGAAGGAACTTTCAATAGAAATGTCATATCAAGTCATGTCAAATCTCAACGAGTTATGACACAAATTTGTGTGGATTAGACTACTCCAGATATAATGGATACTGAACGAGATTTCATTCTTAGAATATCTTTGACTTTATTATCTTCTCAATTTCCTTTTCAAATGACACGATGACAATTTACTATTCGTTTGGCATATGCCATGATAATGAATAAATAACAGAGGCAATATGTGAAATTTATTGGAGTTGATTTGATTATATCAGTCTTTAGTCATGACCAATTATATGTTACTTAATAAAGATGCAGATCGTTCAATCGATTGAGTATCCTTCTACCTAATGATGGATCTATCTCTACAACGAACATTATCTACCCATAAATTCTATTTTGAAGATCTCAATTGAATTGTTAGTACACTAATTTCATTAGTAATTTCTTTCGTTGCTCTTTTATTTATAAAAACTTTATCACTAATAGTTCATTAATTTCGTTGATTATTGTAGGAATTTGGTGAAAAATTCTACATTGGTAGGGATGTTACGAGCCATTTGAATTATTGATATTTTGTTTCAGTAATTTTTGTTCCTGAAATTTATTGTATGTGAAAACACATATTAACAATTAAATTTCATTATTGGTTTTGATATTTGTGGTTGTGGGTACTCTTGGTATATTCTGTAATGATATTTTTGTATTGAATTTGTTGATTTTTTTTTATTAATCGCTTAAATATTAAGGTTATTTCTTTCCACCCGTATCTTCAAGCACGGATTATACACTAGTTTATTTATAAATTTGTACAATTAAATATTCCATTGATGTATATAAAAATTGGTTAATTTCAAATTGGAGAGTAAATTAAAAGTTGTAATTTTTCTTAAAATTTAAAAATGACAAAGTTTTGTTTTGAATTAACAAATGAAAGGGATGGATTACATTGTGATCATCCTTTTGGGCCCAGCGAAGGAAAGAACCTTCCTCCAGTCCTTCAAAACCCAATTAACAGTACGTCGGTTCTCACAACGAAACCCGGTCCATGAGTTCAAAACCGAATCGCCGATTCACCAACCAGTGATGCTACCATGCGCTGGGTGCGCGTTGAGCCAGTGGTTCTTCCCCTTTAATTCGCGGATCACTCACCAGTTGTTCGCCGATCCTTGCAGCCGTCTGTTCGCCGGATTTTCATAAAAGTTTCAACTGTAAAAAAGTTGCTTGCATGTTAGCAATTAGTGCGATATATAAATATATATGCATATATGTACACATGCAGTGAGGGAGATTTGCTGTTCCTCTCTCTCTACTCTCTCTCTCTCTCCCTCCCCCCATTGTGCGCTCGCAGTAAGCTAGATCTATATCCATTCTAGCTTCGATATCTACGGCTTGAGTTCGTCCGTTCACTCTTAGCAGGTACAGGTAGCTCTCTCTCTCTCTCTACAATTTTCTGGATTTTGCTTATTTCAATTCATCGATTTGTGTTCTATTTCTTGCATCATATCATTTGCCTTACTCAGCGTTTACTTATCTGCAGGATTTTATGTGAATTTATGTTTGTTGCAACGTTTACTATTTGACTGGTTCTGTGTTACTAATCCGATGGAACAGGATTTCTGAATCTAACTTCATGAGTAAATGAGTCTCTGACATTTATAAATGCTTTGTTTATCGTCAAACTAGACAACTTAAGATCTTCATTGAAAGCCTATCTGTGGTACGAAGGGAAAAATTGGACCCAGTGAATTGCTGCAACTGCAGAAAGCAAAGTCCAAATCTGCAAACTGATTGCACGTTGTCTTGATTGTTTGGGTTTGGGTAACTTTTTCCGTTTCCTGTGTTGCTATACCTTCCTGAGAGGCTTGTATCTCTATCTATTTTGAAAAAATTAGGTTTAATCCACGTGAGCTTTTATTTTATTGTTTCTCTCGGTATGACTGTCAGTGTGGCTGAAGTCACTCTTCCTCTTTGTACAAATGGGCCCTTGTTAAACAGGAGGAGCATAAATTTTGATTTCTTGTTGTCGGAGAAATAGAGAATATAAGTTGCAAATTTTATGCACATAAGCCCTTTGTTTGTTGTTTCTGTTACACTGTGCTAAAGAGTTAGTTCTAAGTTCTAACTTCTAACATCTTTGAAACCATCAGTCTTGATTGCTACGAACAGCTAATTACTTCCCACTTCCCAGCAAGTTGTAGAAGGTAAAAGAGTAGATACATTCTGTACATATCATTCTTTCACCAGTCATTCCAGACTTTAGCATAATGATTGGATGAGTGTAGGAAACTAAATAATCAAATCCTTTCAAATTAGGATTTTGGTCTTCGACGTCTGATGTTTCCACACTGTAATGCTTTGTGTAATGCCTTAACTGAGGCTATTTTGTTGATTGGCCTAGTAACATGATTTGACTTGATGCACTTTGGTTATTTCATGTTGCAAACTAATTGTAATTCTCGCAGGCTTATCGCCATTATACAATGATGTCAAGAAGGCCAGTGTTACCCTCTCGACGCTTAGCAGATGGTGGGAGTAGTCCCTTTGTGAGCTCACTGCATCCTAAAGAACGCCCTTTATGCTTACAGTCCGTAACTCTTGTGGCTGTGGTAATCTCAGTTCCTTTTAGGTCCTCCCCCAGCTTATTTTTATTGGCACTATACATCAGTGGAATGCATGGACTACTTGTATTGTGTCAAATTTTAAGCAAGCCTGGCTTGTCCAAACTTTTGTTCTCCTTTTTGATGAATATTTCTTGTTTTGACTCTGGCATGAGTGCATGATAAATAAGTATCAAACAAATATTCTCTCCATGCCTTGGCGATAAGAATATTTTCTTCTCCCCGGCCCCATGCAGCCGGAGCTTAGTGCACTGTACTGTCATTTCAGTTAAGAACACTGAAATAGGATTTTTCTTTGTGAATTCTCAGGGTATGTTCCTTATAGTTGGCTACATGTATAGTGTTTCAGGTATGTATTGAATACGCTATACCCAGTAGCGAAGATGATCAGTAAACTCTTACCTGAATTTTATCCCCCATTATTGCTTTGAGCTAGTATCCTTATTGCTGCAATAACAAAACCTGAGTGGGAAAATCTGATGATCTACATAACTAGTTTCAGCGTGCATTTTTAAAATTTAAGATTTTCTGTGACAGGTGGAGTCAATAATGAGAAAGAGGCTTTAAGTAAGCTTGAAGGTAACCATTTATAAAATTAATTGATCTCTTACCATGTTGTTTCCACTATTATTCTCTCTCTTATACATTGAGGCCTAGTGTAGTATGATTTGAGATTGCCATAGAGTGCACGCCCTTAAATTGGCAATGTCGCGGAAAAATGTTCGATGATTGTTAGGGTCATATCAAGATTTTTCGTGCCGTTGCAAGGGACTGACTGAGTTACCATTAATTATTTAATCCTAATTAGTAATTACCTAGCTCTAAACATAATTAAATTGATTGAATTTCCCAAATTAGGAAAGTAAATTAAATTGGTGTCTAATCAACGGAAAACACCTAGAGATTTGCTTTTAGTTACCCTAGGTTCACAAATGGTATTTTCCCAAGTTATATCCCAGTTTACTGCATCATGGAAGACATCTTGGCAGCAAAATCAAGTGCGTCTTGAATAAATGGAACTAAATACTATTAGCATGAATTATCTTACCGCAAAACAGATTATCTTTAATGCACAATCTGTCCAAGCCTAAGCCTAACATAATCTATCTTCTTGATTCGAATAATTAAATACCAATTAAATTACCTAGCTTATTAGCATTAATTGTCTTGCTTGGGTACAAAGTATTTTTAAAGCAAGATTTACTTGTTAAAGCCAAAATTGACTCTTCTATTTGACCACTTTCAATGAATACAATTATTGAACCCTTAATACTCACATTCATAGGAAATAAGTATGGAAACAATCATCAATTCCAAGAATCTTCAAATAACTCAATAGATTGAATAAACAAAACAATCTTTATTTAAAAAGACTCAAAAGTCCAATATCAAAATAGGAAAAGATAATATATATAGGGTAAGTAAGGTCTACTTCCTCTAGAATTACATTAGAGGCCCAGAGAGAGAAGCTTACCTTCTTACTGTGGAAGAAATCAACATGTTTATGCAGATCACATCTATTTCTTCATGCAAACTTCTATGGAGCTTGTTCAGGTCTAGCCGTCTTTAAAAGAATGCGAATTTCCGAAATTGTGGTTTTGAATAAGTATTTAAATGCCAAAAACCGGGCTTAAAAGTTATTAATGGACGTTGCTTTCAAAATGGGGCCCACTCCATTTGTTTTTTCTTTTGTCAATTTGACAATTAAATGGGTAACTCATGCACTGCCTTTTCAGAGAGATGCCAAAGTTCAAATTGGCTTCTCCTCATGTGCTCCTGCTGTGATTTGTTGACAAAACAATGGCCAAAACCATTTTGGTTTTGGCCACTGCACCGCCATCCTCACCTATATATAGAGGATGGCTGTGTTCATTTTTTGAGCGTGCAAAAATTGAGACAGCAAAGGGAAAATACTAGGGCTGTGCACGGGTCGGATTTGGCCGATTTACTCAGCCGATCCGAAGTATTCGGGTTACCAAAATAAATTACCGAAGCCGAAAATTTCGGATTGGGGTCGGTTGAATCCCCGACCACATCGGATCGGACGGTTTTCGGTCGGGTTCGGACCTCGATGGAAATCAAGAAGCTTATCAACAAAAGGCCACAACCAAAGAATTAAAACAATTAAATGAACAAAGAAGGAGATTGAATGAACATACACAACAACCGCCGTTGTCATCGTCGATCTGGAAGCAGCAGCGTCGTCGTCGATCTGGAAGTAGCGTCGTCGTCATCGCCGTCGCCGATCTGAAATCGATGAAGGCATGAATATGTAGTCATCAATCGATGAAGATCTTCGTCATCGTCTTTGATCTGAAATCGATGAAGGATGATCGGAGAGATTGAAAGGAGAAGCTGCTACTCTGCTAGGGTTCAATCGAAATCGGGAGGGATGGGGAATGAGGAATGCGGCTAGGGTTGGATTGCATAATGATATATTTATACTATGACGAAATGACGTCGTTTTGTGTTCGGATCGGATCGGGCCTAGCGGGCGGGTTCGACCTCTGATCCGACTACCAATCTAGATTTGTTCGGGCCTGACTATTTTGTGCCGATTCCTTATAATTTTGTTCCTTTTCTCTGCGGGTCGGGCCTATTTTGGGCTGGTTAGGATCGGCCCATCGGGTTTTGGGCTTTTTGCACACCCCTAGAAAATACCCTTTTTTGAGAGATCCATCTGAGAGTTAATTGTATACCCAATTTTGTATGTTATCTTTGAGGATTATTGGGTGTATTTGGGATTTGGGTTTTAACCGAGTGTTAAACTGTTACCACTTGTATTCGTATTTTCTTATAGTGAATACCCTTGATCCGTCTTCATCTGTGGCATAGGCATTCTGCCGAACCATGTTAAATCTGCAAAATGGATTGTTGTTATGACAGAAGAGATTGAGTCTCTTAATAGGAATCAGACATGGGAGTTAGTTAAACCGCCTAAAGGCCAGAAGATTGCGGTTGCAAATGGGTTTTCAAAAGGAAAGAAGAAATTCCAGGGGTCGAGGATGCAAGGTACAAAGCACGCTTGGTAGCTAAAGGCTACAGTTAGAGAGAAGTGATAGACTTCTCCCTCGGACTGATGCATATAGATACGTTCTTCAAGCTCACCGTGAAGAAAAGTTGTTTTGACATCAAACTGCTACAGTCAGAGAGAAGGGATAGATTTCAATGAAGTTTTCTCACTAGTGGTAAAACACAACTCGATTGGTGTGTTACTAGCTATGGTTGCTGTACTTGACTTAGAGTTTGAGTAGCTTGATGTCAAAACAATTTTTCTTCACGGTGAACTGGAAGAACATATCTATATGCATCAGTCCGAGGGATTTGTTTTTCAGGGAATAAAAGATCATATTTGCTTGTTGAATAAATCATTATATGGTTTAAAGCGATCTCCGAGACAATGGTATAAACGGTTTGATTCATTTATTTATGATTAATCATGGCAATTGTAGAAGTAATTATGATAGTTCTATATATTTCAGAAAGCTCCCCGATGATTCTCTTGTTTGTTATTGTATGTTGATGACATGTTCATTGTTGCTAAAAATACGTCAAAAATCGGGAAATTGAAATATCAACTCAGTGCCGAGTTTGAGATAAAAGATTTAAGTGTAGCTCAAAGGATTTTGGGAAAGGAAATTTGTAGGGATGGTCAAACTGGCAAACTTTGTTTCTCTCAGAAAAGTTATATTTAGAAAGTACTTGAACGTTTTGGCATGCAAAATTCTAAATCCTTTTGTACACCGCTTGCTTCTCATTTTCGCCTATCTGCAAAGATGTCCCCACAGACAGACAAAGAAAAGAAACACATGCCATGTGTTCCATATGCTATTGCTGTTGGTAGTCTTATGTATGCTATGGTATGTACTTGCCCTGATATTTTACATGCTATTGGTGTTAGTAGATATATAGGAAAAGAACATTGGCAGGTAGTGAAATAGATTATTCTTTATCTAAAAGGTACTGCAGATGTCAGTTTGGTATATAAGAGAAGTAGAGACACTTGTGGAAGTGTTGTTGGCTACATGAATTCTGATTATGCAGGGGATTTAGATAGAAGAAGATCCTTGGCAGGTTTTTGTATTACCCTCTCTAGATGTCCAATTAGTTGGAAAGCAACTTTACAACCGACAATTGCTCTTTCCACTACAGAAGCAACAAAATATATGACATTGATTGAGACAGTGAAAGAAGTTATTTGGCTAAGAGTTTTGGTTACAATTTTGGCCTACAAGTTACGACAAAATTTTGTTGTTTATTGTGACAGTCAGAGTGTGATACATTTGACTGAAAATTCGATGTATCACGGAAGAACCAAACATATTAATGTTAGGTGTCACTTTTTTCGGGAAATTGTATCTGAAGGATTGATTAGCGTTCAGAAGATTGGTACAACAGATAATCCAGATATGATAACAAAGCTTGTTTTCACTCTCAAGTTCCAGCATTGTTTGAACTTGTTCGTGTTCAGAAGATGTAGCGAACCCTTTGGGGTTTCTTGGAGTAGATTGGATCAATGTTTATGTGGTTTTTCCATTAAATTGGAAAATGACTTCCGACACTTTGTCCCCATATCTTTGAAGGGGGAGATTTGTTAATGAAGGTTGCTTTCAAAATGGGGCCACTCCATTTGTTTTTTTCTTTTGCCAATTTGACAATTAAATGGCCAACTCATGCACCGCCTTTTCAGAGAAAAGCCAAAGTTCAAATTGGCTTATCCTCATGTGCTCCTGTTGTGTTTTGTTGACAAAACAATGGCCAAAACCATTTTTGGTTTTGGTGGTTTTGGCCACTGCACTGCCATCATCACCTATATATAGAGGATGGTTGTGTTCATTTTTGGAGTGTGCAGAGATTGAGAGAGCAAAGGGAAAATACCTTTTTTGAGAGATCCATTTGAGAGTTAATTTTGTACCCAATTGTGTATATTATATGTGAGGATTATTGGGTGTATTTGGAATTTGGGTTTTGAGTGTTGAGTTGTTACTACTCGTATTCATATTTTCTTATAGTGAATACCTTTGATCTGTCTTCACCCGTGGAGTAGGCATCTGCCGAACCACGCTAAATTCTTGTTTCTTTTTATTTGTGTGTTCGTGTCATCATTATTCATTTTTCTCGTATATGTTAACTTCATCTCTGATCCTGGGCAGTACAAGTTACTATTTACGTGAATAGTAACCAACATGTGAATAGTGTTTTTGTATCTACCTCACAACAGAAGTCATACCTAAAGAGGATAGGAGACTGGCTCAAAAGCTCCCAAAATATGGACCTCTGGCACAATCCGCAGCCATGCAACTGTCTCCTTGTAATGGAATACTGAAATGATGCAACTGGCTCCTTGTAATGGAATACTGAAACGACAACGTTTGACTTAAAGGTTAATGCAAACAAAACCTGATCAGCTTCGAATTTTGGTACTGCACATGGTGAAAGTGCGCCTGCATAATGGGAAATGTTCAACTTATGTGGGAACTAGGTGAATCAGCAGTGGCGCCTTGAATGGCCTGTCCGCTCTTTCTGTACCTGCAGAACAGGTTGTAGACCTTCGGCTTTTCTTGCACAACTTTTCATTTGCATCCACAGGTCTCGTTTGGCATATTGCACTGGTTGGGGACTCTTTATTTGTCAAATTTTAATATAAATATTACTCTAACCCTTTCCATACTGTCAAGATTGAAGACAGGCTTCGTATATACTTAAAGCATACTTGGATCACAGAAAAATATGGATTTAGGGGATAAAGTGATTACGGAATTAGGAACCATCAGTGACTTTTTAGTTTTTTCAATATAGTTTATTGCTCTTTATTTTTTTTATTTTTTATTTTTTTACTTTGAGGCAGTTGGGAGTTAATTTTTCACTCTATTATGTTTAATTTAGTGTTGCAAAAGGCAGGGGCGTTGGGCGGGGCGTTTTGACCTATCCGAAGCGAGGCGTAAGCCTCGTTACATGAATTTTAATATGTTAAAAATAATATATTTAATTAAAAAATACCAAAAAATAATTAAAAATGATATATATGAAAAATAAATATAGATAAAATTATAAGCTGCAAAAGTTATGAATCATAAATAGTAATTTAATTTAAATTCTATTTTTAATATGAGGCCAACCTATTTAGGGATGCTATCAAATATTATTCTTGATTTTGTTCTCTATTCTCTAACTAGTTACAAGTAATAATCTTCTTTGAATTCTGGTCAAAGACTCCAAATTTTTTCTTTATTAATTTAAAAAAATATTAACTAGAGGAAACAACTACTCTATTTCCAAATAAAGCATAAAAAAACTGCATGACTTAACCCTAGTTCTCATATTTCCACAATTCTCCTATTTCCGCCACTATAGAAATGTGCTTCCTCATTTGAATGATAAACTCTGCTACCCCAAATCTTGGTCGCACCTCCAGCCTTCAAGTGCCAGCTAAGTGATGAAGACAAAGACGAACACACCAAACATGTGCAAAATTAAGTTTAATCTTTCTTTATTTTTTTGGTGATGGAAACATAGGGTGTAAGTCCTGTTGAACTTCGCCTGGGGCGAAGTTGGGCATCGCGCACGGCCTATGGGCGCATGTCCAACTGGAAAATTGCCCCCCCCAACCCCAGGGCAGTTTAGGATCAGCCCCGCCTCTGGGAGAGCGATGGGGCGAGCCCCACATATGCCTTTTACAACATTTGTTTAATCTAATAAGTTTACAAATACAAGGGCCACTTTTTAGTTAAGAAGTATGTTATTTAATAATTTTAAAAGGGTAACATGGGAAAGTGAAAAAGAAAAAAAGTTCAAAAAGAGAGATTTGCATTTTGGCTAGAAGTAGAACTAAAATGTAGATTCCTATGTTTTATGCGCTTTGACATTCAAAATGCTAAGAGGAAAAGAAAATTAGGGTTTATACCACTTATCTTTCTGCCGTTAACTAGATACTTTTCTTGTCATTTTACAAATACCGGTCAACCTCTTATCATTTTTGGTCAAAGACCACTTAGTTCCCTTATAGGTAAAAAGTTACTAAATTTTTTATTGCAATGACAATTTACCCTTAACCATTTAAAAATAATTAAATAATTAAAAATTAAAATACATAAATAACCCTTTAAATTTGTTTTATATATATTTTCATCATTTATTTTTTTACACTAACATCCCTATTTTAAAAAATATACTTTTTTAACCTTCCCCCCCTCCCCCCCAAAAAAAAAAAAAAAAAAAAACAAGAGAGAAGAGCTGGGTCTTCTTCTTCCTCTCCTCTCTCTCTCCCCAGCACTACCTTTTCCTCCTCCTCTCTCTCTCTCTCTCCGGCATGCTGCTAGATCTGTGTCGGCGAGCACAGATCTGTTGGGCAGGGATCTGTGCTGCCGGCACAGATTTGGCGTGGTTTCGACAATTTTCATCCACACACCACGGCGCAAACAGTCTGTTGAAGTCCGGCGATCCCAATCACTCTCTCTCTCTCTAAACATGTAATTTGGTTATGGGCCTTCATTCTCTCTCTCACACTCTCTCTAAACATCTAAATTGGATTTGGGTATTTTTTATAATAAAAAAACTTAACTTCAATAAAATTTTGGTTCATTTGCTAAAGTTTTTGTTCTCTTTCTATAAACATGTAAATTGGATATGGTTTCTATATCTCACTCTAAACATGTAAATTGAATATGGGTTTTCTCTCTCTAAACATGTAATTGGGATATGGTTCTTCTCTTTCTCTCTCTCTCAAAAGTGGTAATCTTGAATGATGGCGTGGGCAGCGAGGGAAGGAACGGCAGTGAATAGTAGAGAAAGGAACGGTGGGGAAGGGAAGGGAACGGTGGTCCCCCTCCCTCCTTCACTGCCACCATCACTGTCGCCAAACTCTCTGATTTACAATCTTTCTGATCACCTAATCGTTCTAATTTTCACTTATTTTATTTGTTACGTGTTTTCGATTTGTCGGAGAATTCATATTTTCAGAGAAAAACAGAGATTATTATTACATCGAATGTAATAATTTTATTGCAGTTGGCCGAGCTGGTCGGATTTTAGTATCGCCGGACAGTAAGTTCATACAATTGCAGACATTAAAAAGAGGAGCACAATAACCAGCTCTTTGTTGCTATAGTTTTAGCAATCTAAAGATTGATAGTTGCTCTACATGATTCGATCTGATTTATTGTTTTTTGTGGGCACAACGTTTGAGGGTAAAAATATATTTTTAAAATTAAGGAGGGTGTTAGTGAATTTTTATAAATAAAAAATTATTTTCTTTTAAATAAGGGCATTCATGTTTTTTTACAAGAAAAAATTGGTCAAAGTGGGTGACTAAGATTTTTAAAATGACAGAGGAAGTTTGTGGTTTTGGGCAAAATGACCGGGAAGGTAAGTAGTATAAACCCAAAAAAATTATTAGTGAGGTCTTTGTTCAAAACACTCTTTTGAGACTCCAAAATGTGCTTTTGGAGACCTCAAAAGTTTCCCAAAATAAATACCTAGTACTGCTATGATAATTGCTCTTGTTTTATCTTTTATCCTTCATCATTCAAATTCACTTATCCAAGACCTTCTGGGGTGGGATCATTTTTCTCTTCCTCACGCCATTATTTAACAATATGGGTTCTCATTTTTTCTTCTCTCTTTGCTTTCTGTCTTCTCTTTGATGGTTAGGTGAGGGGACGAGTTATACTCTATTGTTATTTCTTCTTTTATCACTCCTACTCTGCTCTTGATATTCATTTCCAGGGAATGGGCTAAATTGTGCAACTGTCCGTCTCTAAATGTTGAATTTTTAGCAGAGAAATTTTTCCTTGAAGTTCTACAAGATCACTTGTATATCTCATCTCCAAGATCGCATGTTATATCTCATCAAGTTATGTGTGTGTAGATATAGGTTGAAATCCATTATGAAGCTTATGTTATGCTGATGAAATTATTTTGAATCTGAAGAAAACTAGGCATCCCATACTTCAGTGTATCTATGTGATGAGTCTTCATGCAGTAGGAGAAAAGAGAATAATAATATATGCGGATACTTGAAGATGTTAATGGCTTGTAGATTTTTCCCCCTATGCTGGGTATTTTTCATAATGTATGAAGAAAAACAGTGTGGTACCATCTCCATGTGATGTGCCAGCTGTAGTATTATAGCTGATTTTAATAAAGGTTAATTAATTTAGTGTCCCATTTTATACTTGTGTGAAATGGTACCTTTGACTTTAACAATTAATTTTAGGTCCTACTTTGACTTTGAGTTATAGTTATGGTTAGCTATCATATTTTAGTAATATAATTTCTGTATTATAAAGTTGTAGGACTAGAAATTAAGTGTTCAAATTGATGGGATTAAAACTTTTAACACAATTAAAAAAAAAAAAAAGGATGTTCACTAAATAACCCTATTAATGTGAAGTATGTGTATGCAGGTGGTCTTCCATGCACGTTAGAAGTTCAGAGGGCTATACCTCTGTTGAAGAAAGCATATGGTGACAGCTTGCGAAAAGTATTGCATATAGGCCCTCAGACCTGTTCGGTGGTCTCTAAATTATTGAAGGAAGAAGATTCAGAAGCCTGGGGCGTGGAGCCATATGACCTAGATGATGCTGGTGCCAACTGCAAGAATCTAGTGAGGAAAGGCATTGTCCGTGTTGCTGACATAAAATTTCCTCTTCCATACCGGCCAAAATCATTTTCTCTTGTCATAGTGTCCGATGCATTAGATTACTTGTCCCCAAAGTATCTCAACAAGACACTTCCAGAATTGTCAAGGGTAGCTGCCGATGGGTTTGTTGTTTTTTCTGGTAAAATCCTTTGCAGAACCTTGCTTTTATGCTTGTATAACCAAATGGTTACATGTATATAGCAATTACAAAATAACTTTGAAGATGTTCACTAGGCTATTATCAGAATGAAATATGGGGATGTACTTTCCTTTTTTTTTTTTCTCTTTCCGCCGGGTGGGGGGGTTGGTTGGTTGGCAGAAATTGGTTTTATGGGGGCCTTGTGATCAATAATGCTGTTTAGTTGGGTGGCGATTGATATAATGTTTCTGTTCCCAGAAATCTAGGTACAGAAAACAGAAATCTGGAACAATTCTTTTTCTGTTCCTGGAAATTTGTATTAAAAATCTGGGAGCAAACCAGAAACAGCTTTTGTTTTGTTCCCATATTTGGAACAGAAGCACTTAACAAACAGGGCCCATGTGTCCTGAATTTTTTATTTTGAAAGAGATTTTTTTTAATGAAATCTTGTATATGTACTGGTAGAAATTTTCATTTTTGATATTTTTGGTTATATAATTGACTAAACCTGTTATTTGAAGTTATCATGACATATCGTCTCTTTTATTTAGGTTATCCAGGTCAGCATAAAGCGGCTGAGCTTTCCAAATTTGGTCGTCCAGTGAGTAACATTTTCTCCTGAATTTCCTTGTGTTCTTAATTTAAGTTTGGTCTATTTTACATTTCTCCTTTCTCAAACGCACACGACTTGGAAGCCAATTATATTACTGATCATTATACCACTTTAACAATACATTGACTGACTTTACGACCTCTCTTTGGTTGTTTAGTCAGTACTATTAGGCAATTTAAGGGGTTTTTAACCAAGGCACTGTCTGGTAACGTTTTTTTGAAGTATTTTTTTAACTCTTTGCTAGAAAGCACCGACACGGGTGAAGAATCGGTGTTGGACGCATTAACGTTTACGACATGCCAAAATATGTGTCATATTATTTTAATCTTAAATTTGTAGTCAGACATGTTTGTACATGGCTACGATAGGCTTGAGACACGGCATGGGCACGGCTGGACATTTGGGACACAACTAGGATACATTTGGGACACAATTAGGGTACATTTGAGACACAACATGGACACATTTAGACATTTGGGACATGATTTGGACATGTTTGGGACATGACAAGTGGCATTTTTTTAATTTAAAAAAAATAATATTCACAAAGTAAAAGGGGTAGAATTTACAATTAGCAAGTTATCAAGAGACCAATACGAGGGCGAGCCTTGGGTACAATGGTAAGGCTGCTCCATTGTGATGTGGAGGTTCCGGGTTCAAATCTTGGAAACAGTCTCTCTGTATATAAGGGTAAGGCTGCGTACATTCGACCCTCTTCAGACCCCACAATCGCGGAGTCTCCGTACAATGGGCTGTGCCCTTTATCAAGGGACCAATACAAAGACCCTAAATCTATCAACAACATTCTCCAACCACGACATGTCGACAACTTGGCATCTTCTTCGACCATGATGACCAGCCACCACCAGCAACCTCAACCACCACATGGCAAGTGGTATGTTTATATCACCTTTTCAATTTCCTTCTCTCTTTCCCCCTTTGCTATTTCATTCTTTTTTTTCGTGATGTTTCAGGCAAATTCTTTGCTAATCTTCCTTCTCAGTTTTTCATTAGTTAGTTTATTTTGTTGTTTAGTTATTATTGTTTAGTTTCTACTTTTTATGTTTCTAGTTCAAAATACACACATATATATTAAAAATTTGCTGTATCCTGACCTTATGTCTCCTATACTTTCAGAATTTGGCATGTTGCCGTTTCTTGTCTGTGCTTTGTAGACGGTTTGGTACCGTTTTCTTAAAATACTTTTTTGCTTTCAAGCAATAAAGTATTTGGGTTTAAAATTAGTGTTTGTTTTGCACTTAAAAGAAGTACTTTAAAAAATCAATGAATAGTCATTTTTTGTTTCTTCAAATTTATATTTTATATTATAAGAAATATGTTGAATCCCACATTGATGTTGGGCCTCCTGATATCCGTTCGCAGTGATTTGTCAAAGTCTACCCTGCGCGTGAGGGGGCGTGTTGAATCCGACATCGCTTGTGTTAACTGATCCTGAGCTATATATAAAGCCAAGGGCAATCCTCCTGCGAACGGATATCGCTTGTGTTAACTGATCCTGAGCTATATATAAAGCCAAGGGCAATCCTCCTGTGAACGGATATCTGGAGGCCCAACATCAATGTGGGATTCAACACGCCTCCTCACGCGCAGGGTGGATTTTGACAAACCACTGTGAACGGATATCGGGGGGCGCATCATTGATACATGCCCAACATCAGACAAAAACCTGATTCTGATACCATGTAGAAAATCCAATGGGCCTAACTCACTCTCAAAAGACGCCTTGTAAGAGGAGTGTAGAAAAACCGAAACTGTGTTTAGGAAAGAATCCATGTATAGCTACTGTCAAAATCTGTATATTTAGGAAAGTATTGTTAGCAGTTATTTGCTTCCTAGAATTAGTGATATCGTTTCCTATTTTAGTTAGGCTGTAATTGTATAAAAGTCTATTCAATGAATGAAATTAATCATTCCCCAATATTCTTCTTTTCAAGTTGGTATCAGAGCCGTTTTTTGGGCTTACCAGAAACCATCCTCCTTCTCTCATTTGTTCTCTGCTACCTTTAATTCACCATGTCTGATATGTCGACTGAGACTTGAGTCCACTACCATTCCAAAAACCTCTGCCTCCTCAAAAACGAGCACAAACTCCTACTCTGTTTTAATTACAACCATTCGTTTGAATGGTGATAATTTCTTGCGCTGGTCACAAGCCATTCGGATGTATATCAGAGGACGTGGAATGATCGGATATCTGACAGGTAAAACAAAGGCTCTAGCAGAGACGAATCCAGCCTATGCTACATGGGATGGTCAAAATTCCATGGTTATGACGTGGCTCGTGAATTCTATGGAAGAGGAGATTAGCTCAAACTATATGTGCTATTCAACGGCAAAAGAGCTGTGGGAAAATGTGAATCAGATGTATTCTGATTTGGGGAATCAATCACAAATATTTGAGACTCAAGATTGGCGAGATGCGGCAAGGAGAAGACAATGTTACCAAGTACTTCAATTCGTTGAAGTGTATCTGGCAGGATCTGGATCTATTAAACACTTATGAGTGGAAATCACCAGAAGATGCACGCCACCACAAGAAAGTTGTGGAAGATGGTCGTATCTTTAAGTGTTTGGCAGTACTCAATGTTGAGTTTGATGAAGTCAGGGGAAGAATCATTGGGAGGCAGCCTCTCCCTTTGATCGGTGAAGTATTTTCAGAAGTAAGGAGAGAAGAAAGTCGGAGGAATGTTATGTTGGGCAAGAAAGGACCTGGGACTGCTGCAAAAGGCTCGGCTTTGGTGACCATTGGAGCAACATCGTCCAAAACTCCTGTATATCAGAGAAAATTTGGTGAGAAACCACGTGTGTGGTGTGACTACTGCGACAAACCACGCCACACTTGTGAAAATTGTTGGAGGATGCATGGGAAACCTGCAAATTGGAAGAGCAAGGCAGGAGAGAAAACAGGACGCTACCCACTGCTAATGAGGCCGAAGCAAGTCCTTTCACCAAAGAGCAAGTGGAGCATCTTCTTACACTGTTGAAATCTGGTTTGTCGTCATTTGATCCTCCAAATGTTTCTGTGGCATACACAGGTAATGAATCAAAAGCTCTATCTTGTTGCATTAATTTGTCTACTCCATGGATAATAGATTTAGGAGCTTCCGATCATATGACCAATTCCTTTAAATTTTTTCAATCCTATACACCATGTCCTGGAAATAAAAAGATCAAGATTGCAGATGGGAGTTTTTCCCCTATCGCAGGAAAATGTTTGATACAAATTTCAGAAAGAATAAATCTGAAATCTGTCCTCCATTTCCCTAAACTTGCTTGCAACCTCTTGTCTGTTAGCAAACTTTCTAAAGACTCTAATTGTACTGTTACTTTTTTTGAATCTCATTGTGTTTTTCAGGACAGGAACTCGGGGATGACGATTGGCAGTGCTAGAATGATCAATGGTCTTTATTATTTTGAGGATAATTTACTTAGTTCTAAAATTGCTCAAGAGCTTAGTAGTATCAGTTCTATATCTGCTTATGATCAAATAATGGTTTGGCATTATAGATTGGGCCATCCTAGTTTTATCTATCTAAAACGCTTGTTTCCATCATTATTTAAGAATAATGACCCCTTAATATTTAAATGTGAAAGTTGTTTACTTGCAAAAAACCAATGGAAAAGTTATATTCCAAAACCATATCAACCTTCAAAACCGTTTTATCTTTTCCACAGTGATGTTTGGGGGCCTTCAAGGGTAACCACGGTTTTAGGTAAAAAATGGTTTGTAACCTTTATAGATGATCACTCGTCTTTGTTGGGTCTACTTGATGCGTGAGAAATCTGAAGTTGCAAAAATATTTAAAGATTTTTACAATATGATAGAAAATCAATTTCAAGCAAAGATAAGTATTTGAAGATCAGATAATGGAACGGAGTACTACAATAAAGATTTAGAAACCTTTTTACAAAGAAAAGGAATTTTACATCAATCTTCATGTCCAGATACTCCTGAACAAAATGGAATAGCCGAGCGAAAAAATAAACATCTTTTAGAAGTAGCTACATGAACTTGCCAAAATATTTGTGGGGGGATGTTGTTTTAACTGCATCATATTTGATTACAGGATGCATACTAGAGTTTTGCAGTATATCACTCCATTGGATTGCTTGAAAAAATCTTTTCCAGAATCTCGAATAAACTCGGATTTGCCATTAAAAATCTTTGGCTGCATTGCATATGTGCACATTCCAAAAAGATCACGGTCTAAATTAGACCCAAGAGCAGAAAAATGTATTTTTTTGGGATATGTTCCAAATAAAAAGGGTTACAAATTTTTCTACCCATTGACAAAGAAATTTCATATTACCATGAATGCAACTTTTTTGGAAAATTTACCTTTTTTCTGCAAAAATTTAGTTCAGGGGGAGAAGCTAGGAGAATCAAATTTTTGGGAAACAGAACCTTTACCACAAATAGTTTTTGATCCTGTTAAAGAAAAATCTTCTGAAATAGATAAGGAAACTAGGATCACTCAATCTGGAAACAATGAATTTGAATTTGACATTGGTCTGTCAGATATGGAAATACTACGAATGCAAAAAAAATATATCTAATCTTGAGCCTGTGGTTTATTCTAGGAAAAATATTCTTGAAATAGGTGTAAAGATTCATTGTTTCGCTTAGCACACGACCATGAGGAATTCCTGAGTGAAGTCCATCCAAATGAATCAGGTAATTCAGGTACTATTAATTCACCACTTTCCTTATCTTGTATTCCAAATTCTAGCGATACAATTGCCCCTGAATCTAGTCCGAACCTTGTACCTGCTGTTCCTGGCCAAGAAACAGAACTTAATCTTCCTATTGCCTTGAGAAAAGGAACTTGAACTTGTACTAGACATCCTATTGCCAAGTACATATCCTATGACAACCTTTCTGCCAAGTATAGAGCTTTTACTACAAAGATTTCAAAACTTGTGGTGCCTAGAAATATTAAGGAGGCATTAGATGAACCGAATTGGAGATCAGCCGTGCTTGAAGAGATGGAGGCATTAAGGAAGAATGGTACGTGGGAGCTGGTTGAGCTACCTAGTGAAAAAAGGGTTGTAGGGTGCAAATGGGTGTTCACGGTCAAAAGTAAAGCCGATGGTAGTATAGAGAGGTATAAAGCAAGACTAGTAGCAAAAGGTTTTACTCAGACCTATGGAATAGATTACCAAGAAACTTTTGCTCCTGTAACGAAGATAAATACAATACGGATCTTGTTGGCTCTTGCTGTGAATTCTAGCTGGCCTCTGTTTCAACTTGATGTAAAAAATGTTTTTCTCAATGGTGACCTAGAAGAAGAAGTGTTTATGAACCCACCACCGGGCTTTGAGGAAGAACTTGGGGTTGGAAAAGTTTGCAGACTAAAAAATCCCTGTATGGACTCAAGCAGTCACCTAGGGCATGGTTTGATCGTTTTGGCAAGGCAGTGAGGAGGTATGGATTTATACAGAGTCAAGCGGATCACACCATGTTTTGCAAGCATTCAAGAGAAGGTAAAGTTGCCATCTTAATTGTGTATGTTGATGATATTATCTTGACAGGAGATGATTGTAGTGAAATGGATAGACTAAAGAGGAAATTAGCTGAAGAATTTGAAATCAAAGACCTGGGATTGTTAAAATACTTCCTTGGAATGGAGTTTGCAAGGTCTAAGGAAGAAATTATTGTAAATCAACGTAAGTATGTACTTGATTTACTTGAAGAAACAGGTATGTTGGGTTGTAAACCGGTAGAAACTCCCATGGAACCAAATGTAAAGCTGCAACCAGCCAACACTAAAGACGTAAAGGATAAGGAGCGATATCAAAGACTTGTTGGCAGACTTATTTATCTGTCACACACATGTTCGGACATAGCCTTCTCTGTAATTGCAGTTAGCCAGTTTATGCATTCACCTGGCCCTGAGCATTTTGAAGCTGTTTACAGGATTCTAAGATATTTAAAGGGGACACCGTGCAAAGGGCTTCTCTTTAAATCCTGAGGACACCTTCAGATTGAGGCCTACACTGATGTGGATTGGGCTGGGAGTATAGTTGACAGGAGATCAACTTCTGGGTATTATGTTGGTGGTAACTTAGTAACTTGGCGTAGTAAGAAACAAAATGTAGTTGCAAGAAGTAGTGCAGAGGCTGAGTTCAGGGCAGTTGCCCTTGGTATTTGTGAAGTAATGTGGATCAAGAGAATACTGCAGGAGTTGAGAGCTTCAGAAGATCTACCGAAGAAGTTGTATTGTGACAATAAGGCTGCTATTTCTATTGCTCATAATCCAGTTCTTCATGATCGCACGAAGAACGTCGAAGTGGACAAGCACTTTATTAAAGAGAAAATAGAAGGCGTCTTTTGAGAGTGAGTTAAGTCCATTGGATTTTCTACATGGTATTAAAGCCAGATTTTTGTCTGATGTTGGGTGTGTTAAATCCCACATCAATGATGAGCCCCCCGATATCCGTTCGCAGTGGTTGGTCAAAGTCCACCCTGCGCGTGAGAGGGCGTGTTGAATCCCACATTGATGTTGGGCCTCCTGATATCCGTTCGTAGTGATTTGTCAAAGTCCACCCTGAGCGTGAGGGGGGCGTGTTGAATCCGACATTGCTTGTGTTAACTGATCTTGAGCTATATATAAAGCCAACGGCAATCCTCCTCTTACAAGGCGTCTTTTGAGAGTGAGTTAGGCCCATTGGATTTTCTACAAACTAAGATCTCTTCACCCACCTTTTTCAACCGTCTATGAATTTTCTTTTAGAATTAAGATATCATTTATAGCGATGATACTACCAAGATCTAATCTCTATCCAATCAAACACACTTTTGTGTTTTTTGCTGAATTCTCTTTGTCAATTATTATTATTTTTATTTTAAGAAGTCCTTAAAAAACGTTACCAAATGATTCTGTTATCTATTAAAAAACGTTTCCAAATGGTGCTGTTATCGTGTATGCTTGAGTTACCTCTAAGAAGTTCTGCGGATCCAGAAATATCCCTACCATATTCTGAACTTTCATTTTTAATAGACTTTGTTAAGCTGCAACTTTTGTCATGATGTTTTGGATGAATTATGTCAACTCTCGTAGATGTCATATAGTGGTTGGGTATAAGACCGTCTTTGGGAAGTTGAACACCACCCCAATGTATATAACACCTAGCTGTCACAGGCCTGGCCTGGGGGGAAAATATGGAGGGAGGGAGAGAGAGCTCGGTGGCATTTGTTTATTGTATCTGTTCCCAGAAGACTTGGAACAGAAACAGAATTCTGGGTATGTCTGTTCTGCTCCCAAAACACTTGTAACTGAAACAGAATTCTTGGAACAAAAGAGATCTGTCTGTTCTGTTTGAAAAGAGTTCTAAAACTCTAGGGCAAAAAAAACAGAAGCTGATTTTTCGATCCCTTATTTTTAGGTCTGCTCGAAGTTTCCTGGGAAAATAAAAAAAAAATGAGATAGAAATGGTGGCAGGATCTCTTGATTACATTTCTGTATCCCAAAATATTATTATAAGACTGGGAGCAGAACAAAGGCTTAACTTCTTGTGTTCCCATATTTTTCTTTGTTTCCACTAGAGTCGGATGCTTGATTTGACATGCATTGCAATATGTAAATGATAGCCTACATTTCATACACTTCTCGAATATTATTTGCTGCGTTTTTGCACCTCTAATTTAGTATGAGAAGCTATTTTTTCCCCATCCCATCTCCAGTTTTTATAAAGATATACCATAATATACTGTCTGTTTGGCTCATGAAGGCCAAATTGAGGAGCTCATCTTGGTGGATAAGGTTTTTCATTCAGACCAGCCTGGAAGAGAATGAAACTTCCATGAAGAGGTTTGAGCAGGCTGCAGCCAAAAGGTCTTACAAACTGTCCTGCCAAGTTTTCCACCTGAAATCCTACCACTGAAAAACCAAGGATCATGTCGACTAGTTTTGTCTGAAGGTAAGACAGTAGAGAGGTGTTTTCTGAAAATTTTGCATTCCCTATAAATGTGTTCTTCGGATTTGGGTGCTGTGCTGGTTGTAGTTGCAAACACTTTTTTTCCCTGGTTGGATAATTATAAAAGAAAAACTAATTGATTATTCTTTTGATGATATCTGATATCAAATAATTTTAGTACATAGTTGCCGAGGATATTGATCCAATTAACTTGGTTCCATAATATATTGTGGTGATGATGTTCTGAATTTTTGCCAAACTGAGCAGGACCGAAGTGAATGAAATCAGAAATCAGGGTGCTAAACTGCAAAAATAACAGAACTGGAAGAAGACGGGACTAAACGCAATGTCTTATGAATACTTGGATCGAACTAAAAGAAACAAGACTCGAAATACTTGAATAAAAATCAAAGGCAAATGACTAGTAATCTAGTCAATGAATCAGAAAACAAGCGAGCTTAAAAAATCAGGAACAAGAACAAAATCTCCCTGATGTTGGGGCAGATTCATACGAGGATCCCTGGGGATAGCCCTCATTAAAAAGAGAGAAAAGGACGAATCCCTGAAACAATAACACTCACCAAATAGAGAGAAGGAAAAAAAACAGAAAAGAAAAAGGAATCAAGGAAGAAATACATAAGCCCTACTAGGTTGACACACCACCCACACACAGGAAACTTAGTGCGGGAACCAGAAGGTTCCACAAAGTTGTGTACCAAAAGCTTTAGAGGACAATTTTGCTGCCTTCACATCTTGGCGCTGTTAACCACAATTCTAGTCAGCAGGCTCCACTAGCTGAGTGCAGAACTGGAGAAGAAGAGAGGGGACCTTGCCCTGAATGGGTCCGGATGAGTTGGAGAAAATCGTTGAAGAGCCAAAAGGGGAAATTATTTTGGGGAAGCATCATATGAAGAGTTGTCAACACCAACCAGTGTGATATATCCTTGAAATTTTGCTACCTCCGAATTCACCACGTATGAATTCACCTAGTATGATGGCACTTTACCCCTAGAATCGCATATTGCCAATTATATGGAAGAATTGGGGATCTACGTGCGGAATAAAGAGGTGCCTGAAATTGTTCCGAAGGTCACTTAAAGGACCTGCCCTCAGCTTGTACATGACATTAGATCAATATAAACTTACAAACTTCAAATTTTTGGTTAAAGATTTCTTTCACCAATACCTTTCCAATTGGGACACTGCTCCGGATCGTATCACCTGGTATTATGTTTTGAATAGGAAATATGAGAGTTTCAGGAAGTATACTGCCTGATGGAGTGAGAAAGTTGCTTAGCTTACTCCACCTTTGAAAGTGGAAGAGCAGTTCACTATTTTCAAAGCAATCTAGGCATCACTGTTTTACCAATACCTTTCCAATTGGGACACTGCTCCGGATCGTATTACCTGGTATTATGTTTTGAACAGGAAAGATGAGAGTTTGAGGAAGTATACTGCCTGATGGAGTGAGAAAGTTGCATAGCTTACTCCACCTTTGAAAGTGGAAGAGCAGTTCACTATTTTCAAAGCAATCCAGGTATTACCGTTTTACAACTTTTAGTTTAATCTGGAATTGAAAACCTTTGGTGATGTTATCAAACAATGAGAGACAGTAGAAGAAGGAATGAGAAGCGATGATGTTATCAGAGGGAGTATGTAAAAAAGTTAGCCCCCCCTGAAGAAGAAGCGGAATGAAGTAGCAGTCATATTTGCCCCCAGACAAACCCTGACCCAAATACCTAGCTATATTATTGTCCCCAAAACTACCCCAATATTATTGTCCCCAAAACTACCCCAACCGAAAGAAGCAATGTCTAAACAATCCTAACCATAATTGCCAAAACCCTAACATTTCTGAAAATTAATCCTATCCTTCTAACAATAGCCTATATTATCCCCAATCTCCTGCTCCCTATCAAAACTCACCACAACCATACGAAAACTAGCCTCCACAATACTATCCTAGAAACTTCCCTTAATACCAGGCCCCTGCCACCCTCACCATAGTCGAACCAAAACCCTCTACCTTGAATCTTTCATAGTACCCACTGGCCAAAAATCCAGTACCACCGTGACTATCCACATTTGGACACTGGGAATTTTTTTAGAATGAAGATAAGAATACTTCAAACCTCCCTTTTTGTTTCTTGAAAATGTTTTGGCACTGTCTGAAGTAGGGGATGCTCGTGCCGTTGCCCTTTTATGAGTCCAAGTAGGTAAGTAGGGATGCATCCTCAATTGCCTTTTTTCAATATCACTCAAGAGTGAGAGGACATCACACCGAGTAGTATTACCAATTGAAAGACAAGATCAAGTAGTTTATACAATTTGGAGGCATCACGTTTCCAAAGAACCTGAAGTTGCAGCACCAAACTGCCAGCAAAATGCTCTGCGAGAACACATACCTTAAGTAATTGGTGTAAACCTGATTTTTCTCAAAGAACATGAGGAGGTACGGCTGAGTTATGTGCCTGCAATCAAAGTTGAGAAGTTGCAAAACTGACATCCTTGTTCTCTCCCATTTTACTGGGTATTTTTGGTAAAATTTGGATTTGTTCATATACACACCTTTCCATCTAGTTATGTTTATGGATGCAAAAGGACTTGCTTTGCAATGACTTTTATAATTTTAATGGATGCAATTCTATTTTATCCAAATTACGTGTCTAAATGTATCAATTTTCTCTCTCTTAGGTTTTCGGAAATGCCTGTTGTTGATCCCAAGATTTTGATGGACAATTAAATGTTGATGTTTTTGAGGAACTAATGAGTTTATTGAGTGTTTCAGTGTGAAAGTTCCATTATTGATGTTATCATGAAGAAATTTGCTATGGATGCAAAGAGACAGACAAAAAGACGAACATTAAGAGATTGAAGATCTTGAAGAATTTAGATGAAAACAACTCAGATTAATTTTTACTCTTAATGTATCCCGATTAGGATCACACACGATACAAAAATGAATTTATATTTATGTGTGTTTGTATTAGGATCCTAATTAATCCATATATTTGCTCCATTGTGAAATTGAAAAAGAAATATTGACTTAAGAAAGATTAGTGTTTAAAATTGATTAATAGTTTCAATTAAATTAACCGAGAAAAAAAATCGGTTAAAGGGTTGAAAACGTTGAAAATTGGAGTTGAAATAAACTAAGGTAAAGATGTTCTAGCATTGATCGGTTAACCGACCAAGTGGGATCGGTCAACCGATGGGCATAGGTTGGAAAATGGAGTAGTTTCTGAATCGATCGGTCAACCGATCAAGAGAGATCGGTCAACCGATGACCGAGAAGTGAACTCTCTGAATCGATCGGTTAACCGACCATCGATGATCAGTCAATCGACCAGGGCCGAAAAATGGCTTGGGAAACATCCTGAATCAATCGGTCAATCGACCCTTGGGGATTGGTCAACCGACCATGTTTGAGAAATGGCTTGAGCTACAACCTGAATCAATCGGTCGACCGATGGGTCATTGGTCGGTCAATCGACCTGGCTGTTTTTAGGATTGGAAGATTTTGAGGATTTGATCTAAAAGTAGCCGTTAACTAGCCATTTTTGGCTAATTTTTTTGGAGTTATCTGAGGGATTTGAACTAATAATAGATATATCATCCTTATTTGATTATCCCTATAGATATGGTACAATTATTTTAAGTGTTTCTCTAATTGGTACATTAAATACTTCATATCTTGTTTTATTTGAGATTGAGAAATATTTGGAGAACTAAATTGAATATTTTAAATGTTATAATTAAGTGAATTGAACCACGATTGAGTTATATTAATATATGGGATTTATATGAGTATTTAAATGACATATCTTGTGGGAACTAGCTGTTAGCAGGGCTTGTTTCAAATCAATTTAAGTAGACCTGCGTTTTTCACTTTTGGATATATCATTATATCAAGAACAAATAAGTTCCTGAGCT
Source organism: Eucommia ulmoides (assembly GCA_016647705.1). Lineage (NCBI taxonomy): Eukaryota > Viridiplantae > Streptophyta > Magnoliopsida > Garryales > Eucommiaceae > Eucommia > Eucommia ulmoides. The sequence continues at coordinate 23,699,501 of CM028331.1, forward strand.
TTCTGAGAGTCATTATTCTGAAAATATATTGAGAGTTTATTGTGAGATTATTCTTGAGAATTGTTCTTGAGGAAATTGCTGAGAATTTTGCAATCATCAATCTAAGCTTTAATTGCGATTCAATTTTCATTCTTTTGGTGGTATCCTGGTGAGATATTTTTAAGCTACTGTCTTATATTTTGAGTTATTATCATTATTACTTGCTTAGATGTAAGATTTGTTTGCAATCTTTTTTAAATTTTAAAGTGCATAAAAAATATTTTAAAACCGATTTATGTGTTAAACTGATTACGTGTTTATTTGTGTGCTAACCATATATTTTTATAATCATATTTTATTTTTCTCATATAAAATTCTATCACTAGTAAATTCGGGACATTAATTGAGTTTAAATTAATTTGAGGTGGTAGAAACTCTAAGTGGGAAAAGACTTATCAATTTATTGTAATTAGTGAGTTGTGTGCGGTTTAAATATTGTTGGGAATATCTAATCAGGGGTAACTTGGTTTCAATCTCTTCCGATAAAGAGTTTGATGTTTGATCTTTACCTAAAGTATAAAGATGTTAGGTTATTCTTTTCCGTGAAAAGAGATAGGTGTTAATTCTTCTTGAATAGAATTAGTTTGTGTGATTTTGTAACGGTTCCATCCTTACCGGTGAAAATGATACTTGGAGTGATTTTTTTGTGAGGTTTGATTCTTAGCCTAAGTATAAAAGAATTAGGTTAATCTTTAATCCAGTCCTCCGAGCTCCACGGAGAGTCGCACCCACTAAACCACTAAAATTCTTTTAAACAGGTAGGAATCAAACATTTACACAATGATTATTTCACAAGCTCAGAATCAACATTTACAATTTCTTTTTAGTGTCTGGTCCTACATAATCTTCTTCCATACCTTTTCTATGTATTAAGACAAAATCTTTTTCCATACATTTTTTGTGCTACGAACATCAAAGGTCGATATTACATTGTAATCAATGTAATTTCTCATGTATTGAAAACATACTAGTGAATTCATTTTTCATAATGGATGAATGAGAGTAACTACGGTAAAGGTATATACTAACAAGAATTTAATCATTTTATCATTTGATCTATAACACAAAAATTATTGAATTTCATATATAGATATAATTAAATTGCATACAAACTTGTTAAGAAAATTAAATATATGTGATTCCCAAAATCACCATGCTACGTTTCTAAGACAATAAATGAACACAAATTTAGCATGAGTCTTAGAAACTATTACTGACTTACCTAATTGGTGAGTCGGACATCTGCCTATTTAATAAATTTAACTAATTTAAATTGCGAGGGGTTAGGAGTAACTTTGATGTCCATAGGGGCGACTTTATTTGTTATCTCATTTGCACCAATGATTGGTTTTGATACGCATTTTTGCTCAACCTATCAGTATCCTCCAAGACTTTGATTTTTGCCATTTGAACTGATGACATTTTTTTTTTGCAAGTGTTGCTCGTAGCTTCTTGATGATTTTCCACCTTGGTTTTCGTAGATCTTTCCGTTTATTCTTTTTGTTTTATTACAGTCAGTATGTATCGCTGCACAAGATTTTTGTGTGTCGTTCTTTGATATCTATTTCATTTTTTATCCATTTTTGTAAGAACCAAATTTTGAATTTTTGAAAGGACAAGATACTTTAAAATGTCCAATCCAATTGCAATAATTATATCTCAACTTCGACTGTTCATTAAACATATTATATGATAAATAGCATGAGATGTAGAGCATGTATCATTTCTAACAATAGCTAAATTACAATCTTGGGCGTGTGATAAAGAGAGAGATTATGAAGCATAAACATCCACTTTCATAGATTGTTTTGAAACATGAGTGAACATAGTTAATCACTTAATATAGACATAAGATAAAATTTTGATTTTTAAATTTTTTCTTAAATAAATTAATATTCATTTCAAGATCTGATCTTTGTGAGGAAACCAAATCAAAATCATTTTGAAAAATCTATATTAATTTTCAATTCAAAAGTAATTTTTCATGTTCAATTTTTGAAATCTACAGATCAGACTTTAAAATCTCATTTTCTTTTTCAATAGTTCTAAAAAAAGAAATACTTTCTTATAAATCATTTATATCATTTTCCAAAAAAATAATTTTATTTTCAAGACAATCTATTTTGGAAAGAAAATTATTTATTTCTGAAATAACATATGAAAACTTCTTTGTTTCCCAATAACTTTCTATATCAAATTATATTCTAGATTTTTGAAATATCTTTCCTTTGTTTTTAAAAGAATCGATTTTCTTTTCAAACGAATATTTTCTTTAACAAAATAATTTGAGAAAATAAATAATTTTTCTATAGCAATGTGGACATCCTCCTCCTCCTCATCATTATTATTGCCATTGGTACTACAAGAATCATTAAAGATCTATCACATTCAAGAGCATATAGATAAAAAATATCATCACGTGATTTGTGTGCCATATTGATCGATTATCTAGGATGTCAAGCCTAATAAGCTAATTAGCTCTGATATCAATTATTGGCCCAAATATCTACCCAAGATGGGGGATGAATTGGGTAGTGTAAAAAATTAATTCAATTAATTAATCCATAATGAATTTTGTTTGATTAAATGTGGAAGCGTTATATCCAGTGCACACACAAAGAGTAAGGGATAGATAAACTTGCCACAAGGTATTTTAGAGTAGTTCGACAAGCTATTCTTTCCTATGTCTACTCCACTGAGCTCTAGCGGGAAATTCATTCCATTAAAACCCTCTTTTATCCTTCACACAGGTAAGAATCAAACCCTTTACAATCTCGATTGAGTAAGTTATTTTCATACTCAATCACTCTCTCACTCAGACCAATTATACTTAGGTCCGAGCTACAACCTCAAACAAATACAAATATTTTTTTTTCTTTCTCATGAAGAGCTTCTACCAACACTTATATATATATATATATATATATATATATCAAATTCAAAATTCAGCCTTATTCTAAGTGTTATATAAGTGTACAAGATCACATAATATTCTATTTAAAATTGTGTTAAGTTTATCTGGATTTTAAACAAGTGTAGCATAAAATCAAATAACCCAAATAAATTTTATATCAAATCGTTTTAACTCGTTATAATAGAAATAATTTCCATGTTTAAGATTTACAAGTTTTCAAAAACGATTTTTAGAAAAAGAATTCAATTCATTTTCCCTAGAGAAGATCTAATAAAATGATATTTCTAAATTTGGCAAAGAATAGATCACACATAAATCACAGGGAGAAAATAATATTTAAAAGCAATCTTACCAAATGTCTAGTAAAATTTTTGAATCAAAACAAAGAATCATGGTGGCACAAATCAGCTTCAAGAATCACAAGTTTTTTACTCAGAGAAACTCTCTCTAATTTTCACATAAGAGATCTCTAGATTTTCTCTGATTTTAAGCTTTCTTCTTTTTATCTTTTTGAAGTATTATGAATATCACTCTTTTTTCTCTTTTAAAATCTGAATAATATTCTCTTGAAATTTAAATTTTTAAGAGTAAAAATGCAGCTTTTAGTAAACCAACATTCAAAGTCTTCCAATGGCTAGTTTTAACAAGATATTCTCCACAATTCTCTTCCTTAAACCCTTAATATTTGACCCAAAGAATAACTTTCTAGTTTGACAATGAATATATCTTGCAATTCCTTCATAAAATATGTTAACGATTAGTCCCAAAATATATGGAGGGTAGTTTTACCGAAAAGGCTAAGAAATTAGAAACTTTAAGGACCAAAATGCATTATCGATAAAACCCATGATTTTAAAATAAAAAATATTTATGAGTTATTAAAACCATTTTAGACTATTTAAAAATGATTCAAAATATTTAATTATAATCGAGGAAAAAATATCTTCGTATAACGTTCAAAATCATTCAATTTTTTTTTACTAATCGGTCGACTGCTTGAAACTATTTCTCAAGAATTTTGGACATCAATTGGTCGATCGGACCTCATAATCAGTCGATCGTTTGCATTTTAAACTGATTCAACTAGTCGACTATTTCATCAAATTAGTCGATTGAAATACTTAAAAACACTAAAAAATCATTTCTCTGCATCACTTGTTCAACTGAAATTTACAACAAACTACCATATACCTCAAATATGCATAACCCTTTTGTCTGAACTTCGATTTAACTATATGAATACTCGTTGGAAACATTAAGGAGTATAATTTCACTTGAAATTTGTTTTAGCTCAAAATTCCAACTTTAGGAAAAGTTATGACTAAAAGAGTGCACAATGGTGTTCCATAGGATGCTCGAAAACTACGACTTTTGACATTGGTTTAGGTAGAACACAATTTTTCAAATATTCTTAACACCGGTTGACTGATTTGAACCTCAATACCTATAAACATGAAAGGAAAGAATCATAACACATTTAAATACGGATGCATGCATACTTATCACTTAATCACATACAATAACATTTAAAACATATTTAAGTGTAGTGCGTGATCCTAATCAGGATTAAGCAAATTTGACAAATATAAATGTTGTTTACCTTAGGAAATACAAAAAAATTATTTGTCAAAACGTTTTGATCTTCCAATCCATTTGCTTAGAATGATCCATCCAGATTCATCATCATTACATCACGTATTTGGTTCATTATCACATTGCAAAATCAAATATATCCAATCCATTTGCTTGGCATGATCGATCCGGATTCATTATCATTATGTCATGTTGTTGGTTCATTATCACGACACTAAATCTGTCACATATCTTGATAAACAAATTAGTCTAAAAAATCATCAAGTTGTTGTTATCATCAATATCAACGTTAATGGGATTAAACCCTTTAGGGCTAATAGATATGCCAATCAAGATGATGTGGAGTTCCTTCCAGTAGGAGGTAACATACTTACAAGTTACAAAAATGATGATGTTGGACATCATAAAGGGATCATATGGTAAGGTGAACATACACAAAACAAGGTTAATGGTGATGAGATGTTACAATATCAAGAAATTGATATTGTATAGAATCTTAACGTCGATAACCATGCTGAGGACCATCAAGATTTTAATAGCCATTGTTGTGCTCTTTGCATTATGAAATCTAGCAGATATATGTATAAATCTCAAAGGCATCATTCTAGACGATATTTACATTAACCAGCTAGAGGATTTAATAATAAATGATGAAAATCATGAAGTGTACAACTTGAGAGATGGGATTGTTAGTAGGAGAAGTTACGAATAAGATCCATACTTTCAGATTCTACCATATTTTATGGAGACCAAGTTCATAGACACATTGGATGCAGCTAATGAAGATGTAAGGATTTGGAAAATCTTTGGACGAATTGGGTTTCGGCCATTCAGTCAAATACCTTGGTATTGTAACAATGATGAAGCTAAAGTATAGGTTGTTGAACCTAGATCTTATCAATATCCAAACACCAGGAACGATGCTTTCGTGTATTCATTGAAAGTCAATATTTCTAAATAGAGAGTTTACATCGTGTATGATGGAACCACTCATTAAGGTCCTGTTACGTGAGGTGCACGCTAGTGAATCCGAACAGTGGTTAGCCAGGCAAAGTATTCAATACTTTACCGAATTGACTATAGTGTTAGTGGGAGATTGTTGGGGACAAGCCCAATAGACAATCTTAGGCGAGTTTGTTTTTAGTAATAATATTAAGTAAATAATAAAATATATTTTGATATCACAATTAATTGTATCAATGTTTCTATATACCTTGGATATCAAGTAGAATATATGGCTATTTAATATGATTAAAAGGACGAGACTAAAGAAATTTGGTCACTTCATATTCTAAATTGTTCCTAACCGATATTGGATTGTTGTAAATAGTCTTCAACACTCTATGCTAACTTGTTTCATTATTTTTTATTTTAGAATGGTGAATCTCAAACCATTAGTATAAGATACTACAACATCTACAAGGGAACATACTAAGTGTAGTAAGGGACCGAACGTGATCATCCTTGATATTTTACATGATAGTTTTGCTCGAGTCAAAATAGGATGTCTGAGGTGTGATCGTATTTTGTGATCTTTTGACTTGAGGTGTTTTATATTACATGTTTGAGTTGCTATACTTTGATAATATTAAGTGTTGTTTTCTAGCCACGAGCCTTCAAATGTATTCATTTGGTATAGTGATACACATGTGAATATATGAGTATACAAGATAAAATCTATTACTCTTAACTCTTTATATGATTCGATTTAATATAATTCACTTAAGCCTCTGGATAGAGTAGTGCGGTGATTGGGATGAGATTCCAATTGGTATCATAAAGGGTTTTATTATCAATCAAAATATATGTGATTGGAATATGAGTTTTTGACTTAACTATATCCTGTTATTCTTTTCGGGTATACAGATAGAGATATCGTAGAATATGCTCATACCGAGGAAGTTCTCTTGGTTAAATTTCTACCAACTAGATATGGTTATAATATATCAGTAGACGTAACTCATAGTCTGAGGTAATGCTTTAAAGGAAGAAAAATATTTCCTTTTGGAAAGGGCAGAATTATAATTATTCTATTTTTTATTGATTAATTGATTAGTAAAATAATTAGTTATTTAATTAATTATTTTCATGAACCAAGTTTTGTTATGAACCTAATGGATCACAAACAATAGAGAATTGATTTTAGAATAGTCCTTGAAAAAAGGAACGGATATTAATGTTGATTCGAAGTTTAAGTGCAAATACAAAAAAAGAAGGGGTTTAAGGTTTTGAACCCTGGATAGATTTTATAAGGAGAGAAATACTTCTTGACTGCCCAATCCTAGAGAATTTCGGCTACACCACTTGTCTTCTCTCAAATATAAAATCTTATTTTGTTGGTGAGATTTCGTTTTTTGTATACGCTTACTGATTTGAGTCTTATTATCCCTTAGTTCAAATCAAAGCGAACCTAGAGTCTTGTGATTAGATCTAATTTCAAAAATTCCAAGAACACTTTTCTTTCAGATATCCTTTGTGTGGATACTTTTAGAGGTGAGACATTTGTGTCACTTATGAGAGAATTGAATCTCCCATGCCGATACTATTCGTGTTTAGACACTTTTAGAAAATCCTACTCAGATCATGCTTCGAGAACTATCAACTTTGAGGTTGAAGTGCCGGAAGAGGAAACTATTATATCAAATTTGATTTAAAATTTCTCTGTTTATTTTTCTAATGTTAATACGGTTAGATCTGGATTTAAGGAAATGGGTATTAATTGTTCTTTAATTTTTTTATATTCCAATGCGTAAATTTATTATTTTAATATCTGATCACTTCAACTCCTTGGTGAGAAATGAATGTGGTATATTTATTTTGTAAAAAATTATTTGGAGGTAAATTAAAAATTGTCACTTTTGAAGTTGTTGATTGATGTGTTAGTGAAGAATATGAATAGTCGTTTATTAATACTCAGGTTATCTCTTGAAGGCAAGCTGATAGGTGTAATTTATCTGTTTATTTCCAAGCCGATTTTGATAGTTTTCGAGTATTTTTATAGTGTTTTATTATGTTTTAATATGCTTTTATTTATTTTGTTATAAATCAGGTGTTTGGGGGTGAAAAAAGAATAAAACAGTTCATAAACGAGTAAGTCGGTAGAAGAACGGTAGAGAAAAAGAGTAAAAAGTCATATTCAGAACCTGCATTTACCGCCACAACGGTGAAAATACAGAGAATTGTTGAATTATCCACCGCTGCAGCGGTCAAAATGCAGAGAGTTGCTAAACTCTCCACCACTGTAGCGGTGAAACCACCATTGCAGTGGTCACCCGCTAGAAAACTACTGACTTCTCCATCGCTGCAGCGGTCAGGCGCTAGACAGTTTAGATATTTTAGGATGTTTTGTTGATATTTTGGATCCTATAAATATCGTCTCTTCTCCCCCAAACACATGTGAACATTTTCGGGAGTGTCTTGAGAGCTCTAAGGCCTATCAACCAAGAGAAGATCACAACGCGAAGAAGAAGAAACATTCTCGGAGCAGTTTTAGCGTCTATTCTTTGGATAACGGCTAGTCTTCTTGTTTCTCTATTTTATTCTTAGTTTAGTTGATAGTTTTATATATATTTAGCTTGTTTATTGTTGTATATTTGGTTATGGCCATGCATAGCTAAACATATATTATTTAGGGTTTGATTGAATCTATGAAAACGTTGTTTATATAAAATCGATGTTTTGTTAACGGTTATTTTTTTCGATTCAATTGTGTTTACCCTTTTTCCACGTTTATATGTTTGTTATGATATATTGAGAATACGGGGTTTAATACTAGGGAGTAGTAACTCCGAATTCGGACTAGAGTTTAAATACAACGCGACAATCTAATGACCCAGGAGGGCGTTAGAAAGTGTGTAATCCATGATATTGGGGCGAGACTTATGTGACTAAGTATCGTATAGACGCTCGAGGAAGATTTCAGCGTTGACGCACTACCAAGTTTTTGGCGCCGTTGCCAGGAATTGACTTTTAGATTGTTGTTGATATTGTGAGTAAGTAAATTGATTTTAATTTAGGCATTTATTTTGTTTATAATTTTTGTTTGTAGTTTCTTTTTCCTGTAGGGTACTTGAAGATGTTAGATCAACAAGTGCTTTTGTATTTTTTTCAACGAGATTTCGAGCCGTTTTATTGTGCTTAAGATCGATACAAAGAGTTGTTGTTTCGGTTTTTGAATTATCGTTTCCCGAGAGAGTGTCAACTACTGAATTTCCTCGATGGGTTACTAGCTGCAATAAGAAATTGGGTTGAAGGAGGAAATGGTACCACCTCTTTCGACCAATTAACCGCGGACGAAGCCTATCGGTTGTTGGAAGACATGGCGGAGTATGATTTTCACTGTTGGAATTATTCAACAAGCTACCAAAGTTTGGGGGATGGTTCCACCATTTCGGTGCCATGTATTGACATACCTGACCAAAAGGAAGAGTCTTCATCTGCCCTGGAAGAGATATTTGTTCCAGTTATGGGGGAGACTCAAATTTTCTTCAGGGAAACGAATGACCGGCTAAATGAGCACGAGGATCATCTTGACAATATTGAGACGGTCTGCGCTGAAATCGATGCGACCGTAATGTCTCTTCAGACGCAAATCGGTCAGCTTATCTGCTTGATTGAGGTTGAGTCAGAAATAGTGGCATTGGGAGACAAACAAGCCACATCATGTGAAAGTCACCATGAGGAACCGAATGCAAGTGGAAGGTACTTCGGTGAGATCGAAGACGATCATGCTAATGAGGAGAAAACCCAAGTGTGGATTGGCGATGAAGAATCCCATGTTAACAATTCTGATTTTTCACTGTTTGAAATCCAATTGGTGATGCCACCCCTGATCTAAGACGATCACATCTACAGGGATTCGATGTGGCTCACTTATCCTACCCCGTTTCCAGCTCAGTATATTCATGCTTCCCAAGCACAAGAAAATGAGCTGAGTCAAGTTGAAAGATCGAGCCAATTAATGCCAAATCTCGCCAGTCTTGAGGGCGTTCAAAACCAAGACCCATATATGGTGTTGTACGACACTTACTATGGGCGGAAGCTTCTATTTGACGAGCCCTTCTCTGTGTTAGGTCGAGGACAATAAATCAAATGCTTCTTGGAAGGCAAACCAAGGTTCTAAAATAAATTAGATCTTTCACCGCTGACTTCATTTAGAGGTGAGATTGTCTCGCCTCCCAAGTACGTGTTCTAAATCCCTTTCATCAGGATGCTTTATTTCAAATGTTGAGATTGATTTTAAGTTTGGGGGTTATGTGTAGTATGCTATTATGTTTTCTTTTGTTAATTGTGTAAGTTTTAGTTTAATGTATGCATGTTTGTTAGTGTAGTGTGTGTTTATGTTTGTAGTTTTGTTGTTGTGTGCTGAGTTTTGCGTTCATCTGGGCTATTACCCGATGATGATATTATCCCCTAGTTGTTTTTTGAGGTCAAGGGTAATGCCCATTCATGTGTGTTCTGTGTGCTTGACATGTCGTTTTGGTGAAAGTTATTGTGGATCCTAATTTTCACGAGTACGTAGACTCAATGTATTGCTATTCAATTGATTTGAGGCTGATTATCCATTAGCCAAATTCATGATAATTTTAAGGATTCTAGAACCTAATTGGGGGAAACTTGAGGCGAAATCCTAGGTGAGGTAGTTCAAGAGACGTGATTTAGGCATTCATTTGATTCGTTTGAGCCTTTGAAGCTTACCATGCTATATATTTGTCCCTCGTTACTCTGCCGAAGCTTATAATGCCGTTTCAATTCTGAACACATAACAAATACCTTAACCAATTGAACTTTTTCCAAACCTATAATCGCTAAACTGAAGGCACAATTTGAGTGAATCAAGTTAGCATTCGTGTATGCTACTTGAAGTGAGAGATTGGGTTTAGGGCGAACTTTTGATTAGTTCGGTATTCAAGTACTCACTTGTCATTTTTCTTTCATCTTAACCACACCTATGAAATTGTAATAATCGAATAAGTTTGGGGGTATGGTACGTTAAAAAAAAAAAACCATATGTAAATATAGTTCAATTTCTGATTCTTTTGACAAGTGAGTACGTTGGTCTTAAATGTATGTTCAGGGTTGTTTTGAATTAATTTGTGGGGTTCGAGTGTGATTGTGTGCCAAGCGTTGTGCCTTGGGTATCGTTAAGTTAACGAAGTTAACCTATTTTATATTTCTAATATACCCTTAGACATGTACCAAATCGAACCAAGTCCTTTTGATCTTCATGAACTGCTTAGCCTACATTAGTGGAGAGTGGAACCCATTTAGGCGTATGGAAATCCTAATCCTTATCGGTTTAAGTCGTGAGTGGATAATCCAATCTGGTTGTTGGATAGTTATATTATTGAATTTCATACACACAAGTTGAAAGAATCTGGAATGGGGTTTACCATTATTGAATGTTGAAATTCTACAACATCACATGGTGCGTTTTACTCCTGAACACGATATGATTGGGGGTTGTTGATGGAAAAATATTTTGGTTGATAGTTGAATTCAAAACTCGCATATCGTTATATTTCGGTAGTTTGCGTTTTTATTCATTTTTAGTTTTTGTGTCAGTTAATTTAGTTGCGTTTTTATTTTAGTGTGAGTGTTTTGCTCGTGGACTAGCAAAATTCTAAGTTTAGGGGTATTTGATAGGTGTAATTTATCTATTTATTCCCAAGTCAATTTTGGTATTTTTCAAGTATTTTTATAGCGTTTTATTATGTTTTTATTTATTTTGTTATAAATCAGGTGTTTGGGGTGAAAAGGCACAAAAACGGTTCATAAATGAGCAAGTCGGTGGAAGAACGGTGGAGAAAAAGAGCAAAAGCGTCAAATATTTAGAACCTGCATCCACCACTGCAGCGGTAAAAATACAGAGAATTGCTAACTCTCCACCGCTGTAGCAGTCATCCGCCAGAAACCTACCGACTTCTCCATCGCTGTAGTGGTCAAGTGCCAGACAGTTTGGATATTTTAGGATATTTTGTTGATATTTTGGATCCTATAAATATCGTCTCTTCTCCCCCAAACACATGTGAACGTTTTCAAGAGTGTCTTGAGAGCTCCAAGGCCTATCAACCAAGAGAAGATCACAACGTGAAGAAGAAAAAACGTTCTCAGAGCGGTTTTAGCGTTGATTCTTCGGATAATGGCTAGTCTTCTCATTTCTATCTTTTATTCTTAGTTTGGTTGATAGTTTTGTATATGTTTAGCTTGTTTATTGTTGTATATTTGGTTATGACCATGTATAGCTAAACATATATTATCTAGGGTTTGAATGAATCCATAAAAACGTTGTTTATATAAAATCGATATTTTGTTAACGATCGTTCTTGTCGATTTGATTGTGTTTATCATTTTTCCACGTTTATATGCTTGTTATGATATATTGAGAATACGGGGTTTGATACTTCGGAGAGGTAACCCTGAATTCGGATTAGGGTTTAAACACAACGCGACGATCTAATTACCCGAGAGGGTGTTAGAAAGTGTACAATCCATGACGTTGGGGCAAGACTCATGTGACTAAGTGTCGCATAGATGCTTGAGAGGGACTTCGGCGTTGTTGCGAAATCACATATTCATTCACTTTACACTCGGGAGAGGTAGTGAGTGAATTTACGATACCGAGATTGTCGAATAGATTGGAATGCCGTTAATGTAAACTAGTTTGAAACGGACACGTTTAAGTGAACGAAGTTAATCCCTAGGCAATTTACTCCCTTAAACGTCTATATTAGTATATTAGGTTAATTAGTTTAATTAGTTGATTAGATTAGTATATTAGCTTTATTAACAAAAATATAAATTTGAGTCGCCTAGATAAAATTAAGTTATGACAATCGCGGTATTGAACGACAATTTAATCTAATCCCTGTGGATAAGATAACCCTTACTTTTCCCATTCTACTAAAACTTAACCCGTACACTTGCGGTGAAAGTAGCGACGTAATTTACGCGCTACCATAAACCCTTTAGGGCGCCCAAGTGATATGGATATAAAGTAGATTAATGGTTATAACATAAATAAAACCACAGGCGTGCACTGCTGCTGTTGACTGCTCGCTCGCCCAGGGATAGGCACGAGCCTAAGCTTGGGATTAGATTTGGGCTTGGATTTGGAATTGGGATTTTGGGGAATGTTTTGGTTTAGCCTTGCTAGCCTTTTAGGGAAAAATTAATCCAAAAATCAGATTAACAAATCAAATAAATCCTAACTGTTTATATTCGTAACCATAGAGAGTTACATAACTTGAAGTTTGTTCATATATGTAAGTGTTTGGAGTTATAGGTGTCTCTTCATTATCTTACCTTACGTTGCCATTTATGCTCCCTATAAAATGCCAGGCATTCTTAAGCATATAGGCATCAAACATATGGCTTTGCATTTCACAAATTTTCTCTAAGTTCCTTGTTCTTGAGAGTAAGGTCATTTTGCATTTTATTTTCTCTAAGCTTCTGATTTTTGGTACTAGTACCAGTAGTTGTTGATCATTTTATCCTAGGAGACAAACGCCTAGTAAAAAATGTAACCACCATTGCGAGGGCAAAATCTACTTTAAGAAAATATCGTTAAACGATAGACTCGATCTCGTATTTCATTTTGATTCTATTCTGTAATACAACAAGTGTCCTCTAATTACTTTGTTCTGTTTTTCATTTGTCCTTTATTTGCTATTTCATCTATTTATTGTAATTTAAATTCCTATTCTAGAATTCTATATTATTATCTAGGCAATCTAAAATATTTTCGTAATCTCTTCCAATTTTTTTTTTTTTCTTTTCTATAATTAATTAATTTTTTAATTATTTTTCTAACATATATAATTGGTTTGTTTAGAATACTCTCCATATTTGTAATTTTCAAAAGTGGAATATATATTTAAAATATATTTTAGTTATTTTATTGTGGAGACATTATGAATAGGGCAATTTATTATTTGGTCTTCCTAAGATGGTGAAGGCATAGAATAAAACTCCAATTCAAATAATAAAGTTTTTAGTTCATATGGAATCTTTAGAAAAAGGTTTTTAATATTATCTCTAACTGTTCACTTATATTTATAGATTCTATCATTTTGTCTTATGCAATAAGATAAAAGTAATAAAACTTCTTATATTTACAACAAAAATATCACAATTGCAAAATCCATTATCACAAGTATAAAACAAATAAAAAATTCACAAAAAAAAAAAAAAAAAAAATCAAAATAACCTGCAGAGAAAAATCTACATGATGATATAATCAGATTTTTTTTTGTTCACTTTAAAATGATACGTAAACGTTAACGTAAATATTTATTATTGGAAGTACTAGACGTTAACGTTAATTTAAATATTCAAGCAATATACATTACTTATATTACAAAATTATAATTTGAATATCACATTTGAATCTCATATTCATATTGTCCTTTAACGTTAATGTATATTATTTTTGGGAGTTGTGTGTGTTAACAATGACAACTTTATTTTTTTAGACTCCCGGGTGTTTGCTTTAATATTAATTCACCGTATGTGATACTTTGTTTTTTGGGCTGGGTGTGCGTTAATGTTATTGCATATTTTTTGGCTTTTTGTGTTAACGTTAATACATTTTCAAGTTTCTTTTTGTGTGTGTGTGTTAATGTTAACGCATTTTTCCCATCTGCTTATGTGTATTAGTGTTAATGTATCTTTATTTTTTGGAGTTCTGTATATTAAAGTTAACATGATTGTACCATATCCGCTGTTTGTGTATTTTGGGTTGAGTGTGCGTTAACTTTAACGCGTCTTTATCATCGGGTTGTGTGTTTTAGCGTTTATGTATTTTTAGAGATTTTGTGCGTTAATGTTAACGTATTTTTATTTTTTTAGCCCTCTGTGTTTTCTTTAATATTAAATTACCGTAGGTGATATTTTGTGAGTCCCTTTGTATTAACGTTAACTATATCTCCAGCGGTCGACGAAGCTTCGATTCGAGAGATTTTTTGTTCATTCCAACGGCGTCCGATCACAGCCTGCGTCAATGTGAGATTGTGAACATTAAATCAAGCACAGAACACCCAAAATGGAATAATGAAGAAAACATATCAAAATCAGGTGAAATCACAAGCAACAATTACAGATTTACTGTTCAAACGCAACATTTATAGATTTACTGTTCAATTGTTGGAATTTCAAAAGAATTGAAACTATGAACAAAAACTTTCTTTCTCAAAAGAACCGAAACTATCAACAAAAATTAGAATTGAAACTATCAACAAAAACTATCTTTTCAAAGAGTATGGAGAAATTAAACTCATGGATATCCACCAAACATCACCTCCGACTGATTAAAACACTTAAAAATCCTCAAAATGTATAAGTAACTCCAAACCTTCATAACGACGGATTGAGCAAAGACGAATGCAAAAACATTGGGAGCCATCAAGAATTGGAAATATGGAGAACTTCAAAAACTTCGTCTTCCGGATGCATATGGAGGAGGTAAATAGTCTCTGTAGTAGGCAAAGTCCATCTGGGCTTGCAGACGTCGGCGACGTACGAACGACTAGGCTTGCGGACGAACGGCGACTCAGATCTATTCAACTGTCGTCGATTAAACGGTATCAAGCTGTCATCGTTCAACCGTCGTCATCTAGCCGCTGTCCAGCGTCGTCCTCTCTTCTCTCAGATTCAACTCTCTTATCTTCTCCAACACGAATCCTTGGCCCTCATCTTCTGAATTGCCATCTCTCCCCTTCGATTCTCTTCTTTCCAGGTGTAGATAGAGAAGAGTGAAAGAATTTTTGTCTTTAGGGAGTGAAAATGTGACGAGAGAGAGAGAGTGAACGATGGTTAGGGTTAGAGTTGTTTACTAAATAAATAGTTTTTTTTAAAAAAATGACTGACATAGGGTCAGTTTTACCTTATTTACCTTATCATATATATTTTTAAATTATTTTTTTATTTGTTTTGACTTCTCTTCCCCCCCTCTCTCTCCTCCCTCCCTTTCTTTTTCTCTCTCTCCCTCCCCTTCCAACCCATGTTACGGGGGTGTAGCACCCCCTGTTAGGGTTTAGGGTTTAAGGGGTGAACCACCCCCTGTTATGTAACACCCCTATTAAGGGGGTGAACACCTCCTGTGAAATGAAGAAGGGAGGGGGGAGAGAGAGGGAGGAAGAGAGAGAGAGATAGATGATTAGGAGAGAGAGAGAGAGATGTAGGAAAAAAAAAAAAAAATTATTAAAAAATTAAAAATAAGTAAAAAGATTGTTTTGCTCCTATATTCTGTTAGTTTGAATGTAATTTTTGACGGAAGGATTAAATAAAAACGTGTTTATACTTAGAAGATTTAAAATAAAACACTCAAATAGAGAGAGACTATTTAAAAAAGTGTCAATACCTAGAGGGTTTAAAATATACTTTTCTCTTAAAAATATTAACATGTGCAACAAGTTTTTGTTTGCCGGCCAAAATTACAGCGGAATAATAATTTGGACTATCGTGGGATAATTAGGAAATTTATGGTGTTATGTGTTAAAACTAAAACAATAGGAACCTATGTGAGATAATGGTCAAACTGTTGTATAAAATGTGAAAATCCATAAAGACAAACATTAATTGCCAGCTCTACTACAAATATATGGAACCCAAGCAAGACAAGAGCACACAAATCAAAACTCAATGGGCTGCCTATACGAAGGACCTTCTGGGCCTGTAATCCAAGACCTCAAGGTCACCATTCATGATTCCACACTGATTTTCCCATCTCATGATCTTCGTGAAACACATAAAAAAAGCTCTATCTTCTTATCGAACATTGACCAAGTTCTCAATTTCGACGTCCAAACTGTCCATTTCTTTTCCGCTAATCCGGAGTTTCATCCCGAAACTGTGGCCAAGAGGCTAAAAATGGCATTGTCGAAAGTTCTAGTCCCGTATAATTTTCTTTCTGGAAGGTTGAAGATGAATCCTGAGTCAGGTCGGCTTGAGATTGATTGCAACGGGGCCGGGGCTGGATTCGTGTTCGCTTCTTCTGAGTTTTCATTGACTGAGATTGGAGACTTGGTCTATCCAAATCCAGCTTTCAGCCAGCTTATAGTGACCAAACTGGATAACCAGACGGGATCAAATGATCAGCCTCTTTGCATTCTCCAGGTACGTATTCCCACGTAAAATTTCTCTCTTTCTTGCCTATTTTTTTTTTTTTTTTTTATTATTATTACTACTATTATTATTGTTAGAATAATTGAGAGGAACATAAGAGAACTGCATTGGCACGTAAAAAATATATAATTAGAGAGATATACATGAAATTTATATATACGAGGTGACTAGGATAATTTTGATATCATTACCATAAAAAATACATAACAATTTTAGGGACAATTTCTAAATAATGTCCTTTTAAATTCCTTTTGATGCAATCAATCATAATGTCCTTATAATATTTATTTAATAAGATACATTTCAAAAATTATATGATAAAAAATAAAAAATCTACCTAATAAATATAATTAATGCAACAAAATAATTGTTCTTATAAATTATTGGGACAACTTTTTATGAGATTTTTTTTAATTATCTCCATACTTAGTCGATCCCAAAATTTTATATGTTAGGACAGATTTAGTGTTGTTAAAAGTAAATTTTGTTGTAGTGTATTGTTAGGATTTGATTTTACTACTGAAAATAGGGTTTGGCATAGTGGATCAATGCCCTTATACATATATATTAACAGTTAGAAACCTAAAACAAAGCGAGCATAGACAGAAGACTGTTTTGTTTAAATTCTCCAACTCCCCAAAACCCTCCTTTTAATAATTTTGAATGCCACTGCTACACATCCATAGAATGAGCTTGAAGTGCCTGACCTACTAATAAGTTCACTTGGCATTGATATACATTATTTCTCATACATCTTCAGTCAGTCCAATTACCTACTATAATAAAGTCCTATTAAATCAATTCATAATAGGCATCCATTCTAGATAAAATAGGACAGGTAGCACAGAATTAGAATTAAAAAGGCATTATAATATTATATTTTTATAAAAAATGATTTTCAAAACCATTTTTTGTTTCATTTCTACACAGCCAAAACCCTATATCCAATAAAGAGAAGCAATGACCTTGAAAAATTAGCAAACCCGTGATGTTAGGATTTTTTAGTTATAGAAATTACGAAAATTGTAAGGAGTGAAACTTAGGAAGGATAAACAATTCATCCTTAAAAAGGAGGGAAATTGTCGCGCTCTCTCTCTCTCTCTCTTTTATTTATTATTTTTTTTTTTTTTTAGGTTCTACAATAAGGCGTGTCTAAACCAACTGATGTGCACCTCGACTAATTACCTCACCGAAAAATATCTCTTTTTATGCTTGCTTGCTTAGAAGCAGAAACAACCTAGAGGACAAAAACATATTGCCAAAATTCAACAGTTAAAACCGAATGTATTAAATACATATATTTAGTTGAGTGAGTTTGCTAAAATTGAAGTAATTATTAAAAATATCATATATTACCTAAAATGGGGTCAAAGTGATGTACACATGATTTACCACTTTTCACTTATAATTATGAAAAAGTTGGTTATTACAAAAATCACTAAACTATAACAATTAGAAAATTTAAAAATATTTTTAAAAAAAATATCTAAATGTAATTAATATCGAACACAAATAAAACATTGTGCACACATTAATGTTTTTTTTTTTTGTGTGTGTGTTTTTAGTTAAACTTTTAGTTGCATATTAATTTGTTCTTATGAACTTATGTAAATATTGAACATAGTTTGAAGATTGTGTCGTTTAGTATTTTAGCTAGACTTTAAATAAATGTAACTCAAAGTGACAATTAATGCATGTTTTTTAAAATGAAGTGCATGAGTTCTAAAGAAACACGCGAGGTTAAACACAAATTTCTTTGAAAAAGGCAGGATTATGTGTAAAGTAAGACTTAAAATAGGTCATTGCACATTCAGGAGTTTCGAATGATTATCTCTTATATTAAAAATCAACACGCCTAGAAGTTTAAAAATTTAGGTACCAATGGGAGTATTAATTATGTGTGTTGAAACAATGCATTGCGTTGAGAGTATATAGGAAAATGAAAACATAACGACAACGACCCCTATCCAACCAAACGGGACCATCATTAATTTAGATTGATAAGTGGGATATGTTGCCTTCCCTACCTAAAACTGCAACTCGTAATGACAATCACGCCGCGACGCCGCAATAGTAGGTTTACCATCATTATCATGTTCGGGAGCCTACGTCTACGTGGAAATGAATTGGCCGGTGCCTGACTTTCACATAGTAATTCTTTTATAAGTCAACTAAATTTAAGTCCATAAACAAGGTGTTTATAATTGTAAAAGACGCAGCAAACAATACCTAGCTTGACCAACACTCAACAAGTACGGCTCGGCAATAGCCTGGGCCGGGGCTTGTGGGCAACACTCAAAAAGTAAAAACAAAAAGCCAGGGTGGGCTTTGACTACTTAACGGACCAGGCCAGCTATGGATTGTAGGTGCCTGCCCCGCCCCAATAGATCTGCACATATTCGGGTATTTGGGCTCTGGGCTTCAAGCCCTCATTTCGGTTTTTTTTTTTCCTTCTAACTTTGTATTTGAAATGGTTAAAATAGCCAATGGACAAAATTACGAATCGTTTTCAACTATCAAAATGTTAATAGTAAATGTCAAGTCCACTGTACACACAACATGGCTACTTAGGCTAGTCTTTTACTCTTTCAAAACCCTAGTCCCTAACTTAGTGGCGTTTAAGTTTTTAAACACTTGTGTTTTTTTTCAAAAATATTTATCTTTAATTAAACTTATTTTATATTTGAAAATTATGTTTGTCATTATAAGTTTTTACTTTTTTCAAAGATATTTTTCTTTAGTTAAGACTGTAATTTTTTTCATATGTTAAAATTTATTTATAATTACAATGTCCTAATTGAGCTTAATTTGAGCAAATAGCTATTGGGAGACAAGTGCAATGAAAAAGACTACAATTTAGTGTTTAAAAATGGTAACTTTAAGTCTAAAATTTGGTCCCTAAAACTTATCTGATAATTCGATTAAATTGATTCAAATAAAAGGTAAGATGTTTAATTCAATTTATAAACATGTTTTAATCAATATGGCATTTAATTCAAGCTCAATGTTTAATTTTTGCTCAATGTATTAAATCAGTCCCATAAATAGTTGAGTGATAAGGGAAATCGATTGACCTATATTCATACTTAGAGATTCCGGACAACCTATTGGTATTATCGATCAACTGGCTCATTGGGTTGGTTGACCGATTGTTTCGAACAATTTGATTTTGAACCTATTGGTGTAATTGGTTGATTGACATGTGATCATCGATTGACCAAATGCACAATTCCCTCAAGGATCTAGCCCACTGGTGTAATTGGTTGACCAGTTCTAAGGTTTTAGTCGACCGGTTAAGGCTTTTAGTTTTCCTTGTTAGACTACTAGTGCTATCGGTTGACTTGCTAATCTATTCGGTCGACCAGTTCTAGCTTAATTTCAATTTTAAGCCTAATTTGTGACTCAATTCAATTTCAATTTTTCATTTTATCTTTTTCACTCACAAATACACATTCAAATAGCAACAAAACACATGTAAACCACATAATTCAAGATGCCACATCAATATACAAGTGATATGTATTTGTGCATTCCTAGAAGAGTCAATTGTGTATGAGTTTATAGGGATAGAATATTACTTTATCTTTGAGTATACACTAGAAGGTCTTCAACCCACTTGGACTTGGACTTGTCCAATCGGGTCTTTAAACTATGTATGATAGTTTAATTGGTGACTACAACTTATCCATTGCCATGAGGATATCTCGAAGTAAACATGTAGTATCGAATTCCAAGATCTTGGCAGAGCACTTCGAATAAGTTCCAATCAAGCTGAGTTTCGTCATCACTAATGATCGTGTTCGAGATACCAAACCGACATATGATTTGTGTCCATGCCAAGTCTTTTTTCTTGGCGTCAATCATCTTAGCAATGACTTTGACTTCCACCAATTTGGTAAAATAATCGTTCACCATGATCAAGAACTTTTTCTACGTCACTGCTATTGGGAAATGATTTACTATGTCAACTCCCCATTGCACAAATGACCAAGAATCGACCATGGGAGTAGTCGCTCTTTCCATATATGTAGCAGATAGTTGTAATGGCTCCTGAGCTCAGGTTGCGGCCCGAGTTGGTATGCCTTAGGCCATCCTTGGGGATGAACTCATAAGAAAACTATAACGGTCCGATTTCCTAAGATTACCATTATGTTTCTCCTATAGAGAATTTTACCCCAAATATTTCTTTATTTATAAATAAATTAGAATTATTAATTATTTCGCTCTGATATCACTCTGTAACTACTCAGTTTCTCATAGCCGTCACACGGTTTCTTTCTAAAGAGAATTAACGCTAAAATCGAGTAATCAACATTTTTTTTAATTAAAGGCTTGAGAAATTTTACAATGCGATGTCGATAATTATATTCAATTTATCGAGTCAATTTTAACACAATAAATATTTGATACAATTATTTTAAATTCAAATACAATTATAATTGAAATATAATTATAAATTCAATTATAATTTATTAAAGAATTTCCAAATACCAATTGCATGCCTCCAAATCCTTGCTACTTAACACCACCAACTACCCAACCAGTGACATTTTCATTATACTCCCAACAGTGGCGTTTCCAGTATAATTCAAATAAAATAACCAATATTTTATTTTTATATTATAAATCTGAGAAATTTTTCTAATTCTAAAACTGAATATACCAATATTTAATTATCAATAAAATTGAGAATTTTACAAGTATACGGTGATAATTATAATTATTGAATTCATCAATTACAACGATAAATAATAAATACAATTTTTACAAATAGAAATTCAAATAAAATTTCTGTAGCCGTTTTATTCTTATCAGTCCTGCAATCAAAACTGTGGAGTTGTGAACTAACGCTTAATAGAATTTCAACTCCTCTAATACGTGTATCTAATTAATACAACAAATAAAATACATATGCATGGTTTTAACATAATTTTTACATAATCATAATTATTTCATGAAAATTAACAATTATAATTCGATAACAATAACAATATAAATCCCACCATAAAAGAATTAAATATATATATTAAAAGAATTAAAAATTCTACTTAAAACTTAAAGTCCAAATCCAAACTGAAATCAATATTAATATTCGCCAAAACTTTCTGATTCTATTAACTTTAATAATATCATCCTGCCACCCTTCTTTCCTTAATATTTATATAGGATGATTATTACTTTTTTTTTTTTTTTTTTTTGGAATTCACAACACACGTGGCCACCTTTATATCCACATATATATGTTGATATTAGTTATTATGATTATTATCCTTTTCTCTTATCCATGTATCTAGGTATATATAGAATATATAAGCATAAAGTCACTGTCACTTCATTCTCTTATTATTATTATTATTATTTAGATGTAAATCACAACACTTACAGGTGTAATGCATATATATATATATATATATATTAATTTTTGCTGAAGGAGACAAATTGTCATCGTTAATTAATTTATTTATTCACACAATATTATTTTTAAAATAAAAAAAATATTAATTATATTCCAAATTTTTTTAAAAGTATATTTTAAATAACACAATAATCTCAAAATTTTTAAAAATAATTTTGAAATTAATATTTTACTTCAAAAATTATCAAATAACATTTATATCATAAATTTACAAAACAATTTAAAAAATATTAAACTTATATAAATTTCCAGGGTATTAAAAAAACTGAGCATGTATATTGCTCAGGATATGTAATGCTCGAATTGTCAAGTCTTCGACGGTCTCATCGGTGCCGTTAGTATTATTGATTACCGTTGGTAGTTTGGAACCACATGTTTGGCATATAGTTTTGGTTCACATGTAGATCACGTGGGATTATTTCTCCATGTGACAGTTTTTGGAGTTCGTCAAAAAAATCTCTAAATAATTAAAACAAAATTTAAATTTAAATTTCAAATCTACTTAAACCTTTTAAATTTAAATTTATATTTGTCAATCATTCTCTAATAACAATCGAAACAAAATTGGACTTTAAAATCCGAACTAGTGTGTTAACTTTTGAATTCAAATTCCACACTTATAAATCATTACTTAATAATCGAATTTAAACTTAAATTTTACATCTATAACAATTTATTTGAATTCAAATTAGCCCTTTAAACTTAAACTTTAAATCTATAACAATTTATTTGAATTCAAATTCTATTAGCATGTTGGGCCACGTGGGTTCTCTATTTTGTAATTCAAAAATGTAAAAGTTTATCTACTAAAAATTAAAGTAAAATTTAAATCAAAATAAAAGATATTTATCATTAAATTTAATTTGGGACCCAACATAATGAATATTATGGAGAAAGACTTTTAATAAATAATACTTCTTCAGACAATTATGGGTCGTCTAAAAATTCTATACACGAAACTGAACGCCACTGCATCGCAAAGTTTTAATATATTAAAATAATTAAACCATTAATTATTTAACATTAAAACTTAACGTAAACTATACATAATAATTATGTTTCAAACTTAACTTATATATACATATTGTGCCTTTTGCTTATTGGGCCGCATGGGTCTACTGCACCTTCTAATTTAATTTGATTTATTTATTTTGTGTCATGGTCTATTACAGCCCATGACGAGTTGCAAGCAGGGGTTATTTTTTTTTATTTTTTTTTTTGTATACCACGAGTGTCTTCCTATCCACACATGGTGAAAGACTATCTCGTTCGGGGTGCGTGACTACCCCTCCCAACAATTGCTTTTCCACAGGCTCGAACCCCTGACTTAACAAAGGCCCCTCAACTGTTTTAACTCAAGTGTGTTTTGCCACTTGAGCTACATGTTGTTGGTAAGCAGGGGTTACTTTCACACACACACACATATATATATATATATATATATATATATATTAGGGTATATTATAATGGGTACTCATTACTACATTCTTATACTTATATAACCATTTAAATTTAAAAAAAATTGTAATTGACATATAATAATTATTTACAATATGGTAACATTTACATTTTCCCGTTCATTATATTGTTGTTGGCATTGTTATTGTACAACAATATTTGCATCCCACATTTATTATCTTGTTATTAATATTGTTGTTGGACAATAACATTTGCATCCCTCATTTATTATGTTGATGTTGATGATGTAGTGAGACAATATGTATTTGGGTTATCATAAATAATAAATATGTATGTGGTATTTTCTTAATATGAGTTTGCAAGTAGTGATCCATTTTAATTTTAATGGTAAAAGTGATATTTTCTCTATTTATTTATTTATATTATTAATTAACTACAATTTTTTTTTGTATAAATAAATTATATCGATTTTAAATTTAAAAATGAAAAAAATAATTAAATTATATATATATATATATATATATATATATAATTTAAAAAGTATGAAACATAATTAAACTTAATCATTTTGTAAGTGGGAGAGAGATTTTTAGACACGATATTTGTGTGCTAAATATTTCAAGTTATTCTAATTATTTGTTCTTCTCAAGTTAATCTTAACTTTAATAAAAATTCATTTTCAGAAAATAATTTGATTTATTAATAAATCTTAATTAAAGAGAGAGCTCACGAAAGTCTCTCCCTTAATATATTAATATATTAATAGACAAATAATTATTTGTTGGTAGAGCTATAAACGAACCAAACTCTTGGTGAACTACTCGAGCTTGATTCGATAATAGCACGTTCGAATCTCGTTCATTTAATAAATGAACCAAACTCAAATTTTAAATTAAATTCATTTATTAAATAAACAAATATCATATATTCGAGTTCTACTCGTTAATGTTCGTGAACAATTTGAATAATAAAAAATTAAAATATTTTGGTAACAAAATAATTTTAGTATGAAAAAATAATAAAATAAACTCTTAAATTTCTTTAATAGTACAATCTTACATATCCAATCTTCCAAAAGATTAATGTAAGTAACTTTTAATTTTATAAATACCTATTTAACCTATTTAATTAGTATAGTAGATGGGTTATTTGAACCTAGGTTTTTAGGTTTGGCTTGAACTGGAGTTGAACTCGACTCAAACTCGAATAGTGTGAAAAATAAACAAATCAAGCTTAACTCTTAATACTCGATTAACAGCCCAATTTGTTGGTAATTTGCAGGTGACAGCATTTAAGTGTGGCGGTTTGGCAATGGGAATATCCACCAATCACTGCACTTTCGATGGACTCAGCTTCAAAACCTTCTTGCAAAATTTGGCCTCCCAAGCTTTTGATGACATGCCCTTGGCCGTGACACCCTTCACCGACCGTCTTCTCCTAGCGGCTAGATCACCGCCACTTATCACCTTCCCGCACCACGAATTGTTGAAGCTCACCGAAAACGGCGAGGCAAGTCCCGCGGTCTTCGATTGCTCGCCGAAGGATCTCGATTTCAAGATCTTCCAGCTGAGTTCCGACGACGTCGCTCGCCTAAAGGAAAAGGCAAGAGCCCACGATGGTGGCGGTGCCAAGAAAATTTCCGGCTTCAATGTGGTGACGGCGCTCATATGGCGTTGCAAGGCCTTGTCGCACGACCAAATTAACCCAGATAGAGAGTCAACAGTTCTGTACGCGGTGGACATCCGGTCAAGGCTGAAACCGCCGTTGCCGCCGTCTTACGCCGGAAACGCGGTTCTGACCGCATATGCGAATGCGCAGTGCAAGGTGCTTGAGGAAGGGCCGTTCTGGAAGCTGGTGGAGATGGTGGCTGAAGGGTCAGCAAGGATGACGGACGAGTACGCGAAGTCGGCCATAGACTGGGGTGAGATTTACAAGGGATTTCCGCATGGGGAGTTTCTGGTGTCATCGTGGTGGAGGTTGGGGTTTGCTGACGTCAACTATCCATGGGGGAAGCCAAAGTACAGTTGCCCAGTAGTGTATCGGAGGAAGGACATTATTCTGTTGTTTCCGGACATTGACGCTAATAATGACGGTATTAACGTCTTGGTCGCTCTGCCAACCAAGGAGCTAGAAAAGTTTCAAACCCTATTTCAGAAGTTCATGGAATAATTTCTCTCCGTGGCTTTATGGATGCATAAGAGTAAATCATTTATTAACGTGTGATGTATTGGTTTAATATCTATGCAAATGGTCAATATATATTCGGGTAATGTATCCAAAAGATTGAAGTTTGTGGGCAATATATGTGTGATATATATATAAAATTTATTTTAATGTGATTTTATAAATAATAATATTTTCTTAATTTTTACGTGTACATGTAAAAAGAATTACGTATTGTTGTTGAGATTTTTATGGGGCATAGTTAGGAGTGATTTTATAAGGCTATGGTAACTTGTTTCCATTTTAAAACTTCTCATTTCATTCTTAATTTTTTGGGAATTTTGTTTAGGAATAACGTTTGATAATTTTTGTTCTCGTTCCTATTTCATTTCTATTTGAGAATTATGCCTATTTTTTTCTTAAGAAATGAGAAACAAAAAAAAATTGTTTTTCCCATTCTATTCTCAGTTACTGTTCATCGTTGGCCGACCACCGTCCGTCGTCGCCGGCGCCGACGGCCATCTCCGGCAACCGTCGCTGGTCATCTCTGGAATTGCCTACCGCCAACCGGCCACCGTCTGCCGCCGCCCGCCGCCACCATCATCCACCCGTCCGCCGCCACCTCCGGCCAAAAAAAAAAAAAAAACTCAAAAAAAAAAAATTGGTTTTAGGATAAAATTGTTACCAAACGTAATTTTCTTCCTAAAAAAAAAAAAAAAAAATTATCGTTACCAAACGCGATTCTATTCCCAAGAAGGAAACAAAATTCTCATCCCATCACATCCCATTCCACTGCTGGAATGGAAACAAAAACGGTTACCAAAGGTCACCTAAGTAACTAATTTTAGGTTTGCGCTAAATGCGTATTTTTGAGTAATTTATGTCAATATTTTTTTCACTAATTAAATTTATTGTCATAACTTTTTTTGTAGGAAAAAATATTTTGTTTCATTAGTTTGAAAAAAAAATTAGTTGAATTGTATATTTCTGTGAATGTTGAAACTATCCATGACAACTGATAAAGAGTTGTAAATTTTATTTGATAAATAATTTTATAGTTCCAATCATGAAATTTTTAGGTATATATAACATTTTATTTTATTTTTTTGACTTTATTTCTGAGTAGTTTTTCCTAAAAATGAAAAATATTCTTTTTTATTTTTATTTTATTGTTATTATGTATGAGATTTGATTTTCTCGAGCATTAAAAACCAATATTGAAATATTTTACACAACGGCATATCTAGAAAATTGGGAGGGGGGGAGGCTAATTTTTTTTCTTTTTTCCAAGGAGTTTATTAGATTTTTTGGGGGGTTTTATTGTTAAGACATAATTTGTCTTTCTTTCTTTCTTCTCAATTGACATTTTAAACAAAAATGTTATAATTTAATCTTTATATTGTTATTTCTTATTATTTGATCATTTCTTAGTTAAAAAACAGACAAACAAACAATAATATCCCTGTATAAATATGAAATCCTATTTTCTACTCTCTCATGACCACTCTCTCTCATCATTTTCATTTTTAGCCGCCCCATTGCAACATGCAAAGACTCACCAAGAATGCATCATAGTTTCAGGACATCAATAGGGGAAAGGACTCAAAGACTCACCAAGAATGCATCAAAGACTCACCGCCCCCTCTGAACATGTCCCGACAAGATAAGAATAGCAACTGCAATGCCACCAGAACTGACACCAGCACATTGTTTTCAGATATGTTATCCATTTCCAGATTTTGCCGTTTTGTTTTCCACCAATGGCTAGAGTTCATCGTCGTCCTCAGCCTAGAGTTCGTTGCTCTCTCTCTCTCTCTCTCTCTCTCTCTCTCTCTTCGTAATCAGATCTAGAAAATTCCAGATTTGAAATTTTTCAGATTTGGTGGATGTTCATTTGTGATTAGGTGAATGTTCATGCCGATTTTGTTAGTTCTGTGTTTAATTTTGTTGATTTTTGTAAAGTTTTTTGTTATCCAATTGAATGTGTTTTTCGTTGATCTTAGGTTTCTTTCACATTTATTGATTTATTTTTTGTGAATGTTCATATGGGGGTTTCAGATATGCTTGATTTAGTTTTTAGAGTTAATTTGTTATTTGTGGTTAGTGAATGTTAATGCCGATTTTGTTTTTGTTGATCTTAGGGAGTTTTGATGTCTTGATTTATTGTTCATGGTGTGTTGAGGTGAACGTTCATGTGGTTCGATGAAATGTTCACACCGATTTGTTTTTTGTTGATCTTTATTTTTTATTTTTTATTTTTTTTTCCGAGTGGTTTTGGTAAAGGTTCATACCGGAATTATATTTCGTTGATTTGTGCATGTAAAGAACAATATTTTAATTTTTAACAGAATGACATTATACGTAAATAATGAAAAAAATATGGTCAAAGAATATATGACTATTTTCTAAAAATCTCTGAGGATTAAATTTTTTATTATGGTAGTTATGGGTCTATTTTCTGATTTATATATTTCTTAAAGACTATATAATAAATTTGTTTTCTTTCTTTCTTTTTTTAAAAAAATTTCAGGGGGTGCTTATTAAAATTTAAGATATTTTAGTTAATTTTTTCAAAAGGTATAGAATAATAATGAGTATTTTCAAAAGTTCGGGGGGTTTAAGTCCCCTAAAAAATATGTACATTGGTTCAAGTAGGTTTTTCAGGATTGCATATACGAAGAAGTAGTGTTAAGAATATAAATTAGAAGCACATTGATCTTACATAAATCAAAGGGTATAGAAGCCAATAACAACAACTCCAAATGAGATAGTAATCAAATGGATTGAAAATAGTCAAATTTTCTTTAAAAATGAGATTGAATACTTTTAATAAAATCGTGAATAAATCTCAATTATTCAATTAAAGAAATACTTGTCTCTTGGATTATATATTTAAAAAGATTAATATCATTCCTATTGATCATAATTACTCTGTAAAATTTACATTGTTCTATTTTATAATATTAAGAGTAATTGATTAGTTAAAAATTTAAAATTAAATAAACATTTTTTTTTATTAAAATGAATATTAAAAAGTATATTTGTATTTTTATAAGTAAATTGGCATGATTGGATATGTCTACATCCTCAATTATTTTCTCCTATTTGAAAAAAAGAAGAAGTAAAAATCCTTTAGAAAAAAGTAGGACAAATCAAACAAGAACTCATTCACAACAATCCATGTAACGACCCGATTTTCCAAGGCCGCCACGCAGTTTCTTCCTTGGGAGAACTAATACTAAAATCGAATGACCAATAGTTCATTTAATAAAAATCCAAGAAATTTTTACAAACTAGTACGATAATTATAATTCTCAAATTTTCGAGTCGATTTTACAACAATAAATAATAAGTTCAATTTTTTACAGATAGAAATTCATATATTATTTCTGGCGCAATTTCATCCTCACCAACCTTGTAATAAAACTATGAGATTGTGAGCTAACGCTCAGTAAAATTTTAACCTCTCTAATACGTATATCCAAGGAAACCCCAAATAAACACATAAACGTGTTTATCATATAATTTTCACATAATATATACTTATAAATATTTCATGAAAAACAAAAATTATGACAATAATAACAAAAACCACACAATATACGGAGAAATTAAATACAAATATTGAAAGAGTTAGAAATTTTACCTGAAATCTGAGCCGAAATCTGAACTGAAATCGCAACGGTATAAATTTTTATTATTTCTCTCTTTTTTTTTTCCTCCCAAAACCCGCAGCTTAACAAACAAAATCCTTAAAAGGCAAACTAATTTCAACCTTTCAACCTTCTTTGAGAAGGAAACTGATTTTAACCTTCCATTTATTTATTTACACAAATATATCTTTAAAATAAAGAAACTATTAATTATATCCCAAAACTTTTAAAAGTATATTTTAAATAACGCAATAATCCCAAAACCTTTAAAAGTCAATTTAAAATTACCATTTAACCCAAAAAATTATCAAATATTATTTATACCATAAATTTGTAAAATAATCTCAAAAACTTTAAACTTATTTAAAATAATATTTTTAAAAATATAATTTTTTTGGGTATTACAACCCACCTTCCACTTCAAGGGTTAAAACAACTAAAAAAGTAATTCTCCAACCATAATATGAAAGAATATTCTCAAATAATCATAAACCAAAATTAAGAGCCCCAATTATACAAATTCACAGTATAAATATTGTGACCAAAATAAGAATGCCATAGAGTCAAATTATATATATATATATATATATATATATATATATATATATATATATATATATATATATATTCAACTTTATTTTTACTATTAATTTAGCCTATATCTCAACATAGATTTTAATACATCTCTTGTCATTTTTTCTTATAGCAAAGATACCCTATATAGTTTGAATTATACTTGAGACATCCCTTATGATTTTAGTCTGTTCACTTAAGATACCTCATATTACATTTTACTGTAAAAAATATCATTACAATGTATTTTTTTAATTTTTTTCCATTTATTTTTTAATTTTTTTCTACGATCTCTTTTTGAATTTAATTTTGTTTTATTCTTAATTTTTAAAAAAAATTTATTTACTTTTTATTTTATTTACTTTTTTATTGTTTTTAAAATAAAAAAATCAAAATTAAAACTTAGAAAATAAAAGGAAGTTTTATTAAGTATATATTTTCTTAAAGTAACAAGAAAGGAATTTTACAATTGTCTGCTTATTATTCAAATACAATGTGCAACGCAAAAAAAATGAAAATTAATAAAATATTAATAGAGCAATGAGCAATTGACTAATTAATGGAGGATTGCATTCAAAACCCACTAAAGCAAAGAATATAGAAAATGAGCAATGGGCAATCAAAATCCAACTCATAGAGAGGCAAATTCACCAAAGTAAGGAACATGAGAGGTTTGCATGGGATGCAAAATTAATTTGATATGGAAAAAAAAAATGAAGGATTGCATGCATTTACAACCCACTAAAGCAAGGATATACAAAGTGAGCAAATGAGCAATTAAAATTCAATTGAGAGAGAGAGAAAGAGAGAGAGAGCGCATTGAGTGATTGGATGATCAATTGTGAGCTCTTATTCATTCCAAGGCATAGTCTTCCACTTTTATGTTTTAGTATTAGATTTGTGTTAATATATATATATATATATATATATATATATATATATATATATATATACACACATATGGGTCTTGGTCAATTAGGTCAAACTAGGTCCAGTAGGGTAAATCTTAGTCAATATCTATATATAAATTTTTTGTAAATCTCCGTATACTTATACCTTTCACACGTATCAATATAATTGTCAAATATTCTCTCTCCATATTCTGTCTCTCAATTATTCTAACATTGTATCAAGAGCCAACTTTTCGTGGCCTTTTTTTTTCACTAAAATTTCACAATTTTTTTTTCTTCAAATCACTGCACCATTGCCTTTGCCTCTAACATGTTCTATCATCGTTCAACCACTAAACACCAAATCCTCTACCACCATCAGACTCATCTTGAATAGACTTGTCAAACATCAACAGAGAAAATCAAAATTTCACTATCACACACTCTCACGCGCCAACACTACTATCAACACAACCTACAAATTCATTGATCCCCAAAGACTTAACTGTCGCTCCAAAATCAACAACTACTACACCACAACAACCGTCCATACAAGACGAATAAACAAGGTCAAAATCACCACTGACGGAGCCTACATGCGCCTCCACGCATAAAAAACATGGTTTGTATAATCGAACCATCTCATCCACGCGTCGGTATGAGCACCTCATCTTCAGTCAACGTCTACTTCAGCCCTAGTAAACAAACACAACACTGCCATGTCAATACCCACATAACCTAACACATCTGCTTTACTTTCCACATCAACAATATTGCACTACCACGTCATCACGACATTAGCTATCGTGTCATCCAATACAACTTGACTTGCAACATCGGTGCTATCTCAGTTGTAATGCCAACCGATTGTTGCCATTTCAGCAAACCATTTTGCTCTTGTGCCATGTCATTTGCCATATTATCATTCATTAAAATGCCATGTTGGTGAAACCTTAGCTACCCCGTCAACACCACTGGTCACCACATCAGTGTCCTATCCGCCACGCTGCCCTAATCAATGGTACCTCTTGATCGATTTAGCGTTGTACACCACTTTTGGACAGGTTTTTGTGATTCCAATACTAATTTATAGCTAATTTTAGTATTTTGAATCCATTCTTAGCCTCTGTTTATTGAAATTTGAATCATATGCTAAACTTTTTCTTATATTTTTTATTCAATTCATCTTAGTGTTTTGATCAGTTCGAGGTTCATCAATCGGTTCTTCATGATCTTAGACAAGTTCTTGAATAATTTTAGCATTCTAAATCCATCAGTGGCCTCCGTTTTTCTAGATTCACATGATACCCTATACTTTCTTGTAATTGATTTGATTCAATGACGATGTCTAAGTCTTGTCCTTCACCAACCATTCTTGTTGCCAATAAGGGTTCTGATCTTGCCTTCATCGATGTTTCCATCTCTATTAGGGATATGACTTCAATCTCCAAACACTTTCTCTCCAATTCCGGTATAATTTTTTTCTCTGCCCTTTCACTTAGTACAGGTAAGTCTTCTTGGTTTTTTGATTCTGCCTATTATAATCATATGACTTCTGATCCTAACATATTTTCTTCCAAAAACATCCGTTGTGAATGCTCTTACCATTTATATTGTTTATGGTTCTCATAAGCGTGTTAGTCATATCGATTAGTTTTCTACTTCACATATTTATATTTCTAATTCGCATTTAATTCCAAAAGTCACTTTAAACCTCTTATCTGTTGGGTAACTATTTGAATAGTGATTTGAAGCCATATTTTTTAGGAAATCTTTTTCAAAACTCTCAAGATATAAAACCACTACTTGTAGGGGTTCCATTTTAATGAAGGGTGATGGGACCCCTATAAGTGGTGAGTTTATGTTTTGGAATTTTTGAAGGAATTTGCCTATTTTTTAATACTGGTTGTCGTGTGCAGGGTTCTCGAACATGCAACACTCTTGGGACTGGTCGTAAAATTAGACGTCTATTTGTTATTAGGTCATGCATCCATCAGACGTATCTGCACTTTAGCCTCCAGTGGAAAATTAGGTTATATCTTTACTGAGCATCTCGAGTACCTTCCACATCAACAAGCCAAACAAAGACGCCTTACATTTTCCCACTATTGACTCAGATTCTCATGCATCATTTGATTTAATTCACTCTAATGTTTGGGGACCCTTACCTTATACCACAATGGGGGTAATCTAAATACTTTATCATATTTTTCGATCACTAATCTCAGTACACTTAGTTGTACCTCATGCGTAAGTGTTCTGAGTTACCTCAAATATATTCATAATTTGTTCCCATGATTTAAACTCAATTTTCCCGCAGTATCAAAATCTTCAGAATTTTAGTCAATCAATTTCATTTTCCAAAGGTCAATGTTCAAGAAATCAAGTGAAATCGAAGAGTTTGGAAAAAATCTATTTTGACCCCAAAATTTGGGTATTTTCTGAAATCCATCAAATTGGCAAAGAATTTCACATATTTTTCACAAATTGG
Source organism: Eucommia ulmoides (assembly GCA_016647705.1). Classification (NCBI taxonomy): domain Eukaryota; kingdom Viridiplantae; phylum Streptophyta; class Magnoliopsida; order Garryales; family Eucommiaceae; genus Eucommia; species Eucommia ulmoides. The sequence continues at coordinate 23,732,775 of CM028331.1, forward strand.
GCAATCCAATCAATTGTTGGACGTTTTAATTTCATTTATTTTAATTCAATTTAAGAAAAAATGAAAAAAAATCATTTAATTAAGAAAAGAGTGCCTCTTAAGGTTGAAATTACATCATCCACTCCAATTTTAGAAGTAGACAAGTATTGAATTCCTTTTTGGGCGTGGATAGGGATATTTGGGAGTATTTGTAGACATTACCCAAGTATAGAATAACTTAATGTAGTGGATTTTGAAAGAAAAACATGAAATACAAAATTAGGAGGCTAAAACATGTAAATTAAGAAACAAGGGAGGTTGTTAGCAGCTAGGGTTGCTGACAACCCCATGATGTTTCTTGCCCATCACACTCATCCTCCTACCCTCACCTCTTTCATAAGCCTCCTCTCTTACAACCCTTACCCCCCTCCTACTTCCTCTCTCTAAAAAATCCTCAAAAAAAAAAAAAAAAAAAAAGAAAAAAGAAAAAGAAGAAGAAGAAGAAGAAGAAGAAGAAGAATGAGAAGGAAAAAACCCTTCATAGTTAAGGTAAGTTCTTTCTACTCCTCAACTATCCTTATTTTCTGTTTAAACCACTCGAAATAAAGGATCTAAAATAAGAAAAAACTAAGAGGACGTACCAAGAAATACTTAAAAAATAAAAGTCATTTTACTTTTCCAATTTTTTACTTTCCGCGCTTTACTTTTTCTGCATTTACTTTCCTGTTTTGTACTTTTCCGCGCATTTATTTCTGTTCTGCGTTTTTTCGTACTTTAGTTTTTCTGCATTTACTTTCCTATTTTGTGGTTTTTCGCATTTTTACTTTTTTTCCATTTACTTTTCTATTCTGTGTCTTTCCGTACTTTATTTTTTTTGCAATTTTACTTTACACACTTTATTTATTGACTTTTTATTTTCATACTTATATATTTTGTTCTGTTTTGTTAAAAAATACAAAAAATTAAAAAAAAAAATTAACTTAAAAAATCTGAGAAAATGGGAGTCTTCCATAAACGCTGTTTAGGTTTCTTAATTTTTCTAAAATTTCAAACTGTGGATTTATGACAACACTTCCTCAAGCCAAATTTTAAGTAAATGTTAATTTGGAAAGGAGGAAAAAATAATCCCAGGTTTTTGCATTGCATATTTATTTTCTTTAGTCTTTAAAAAATAATAATAGGAAAAATCTTGTTTTCAAATATACCGAAGTAAAATTATGTTTTGCTAGAATTTTTTCTCTTCCTTTCTTTCTTCTCTCTTCTAAAAAATTAAAAGAAAAAATCGTTTGAAAGAATCTAATTTATTTTTATTTCTATGTTTTCTAAATGAACAAAAAAAAAAAAAAAAAATCTTCATTTTTCCTATAAATCATTTTTTTTTTCTTTTTAAAAAAAGATTTCAAAAATCTCTTACCCTATCATTCATATTTTCTTACTCTTATATAAATGGAAGTTAAATCATTATCCATTTGGCTATGTAAATTTATTAAAATATCTTTAGATTATATAAATATTTTTTATTATTCATTTGCATCTCATTCCATACATCCATACACTTGTATCTTTTATTTTACATTTATCTCATCATAATAAAACCATGACTTTTTTTTTATATTATAATACCCACAACTTCTGTTTCTTCTCCCTTGCACGCAGAGATAGGTTTCCCATGCAAAGATAGCTTTCTGGACCAAATCTTCACCTAATCTTATCACTTCCATCTCAAGTTTCACCAAAATAACAGTTTTCCCACGTCGTATAGATTGCCGACAATGGTGTCTGCAGAAGTGCAAAATCTTAGGCGCTACAATGCCCTATACAACGATCAAAAAAGAGACGCCCATACCTTAGTGTCGTCTCATCTTCTCTATTTCAAGCCTGGGAAAATACAAATCTTTAGTTCCTTGCTACGTCTTGCCACTTCACGATTTCCCTTGCTAAGAACCCTAATTTCTTCTCTATTTGGTTTAGAAGTCAATATGAGTTTCTTACTCTTCATCTCCTTGTACTTATCTACCCTTGCCAGGGGCTCTAATTTCTCTAATTTGGTTCAAGATTATATGTGAACTTCAATTCTGCTTCTTGCATTCTTTCAAAAATATCTTCCAGGTAGTTCACTCACTTAATCATATATATATGTATGTATGTATGTGCATATGATGTGTATGTATGTGGACCTCTTTGTTCTTTAGGTGTTCAATTTTACCCGAAATATATTGAATTTCATGAATTTTGGTGTTGAATTTCTTGAATTATGCATGTTTCAGTCAACCGGATTTATGTTTGAATAGTTTTTCACCATTGTTTCTAGGTTTTTTGATATAGTATGTCACTTGTTTGTCGAATTGCCTTAATGAGTTAAGTCACTTTAACGTGGGTGTACTTGTCAAATCTCTAAAACTGCGTGAAACAACTCATCTCCGTTTGGAGTTATAGCATTCGAGTATGATGTATAATCAAGGGAAAAACAATTCTAATGTATATGGTTTGGTTGTATGTAAAATGTGGCGATCAAGTGTGCAACCATTAATCCAGGTAAAAATGGTTAGAGTTTGACAGGGGGAAGAAAAATTGTTCTGTGATTTCTTTCATTATTAAGCATGGATTCAGATTTAATACCTTGCAGCGACCTCATCTACAGATGAAGCTCGTGTGAAGGAGTACAACTTTAAGCAAATTTGGAGGTGTCATACTAACACAATTATAAACATGTTAAATGGCTAGTGAATTTGTCCCATAATAAAGCTTGCTTTTTTCATATATGAACGACTAATACATTGATGAAGGAGGGAGGGGCCATGAATATTTGCAGGCGCCATCTTTAGGGAACCAATTATTTGCAAAAACATTACTCGCCTTGTCCCAGTTATTTACCATTTTTTGAAGTGGTATTTTTATAGTTGATGATTTTTTTTTTTCCATTTTTTTTTACGGTTAGTAAAATTTTCTACAGCAATAAACTGCAAAAAGGTTATGAGGCATAAATAAGGTCGAACAAACTAGAAAATAAAAGAAACCAGTCGCTAAACTTGAGGAACAAAAGATGAAATTGTGAAATAAGGTTACAATAGTTGCTGATATTTTCAGGTGGAACAAAGCCAATTTACATTGGAAGACATGATTTTGGTGATCAATATAGAGCAACCGACGTGCTTACTAAAAGACCTGGGAAACTTAAGCTTGTGTTTTGTAGGCATTCGCTGATTACAGTCTTTTTTGGTAGGCATTTTCTTTATCTATTTTATGTCATCAAATTTTACCTTGTGTTTTTCCGTTATTGTTTGATGGAAGAGTGAATGCTCCAAAATCTGACTTTGGAGGGTATCCATGGAAGTATTGCTACAAGTCTAGGTATCTCCAAAATCAATTGAAGGGAGGGAGGCTTAAGCTAATGCTCAACAATAATGGAGAAATCAATGAAGAGGTCCACAATGAGAAGAACCTTACTCAAAATTGGCAGGTCAATTTATCCTCAATTTGTCTGATACTGAATTATATTTAGTCTCGTAATTATTTTATTGTAAGTATCGGTTTGTTTGTTTTTGTATGTACCAGAAGTCAGCCAATTCCAAGAAGAGCAAAAGAAGACAGGGACAAAGATTAAACGAGGTAACATGTCAGGATACCTCCTTAGTGATGATTCCATTTTGGTTAATAAAAACTTGGTATAATGGAGATGTTTGAAATCTGCAGAAAATCGGGGAGGGTAAGACCTTGAAAATACAAGAAAATGAGCAAAGAATCCTAGCCAAGAAGAAGAGTAGGAATGAGAATTAAAGAGTGATTGAATCATAGAGATTTTGGTAGTGCAGTTGAGAGGATGATGTATATTTCTCGAATGTTTTTTTGCTATGCTTTGAATCATTGGATTCTATTTTTTTTTTGAATAGTCAACAAGGTTTTAGTGTTTCTTTTTCTAAAAAAACAGAAACAGAAACAGAAAAACTGGAAAGAAATTCGTTTTAGATTCTGCCTACTGATCATTGCTATTTCGCTATGTGTTGATGATTAAATGATTTCCTTTTTGTGTGTTTGTGTGTGTCTGTGTGTGTGTTTTGTGAGTAACCTTTGCATACAGAAGATACAGAGGTTTATTACTTAAAAAACTGGTGTAATTTTGGAGGGGACGAAATTTCTTGTGTAGTTGTTTATTTGATAGGTCGTGGTGTGCCTATGGTTGTACTTGTAATTTTTATTTTGTTAGGGCACTTTCAGTCCGAGTAAGTAATATGGGGGTGAGGATTGTGATGATCTTTTGAGAAGCTTGTTTTTAGATATGATCTAACGAATATGACTTTTCTCACGAAGATCGTTAAAAAAAACCTATAGTTGAGCAAGAAAATGTTGGTTAAGAAATATGAAATTATTGTCATATATTTAAAGAAAAAAATATATTGCAATCAAATATGATTATCTATTTTTATTTTTATAAAGTAAGGAAACAATTCCAGAATAAAATTATTAGCAATCGTGATCATGTTTCCAAAAAAAAGATAATTTTGTTGTTATCAAAAACAATTCTATTCTGAGAAGAAAATAAAATTCTCATATGATTTCATTCCAATTTTTTGGGATTGGGATGGTAATCATGGGCCCACCAACCCGTCATCTTAGTTTCCCTATTGACCTCTTTGTCAATTTGTCAAATTGAAGTACAATAAGAAAGTCATTTTTTTTAATCTAAAAATGGAATTCTTTCGTTAAAGTAAATGAATATTTATAATATATATATTATGTTTATATATTTAATAGTAATTCAGTTTTAAAATGGAAAAAAAGTCTATTTTGTGCTCTACCACTGAGCTAATAGTTGTCGTGCGAGCCTCTCATTGAGGGCCCCCTATGCCAAAAGCGAAGGAAATATCGTCCCTCTAAATATTGTGCAATGTTTATTATCATGTTTGTAAGTTCAGATACGACTCAAAGTGAGGTGTTAAGTTGTAGTGCATTTTTCATTAATTTTATGAAAAGTTTACATATTTTCAAGATGATCTTTCATGAACAAATAATGCCAAAAAAATTATAAATATGTCACATAAAAGAGAGAATAGGCACGTACCTCACATGCACTCTCTACCTAGTTTCTTAGAAAAGAACCAAAAAGGAGGAATCTCTTCCCTCTTGAATTTTCAATAAATACAAGCCAAAAAAATGATTTTACATTGCATCAAAGTATATTTCTTCATCATTTTCTCCTACCAAAAGTAACCTAACCTTAAAATTCTCCATATCAAATCCAACCCCCCCTCCCCCTGAAGGTCATTCTTGTTAAGTCATCCATATTTGACAAGAGATCATGTTGACACTAAATGTTTTGATAGACAAATAAAAGTTGATGTTTTATAGAACTAATGGTTTTATTGAGTGCTTTAACTTCTAATTGAGCAAATGAGAAAAAGAATGGGTTTTCAAGATGATATTTGTTGAAAGATCAAGATGGTTACAATGAAGACGTTGAATATTTTTTTGACAGAAAAGATTTTTCGTATTTCTAGGTAAAAACAACTCAACTCTCATTATTCTCTTAATGCAACCCGATTAGGATCACGAACGACACTTATAAAATAATTTGAATTATTTGAAATATAGTTAGAAGTGATAATTTCAAATGTCAAAATATTTTTCCTAAAATATGGATCAAGAAAATATTTTGAAAATTAAAAATTAGCTTGAACGGTCGATCGCCGATTGAATCGGTCGACCAGAAGATTCAAGATGTGTGTTTTGACATTTTAGGTTTGATCAGTTGACCGTTGGGTTGAACGATTGATTCTAAGCCTAAAACGGTCAATCAATTGGTTGTCATTGGCTAGAAAATGAGTCGTTGAAGGTATACCAGAAAGATTTTGAAAGATCTTCTGCCCATTTTTCTTGGATTTGAACGTTTGAATATTATATTTAAATGGGATTTGATTATATTTCAAAGGTATATCATATATTTTGAAAATCTTAATATTTAGTCTACATCTTCTTTGATTATGTGATCTATACCAGGAAAACCTCTTTATATCCTTTTGCATTTCAAATCAAAATATTTTTGGGTCTAATTTGAAGATTTTTAAAGACTAATATATGGTCAAAATAACCATTGTAAGATAGATTAAAATCAAGGGTCTAAAAGAGTAATTTTTTACAATATCTTTTGAAAAATAGTTGTTATAGGATATCTTTCAGGGGTCTAAAAGAGTAATTTTTTACAATATCTTTTGAAAAATAGTTGTTATAGGATATCTTTGAAATTATTATAATTAGACCTGCGAATTTTGAATTGATTTGAATTTGAATATTACTATTTTGGCTGAATTTTGGTAAAGAATATTTGGGGTCAAAGGTATGGGAGAAATTTATATGATTTTATTTGACCTTACGATTTAGTCCCTATATTTTTTGACTTTGTGATATGTTTTTTATAAAATTCCTTCTATACTTTCATTGACTTAGATTAAATTATTTTGAGACTAAATTGAGAGTTTTAAAAGTTATATAAATATGTTTTTATCAAATATAGTCGTCATAAATATATTTGATATATGGGATCCATATATGTTAGTTTTGGGCAAATTTTCAAAAATTAGTTGTTATAGGAATAGTTTAAATTTTATATATATGGACCTGAGAATTTTATTATTTTTAGTCAAGAACATCATCAGGAGTACATATATTTTTCAGAGTTTTAAAATGAGCGATTATATCATATTCTAAAAAAAATTAGAGAAATTTTGCGAAATATTCTTGATCGAATAAAGCTCGTTCGTGCTATACTGGGTTTAAGTCTTATATTTGATCTTCCGCAAGAATTCCCAGTGAGATTGTTCTTGTTTACTTACTTTAATTAATTCTGTTTTAATTAATTAATATCTTCTGATTGAGCTTGTAGTAATTTGTTGAAAGAAAAATCGTTTTCTATTTTTGAATATCTTGAAATATCTTGTGAAATGATTTTTGCCTTACAATTTGATTTATTTATTCTCTGTGCTTTAATTGATTATAATCAGATTTGTATTCTCACATAATTTTATCAAATAGTATATTGGGACATGATTGAGCATATCTTGAATTGAGGTGGTAGAAACTTCTGTGAGTAGAAAAATTATTTTTTGTATTTTGTGTGTGAGGGAATTAGACATATTGGGTCGGTGTCTAATCAGAGTTAGTTTTTAACCTGTTAAAAAGGTAGGTTTGATTCTCAGTCTGTAAAAGAATTATGTTAGTTTTCAACCTGGTAAAAAGATAGATATATTTGATTATTAATATGCAAAAGAATTAGGTTCTTCTTGAGCCTGATAAAAGGAGAGTTGTAAATGTTTGATTTTGAGACTAGTAAAAGAATTAGGTCAGTCCTAAACCTGTGGAAAGAATTGTAATGGTTTGGTTCATACTTGGTAAAAGGAACAAGATTAGTGAATTGCGAAATCCTAGTAGGAGCTCAGGGGACTAGATGTAAACAAGTGTTATTTATTAAACCAGGATAAATCGGTGTGTTCAATTTCTCTATCTTTACTTATTTGGTTGTGTATTTAGTTAAATATGTTTCCGCCGTAACTCAAAATAACAGACAATTAAGGAAATTGGTGATTTGTTTGATTGATAATTTATTTGTTTAAACTTTTATAATTACCCAATTCACCACCCCTCTTGCGTAGAATTGTGGGCCAACAGATCATATCGAGAGAACATTTCTTGAAAATATCAAAAACTTGTCTAATTTTATTTCAAAAATACCAAAAAGATTTTTTGAAAAAAGATTTCAAAATAAAATAAAACAGTTGGATTTAAATTTGGATTAAACTTAATTGGATAAGATACCATTTTCATACGGGCGTATTGAGGTACTGAACACATTTCCTGAGCATAACTGACCCCCAAACCCTTCTAAAATAAATTTTTGGTCAAATTGTGCCTTTTGGAGTTGAAATTTTACTTAAGTTGTTTCAATTGTTTTTCAAAAAAATTCAATAACCTATCACACCATATAAACTTAATTGTTCACCTGATTGGTGTAGATGGCATCCTATAAGTAGATACAGAGCAGCCTATAAGCGGACATAGGATACTCTCACTGTAGGGTCTCTACTCCTCTCTGAAGCCTCTACCTACCCCAGGGCCTACTCTATTAGCACTACCACGATGTCGCTTTTGGATCAGGATTGACTCTAATATCAATTGTAACACCCTATGCGGTTCATTGGCCAAATAACCTTTGGACTGAGTCAACATAACCCAAAATGCTTAAGACATGGTAATAATAGTAGTAGCCGAAATGGTACTCAGACAATCTTTTCTAATATTTTCGATGTGAGAACTCACAAAGTGTTTATATTGAGTTTATCGAAGAAAAAAATTGTTAAATTGTTTTAAGTGTTTAAACTTTGTATGTTCTTATATACCCAATTCAACCCGGCCTTGCTTAACTTTTTGGACCAACAACAATGGCTCTTAATCTGAATAATTGGGCTACCTAAAGATTTCTAAACATAAATCAGACCTCTCTCTGTATATGTGTGTGGTGTGTGCAGCGCGTTGAAATTGGGGATTGAAGCGAGTACATATATGAGATGTGGGCAGTGTTTGACAATCAACATGTAGTATTTGGTGGTCCATGGGGGACTCGAATGGAGTCGGATGTTGACTGTAGAGATGATGTTGGCAACTGGCAACGACATTTCCATGGCTGGTTAAAGGGCATCAAGGGTTGCCAACAATGGCTTGCTGTGACGAACACAGCAACAGTTTGTTGGGATGATGACAGCAGCTGACGCTTACGGCGATAAGACAGTCGCAATTCTGGGGGTGCAGAGGGTGAGAACAGTGAAGGCTGTTGCTCTTCTTTTTTCTTTCTTAACTTCAGAAAATACTAATGCCTCTCCAAAAGGTTCATCTACTTCCTTATTCATGCAAAGTATTAATGGCTCCTCAATAGGGGATGTAATTGCAAATTCCTTTATTTTCACTTCTATATAAACAAACCGGTATTGTATTACAGAAAACCCATTACCCCTGAAGGTAATTGGAATATATTTCTTTAATAGGATTAGCAGGGATGATTCCGCAACCAATAGCCGAAGGAAGCTTAAGGATCCCAGCACTATAAAGAACACCTAAGACAGTAGGATGCAAAGGAAGAACAAAAAGAAAACGAAAAATAATGAACGTCATCATTGGAGAGAATATTTTCGATTAAGAAGGACAAACAAAAGAAGAGTACATTTCAGGGGTTGTCTTGAGAAAAAGAAGAATGCATTACTGGAGTTGCCTTGAGAAAAATAATAACAATGGGCAAGTTTATAGAATCAAAAAGCCTCGATTTTTATGACAAATGAATGAAGCAAGCTGCAGGACCAAATAATGGTCTGCAAAATTCCATAAATTGTTTTCTACAAATCTCGACTCCATCCAAAAGTAAACCCTAAAACCACAATTTGAAACTGGGCATAAGGCAATCTCCCTCATTGGATGCAACAACGATTGTTGCATGATGAATCAATGCCTGAAAAACAAAACATACCTTATTTCAGAAGCCAGTAAACGAACAAGGCAATAAAATGACATTACAAAATAATTACAAAAGCCAAGGGAAAATGCGAGTACCGTCTGGAATGTCCAGCCATAATAATGGCATATACATCTACCAATGGAAGACCCTTTAAGCAGCAAAAAGTGAGAAAAGTTCATCCGAGGCTCGCTATAAAATCAGCCGCCAATTTGTATCTCGGTTCTCTAATATATATATATATATATATATATAAAGACCTTGTTTTATCCTAACTAACATCATGAGCGCATGAGCAAAAGAAGATTCACGGCCCCAAAATGAGGGCATGTATCTCAGCCCAACTAGAGACCGTGTAAAGAGTGCCGGACAAGCCCTTCCAACTAGAAGAGCTTCCTTCAACAGACTCCTTTTGCTTCTTAACCAAACCAGGAAACAATGGAACAAAGGAAACACCAAAGTGACCTCCCACTTTTCGTAGACTTGAACTGGAACCTAGCACAATACCTACGTCTGCCTCAAGCAGACACAGTAAATCACCCACTGAGTCTCCAATGTATATAGTCAGGTTCTTCCTGTCATTGCTGCAATTCTGTAGGATACCACAAAAAGCTTGAAGTTTGTCAATGGGCGATTCAACCTTTTTAACAATTTCACCGGTGGATATCGATTCTTCGTAGGTAAACTCATTTGCATGTACATTTAGACCACCTGATCAATAGAGAACTTTCAATGATTGCCAATATAAATTATTTGAAGTACAACATCAATAACCAAAAAAAAAAAAACTTGATTTCATGGTCATTATACATAACCTACTTCAAAGAAATAGCCTTTCAGATCTATATTAATTTGTTAAGTAGTCATCTAACACAACTTTCAATTAAATTAAGCATGAAGTTAACAAAAACAAGAGAAGAAGAAGAAGAAAGAAGGGGGGGGGGGGGGGGGGGATGTCAAAAATCAATGTCTTCATCTTCAATCATTCTATTGTGAGCACAGCGTTGTAGCACGAGCCACTGAAAAAGCAACTCATTGTTTTTCGCAATAGCTTGTTTCAGCACTTTTTTTTTTTTTAACACGCACACCCACTCACGCACCCGGTGGGATTCGAACCCCACACCAACTGTGGGGGGAGATGGTAAGCCTACCACTAGGCCACCACCTCAATCCCAGCTTGTTTCAGCACTTGTCCACACTGATCCCAAAACAGAAAACTATTCTAATCTAGCTCTGTTCGCAAAAACAATTATGCCACTACAAAATCACAAAGGATGTGCTCAAAACGTTCACAACTTGATGTAGCACGTGTAACGATCAGACGCTAGCTGCAGGACCCAACTTATAAATGAGGTACCGCCAAATCAGTTTTTGAACAAGTTTTTGATCCTATCACAGAAAACTTTTCTAATCTAGCTCTGTTTGCAAAAACAATTATGCCACTGCAAAATCACAAAGGATGTGCTCAAAACGTTCACAATTTGATGTAGCACATGTGTAACAGTCAGACGCTAGATGCAGGACCCGACTTACAAATGAGGTACCGCCAAATCAGTTTTTGAACAAGTTTTTGTGCACATTATTAGAGTAGCCTTAATGTTTAAAAAAAACCTGTTTCCTAATTGACAGAAAATTCGGATTGCAAACCAACCAACCCTTGATTCCACTCTCCACTTCCTGAAGCAACCAGTTTTAAAGACAAAAATAAAAAAATAAAAAAATCTTAAACATAAATAAATATAATAAATAAAAAGATGAGCTTTTTTTATTTAGTCCCCCATGTACGGATAGTCTAGTAAATAAAATTTCTTAATAATTTGTTGTCATATCAACTTTTCATAACCAAAGTTAATTTTTTAGTCCAATCAATTAATGCCAATAAATATTTGAGCCTCATACCCTTGTGTGACTTCAATTCATTAATTATCCCTCCCCCTCTCTCTATTGTCCTTAACAGCCCACCAATTATGGAAATAAACACTACCAAAAAACTCATTTTCTGAACGTTCACAATAGATTAATTCATGAGAATTATACTATTTGAATCTACATTTCATTTTCTTCATTTTGATATCCATAATGATTTTTTTTAGTGAAAAAAAAAATAATTACTTAGTAAATGTTCACTTAGACAACTTCATTAATAAGCGTTTTTTTTTTTTTTTTTTTGTTTAGTGAATGTTCACTAAAATAATTACTCAAAACAAATTACTTAATTTCGTGTATGTTTACCACATATGCTACCCCAACACAAAATGTGACTCAAATTAGTGAACATGCACTAAATCAACTCCACGTTTAACCCAACACATAATTTAACTTGGATTGGTAAATGTTCGCTACAACAACTACAACAACTAAACCTTTATCCCACTTATGTAGGGTCGGCTACATGAATCCATTTACGTCATAGAGATCAATCAAGGACTATCCCCTCCGTCAAGTTTAATGTCGCCAAATCATTTCTAATAGTTTCGTCCAACGTCTTCTTAGGTCTACCTCTCCCTCTAGTAGTCCCCTGAACTTGAACTAAATCACATTTTCTCACTAAAAACAACTAAAAAAGGTACAGTATTTCAATTAGTGAATGTTCGCTGAATCAATTATCCTCCACATAATGTGACCTATTTTAGTGAATATTCACTAAATCAATCCACCAACACAACAAAATATTAGTTACTTAATGAATGTTCGCATGGATCATTTCATTAGCAAGCAATCGTTTGTTTACGAAGTCTCAATTATAGTTTTGAAATTTGCAAAGACCTTACCATTTGTAAATTATTTTTAGTGAACATCCACTTTTGAAAAAAAAATTACTCAAAAATAATCAAGATGGATATCAGAATAAAAATAATGAAATATACATTAAAATTGTATAATTTTAATGAATTTAATCTATTGTGAACATTTATAAAATAAATTTGTTTGTTGGTGTTTATTTCCATAATGAGTGAGTAATTTAGGAAGTGACGTTGACATTTTTAGTGAACGTTTAATTTTGAATTTGTTTTAACTCAAGAATAATCAATATGAATATCAAAATGAAGAGGATGAAATGTTGATTAAAATGGTATAATTTTCATGAATTTAATTCATTATGAATGTTAACAAAATTGTTTTTTTGGTTAATGTTTATTTTTTGTAGGTCATTAATGACATTTGACCATCTTTTACAAAGAGTGGCATTAATTGTAACTTAGAATGACATATAGAGAATGGTTTAAAAAAAGTGAGGACTATTTAATGAATGTTCTTTGTGGACTAAAAACTTATATTGAACCGTTGATGGTTTTCTCTATAGAATCTACTAATTTTCAGGACTAAATAATAATAAAAACCCTAGAAAGATCATAAATAAAAGTAAAAAAAAAAAAATCAAAATGTTGGTGTTTACTCAAACTACGGGACAGAAAACTTATTTAAATATAAAGAAATAAAATAATAAGTAGGAGATTCTAAATAGATTGAGTAGAAAGAATGTGTCTCTACATATAATAAGTAGATAAATCCAAAAAGGAAAAGATCCAAAGGAGCTTCACAATGTTTATGACTTCATTTTAGAATTTTTATAATACCGTTGCTATAATAGTATTCAATTGTGACCAATGCATATACGTGTGTGTGCGCTACGACTCATATCCCACATTTGTAATACAATGGATAGAACCTGGGTTTATATAAGGGTTCAAGAATCCCAAATGTTACCTTCAGTAGTACCTTTGGGTGAAGGCCCGTGGTGCTAGTGTGTGGGCTTATATGTTATCAAAACCAAACCAAACCCATTATTGTGTGGGTGGGGGAATTGATGTGATTGGGGTTGGCCATGAGCCATTGATTCGTGGATTGATACCTGATCCAGTAAGGACACTAGGGCATAAAATGGGGGAGATGGTGACAACACATACCCTACATCAGTGATGCAATTAGGAGAGCTTGTGCTTATGTGAGGGTTAAAGGATCCCAAATGTTACCTTCAGTTAACACTTTCGGGTGAGGAGCTAGTTGCTACATAATTGTAATGCCCCATATCCCACATCGATAATGCAATAGGGAGAACCGAGACTCATACGAGGGTTCAACGATCCCAAAGGTTAGCTTGAGCTAACACGTTTGGGTGAGAGTGTCTTGTTACATATGGTATCAAAGCCGACCCAAACCCATTACCATGTGGGTGCAGGGATTTGATGTGATTCAAGCTGGCCTTGAGCCATTAACTCGTGGAATTGATACTCGACCGTGCTTTCCATAAAATTATACAATGGAGCTTAGGTAGATATTCTTTCTTATTTCGTCTCCTCCTTGAACTTCATAATGGTGCGTACATCAAATGGATTGAAGAAGTTTCCTAGAGCGTCCTATCTGTACTTGAGATATACTTAGATATGACTCACTACACAACTCCAAGTGAAAACTCATTGTTCATTAGGCTCTCATTACATGAAAAATGAACGTATCAATAGTATTTTCTCATGATATTGTTGTGACTGACACTACTCCAAGTGAAAACTCATTGTTCATTAGTCTCTCATTACATGAAAAATGATCGTATCTGTTAAAGAAAGAAACGAATACGAGAAAAATGAGAAAACTTAACAATTGTGTTAACCTCTCCATCTATTTATAATAATAATTAGGGGGAACGATATAAGAGACCCTAAACAGTACTAGTAAGACATAATTACCCTTTTTAACACTCCTCCTCAAGCTGGAGCACATATATTGTATGCTCCTAGTTTGTTACAAATATACTTTATCCTTGAACCCCCTAACAGTTTAGTGAACAAATCAGTTAATTGATCAACTGACTTTACATGTTTAATCTCAATCTGCTTATGCAATACTTTTTCTCGAATCAAGGCAATCAATTTCAATATGTCTTGTACTCCTCTCATAGAAGACTAGGTTGGATGCAATGTGAAGTGTTACTTGATTATCACATACCAGATCTATCGGTGAAGAGTGTTCGAATCCGAGTTCTTCCCACAAATGTTTTAACCAAGTTAACTCACAAGTAGTATGGGTCATTGCCCTGTATTCCGATTCTGCACTTAACCGTGCCACAACTGTATGCTTTTCACTCTTCCAATAAACGAGATTACCTCCAACAAATACACAATACCCAGTAGTGGACTTCCTATCCGAGGGAGATTCGACCCAATCTGCATCTGTATATCCCTTAATTTGAGTGTGACCGAAGTTCTGGTACAACAAACCACATCTTGGAAAACTTTTCAGATATTGAAGAATACGAATTACTGCATCCCAGTGATAAGTCGTGAGACGATCCTAGAACTGACTGATAACACTCACAGCAAATGAAATATTTAGTCTAGTAATCGTCAAGTAGTTCAACTTTCCAACTAACTGTCTATATTGCACTGAATCTATTAGTGGTACACGTTGATCTACCAATAGTTTGTTGTTTGGATCCATAAGTGAATCAATCGATTTAACTCCTAGCATTCCTGTTTCACTCAACAGATTGCGAACATATTTCCTCTGACATATGTAAATATCTTGACTTGATCAAGCAACTTCAATCCCCAAAAAATACTTCAATTAATCCAAATCTTTGGTTTAAAACTTGCTATGCAAAAACGTTTTGAGTTCCGGAATACCCTGATGGTCGCCTCTGGTAATCACAATGTTATCCACATACACAATAAATAATATTCGTCCGACTTTACTGTGCCTATAGAATACAGAGTGATCGACTCCACAATGGCGAAGATCAAATTCAGTAACCATTTCAATGAATCTCCCAAATCATACTCGAGGAGACTGCTTAAGGCCATAAATAGATTTCTTCAAGCGACATACCAAACCAGACTCCCCCTGAGCAACAAACCCAGGAGGTTGCTCCATGTATGCTTCCACAGTCAAATCACCATTTACGAACGCATTCTTGATATCAAGTTGATGCAACGACCAACGAAAGGTGGCAGTCAAAGAGATGAACAAACGGACAAAAGCGAGTTTGGCAACGGGAGAAAAGGTCTCAGAATAATCAATACCATATACTAGAGTGTAACCTTTGACAACTTAGCGAGCCTTGAGTCAATCGATGGTGTCATCCGGATGAACTTTGATTATGTATACCCATTTACATCCAACTATTGTTTTGTCAGACGGAAGCGAGACGAGATCTCAAGTACCATTCTGACGTAAGGCTAGCATTTCCTCTTCCATTGCGGTCGTTCAACCAAGGTGAGTAAGAGCTTCTGTGACAGACTTTGGATTAGAAACAGAGGATAGAGAAGCAACAAAAGAAGCATATGAAGGAGATAGATGTGCATACGAAACAAAGTTAGAAATAGGATGTTGAGTACATGTACGCTTACCCTTCCGGATAGCAATGGGTATGTCCAAGTCAGACGCAGATGGATAAACTGGAGAAGAATCTGAAAATACAGAGACAATTGGCTTAACGGCGGGAACTATCTTCTGGTGACGAGAGTATACATGTAAAGGCGGTGAACAACGACTAGACGAGGCAGGTTCGGGAGCGGAAGGAGATGATGTCGAGTTTGTGAGGCTTGGTAAAGGAAGGGTGACATCCAGATCATCTCGAGAGGATAGGCCAGAAAAGTAAGGGGTGGACTCAACGAATGTGACATTTACACAAATGAAAGAGCGATGTAAAGAAGGACTATAACACCGATAACCCTTTTGTGTGCAAGAATAACCAAGGATGACACATTTTATGGCACGAGGATCTAACTTATCCTTGGTAGGAGTCAACTGGTGGACAAAACAGACACATCCAAAGATACAGGGAGATAAAGCAAATCAGGGTGATTGGGGAAAAAGAATAGAATGATGGACTTTGCCATTCAAGGTAGAAGACGACATTCTATTGATCAAGAAACAAGTTGTAAGAACTGCATCTGTCCATAAGTGTTTAGGAACATTCATCTCAAACATTAGAGTTCGAGCCACTTCTAGGAGATGTCGATTCTCATGCTCAGCTACTCCATTTTGCTGCAGTGTATGAGGACAAGAAGACTGATGCAGTATACCAGATTGTGACATGAATGAAGTAAAAGGTTGAGAAAGATATTCTCGAGCATTGTCACTACGAAGTATACACACGGGCACATTAAATTGAGTTTTAATTTCAGCACAGAAGGCAGAGAAAATGGAGAACAATTCAGAACGATCTTTCATTAAATAGAGTCATGTAACCCTGGAAAAATCATCGACAAATGCGACAAAATAACGAAAGCCTAATGTAGAGGCAATACGAAAAGGACCCCAAACGTCTGAATGAAGTAAACAAAAAGGACTCGAGGCTCGAAACTGAGCTGAGGAAGTAAATGAAGTACGATGATGCTTTCCCAACTGACAAGACTCACAATCTAAGGAGGACAAATGACGTACACTAGGAACAAGTACCTTTAGATTGGCAAGACAATGATGACCTAGGTGGCAATGAATTTAGTGGGCAGATGCAATAGCAAGACAAGCAGTGGGCGGGATAACAGGTGTCTCGTTGTGATTGTTGAAGTAATAAAGGCAATTTTTCTTATGCCCTATGTCAATCGTCTTTTGTGTTTTCAAATCCTGGATAATGACAAAATTAGAAAAGAAACAAACAGAACAATTAAGTTGTTGAGTAAACTTACTCACTGATATCAAATTAAAAGCAAAAGAAGGAATATACAAGACAGATGATAAAGAGAAAGAGGGTGAAAGTTTTACAGCGCCAATACCATGAACAGGGATGGTGGAACCATCAGCAACAGTAACAGGGGTCAACAAGGGAAATAACTGAATATGCGTAAATAAAGAAAATGTACCTGACATGTGATTAGAGGCAGCGGAGTCTATGATCCAAGGTGTAAAAGGGGAAGGATAAAAAGAAAGACATGCAGTAGGATTACCACGTTGAGCTAGCGAAGTAATGGGAGTAGATATCTGCTTGGACACCTTAAACTGGAGGAATTGAACATACTCGTCATTAGAAATAGCCTTGAGAGTTAAAGAGTTGGATGATGAAACGAGAGCAACTTGATTAGAAGTTGTTGCATGAGTATACTTAGGAGAACGACCAACTCTGTACCAACAAGTATCTTGGGTATGATTTTTCTTCTTACAAAGTAAACACTGACGATGTTGACCACAACAATGGCCACCTCGGCCACCTCGAAATTCATTACTACTACTTCCTCGTTCACCTAGTTTCCCTTAATTGGTAGCAACAACTTGTATAACTTTGGACCATTGTAAGTAATTGGTTCCACTCATCTTGCGAGCTATTAACGGTCGGGAGATAGCCGCCGACATTAATTCCCGCCAATACAACAACTAACAAATACAAAACAATTTGACAAGAGAAACAAACCAACAACACAAACAACTGTAGAGCTTAAATCATTAGAAGAAGCTCAACCATAGACTTACTAACATCTGGCCAAAAAGGGAACACCGTTGGATCTGGACAGAGACAGCAGCGGCTAGAGAAATCTAGGGTTTCGAAACCCTAACAGTTGTTTCGAAACAGAGGTAGTAGTAGACAAATCATTCAATCACAAATATGGTAGCGAACTTCGGAATGAGTGGCGAATCGAAGTTGCGATGTGAGACAAAGCATTAGTTGACAGTAGAACAGTAATGCGAAGCACTGGTTATCGGCAGAATAGTAATGCGAAGCACTGTTCGATGGCGGCGAAGCTCGGACTGGCAACGGCGATCGTGGATGTAGTCAGGACAACTCCGGCAAAGGTGTATTTGGCCTGAGCAGCAGCGATTAGAGTTAAACAGCAATGGCGAAGGTCGCCGATTGGCCAAATTGGAGAAGGCGAAGGTCGAGTGGTGCGAAGGTCGGAAAGGGCCGGCGAAGGTCTGATCTGACTTGGACGGTGTCGGATCTGAGTGGTAGGTGGGCGGCAATGGGTTAGGGTTTCAGCGGCGGCAGCTGGAAACGATTTCTTCTTTTCTTTTCTTTTTTTGTTTGCCTTTTTTCTTTTTTCAATGGAGGGAAGAAAAAAAAATTAAATCATGGATGAACAGAATTACGGGATTAATGTCCTATAACCTGCTCGTGATACCATGTTAAAGAAAGAAATGAATATGAAAAGAATGAGAAGGTTTAACCATTGTGTTAGCCTCCCCATCTATTTATAATAATAATTAGGGAACGATACAAGAGACCCTAAACAATGTGGGAAACCCTAATCAATACTGGCGAGGCATAATTACCCTTTTTAACAATATCAATAGTATTTTCTCATGATATTGTTGTGACTGACTAGTGTCATTTAAGATTTGAAAGGCATAGGGCTCGTGGTTGAGCGATTCCCCTGCGACGGTTCACCCAATTACCAAACCCTACCATACACAAGTTCACGCCAACACCTTTTCAGAATGCACACCAACCTGACTCGGGAATACAGGACCTACTTTTGTTTTTTATGTTATGAAAAAAGACATGCTAAAATGGTGTTAGCATGTCTAGTGAATGAGCAACATATTGTATCTTTTTACCTATAATAGGTATTGGCATGTACCCAAATTTCTTTCTTTCACTAACAGTTGATTAGGTCTAAGTTATTCTATCTCATTTTTTGAATAGATGATTTTCATCAATAAAAACAACCTATGGTTCTTAAGTTCATTGTCGAGTGATAGGTAGCCCAACCAATTCCAAGAGCATGTAGGAAATCTCCAAAAAATGATATGGGGCCGGCTAATCCAAACCATTGGTATGAAAATACAGAATTCAGTCTCCAACTGCTAGATAAGAAGGACCATTGCCTTTTTCCTGATATTTGATACGTTACAGTTTGCATCATCATCCACATCCTCTTTGCCAAGTCGCGTCTTCTTCTTCTGATGCATCAGGCCACTTCCAAAAAAATTCCTTTCCATTGTCTTGTTCAATCCCTCTATCTTATACTCATCAGGTTACGTCAACTCTAATGGATATAGTCAACGAGACTACGGGCGCTATGTCTCTCTTGTACCATTATACGTGCTTGAACTCAAAACACACGTCGTCATCACATAACATAGTAGTGTAATTATCATACGTTTGTAATGCATTATATGTCCCATAATATGTCCATTCTTTTAAGAAATACAAATTGCTCATTGAATGAGAAGAAACTAATCCTCACTTTTCCAATTTCAGAGATTCAAGGATTGTACTTTCCATTCTAAATTACCTAGAGTCATTGAAGTTTGTATTATGGCCAAAACTAACATCTCTCATTTCCCCCTCAAACAGATTCTTCTTCTTGGTTTCCAAAAGAATATTGTTTCTTTGCCTCGGAAGATGCATTAATTCTTTAAGAGTCGGATCAAGGCATTAACTATGTAAGCATTATGTAATACAAGAGGAGCCATTATGAACCTACAGACCATCCTCACGGAGGTGGTGAAGGGACACCTCAATTGGTAGAAAAAGACATTCTAACTAAGTTATCCTGATAGGTGCTGAGCTGGAATCCTATTCTAACTAAAAAAATTTGTGGTTCCTCCAGAACCAGCTACAGGAGAGCCATGAATTGAGAGCTCCCCCCCCCCTCTTTCGGACTTAAGAACACTCGTTTTAAGAATGAGTGATTACCCTTCTCAAGCCCTTACTGCCCAACCGATGAACAGACAGCTAATGCATTCCGCTTATTAAACTTTTCGGCCATCTCAGTAAATCTTGGAATGGATTTGACTGGGAGGTTGGTAAGCCAATCTAATATCTCCCCAGAAAGGCTTCGTTGGAATAAGCCGACAAGGTTTGCATCTAAGCCAACAAATTGCTTGCAGTAATGGAAACACGACTGCAGGTGAGCTGAATTCGCCCGGTCCTTAACGTCCCTACTATTCGAAGGATGTGTCCCCGCTTCCAGAAGAAACCGAAGAATTTATTGGAAATCCTACAAGATCTAGATTTCCAAATAAAAAAAAAAAAAGGGTTTCATTTTATGATTTTTCAGTGCACATGTGCTTTGGATTGGCTTAAAAGTGTTTATTATGTTATTATGTTATAGAAAAAACAAGTTGACAACTTAGGGCCTAGAGATACTTAAGAGATCTAAAGCGCTCTGAAGTTATATCAGTACTTTTTATCTAAAGATATCTAAGCTCTCAAAAGCATTTCAAGAGGTAGCTTATCAAAAACACTAGGGTTGTGCTAGAAAGCTAAAGCGCGTTAGCTTAGCACTAGGACCAAGCATTCTCCCCTCTACGCTGACATTATCTTTCAGCACAGAGTCTTGTTTCCACTCCAGTTGAGAAAGAATAAAGAAATGCCCTAACTCTACTTTACACTTGGGTGGAAGAAAGAAATGCCCTACTCTGCTTTCGAAACCTTTCATTCAAAACTTTCCTATCCCATCCATTACTTAGAAAGACTAGACTGGGTTGATATTTGCACTAACATAGACCTACCGTAATGACCTATGAAATGTGCGAGGAAAAAGAGGATTCACGAGGCACGCTGAGATCAAGACAAGGACAACTGAGCCAACTAGACATTTTGGTGCGGTCGCTACAAAGAAGAGTTTTCAAATTTGTCTTGTTTCTTCTTATCTTCAAAGAAGATTTGAATCAGGTATTAATAAGTTCATTGTTATGATTCTCATTGAGAATTGTGTTTCAAGGATGGGATATAGCATACTTCGTTTCAGATCAAGATAGCTCCTTCAAAAATAAGGAAGACCTTGTTCATGACACCAACTGGCACATACTGGAAAGTGTGAGTCATGCTTTTTAGAATGCCGGGGCAACCTACCTTAAACTATAGGGATGCCATGACTGATATATTGAACAAGTTAATGAGTGATTTGATGATGAGTTAAAAAAACATTATCCCATTGAAAAGTTCAATGTATCTGCCATTTCTCAATACATTTCTTTAGATAAAGATGCTTATGGATGGTAAACATTTCTCAAAAGCTTGAGTGTGAATCAAAACACACATTTGAATTGACAATGGTATCTCCAATTATAGCCCTTTAGAATGTAAAATATATTTCTTCTCACCATCCCCATAGTGGATGAGACTATGTATGCATTTCAATTAGGGTCAAGGGTTGAGCCTTAGGATTTGAAGGCCGGCTTAAAAAGCCACCTACAGACACTTTATGCCCAATCATTCCAGATAACACTTGCATCCTCTATATTACTGCGACTACTCACACAGAGCTAGCCGATGCTTATTCCTGAAACACCATCATTGCTTCTTCTGCGGTGAATTTTTTTTATAAATAATTACTAAATGTTTAGATTGTAAGTTGCATTTAGAGGTAGCTAAAAACAGATTGTAAGTTGCATTTAGGGGTAGCTAATAACATATGTTACTTTCACATTGCAGCCCAAATCTCTTCCAGAAACACATATTCAAGGTGGATTCATTCGGTGAAGACCATGAACGCAATCGAAGAGATTTTACAAAATCGCTAGAGCCCCTCTCATTGCGTTCTGCAGCACCGACCCAGGCTATTGGTTCACAATGACGCTGATCGATAGAATTGGAAGATTCACCATCAAGGTCTTCTTCATAACGGTCTTCAAATTCATGCTCGAGATCCCGTATAACCACTAGACCCATCCAGAAAACCAAATTGGGTGGGTTCATCTATTGCAGCCCCAATTTCTTCCAGAAAAACATCTTCAGCGGGGATTCATTCTGCAAAGACCATGAATGCGATCGAAGATATTATACAAAATCGCTAGAAGCCCAAACCCTCATTGCATTCTGCACTACCGACCCTAGCTACTGGTTCACAGTGGCGTTAATCGATAGAATTGGAAGATTAACCATTAAATTAAGTCGCGGGTTTCTTCACGATGGTCTTCAAATTCGCACTCTCAATTCCATACAACCACTAGACCCACCCGGAAAACCAAATCGGGTTCGTGGTTATACTCCCAAACCTTTTTCACCAATTTCTTTGCCAGCGTGACGTTCATCATCCCCAATGAGTTTCCGATCGACTAGTCACAGAATATATGCAGCAATCGAGAAGTTGGAACGATGGTCGGGGTGTTCAGTTTCTTCTACGCGCATCCATAATCTCTGTGATTTGTGAGCCAAAAGGGATGGACGTATTGGGTCATGTTGTATTCTCCTACGTAGTGGCATGAATAGCCTATTTCGCGCTGCAGCAGGGGCGGCTGGTGACTCCCAGAAGGAGATGAGGAGAGAACATGCAAATGGGTCTTTGATTCTATTTTTTATTTATTGTTATTCTATTATTTGGTACGTTATTTATTTATTTATTTCATTTGTACTTTTTGTTGTATTTCATTGAATTAATCAATTAGATAAATTTAATTGTAGTTCAAAATGTTGATATATTTTCTAATTTTACAAAACAGTCGTGTAAGTGTACATTTCCCATAATTTGACAGTATGATTATAGAGAGAGAACAAGGTAGGGTAAATTGGTCTTTTCATTCATTTCCGTATCAATGGATACTTTCACACTGAGGTACAAAGCACAGGGAGTTTATGTACCTAATTTTAAGATACAAGGGGGTGAAATAAAAGTGGGACCAAGTACAAGTGGGTAGAATGCAATTAACCCTTTTTATTATCATTTTATATATACATTTATATATATTGGGTTTAATGGATTATTAAGTTAATTAAGTAGAAATATTCTATTAGTAATTTAAAATATTTGTGTGCCGTCTAATTGTACTGGCACATTAGTAATTACAAACTGCCATTAAGGGGTTTTAAGACATTTCCATAGTTTAACAGTTTTCATCTGTGTTCCAGCTTGAGATAAAGTAGAGGGCTGTTAGGTGTAAAAAACATTTGTTCAGGGGGTAAAGTACTTTGAGCGTATACTAGAGGGCAATAAAGTGCAATTGACCCTAAAACAAATCATTCTCTCAAGTTAAATCTAAGTCTAATCTAATCATTTCAAATGAACCAAACATTTTGTTGCTGCAAATTTTTTTATTGATCAATTCTAATGTAAGTTAAATTAGGAATGCTTACTGTACTATCAAGCAAATTATCTAAAAAAACCCACTAAAATCATCTATTTAGTCAGACATAAGACAAAATAAAAAATTTAATAAACTCATCAAGTATTAACGTAAACACCACAATTTAGAAGTAATATTACATATGACACATGCCTTGAGGCATGTGATTTGTGCCTAAACCAACTGTGCAAGGCACAACAAAGCATCATCACATATTAGGGGACAACTCCAATGGTGCGTTGGCAGATAAATGAAGGTACCAAAGGCTGTCGGGTAAGCTAATTTATTTATTTCATCCGCAATCTGATGCAGCTGTTTTAGTTTGGGTAAACAAGTTTATGGATGCCCTAAAGGAGGTCTCACAGGTAGCTCTCGACGTTATTCTTCCATATCTGAATTCTGAAGATTAACGTGTATTCTATCCAAAAATGATAATATGCGAGTGGTATACCCATACAGGTTGGTTTGGTTCAATAAATGAGAAGAGATCGGCATCTAGCATTCTTAGCTGGACGGAAGTGCCTTGGAGAAGAAAGAAACAATATATTGTAGCTAGATCAGGTTCGGAAGCTGAATTTTGTGCTTTGGCTCATGTTATATGTTAACTTCTATTGCAGTCCTTGTCCAAGACACTCAAGGTTCACACCCATCTTTCTGAGATTATATTGTCACCATAAAGCAGCCATTAACACTGCTCATAATCTCGTAAAGTGTGAAAGGGGGAAAAAAAAAATTAATACAGACCTAGACCAAAAACAAATTGATATAGATTATACATTTTATCAACAAAAAGCTAAAGAATGTACTGATTTTACTCATCATTTCAAAGCAATGAGACCAACTTGTACATGTCCTTAGTCCCTACAAGGGGAGTGGTCAACTATTTTCCAAGGCCTTCCAAAACAGGGCATATGAAATATCTACCCAGCAGCTTCCAGGAGTGTTGGAGTTATTGGTGTCTTAATTTATTGCTGAGGCAACCATTGTATCTTGAGACATTTTTAAGTATGTAAGAACAATATGTAAGTAATACAACTATTATTCTGCCCTTAGTCTTTTGTTTCTCTTCTTATAGTCCTTACCAGGGGAGTGGTCAAGTATACCCAAGGCCTAGGAAAACTGGGCATATGAAATATCTAGGCACCAGCTTCCTGAAGTGTTGGAGTTATTGGTGTCTTATTTAATTGATGAGGCAATCCATATCTCAAGACATTTTTGAGTAATAAAAACAATGTGCAAGTGCTAGAAGTATTGTTCTGCCCTTGTCTCTTGTTTCTCTCATTATTGTTGCCCACTCTTCTCTCTCTTCTCCAACCCTAATCCTAAAATACAGTCATCAACCACTAAACTTTGCTTTGCCCATCTCTCAGTGCATAGTGAGAGAAGTTTCTTTTCTTTTTTTTTTTAAAACACCCTCACGCGATGGGATTCGAACCTCACACCACTTGGGTCGGAAGGAGGTAAACCTACCACTAGGCCACCCTGAATCATGCATAGTGATAAAACTTAAAAAGAGACAAAATCAGAACAACAAAATCGAAAATTTCTAGAATGTTGCCCCTGAAAAGCGCAACAAAGACATCCACCATCATTCTCACTTCTAGAAAGAATCTTGGATGCCAAGGCCTATAGAATCAAATCATATATTAAGCCAAAGGAAATTTTATTAGATACAATCGAAAACATACAAATTCAAGACAAAAATCATAGTGAACTAGTATTACTGTTTTCTTTTCTTACTTTTTTTCTTTTTTCTAAGTGAACTAGTAAGTATTCTTATCTTCCATCTTCCCCTCCTATTGTATTTTCATGAAGTTTTCTTTTGTGAAATAGAAGCCTCATAACTTACAGTTTCAGTAAGCTACCTACTCCAAAATAAAACTGAAAGGAATTGAGAATCTTATCAAACAGCATCCGGAAAAAAGTTCTAAATAATTATAATGCCAATAACAGACAATTCCTCTCTACAAACCCTTCATATTTGAACTAGTTCCAGCAAATGCAAACAATCAACCATGTAAAAATCAAAGTCTCTCCAAGTTGAACAGAACCACAAACTGCACACAAGTGATAGGGTTTTATTTCACTATTTCTAGTAGGCTACTCCAATTTGTATAAAAAAAAAAAAAAGTAGGCTACTCCAATATTAAGTTCACACTTAAAGGGGAGAGATTGACACTTGGAAGGTAAATTCATAACTAGAACAATCATTTAAGAATCTCACTAGCTAGCAACTTAGGCGGGGGAAGAAAAAGAAGAAAAAGACCACTAGACGTTGTCTGCCAACCCCAAAAAACAATGAAACAACATAATGAAATACAAAACAAGAGTACGAGATACCGGTAACCCTCCATGGTTTAACTAGTTCTATCAAAGCACAAAATCCACCATTGTAGAACAATTGAAGAATTTTTAACAAGGTAAAGAGGAGGAGAGATACGAAGGCAAATCTATAACTAGAGGAACAGCAACACTGCATTCCATCTTTCTTCACTATAGGCAGTTAGTCCAGCCCTTCCCATTAATTCTTCCTTTCACTTAATAGTCAAATGGAAAGGAGACTAATGAAATAAATAAATTCATACTGAAACTCTTTTATTGTGACTTAAAACCTAACTAAAAGCCATTTATCAAATAAAGATTTGACTCTGACACCAGAATAGTATACAATACTACGCGATAAGAAATAGAAATTGAAATCAACTAACAATCAATTTAAGATCTCTTGTCAAATAAGAAACCACTATATCCAATGAAAGCACTATTGATTCTGAGGATCAGAGAAATTAAAATTCCAATGTTCCATTTCACTAGAAAATGTGATTGAAAGCTAGAGATAGAACTGTACTCCAATGGCATAACACCTGGCACATCTTAAATAAGATAGAGATATACCTGATGAAAAGGCTGACCTGATGAGATCACCACACCAACAGTAGGAAAGCACATGGAGATATGCATTCATATTTTCATTTTTTATAATGCGCTGGAAAAATTCTGTGCATCCATCTTGAAAAATCAGATGTTCCCCTGCCCGTTTTATATCTTCAAGACTCAGACCCTTAAGTACCCCAGACTCAACAACCTTATTGTTTGCCTTTTTCTCAAATTCCGAAAGTCCCTCAAGCGCTTGACGCAGGCCTTCATAGTTGAATCTCTCAGCTGCAAACAGAGAGTGGGTCTCAGTTCACCTGATGTGCTTTCACAGTTCGCTAGCTCATACATATACATAGATAAGGAGAAATAACACTAACCCAAATTGCAATGAATTTACCTTTCTCTGTTAGTAAAATATTCTCTATGCATTGCTCATAGTCTTCCGTATATTGGCTGGAAAGAACTCCCCATGTGTTCCTTAGATCAGCAGATGACATCCGAACAATTTGATTTTCTAATTCCCCGTGATCTGATTTGGGTGCTGTAATTATAGCAATCTCTGCTAAAATGGCAGATGAATCAACCTTTGTGCAAGTCAAATCAAAATCAGAAAATATCACAAGACGTTGTTCTCCAAGGTTGTGCTCTTTTGACAACGGAACAACAGTGCGCTGAACAAGTGGCTGAGCATAGAAGAACTCTATCTCAAGCTTCATTGCCTGATAATAAAGATTTTCAATGATGTCAAGCTCTTCGCCGGTCAAAGAAACGCTTAATTTGTCAAGCAAGTCCTCTGTTTGAAGAGCTGATGCCTAAATTCAAAAAATTGAAAAACAAAAAGATAGAAAGGAAAATGGTTGAGCTCCTGCAGTATAGAAGGCCACTATATAATGTTCAAAAATGAAATCAGACTAATCATAAACGAACAATTGAAAATGCTAAATCTCAACAGCAGAATACACCTGAAAACTTTCAGAGGAATAATTGTCGATCCACTTCTTGAAAGGATGACCACCTTCAATAGGATCTAGAAGTGCCCAGAGCTCCTCACCTAGAAAGGCATACAGCCTCATGCATGGTGTCATTGCACCCAGAGTGTACGCCGCAACTTTGGTTTTCTCAAAAGGAGTAGCAAGTTTACCAAGACCTTTTACTCCTTCAACCTTCCCTGAGGCTGTGGCCAACAAGAAATCCGTATACTTACGAGTTGCAGAGTTCATCGTCCGCTCTTTCGCCATATCAGAACCCCATTCCTGTGTAACATGTATCATAAGTAATGGGCGATTTCCTTGGTGGAAAAAATTAGAATGCAAGATATCTAGGTACTTTATATAGCCAAAGCATGAGGAACTCCAGATTATTAGTGCCATGTGACATGTTAGATCCATAAGCACTCTAAAACTGTCAAAACCATATTAGCTCTACCTGCACTCTAAAGCTGTCAAAATCATATTAGCTCTGACCTGAACTTCTTGTGTCCATATTATCCTTCACCTCTCTTACTGTTTGGTTTCAGAATTAAGCATCAACAATAATAGCTTCGCAAGTTAATATGGAATTGGGTACTCCATATTTCTCTATATGTTCCACTGCTTATTGAAGCATCTCTCCTTTCTAAAATCCCTAAACAGGCTAGTTTTTTCTGTTTTAGATAAGCCCTTTATTCCCAAACTCCCCTTTCATTTTTCATTTAATCTTATTTTAATTATTTGGATTCGTTCCTTTAGGGAAACAGGTATTTGCTAGTTGTATGAAATCCATCAATTACATAATCATGTTTATTGAGGAGTGAAATTAATTATAAATCGAAAAAAAACTTAATTTGTATGAATTACGCATTAAACTTAATTCACGAAGTTCACTACGAAATCTCAAAAACTTGATTGGTGAAGTTTGCAAGTGGAAAAAGAAACACTCGATTCTAGTTGCAGAATTATATTATCATTGTGCAATACACTCTGCACCGGCAAACACTACAATTGTGAAACTTGGCCAACACAACCTTAACTAAAACCTTAGAAGAACATATACAATTGCACTGGCGAACAGAAATCTAAATTATTACTTGGACAAATGAATCATGCATTCTCAGCTCTTCAAGGACTCTCTTTCTAAGCTCACTGATTGAAACCTTGGCATCATCTTCATCTGCACACTCCTCCGCCAATTCATACCTGGGAAAACAACACAGAGAACACGGTATCTTATCACTTTCCCGCATTTTATCAGCACCCAAAACCATGAAACAGGAACTCAAAGATAAATCGACTTTGACTTTCTTGTTCTAATTTATTTCAAAAACAAAGATACACCAGACGGAACCCAAATTTCAATTTCCATCAGTCTTTCCATGTACCAAACAGACTAAAAAAGTGAATAGGTTAAAAACTGTAGAACTCACGCTTGGGCAAAGGCTTTGAGAAAATGAACGTCTTGAGCAATATAATGCCTGAATGTCTCGATTTTGAGATTCCCGGAAGCCAAACAGACCACAAAAGGAGAGTAGAGCGCGAGAATCGACTCTTTGCGGAACTTATTCCAGAATCGCCTCGCAATTAGTCCTTCGTTGTCTACTATAGAAGAAGACTTCGAAGCTGTAGCCATTGCTGTTAATGTTGATGATGGGCCACAACAGCTATTGGTGCAGTTGCTATAGGATATAGACTTGGAATTGCTGAAAGAGTAAACGAACGAAGATCGGAGGGACGGAGAAAATCTGATTGAAGACGAGTATGCGAAGATTTTCTTAATTGGATTTTGACAGAGTAACTGACGCATCAAGTTGGCAGGTTTTCTTCCCCTTGGTGATTACTCAGATGCGTATGTGTCTGGAATGGAGGCCTGGTTTTCCTCTTTGCGTCAACGGAGCCGGGGGTTCGTCTTACGTTCTTCTCTTTCCGCAATTGCACTCCGTTTCGATTTAGAGAAAACCGGTTTATTTTTTGTATTTAGTTTCTGCTATTTATATTTCTGTACTTAAATATTTATCATTTATTTTTTCGATTTGCGGTTTTTTACGGTTTACTTCTCCGTCATTTACTCTTGTTGTTATGCATTTTTTCGCGCTTTACTTTTTCACATTTATTTTGGTTTATTTTCCAGTTATTTATTTTTTCGTTTTGCACTTTTTTCCATTTTAAATTTCCTGCATTTTTACTTTTTAATACTTTATTTTTTTGTCTACATATATATAAAAAAAAATAAAAATATATCATAATAAGCTTCTTTAAAAAACTTTTATTTTTAACTAACGGTTTTTCAAAAAATAATTTTTTTACTTTTTCTAAACTTAAAAAATTGAATTTCCTCATAAAAAATTTAAAATGTAAAATATTTTTTACATTTTAAATTTTTTATTTTTTCTCTCCTCTTTGCATGCATGTAAGTTTTGCCAAGATAAAAAAAAAAATCCCCCGATGACCAAACTTGTCGATTACATCCGTAATCAATAAACGGTCTAAAAGGGGAACATTTTCTCTTTTTTTTTTTTTTTCATAATTAGTTTAAATTTTAAATGCATAAAATAATAAGGGGAATTATTATAACCAAACCAAAAAAAAAAATTATGTGGACTTGTTTTAATTTAAAAGATTTATTTAAACTTAGGTATGGTCTACGTACAAGTATCTTGGGGTGCTAACACACCATTTTACCCAATACTAGGTGGTGATTTCATTTTTTAAATAAAATTCGGCCCAAAGAACTATTTCAAAACCAATGCCTAGAAAAGTCCTTAAACTGTTTTTAAAAGATTTAAAAAAAATAAGCTTATTCAAAAGCATTTAAAAAAAAGATAAGTTTGTTTTCAAAAGGAGATGGATCAACATAACACACAAACGAATGATGTTAGTGTGTCGTGTTGCGTTCTTTTCCCCCCGGGGTATGTCAAAATCAACAAGAACTTGTGCTGAGTCTTGACTTGGTAGAAGAAAGAAGGGAATGTGCCTACATTCGACAAACGGCTTATACAAGGCAAATGGCCTGATATCACAACAAGCACGTCAAAACGCAATTGTTCCAAGAGGGTGACTTAGTTCTATGAAAGGTCACCCTCACTACAAGCGACCGAGTAGAAGGCAAGTTGGGCCCAAACTAGGAAGGGACCTACTGGGTCACCAAAGTTGTTGGGCCCATGAGCTTGAGACAATAGAAGGAAGACCATTGTGAAACTCGTGGAATGTAGAACACTTAAAGCAATATTTCTAGTAGCAATTTTTTTTTTTTTTTTTTTTTTTTTTTGTATGCCATGGTTCGTGCTCTACTTAATGAAAATTCTTTGCTTCACGCGAAATCTTTGCAACTGAAAATGCATTATGGGATAAACAACGAACTACATCGACTACCCTACCCAACCAGACGGGTAGGAAGGAGATCGCGACCAGCATACTGGGACGCACTCATTCGATCAGATGGCGATGGCTATTTGACAAATCTGGCTCAGTGAATGCCTGAATAGGGGGGTCGACGAGGAGAGGAGGCTATCAAATTACAAACCTAAATCGCGAACAACCCCCTACTTGATTTAAATTTCTACATTTGTGTTGTGAACAAACCCATGCTTAGTCTGAACTTTTACCTTTTTACAACATAATTTCCACAAATAGGAGACAAGTAGAAACATTAAAAAGATTTCATATTCATATGAGTAAATTTTTTACATGTCGTATCCATACATGGGCTAATAATGTGGAAAAATAGTTCAACCTCTACAAGGCGTGGATGTACATAAGAACATGGAAGTACCCCCCTTCACATATCTCGCAGTCTAGTGAAAACAAACATACGAGAATATATGGTATGTGGAGAGAAAAAACACTAAAAAAAGAGAGAAAATAAACAAATAAAGGTGGACAGGAGGAGGCAGCATAAAGGGAAAAAGTCTCATCCCCATTGGCAAGTGAGGGAAGATGCCTCTTCTTTTCCCTTTACCCCTGAAGTACAGAGAGAGCCTAGCTTCTCCGTCCAACCTCCTCGTTAGAAGAAGATTTAATCCCCTCCACGAAGGTGTAGTTTGAGAGGACACCAACAAGGCTACGAATCTTTGTCTTCCGAGCGACATTCTTTGCCTCACTTTAGCCCTGCTGTCGATTGGAAAAGCACATCCACCCGCAGTTAGGTGAATTTTGCCTTTTCTTCCCACAGATACTCCAAGGTGTCCAAGACCTCAGCCACTGCTTTGTAGTAGGGGCCGTCCATACCAACAAAAAGGAACCAAACTTCCTTCAAGTGGCGGAGACACTGAAATGGCCTTTCCTCCGTCCCTAGTTACTGAATGAGGACCTCTGCCCTCCGTGCCTTGCGATTTTCCTTGAGACGACAACCTTCGATGTCCTTGTGAAGACCTATCACAGGAAAAACCAAGAAACGAGGAGAAATGAAGGAGTGGGACAGAGATATTAGAGAAGGACGACAAAAAAAGAATCGAAACATTCCTTAAATAGGCAATCTCATAGAGGGAAACACAAGTGGCACGCGTAATAAATGACTAACGGTTGATTGGACATAGAATCTTGAAAGATTGCATAAAGGTCGCACAGTCAAGCTGGAAACACCATTAATCTTCCATTATGTTTGGCGCGAGAACCAAAGTGACTATTAGGAATTCAAATGAAAGTCGGCCATTACCTAAACGAATTGGATCACCAAGTTCACTCTGCCCAGATAAACGGACTCAACATGAAGTCAGAAAGTCCTACCCGGATAGATTGACAGGCGTCGTGTGGGCCCACATCCACCCAAGGTGGGTGAATAGGGTACTTATAAAAAAGTAAACAAATAAATTATCAATTAAATAATCTCCAATATTTGGTTATTATCTTGAGTTACAGCGGAAACGTATTTATCTAAATGCACAACCAAACAAGTAGGGATAAAGAAATTGAACAAATAAATTTATCTTGATTTAGCAAACTACTCTTACTTACGTCTAGTCCCCTGAGCTCCCGCAGCGATTTCGCGATCTACTAACCCTGATTCATTTCCCAAGTAGGAACTAAACCCTTAGAATTCTTTCACAGGTTCAATACCTAATTATTTTCCACAAGCTCAGAATTAAACCTTTATAATATTTCTTTTACTAGGCTCAGGAGAAATCTAATTTTTTGCAGGTTAAGAATTAAACCTATCTATCTTTTTACCAGGCTAAAGACTAACTTAATCATTTTATAGGAAAAAATCAAATATAATCCTTTTGCAGGCTAAGAATCAAACTTAAACCCTAATTAGATATAAACCCAATATGTTTAATGCTCTCACACTTCCCAAATACAAAAAAAAAAAAAAAAAAATAAATAAAAAAATCTCTCTCTTTGCACAGGAACTTCTACTACCATGATACAAGATCAGTGTTTCAAAAATCGGATCGGATCAGACCGGCCGGTTGAACCGTTGACCGGGCCTATTGCCGTTATGGTTAACCGTCTAAACCCGTTTTAGGGTAAAAACTGCCAAACCAACTGATTCAGTTCAATTTAACCGCCGAACTGGTAAACCAGAATGAGCCTTGATGAACTGGACAGGTTTTAGCCTTATCTCGTTAGTATAAATAGTTTTCCTCAAAAACCCTAAAATCCCAAATTGTAGTCGTTGCCTTTGCTCCTCCTCTATGTTTGTTTGTTTCTCTCTCTCAAACAAAATCGCAAATCAGTGTCGATATCATCCATTTCCACTATCGATCGATGATCTTCTTAGCTCTTCCACTATTTTTCAATTTTGATCTCGGTCATTTAGTACATAGTTGTTGCCTTGTCTCCGAAGACGATGAGCTTCTTCCTTGTGTAGCCTTTTACGATTGACAGTTGTTCCATGTACAACGTTGCTCTGACGATAACGGCAAACAACAGAAATCCTCCAGTCCCAAAATTGTTATCTTTAGGTCATGTTTGGTACATGGGATTCATCTTGGGATTGGAATGAAGTTGAGAATAACCATTTCATTCTTACGTTTGGTTGGTGAGATTGGTTTTCATTCCTATTCCCAAGCAATAACTAATCCCACAACTCATGGGATTAGTCAATTCCAAATGAAATGAGGTATTATATAAGAAGAAGGATATATATTTCTGTTTCCGTACTTTTCACAATGGAAAATAAAATTCTGGGAATAGAAAATAAAATATAGTGGTGTTGCTTTCATGTTTCTGTTCCTAGAAAACATGGAACGGAAATAGAAATATAGGAACGAAATCTGGGAACAAAAACAAAAACGAAAATCTGGGAACAAAAATAGAAACAAAAACAAAAATATGAGAACAAAAACAAAAACAAAAACAGATATTTGGGAACATATTTCTATTTTTGTTCCCATATTTCTGTTTTTGTTCCCAAATTTCTGTTTTTGTTTCAAGAAAACCTAGAATATAAATATAAAACTCACAATAAATAAAATTTTCCCAATATATTTATTTGTATTCTCAATTTTATGAGAATAGAAACACTAAACAAGTGAGGCATAAGTGAGATTTAGTGTTTGTATATCTTAAATCTGTTAACAAAATGATTAGAATATAATCAGTAAAATAGGAAAAAAATTATTTTGTTCTGTTCTCAGTTTTTACAACAAAATCCTAGAATCAGAACATAAGCAAATCATTTTTTTTTTGTTTCAGTTATAAGTTTTTTTGGAAACAGAAAAAAGGGAAATAGAAACACAGAAGTACTTTCAAGCCCTTTAGTTTGTCGGGTTAAAGGATAATCTAGGTGACATTTGTTTAGTGTCTCTGAATAATTCTGTTATGTTCTCAAATTTTTGTTCTAAATTTTTTGAATATTTAAGAATATTGTTTCATTTTTATTTATCAGTCATTCCAATACCATGTTTAATGTATTTTGTAACCAAACGTAGGAATGGTAATGATCATTCCAATACTATGTTTAATCTCGTTTGTCACCAAACATAGGAATGGTAATGGCCATTCCATTCCAATACCACACTCATTCCATTTCATTCTATTCCATTCCAGCGTACCAAACGTGGCGTTAGTTTCTCATCTCTGTTTTTCTCTCAAAGCCATCTTTTTGTGAAATTTATATATATATATATATATATATATATATATATATATATATATATATATATTGTGAAATTTCTCTACAATAAGTCTATTTTTTTTCTATTTTGTGAAAATTTTATTTTGTTTGTTTAATATTTATAAATTGTTAATCTGTTTAGGGTTATGTTGTTGACTTCTTGGTTATTATTTGTTTGATTTGTTTAAAGTAATGTGTTTAGGGGGGATTATGTTTTGTTCTTTAGTTTTTATTTATATAATAATTGATATATATATATATATATAAATTAATGACGCAATTATGATGTTACAGTTCAATCGCGGTTCGTCTACCCCGTGACCTAGTAACTTTTCTGGTTCGATGTCCGGCCCGATTTTTAAAACATTGTACAAGATATGCTCAATTAATCTCTCGATAAATTACGTGATAGAACTATGTGAAAATATAAATTTGATTTTAATCAATTAGAGCACAATGATTATGTAAATCAAATTTCGCAAGTAAAAATCGTTTCACAAGATATTCAGAATATTCAAAGATAGAAAATGATTTTCTTAACATAAAATTACTACGAGAACACACAGATGTGTGTGTGTGTTGTATCAAATAATTCATAAAATATTGAGCACGTAAAGTATTTGAAAAGATCTCACTGAAATTTCTTTGAAAACAGTAGAGACAAAAATGTAAAGCAAAAACCAGAGGCAAAAACGATGAACGCCTTGATCAAGAACTTCTTCAATAAATTCTCTCAAATATAATTTCAGTAAAAATGATACTCTCTTTTAGAAAAGGCTAATTTAAATTTTTTTTTTTTTTTTTTTTATATATATATATTGAAATTCGCAGATCCATATATATATATAGAGATTTCAAACTATGCCTTCAAAACATAAGACCATAAATATCATATATACACCCCATATAATATATTCCTTTAAATCTGAAATATTTGGCCCTAAAATATGCATTTAAAAAACTCAATTTAGTCTCCAAAATATTTTGATTCAAACCCCTTAAAAATATAAAGTAGTTTTCCCGATTAATCTCATAGAATTAAGTAATACAATGACTTAATAATAATATCTTCAAAATATTTAGTAGATATATAAAATATAGTCAGAACCCATTCAAATTAGATTTTATAATGTTCAAAAGCTTAATATTTGGATTGAAGATCTCGAAAATCAGATTGGTCAAACAATTTGAAAAATACCCACTTGGTCGACCTACAGTGCCAACGGTTGACCGATTGCTCTTTCAACGGTTCATTTTTTGACTGTTGACAACCAGTCGGTTGATTGAATGGTTAACTGCCAAAAATACCCAGCCTAAATCTCCCAATCAATCGATCTCCATGTCGGTTGACCGTTCAGACTAAAAACCAAAAATCACTTAACTTGAATCTCATAGTTGACTGCCTATATTGTCAGTCAATCGTTCAAGTCGAAAAACCTATTTTTATCATGTTTAAAACATTTTATTAAATGATAATTTTTGGAAAAAAAATATTTAGGTACTTGAATTTATCATTTCTAACCATAACTCACATAATTCAATTAATTTCATGAGTGTTATGCATAATTCTAATCAAGTTGCATTAAGAGCATCAGGTATTGAGTTGTTTTTATCTAGAAATATAAAAAATCTTTTCTGCTCCAAAAATCTTCAATATCTTCATTGTAACCATCTTAAATCTTTCGTCAAATATTATCTTGAAATCCATCATTTTTCTTATTTACTCAATTGGAACATAAATATGAAATCGCTTATTAAAATTATTAGTTCCATAAAAATATCAATATTAAAATTTTCATCAAAAAATTTTAGAGACGACACGCTGAGTTCCGGCGACATTGTTGTCCTACTTGAACCGGGATAGTTCATATTTTCTTCAATGATCCTCCAGCCGTTGAAAACTTGAGATTTTGGTTGTGTGTTGGTTAGAAGAGATCATCGTTGGAGATATCAAAATAACTAGACGGGATGCACGAAAGTCATGAAGGATTAGATCTTGGTGCAAGTTCAAAAATGCATAAAACAAAAAGAGTTCCATTGATTAAAAAAATAAAGGGTTAAAGTTAACACATATGGGACCCTTCCAGGGCAATAATAAAAACAAAAGTTACACAAAAGAAATGAAGACCGGAGAATTAATGGCCCCCGACTGGGTTAGAGGGCCCATTTTCCGACAAGTCCGCTGTAGGCATGGAGCTTGGTGGCGCGTAATTAACGCACGCCACTTTTACCAAAAATGTATGGATCAAGTTTTAGTATAGATGGGGAGATTAAGGGTATCATGTCCACAGGGAATGGTTGAGATTATTATCGAGTACCGTGACTATCATAACCTAATTTTATCTAGGCGCTAAAAATGTGTTTATAATTAATAATATACTAATACTAAGTTAGTTAATCTAACTATACTAATATTATATTGAGATGTTTAGGGAAAAGATTATCTAGGAATTAACTTTGTTTACAAAAATGTGTTTGGTCTTACGTTAACGGTGTTCGATCTATCCGACAATCTCGGTTCGTAAACTCACTCGCCACCTCTCCTGAGTGTAAGACGAGTGAATATGTGATTTCGCATCAACGAAGAAGTCTCCTTCAACATCTTATCGACACTACGTCACATGAGTTTCACCCCAACATCATTGATTGCACACTTTTCAACTCCCTCCCGGGTTATTGGATTGTCGCGTTGTGTTTACCCTAGTTCGAATTCGGGGTTACCTCTCCTGAGTGTCAAACTCCGTATTCTCTATTTATCTAAACAAGCATAATATCAAAAATATAATGGTAAACACAATCAAAATAGCGAAGAACAACCATAAACGAAACACAAACTCAAACAAACAATATTTTCATAAATTATATTAATCCCTAGACAAATTTCATTTAGCTCATGGCCATAACCGTTTATACAATGAAAAATGAGCTAAACATGCTCAACTAACTACCAAAGTTAAGAAAATAAAGAAGAAACAGAAGAAACTTAGCCGTAATTCAAAGATTTGCTGCTAAAAACGCTTCAGGGTCGCTTATCCTTCTTCGCAATGTGTTCTACTCCTTGGGAATTGGTCAAACACTCTCAAAACTCTCTCTAAAATATCCTAATCCCTAAGGGGTCTCTTATGGTCGGAGGAAAGGAGAAGAAATAGATAACAAAATATCCTAAAAAATATCTAATTCTGTGTGCCTGATTGCCGCGGTGGTGAGATCACCGCCTCGGTGGTGGGTATGTCGGTTTGATCTTCGCCGCAAAAGTGGAGTGCGATAGGCGTAGGAACCTTTCTACAGCGGTGGAGATAGTTTCACCACCTTGTGCTCGTCCTCTCTTTCTCATTCAGATCTATGATGGTAAATCGATTGCGCGGTGTTTGTCTTCTCCCTATCTCATTCAGATCTGTGGCTCGTCCTCTCTCTCTCGTTCAGATCTGTGATGGTAAACCGATAGTGCCGTACTCATCATCTCTCTCTCTTTGAGATCTGCGACGATAAATAAAAAACGTTATTCTCGTCCTCTCCCTTTCTCCTATTCTAGATCCTACGATGATAATAGTAAGAACAATGGCCTTTATCTTCGTTATTTAGTTCCAGAAAATTTCAATCTGAATGTTTATGTTATTCCCAGATTTGAATGTTCATTCCCAATATGTGGTTTGGTGGATGTTTATTTGCAATTTAGTGAATGTTCGTACTGGTGTGTTTTTCGTTAATCTTTAGGATTTTTTCAATGTTTTTGTTTTGTGTGTTTCTATGAATGGTTGCATCGGAGTTAGCTCTGTTTTGATTTTGTTAATTTTTGTGGAGTTTTTTTTTTTATTCACGTGAATGTTCTTTTTGTTGATATCAGGGTTATTTCAATATTTCTTGATTTCTTTTTGTGAATTTTTACACGGGTTTCCTATTTTGATTTAGTTTTCGATGTCTTGATATTTTGTTTGTGGTGTTTGGGTGAACATTCATGTGGTTTAATGAAATATTTACACTAATTTATTTTTCGTTGATTTTGGTTTCTTTTTTTCAATTTTTTTTTTTTTTAATTTCGGGTGGTTTTGGTAAAGGTTCAAACTGCGGTTGTGTTTTGTTGATTTGTTCATGTTGGCCTATTGAGCTACCTAAGAGGAGGAGTGAATTAAGTGGATAAAAATTAATTCAAATAAAATACTTCAAAAAGCAAAAAATTAATTTTTACCCTAAATTAATTATTATCTATATAGCAATGGAAATTAAGTATCAACTAGGTGCATACCAAACAACACAAAAATAAATAAATAAAAGAATGCAACACACAAGAATTTTATACTGGTTCACCAAGTTATTTTTGGCTGATTCAGTCCCCCGAGCTCCGCGGAGAGTTGCACCCACTAATCACTATGATCCCGTTAATCAGGTAGGAGCTAAACCCTTACAAAACGATTATTTTCACAGGCTCATAATCAAGTTTTACAATCTCTTTTCACAAGCTCACGAATAACCCTATCTTTTTTACAAGCTAAAGATTAACCTAATTCTTTTATACTTAGGCTAAGAATCAAACCTCACAAAAATATTCCAAATATCCTTTTACCCGGTAAGGATTGAACCGTTACAAAATCACTCAAATTAATTCTATTAAGGAATAATTAACACCTAATGTTTTTATACTCTAGGTAAAGATCAAAACTTCAATCTCTTTACCAAAAGAGATTGAAACTAGCTACCCTTGATTAGACACCTACAATAGTATCTAATCCGACACTCAACTCACCAATTACAAAATTGATAAGTAATTTTCTCACTTGGAACTTCTACCACCCCAGATAAATTTGAAGTCGATTAATGTCCCGATACTAGTGATAGAAATACAGTGAGAATTTCAAAATCTGATTTTAAACAAAAAATGGGTAGCAAGCAATTTAACACATAATCAGATTTTCTTAAGAAATTATTTTAAAAATAATTTTCAATTTAAAAACAGAAAAACAATTTCAAATATTAAATTCCAAGTAGAATATGATAATAGTAAACAATCAATTAATAGTAATCAACTTGGAACAATCTCACCATGAATCCATCAAAAAATATGATAAGCAATGAAATCTCAAGTCGGCAATCAGCAATAATCCACTTCAAAATATCTGAATAATGATTCTCAAGAAAATTCTTACAATACTCTTAGTATGATAACTCTTAGAAAATACAAAAACTAAATAGCTCTTCAAAATTGAATAATTGGGATTTTTTAAACCTAAAAACGTAGGTTTATTTATAGGGGATTAGAACAAGCCTTCTAACGGCTAGTTCCCACATTTTATGACAAATAATTACTCTAATAGCCCCCTTATATCATTAAGGCTCATTCTTGATATAATTCACTTAATTATTTCTTTTAAAAAATTCAATTTAATCCCTCAAACTTATACTCATTCTTAATTAGATACGATAGAAATAATTTCATGAACCAAATTGAAAAATATCCAAAATACTTGAACCATATCTATGGGGATATTAAAATATTAACTAAATAGCTCAAAAACTATCAGATCCCTAAGATATCTCGCATATCTTAACCATAAAACAGTTAGTAATGACTACTTTTTGGATCAAAACCATAAAAATCTCAAATCTTGAAACTGGCCATCGGTTGACCGACCAATACCCATCGGTCGACCGCCCAATTCAGGACGTAGCCCAAGACAAAATTTATTCACCATAAGTTGACCACTCATTTTTTTTATCTGTTGACCGAATGATTCAGAGAGTTTAATAAGTTGACTTAACTGTCGACTGGAAGATTCAAAGAGTTTGTCTCATTTCCATAAGTCGGCCTAGCTGTCGACTGACCAATTTAAGGACTGAATCTTCTTCCCTACTTCATTCCATCGGTTGACCGATCAATTTGTGTAGGTCGACCGATTGAGTTGGAACACCTCTCCTTAATTAATTTTCTACTAAATTTCTTCGACGTTTTTGCCTCTTTAACTGATTTCTTTTCTCGGTTAACTCCACTAAATCCTTAAATTCAATTTTAATTAATTATCTTTCCTAAATCAATTGTTTCTTCTTCAATTACACATAGAAACAAATATGTTAGCGAATTAGGATCTTATAAAAAACACTAATAATTGTAAAAACATTTTGTGTCATGTGTGATCCTAATCGGGATACATTAAAAGTAAAAATTTAACCTGAGTTATTTTCTCTAGGTTCTTCAAATTCTTCGATCTCTTAACATGCATTATCTTTGTTATGTCTTTAGCATCCATTTAATATTTTTCTCAATATCTTTATGATAATCTCTTCACTGGAACTAATAAATTGAAACACTCAATAAAGTTGTTAGTTCCACAAAAAACATCAATATTTAATTGTCTATCAAAATCTTAGGATCAATAGTTCACGTAGAGAACAATGAACATTTACAACAGCAAAATCAGAGTTAAAATATTTAAAAATAGCAAGAATAAAAATATGAACGTTTATGTCTTGATTTTTAACAGAATGACATTATACGTAAATAATGAAAAAAAGATGGTCAAAGAACAAATGACTATTTTCTAAAAATATCTAAGCACTAAAAACTTTATTATGGTAGTTGGGGGTTCATTTTCTGATTTATATATCTCTTAAGGATTATATAATAAAATTCCCTAAAAATATTTAGGTTTTCTTGTGAAGAAAATTTCTTTTAAAATAAAAGAAAGAAGAGTTTGGATTTCTTATGAAGAAAAATATTTCCTAAAGTAAATAGATAAAATGAGAATTTTTTATGTTTCTTAATGAGAAAACATTTAGGTAAAAAGGTATTTACTTTAACTTATTTTAAAATAAAAGAAAATGTCTTTCAAATAATTTAAGAATATGAGTTTTTGATTTTATCTTTATGAAGAAGAAAAAACATTTTTATAAAAATAAATATTTTTGGGTTTCTTATAATGAAGAAGAAAAAACCTTAAGATTTTAAAAGATTCTTTTTATGAAAAAGAAACATCAAATATTTTTTTTTTCTCTTAAATGAAGGAAAATAATTTTAAGAAAAGAAAATTTTCCTCATTTATGAAAAAAACTATTATTAAGTTAAAAAAATGAAGAAAGTTTCTTTGTTTTCCGAAAAACAAGGAAACTTAGTATTCCTATTTTTTAACCAAAATGAAAATAAATAGCAATTGTTAAGTAAATAAAAAATACATATTTTTTTTACCAAGATAAACTTAACTAAAACCACTTGGGGGAATAGTTTTCGTTTTCCTTTACCCACCATTTAATGTTAGTTTAGGCAAAGTTTTCTTTTTCTATCTTTTTTTTTTTTTTTGAGTTTTTATGAGTATAATATATATATATATATGTATATATATATATATATATATATATGTATATATATATATATATATGTATATATATATGTATATATATATATATATATATGTATATATATATATAAAAGAAAGAAAAAAATTGAAAAAAAATTAAAGTGCGGAAAGGCGCAGAACAAGAAATGTAAATGACAAAAATTTAAATGTGAAAATGTAAATGACTAACAATAAAGTGTGGAAAATGTAAAGCGCGGAAAGGCACAGAGCAAAAAATATAAATGACTGAAAAGTAAAGTGCGAGAAAGTAAATGACGGTAAATAAAATGCTAGAAAGTAAAAGACAGTAATAAAATGCGAAAAAGTAAACTTGTTTTTTAGTGTTTACTTGTGAATGTCCTCTTAGGTTATGGTCGGTTTTATGTCATCCTTTAGATGGGGAAAAAAGGAGAAAAAAAATTAGGGGGTTTAGAAGACTTACCTTGCTATGGAAGAAGTTCTTTCACCTTTGATGTTTCTTATTCTTATTCTTCTTTCTTTGGTTTTGATCTCTTGTATTGAGATTTTTTTCTAAGAATCTAAGTAACTAAAACCAATTTTTGAGAGAGTATTTTAGAGAGAGAAATAGAGTTTTGGCAAGTAATAGCAATGTATGAGCCAATAGCAAGTGCATGAGCAAGTGAAATGGGTGGACTTGGCCATCAATTAATAGGTAGAGAAATTGGTGTACTCTCTAGGGCGTGTGCCCTGGTGAGTACCCAAGCTCAACAGAGGAGGTGATAGTTATCCCATAATGGACAAATATCCTCCTATTTCATGTAAATGTGCATTTTAGCCCCCTAGATTGGAAATTTAGTGGTCCACTTTCAATTTTAACCTCCTTAAGTCTTTACATTCATGGTAATGACTTGGAGATCTCCCAAGATGTCTAATTTTACTCCAATTTAGAATCCCAAAGCTACATCTTATTCCTGGGTGGTGGACATGAAGTGAAATTAGTACTATGAACACTTTTTACTAATAAAATACAATATTTGTGTTTTTCATGAAATTAAAATGCAAAACCTTAAATTAAACTATCCAATTTATAATTGGAATGCCCAATTTCTAAAATTACATGCAGTTAGTCATCAATTTGATGAAACTGGCGAAATGATATATTTTTGGCCCCAAAATGAAAAGTAGGTGTAATTGATGAAATCTCTTAACATTGAAGGGTGGAATCCAAAATTAACTATATTAAAAGTGATATTTTATGAAAATAGAATTTTAATTTAATCAATTTGGTCCCTAATTAACTTTTGAAAATTTCAATATTAGCCAAAAACTTTATTTCTTGCCGAATTTATCCAAATTGTCGATTTGTTTTCTTATTTAAAATATTATGAACAAATTAAACATGATAATCTAAGGCGCGAATTTGTCTCTTTAACCATGGCTTAAAGTTTGTCCAAATTTTTTACTTTAGACTTGATACTTTTATTAAATGCAAAATGGGCGGGATGAAATACGGTGTCTACAGTTCTTTTATAAGAAAATCAACGCTTCTAAAAAATTCTCTCTTTGTTTTTACCTAAAACTCATTCATTTATTCTTTGAAAATCTAGGGCAATATTATAAAAATATTATTGGTAAGTAATTAATTACGTTTCTAAAATTGAATGTAATTACCTACTTTTATA
Organism: Eucommia ulmoides; assembly: GCA_016647705.1. NCBI lineage: Eukaryota > Viridiplantae > Streptophyta > Magnoliopsida > Garryales > Eucommiaceae > Eucommia > Eucommia ulmoides. The sequence goes on from CM028331.1 coordinate 23,776,058, forward strand.
GCTATTTAAAAAGTAATAAAAATGCTATTTTTAAGTAATTGTTATTTAAAACATTATAAAAATATTATTTATGAGTAATTGATTTTTTTTTTTCTAGTTATATGATAAACTACAAAATATTATATGTAAGTATTTATAATTATTTTAATTATTGAGAAGTATGAAAATATTATTTGTAAGTACTATTATGGCTTTCTCATTATTTTAAAAATTATTGGAATAATATTTGATATGGGAAAACTCCCTCTCGTGACTGTTAAAGGTTTGAGAGGCTGGATCGGGTCAATGACCCGACCCGAAAGACAAGAACACAATACATGAGTTGGGCTGAGTACATCAAGCCTATCAAGGGAAAGACCTTAGCGGTCCAGTGTATAAACAAATAGGCCTCACAAAAAGGCCCATCAATGGGTGATCAGAACCCACAGACATCTTGGTTGTACCATTTTCTAAGAAATTTGACCCCACAAAGTTTGAGAAGTATGACATATAATTAGATACTGTGGACTACATCCATTAGTTCAACCATGTCATGGCTTTGTATGGAGCAGGTGACTCAGTGTTGTGCAAAGCTTTCGCTACGATCTTGAAGGGCTCTGCCCTAAAGTGGTTACACAAGCTTCCACCCAACTCCATCTCATCGTTCAAAGACTTTGGGTAGATGTTCATCAATCGCTTCATAACTTGTTAGAGGTTGATGAAGGGACTTGACTATTTGCTTGCCTTAGTGCAAGAGAAGGGGGAGTCTCTGCGCCAGTACATGAACCGTTTTAATGAAGAGCTGAAGTACATTGAGGGGTGTAACTTAAACTTCATAATCAACGCGTTTACTTCGAGGTTGCGTTATAGCAGATTTCAAGACTCCCTTACTAAGCACAACCCTAATAGCATATCGGAGCTGATGGAGAAAACTAAGCCCTACATGAAACTAGAAGACGTCAAGCTTGCAAGAGAAAGAAGGGGATCTACCAAAGATTACCCAAGGCAAAGCGAGAAGGACCACAACAGAACAAAGGGCAGCAACTCAGATAGGCATAAGGATCAACCTAGGAGTTTAGGTTCCAAACCGAATGCACGTCAGGAACCAAACCTCCCAGGTTTACAGATGTCAATCTCTAGAATTTTGCATGAATTCCATTCGTTTGAGGTGGTACAATGGCCCCTCCAAGTAGAACACCAAGTCCAACAGGAAGAACAAGTCAAAGTATTGCGATTTCCACAGGGACCATAGCCATGACATAGATGACTGTTGAGCTTAAAAAGAAAATCAAGTGACTAATTGATATGGGTTAGTTACGTGGCTATTTGCAGGAGCACTCAAAGGACAAGAAGAGATCCGAAAGCGAAAGTCATCACAAAAATCGTAACAAAGAGCGTAAAAAGGATCATCCCAACAATAATTATGAGGTCATCTATATGATCAACACTGCTGGGCTTGAAACTGGAGAAACTAACTGTGAACAGAAGAGGAAAGTGTGTGAGGTAGCACTGGAGCGTTGTTATGGAGAAGCAATATTAATAACTACCAAGCCAAGACCAATCATCTCTTTCTCAGATGAAGATTGCAAGGGGATTGTACACTCCACGAAGATGCTATGGTCATCACCCTTTGTATCTCCAGTTTCAAGGTAAGATGAATTTTGGTTAATACAGACAGTTCTGCTAATGTCATCTTCGTGGACACGCAGAAGCAAATGGGAGTGCCCAACTCAAATGTTAGTTTAACTTAGACTATTATGGTGGGTTTCAATGGAGACCTCAGCCCTCCCAGTGGAAAGATAATTTTGTTTGTCATATCAAATAAAGAAGAGAATGGGTACACAAAGGCCATAGAGTTTATGGTGATAAACTCTTCATCCCCTTACAATGCAATATTGGGACAACCATGGCTGCATGCAATGAAGGCAGTGGCGTCAACATGCCACCAGTGCATCAAGTATGTAAAGAATGGCCTGGTGGCAGTAGTACGTGTGGACCAGGTGGCATTAAGGTAGTGCTTTTCAATAACTATAAAGGGGAAGAAAAAGACCTTATAGCAATTAAAGTCGAAGCAACAAGAAGCTCCATCGAGTAGCTCAGCTCATGAGATTGATGTCTTTAGAGAATACCCCAACGTTCTCTAACCTACTAAGTAGGTACGGGAGGTCACTTTCAAAAAGGAGCTCAGAAGCTGATGATAGGGGAATCCCTAAGCCCGATTAAAGCAAATGAGATCAGAAAGCTGCTTAAAGAAAATTTAGACGTCTTAACTTGGTCTTCATAAGACATAAAAGGCATCAGCCCTGATGTGGCAGTTTACCGACTTGACATCTCCAGGTCTTACCCACCAGTTAGGTAGAAGACAAGGACATTCAGTCCTGAAAAGGAAGAGATGATTCAATTTGAGGTGAAGAGGTGGCTCTCAATTGGTCACATAAGGAAAGTGATGTCCCCAAAATGGCTGGCCAACGCAGTTCTCATTCAGAAGAAGAATAGGAAGTGGAGAATGTACGTAGACTTCATTGACCTCAACTAAGCATACCCAAAAGACTGCTATCCAATGCCAATGATAGACCAGATGGTGGATACAGCAGCAGGGCATCAACGACTGACCATGATGGATGTATACGCAGGCTACGATCAAATTCGTATGGATAAGCAGGATGAGGAAGAGACAATGTTTATCACTCCAAGAGGTACTTACTGCTATAAAGTAATGCCATTTGGGTTGAGAAATGTAGGAGTAACTTATAAGCAAGTGGTGAATTGTATGTTCCAAGATTAAATTAGGACAACTATGGAGGTCTACATAGACAACATGCTGGTAAGAAACTCTAAGAAAGAGGATCACCTGGTGAATTTGGCAGAATTTTTTGCTATACTAAGAAAGTTCAATACGAAGTTGAACTTAGAAAAATGTTATTTTGGTGTTGCATTTGGCAAATTTCTGGGTTTTGTAGTGAACTAGTAAGGCATTATAGTGGATTCTGGACAGATAGAAGTTGCTAAAGAATGAAGTCCCCTACAACCATAAGAGAAGTCAAAGTGCTAATATAAAGGTTGGCGACCCTAAACATATTCATTTCCAAATTTACTGATAGGTATGCCCCTTTCTTCAAAATCTTAAAGGGGAGTAAAAACTTTCAGTAGGAAGAAGGATGTGAACACGCGCTGCAGTCCATAAAAAACTACCTGGACTCCATTGAGATGCTAGCTAAAGTGAACCTAGGAGATGAGCTTTATCTCTACTTGGCAGTAACACTCGTTACAGTGAGTGTAACATTGGTGAAAGATTACCCAGGAGGACAAAGACCAATTTATTACATCAGAAAATCATTGGTCCTAGTAGAAACCCGCTACACTAAACTAGAAAAGTTTGCCCTAGCTCTGGTGACTGCAGCACGGAAGCTCAGGCTATATTTTCAAGCACATAAGATCAATGTGCTGACCTCTTATTTCCTCAAAGCTGTAGTGCATAGATCAGAGGCTTCCGAACTTCTCATGAAGTGGGCAATAAAGCTTGGAGAGTTCTTCATCAAGTACAAGCCTAGAACTGTAATCAAAGGGCAAGCCCTAACAAACTTTATTGCTGAGTTGACTCCTCCAGGAGAATCTGTAACAAAAGATGGAGAGTTCCTTAATTAGTCAGTTATAATATAGAATTTGTGGGTAGATGGAGCCTCAAACATGAAGGGGTGTGCTGTAGGCATAGTCCTGAAAACACCTGAAGGAGATCAGCTGAAAGAGCAGTGTAGCTTAGTGTTTGAACCTCCAGCAATGAAGCAGAATATGAAGCAGTAATCATTGAGCTGACTCTTGCCAAAGAATTAGGAGCCCAACATCTGGAAGTAAGATCAGACTCCCAATTGGTGGTCAACCAGATAAATAAAGTGTACACTGTGAATGAAGAAATATTGCGCCTTTATGTGGAGAAAGTAAAAGAGCTAATCTCCTCACTCCAGAGCTACAAATTCGAAGTTGTTCCAAGAGCTGAAAACGAGAAGACAAATGCACTATCAGTGTTAGCATCTTTATTTGGACCTAATCAGCGGTCTGAACTGGTGGAATTCTTTGAGCAGCCATCCATAGTAGCACCAGCTAACCATTGCACATGCATAGGCCACCTGAATTAAGAAGAAGACTGGAGAACACTATTAGTTCAATATCTAAATGAAGGGATTTTGCCAGATGATAAGGATTCAGCCAGAAAAATCCTATACAAAGTATCAAGGTATGTGTTGACCAATGATAATTGTATAGGAGATTTTTTTTCCAACCTTTGTTACTTTATCTAGGACTAAAGGAAGCCACCATCGTCTTACAAGAAATCCATGAAGGGGTTTGTGGAAATTATCAAGGAATAAGAACTTTGGTTCACAAGGCATTAAGAATTGGCTATTATTAGCCAACAATGCACATTGACATGCAAGAATATGTCAAGAGATGCGATATGTGTCATCGGTTCTCCAATGATATTAAGGTTCCAGCTCAACAGTAGACGCCAATAACCAGCATAAGGCTATTTGCTCAATGGGAGATGGATGTGTTAGGGCCGTTCACCCCAGCGCCAGAGAGCAAAAAATACTTATTAGTAGCAATTAACTACTTCACCAAGTGGGTTGAAGCTGAAGCCTTTGTAAAAGTAGGAGAAAATAAAATGAAAAACTTCATTTGGAAAAATGTAATCTATCATTTTGGCATTCCAACAATTCTCATATCTGATAACGGAACACTATTCACTAGCGGCAAAGTTGTATAGATGTATGACGAACTGAAGATTCATCATCGTACGTCTAGCACAATGTATCCACAAGGCAATGAAAAAGTAGAGGTGACAAACAGTTCTATCAAGAAAGCACTAAAGCAACGACTGGATTACACCAAAAGGAATTGGGTGGAGGAGCTACCAGGAGTATTGTGAGCTTATCGGACCACAACAACATCTACCATAGGGGAAACACCATTTTCCATGACTTATGGAATTGAAGTTGTTATTCTAATGGAGATTGGGTTGCCATTAAGATGAGATGGTATAATTAACCTTGTGGAGAATAAAGAAGTTATGTGACAGGAGATGAACCACCTGGAAAAGAGACGTAACAAGACAGTAATGAGGATGGAAGCCTACAGGTCAAGGATGGCACGGATGTTCAACCATGCAGTACGTTCACGACACTTTACAGTAGGAGATCTAGTACTCAAGAGGGTAATGCCTCATTGATTGGTCGAATTTATCTATTTATTTCTAAACCGGTTTTGGTAGTTTTTGAGTATTATTATAGTATTTTAATATGTTTTAATATAGTTTTATTTGTTTTTCTATAAATTAGGTGTTTGTAACGAAAAGGGATGAAAACGGTCTATAATCGAGCAAATTGATAGGACGTCGGTGGAATAACGGTGGAAAAACAAGCAAAAAGTCCATCCAGAATCTGCAGCTCCACCGCTGCAGCAGTCAAACAATAGGATCAAGCAAAATGTTTCTACTTAACCACCACTACAGTAGTGAACTTCATTGGTACAACGATGATTTCCACCATTACAGCGGTCATCCAGTAGTGGCCTAATAATTTTTCCACCGCTGCAGCAGTCTGATACCTGATATTTTAGATATTTTAGGATATTTTGTTGATATTTTGGATCCCTCTATATACTCCCTTTTCCCCCAACAGATTGAGAACATTTTTGGGAAGGTTTTGAGAGCTCCAAACACTATCAACCAAGAGAAGAACACAAAGCCAAGAGGAGAAAATGATCTCGAAGCGATTTTAGCATCGGTTGTTCGGATAACGGCTAGTCTCCTTATTTCTCTCTTTATTTCTTAGTTTTGGTTGATAGTTTTATTATGTTTAGCTTGTGTATTGTTGAATATAGGGCTATGGCCATGTGTAGCTAAATATATATGGTCTAGGGAGCGATTTGTTTATAAAAACGTTGCTTGTTTGATCTTTGTTTCATTATCAATTTTTCATCCATATTCGATTGTGTTTATCATTTTATTACAATAATTATATGCTTGTTATGGTATTTTGGTTGGTTTAAGAATATGGAGTTTGACACTCAGGAGAGGTAACCCTAGATTCGGACTAGGGTTTAAACACAACGCGACGATCTAATGACCCGGGAGGGTATTAGAAAGTATGCAATCCATGAGGTTGGGGCGAGACTCATGTGACCAAGTGTCGTATAGATGCTAGAAGGGGACTTGGCATTGACGCGAAGTTGCATATTCATTCACTTTACACTTGGGAGAGGTAGTGAGTGAGTTTTCGATACCTAAATTGTCAGATAGATTTGAATGCTATTAATATAAACTAGATTGAATCGAACATGATTAAGTGAACAAAATTAATCCCTAGACAATATATTCCCTTAAACATCATATTAGTATTATTGTATTTTAGTTTTATTAGTCAATTAGTTTAGTATATTATTTATAAAATAAAAATATAAATTGAGTCGCCTAGATAAAATTCGGTTATGACAATTGAGGTACTCAACGACAATTTAATCCAATCCCTGTGGATACGACAACCCTACTCTTCCCATTATGCTAAAACTTGACCCGTACACTAGCAGTGAAAGTAGCGACATAATATTCCGCTACAAAGTTTTTGGCGTTGTTGTTGGGGATTGGTTCTTAGATTGTTGTTAATATTGTGAGTAAGTAACTTGATTTTAATTTAGGAATTTATTTTATTTATAATTTTTGTTTGTAGTTTTGTTTTGATTTGCAAGGTACTTGAAGATGTTAGATCAACAAGTGCTATTGTGTTTCTTTCAAAGAGATTCTGAGTCGTTTTATTGTGCTTGCGAAAGATATAAGGAGTTGCTCTTTCAATTTCCAAATCATCGTTTCCCGAGGAAGTGTCAACTATTGAACTTCCTCGACGGGTTATAAGCCGCAACAAGAACATGGGTGGAAAGAGAAAATGGTACTACCTCTTTTGACCAACTAACTGCGGACGAAACCTATCGATTGTTGAAAGACATGGTAGAGTATGATTTTCACAGTTGGAATTATTCAACAAGCTACCAAAGCTTGGGGGATAGTTTTACCATTTCGGGGCTATGGATTGACCCCCCCGGATCGACATGTGGAGTCTTTCCCCACTTTGGAGAAAATGTTCGCTCAATTTATGGGGGAGACTCAGGATTTCTAGAGGGAGACAAATGATCGTCTTAATGAGCATGAGGTTCATCTTGACAATATTGAGACGACCTGTGCTGAAATTGATGAGATTGTAACATCTATTCAGACGCAAATCGATCAACTTATTTGCTACATTGAGGCCGAGTAAAAAACGGTGGCACTAAGAGACACACACGCCACATGCATTGAAAGCTACCAGGAGGAACTTGGGTGCATTTTATGATGATGATTCTACTGAGGAGAAAACCCAAGCATAGATCGACGATTGTGATTCTTCACCATTTGAGATCCAACTATTGATACCGCCACCGATCTAAGACGATCATATCTATGAGGATCCAATGTGGCTCAATTGTCCTCTACCGCCTTTAGCTCCGTTTATTCATGCCAACCAAGCACAAAATTTGAAGCTGAGTCAAGTTGAGAGTATGAGTCGATTAAATCCAAATCTCGCTAAGCTTGAGGGCGTTCAAAATCAAGACCCATATGTGGTGTTGTATGACACTTACTATGGGTGGAAACTGCTCTTTAACCAGCCTTTCTCTGTGTCAGGCCGAGGATAGGCAACCGAAGGTTTCAAATAAATTAATCCATCACCGTTGACTTCATTCGTAGGCGAGATTGTCTCGCCTCCCAGGTGCATGTTCAAAACCCCCTTCATCACTATAATGCATGCTATTTGTTGAGTTTGATGTTGGGACATTGTGGACACTGCCCGTTTTAAGTTTGGGGGTGATGTGTAATATGCTAGTATGTTTTCTTTTGTTAGTTATGTAGTTTAAATTTAATTGTTGTTAGTTGTGTTAGTTTAGTTTAATTATGCATGTTTGTTTGTTAGTGTAGTATGTTTATGTTTGTAGATGTGTTGCTGTGTACTGAGTTTTGCATTCATCTGGGCTATTACCCGATAATGATATTATCCCCTGGTTGTTTTTCAAGGTCAAGAGTAATGCCCATTTATGTGTGTTCTGTATGCTTGGCATGTCGTTTTGGTAAAAGTTATTGTGGATCCTAATTTGCACGAGCACGTAGACTCAATGTATAGCTATTTAATTGATTTGAGGCCGATTATCCATTAACCAAAGTCATGATAATTTTAAGGATTCTAGAACCTGATTGGGGGAAACTTGAGGCGAAATCCTAGGCAAGGTAATTCAGGAGATATGGTTTAGGCCTTAATTTTGATCGCTTAAGCCTTTGAAGCTTACCTTATAATATGTTTATCCCTCGTTACCCTGTTGAAGCCTATAAGCCGTTTCAATTCTGAACACGTAACAAATACTCTGGGCGATAAAAAAATTTCCAAACTTAAGTCGCTAAATCGAAGGCACAATTTGAGTGAAATCAAGTTAGCATTCTTTTATGCTACTTGAAGTGAGTGGTTGGGTTTTGGGCGAACTTTTCATTGGTTCGGTATTCGAGTACTCACTTATCATTTTTCTTTCATTTTAACCACACCTGTGAAATTGTAAGAATCGAATAAGTTTTGGGGTGTGGTTTGCTAAAAAAAAAAAAAAAAACATATGTAAATATAGTTCTATTGTAGTTTCTTTTGACAAATAAGTACAGAGTTCTTAAATGTATATTCAGGGTTGTTTCGAATTTATCTATAGGGGTTTGAGTGTGATTGTGTGCCAAGCGTTGTGCCTTGGGTATCGTTGAGTTAATGACATTAACCTATTTTGTATTCCCGATATACCCTTGCCCATTTTCAAAAAACTGAACCAAGTACTATTGATTTTTTTAAATTTCCAAGCCTACATTAGTGGTGAGTGGAACTCAATCAGGCTTATGAATATCCTAATCCTTTATGGTATAAGTCTGGTCGTTATATAATTGAGTTTTCGCACATACACTTAAGCAAGATCTAGAATGGTGTTTACCATTTTCGAACATTAAAATTCTAGAACACCATATGGTGCGTTTTACTCCTGAACTCGATATAATTAGGGGCCGTTGAGGGAAAACATTTTGGTCGGTATAGTTGAATTTCAAAACTCACACGTTATTTTGTTTAGGTAGTTTGTGTTTTTATTTGTGTTTAGTTTTTGTGTTAGTTAGTTAGTTGTGTTTTTTTTTTCTTAGTGTGAGTGTTTTACTCGAGAACTAGCAAAATTCTAAATTTGGGGGTATTTGATAGGTGAAATTTATCTATTTATTCTCAAACCGATTTTAGTAGTTTTTAAGTATTATTATAATGTTTTAATACGTTTTTATTCGTTTTACTATAAATTAGGTGTTTGGGATGAAAAGGGATGAAAACGGTCTATAATCGAGCAAATCGGTACGACGTCGGTGGAAGAACGGTGAAAAAATAAACAAAAAGACCATCCAGTATCTGTAGCTCCACCGCTGCAGCGGTGAAAACCACCGCAACAGTGGTCAAACAACCGGATCAAACAGAATGTTTCTACTTGACCACTGCTACAACGGTCATCTAGCAGTGGCTTACTGACTTCTCTTCCACTGCAGCGGTGCTTCCTACCGCTGTAGTGGTCCGATACCTAATATTTTAGATATTTTGGGATATTTTGGATCCCTCTATATACTCCCTTCTCCCTAACAGATTGGGAATGTTTTTGGGAAGGTTTTGAGAGCTCTAAACCCTATCAACCAAGAGAAGATCACAAAGGCAAGAGGAGGAAACGATCTCGAAGTAGTTTTAGCGTTGGTTCTTTAGATAACGGCTAGTCTCCTTGTTTCTCTCTTTATTTCTTAGTTTTGGTTGATAGTTTTGTTTATGTTTAGCTTGTGTATTATTGAATATAGGGTTATGGCCATGTGTAGCTAAACATATATTGTCTAGGGAGTGATTTGTTTATAAAAACGTTGTTTGTTTGATCTTTGCTTCGTTATCGGGTTTTCATTCATATTCAATTGTGTTTTCCATTTTATTACAATCATTATATACTTTTATGGCATTGTGGTTAGTTTGAGAATACGGGGTTTGACACTCAGGAGAGGTAACCTCAGATTCAGACTAGGGTTTAAACACAACGCGACGATCTAATGACCCGGGAGGGTATTAGAAAGTGTGTAATCCGTGAGGTTGGGGAAAGACTCATGTGACCAAGTGTCGTATAGACGTTAGAGGGGGATTTCGACATTGACACGAAGTCACATATTCGTTCACTTTACACTCAGGAGAGGTAGTGAGTGAGTTTTCGATACCTAGATTGTCGAATAGATTTGAATGCCGTTAATGTAAACTAGATTGAATTGCATATGATTAAGTGAACGAAGTTAATCACTAAACAATATATTCCCTTAAACGTCATATTAGTATTACAGTATTTTAGTTTAATTAGTTAATTAGTTTAGTATATTATTTATAAAACAAAAATCAAAATTAAGTCGCCTAGATAACATCCGGTTATGACAATCGCAGTACTCAACAACAATTTAATCCAATCCTTGTGGATACGACAACCCTACTTTTCCCATTATACTAAAACTTGATCAGTACATTTGAGGTGGAAGTAGCGACGTAATATTCCGCTACCACTCATTGTCCAGAGGATCGTTTGGAAAAACTAGCTCCTATTTGGGAAAGTTCCTACTAAGTCACTAGAGTAAATAGGCCAAGAACCTATTAGCTGGAAGATCTGGATGGCGTGGCAATCCCAAGGCCTTGGATCATTTCTTACTTGTGAAAATACTTCGTATGAGATTTCTTATCGTTCTACATTACATGTTTTTTGATTGATGTTTGAAATTTATTTTTCTTTTATGTTAGTCATTCTTTGAATAATGCTAATAAACAAAAGTTTTCTCTATGAACTTTTTCAACACTTATTCTTGTCATACTTTGATCTAAATCGTGTATAAGAAACATTTAGTGAATCGAAAACTAAGTGTATAAAAAGTATTTGGTGCTGAAACCAAATGTATACCAACTAAGCAGATCAACTCAGACATGAGCAGAGTAGATCAGCTTACTCATAAATTACTTAGTATAAACTGAGTATAAAACAAAAAAACTGAGCATATCAGCTTAGAAGTGAGCAGATTAGATTAGCTTACTCGTCAAACACTTAGTATAAAACTAAGTGTAAAACAAACAAATTGAGAAAATCAGCTCAGAAGGGAACAAAGCAGATCAGCTTACTCATTTACAGATAAGTGAAGCAAATTAGTTTACTTGCCAAACACTTAGTATGAAACAAAGCGTAAAAAAAACAAACTGAGCAGATTAGCTCGGAAGTGCGCAGAGAAGATTAGCTTACTTATTTACATATGAGTAGAGCAAATCAACTTACTCATCAAACACTTAGTATAAAACTAAGTGTAGAATGAACAAATTAAGCAGATTAGCTCAGGAGTGAGCAGAGCAGATCAACTTACTTATTCACAAATGAGCAGAGCTGATAAGTTTACTCATAAAACATTTAGCTTATCAAAACTAAGTGTGAAACAAAGCGAGAAGGGTAGTTCAACTCACTTACATAGAACTGAGCAGATTAACTCAGATACTTAGTTACAAAGTGAGGAGGAAAAGAAAGCTCACTCATAGATAACTGCACAGATTAGCCTAGCCATGGACAAAACAGTTCATCGTATGGACTAGCAACTCAGTTCGTTGTTTGTAACTTTTAGTGCTCAAAACAAGAAAGGCCAATGTAGACTTATTAGTCACTAAAGAAACTCCTACAAAGACTCTATTAAATATGAACTTTTCGTCTTCAACACATAACTTATTTAGTCAAGATCAAAGACCAGAACACTTGTTCAAGTCTACACTAACTCCATGATAAGAAGTGATAAGTTCAGGACTGGGCAATTACTTGAGAAGAATGTAATAGGATAAGACGAAAGAGAAATTCTCATTGGAAGGATTCCTGTGATGGTAAAATTTGATTTGAATTCATTTTGTAACCTTTTTTTTACTCTGATCATGTTTGTGTTCAAATGTCTTATTTATTGCCAAAAGCCTAAATTAGTTCATAACTAGTTTAGAAAACTAACCAAGTTATGAAGGAGGGCAGGTAGGAGGGGAACTAACGAACAACATAGAACACAAATAACAACACAGATATCAAAACTCATTCTTATATTAAATAGAAAAAAGGCGTACATCATTTCAAAATAAAAGAGAGAGAGAGAGACAGAACAGAAGACTGTTCGTTCATAGGTGTGAAAAACCTATTTATTTCTAAACCAAATTTGTTAGTTTTCAAGCGTTTTAGTTATATTTAATTGTGTTTTAGTTTGTTTTAGTGTAAAACAGGTGAAGGGACGTCATAGGGCGTTAAACAAGTGAAAACGGTGGAGAAACGGTGAACAAAATGTGAAAAATAGGGTTTCGGTGAATGAAGACCACCGCCTAGGTAGAAGTTCCACCACCTAGGCAGAAAAGAGGTAGAATGTTGGAGTGATAAAGGGATGAACCACCGCCTAGGTAAGAAAATATCAAAATGTTATGCCAGCAGCCACTGCTTAGACGAAGAAACCACCGCCTAAGTGAAGATCCGACATAAACTTAACCGACTTAAGCCATCGCCAAAGCGGTGAACCACCGCTTAGGCGGTGACACTCTGCACAGAAATATCTATTTTCATATATTTTGAAGATATTTCTAAACCTTACCTATAAAAACCCTTTCTCCACCAAACCTCAAAAACCCTTAGACGTGAGAGGAGGCTCCGGTTGATATTTTGGAGAGCTCCTTCGACCTTAGTTAGGTTTAGGTAATTTAGGAAGTAGATTAGATAAGTTTAGGAGGTGTTCTTGGCCAATCCTTGAAGACCTAGAAGTGGAAGTTCATCAATGGAGAAGAGAGAGCTCGAGAGGATTGTTCTTTGGCGGAAGTGAACTACTCCACTTTGAGATTTGGCTTTTCTTCCCTTGTTTCCATCTTTGTATTAAATGTTTATTGTTGATATTAATGATCTCCTCTTGATTTAATGTTGTATTGGCTAAGAACATGTTAGTGTAATTTAGAGATTAGTTAGGGAAAGCTGTAGTTGTGGAAATACTCGTTTGGTTTAATATATGTTTCTTTAACGGTTGTTGCTTTTAAGTCCGATTGTGTTTATCATTTGATGACGATCTTAGTATGCTTGTTATGGTATTAGGGTTGGATTTGAGAATCTAGGGTTTGACACTCGGGAGAGGTAACCCTGGATTCGGACTAGGGTAAACACATCGTTACGACCTAACGACCCGGAAGGGCATTAGTTAGTGTGCAATCGATGACATTGGGTAAAGACTCACACATCCTAGAGTCGTTAAGACATTGAGGGGGACCTATTCATCAACACGAAGTCGCGTATTCCCTCGTCTTACACTCGAAAGAGGTGGCGGAGGAGTTTACGAACCGAGATTGTCGGATACCTAAACTCCATTATTGTTAACTGAACGAAATCAAACATGTATTAAGTGAACAAAATCAATCCCTAATTAATCAACTTAGTTAGGATTAACCCACTAATTGTAGTTTAGCTTAGTTTAATTTTAATTCATGTCTTTCGTCGTCGGGATAACATGAGACTACGTCAATTGCGGTATTCAATTATTCACACTCTTCTCTGTGGGAACGATATCCGATATTCAAGATCCACTATACTAAAACTTAGATCTTGTATACATGCGAGAGTAAGTAGCGGCGCATTTCGCGCGCTACCAAGTTTTTGGCGCCGCTGCCGGGGATTAGTGTGAATTTTATTGAATATTGCAAAAGATAAGCGGTAAAGGCTCAGGACTTAAGTTTTAAATATGAAAATCAAATGTATCGTATTCTAGTCTCGTCAACGCACCAAGTTTTTGGTGCCATTGTCGGGGGATTAGTGTGAATTTTAAGTTGATATTGCGACTAAGTGGTCGATTGTTAATCCTGACATTTATTTTTGTTTTGTTTTTAATTTTTATTTTTTGTTTCATTGTGTTAGTGTGATTAAGCCGTGCGAGAAGCGATGAAGAAGATTGGAATTCTTAATTCTCAATCCCGAGATTGAGCTTATTGCAAATGATAAGGACTGAGAGAAGAAGCCGACTTCAAAGCTATGATCTTGATCCGACTGAGCATTTGAGCCCAAATTCCTTATCTATGGGAAATTTTGGTGAAAAATACTTAGTAACACGGTAGTCCAACTGGGGACGGTAACTCAAGCGCTATTTTTTTTTTAAAATGAAACTTAGGGTATCAAATTACCCAATTTTTGTTACTATTTATTTGATTATTTATTCTTTTTGGAAGACGGCATGGCTTCGAAACGTGTTCGAAAGTGAATTTAGGAATGTGGATGCTTGGGGAAGTATTTTAAGTTTAAACATGATGAACAAGCGAAGTGAAAACATATGGGGTGGAGCAGTATTTTGAAAATTTGAGAAAAACATGAAAGTGGGAGCTGCAGGCCCACCGCTTAGGCAGTAAAAATACATGATGCACCAAATTTTGAAAATACGCTCCACCGCCTAGGCGGATTTGCAGCAGAACAAAATGTTTTCACACTGGTGTAATTTTGCTTAGGCGGAAAAACCATCGCCTAGGCGAAATTTTGTCAGAAAGGTTTTCTTTTAAAAAAGGGTTCCACCACCTAAGCGGTGAATCCACTGCCCAAGCGGTGGACCTTCTGCAGTTAAACAGTCCCCGTTCATTCAAAAATTAAAAATTGCAAGGCTCCTTCCCCCAAAACCTCCACTTTCTCTCTAAAATCTCACTTTTAAACCATTCCAATACTCAAAAAACATAATTTCATTACAAAATTTGTGATTTCCACCTCGAATCATCCACATCAAATCAATTGTCAACCCCATTTTAAAGATTTTCTTTATCACTTTGGGATTTTGGTCTGATTTTTGGTGATAACTTAGTTTTTATGGATTGTTAAATTGTGTGAAACAAAATTGTATGCTACATTGTTCATATTTTGTTGAAACGTTGTGATTAGTGTGTGCACCAGATCAAATCCACAGGTTCATGTGCGACCACTTCGGCATTGCCGCTGCACTTTTTGCAACCGCTACAATTTCCATTCCATCTTGATTGTGGTGGAGAGGAATTTCCCGTCAGGTGAACAGTAGGGAATAAGTCTTATTCCCTAGGTATGTGTTCAACCCATTTTGTATGCATTAATGCTATATGTGTATTGGGTTCGTTGACTGAGGAACACTTCATTTGTTCAAGCCTGTATTGGTATGGAATGGATGATTAGTTTAGTGGATGTTCATCCATTTTGATTTTTTGTAGAAAATGATGAACCATTATTTTGAGTATGTATTTTTTTTTTATTACGAATGTTTTAGTTTTTAAATTTTTAGTTTAGTGTAGTTTAATTTTTGTTTTTTACATGAGTAGTGTTAGATTAATTTATGTATGTTAGTATTAGATTTAGTTTAGATTTGTGTATGTATAAAGTTGTGTTTGCATGTTTAGATGTGAGTTCATTTGGGCCAAGATCCGATGATGAGAATTATCCCCTAATTGCATATTAAGGTCGGGGGTAATACCTTCCTTGTGTGTTTTGTGTGCTTAACTTGTCGATTGGGTAAAAATTATCTCGATCCAAAAAAATTGCACGACATTTGAACTCAATGTATAATTATCTGAACGATTAGACGTTGATTATCCGATATTAAGCTCATGATAGAAAATGAGGAAACTAGAACTTGATTTGGGAAAAACTTGAGGCAGAATCCTAGGTGAGGTAATTCCGGAGACGTGATTTAGGCCGTCATTGTTTTTCGCTTGAACCGTTGTAGCTAACCTGAAAATTTTCATTTCTTATTTCCCCTGTCGAAGCCAATAACGTAATCAAATTCTGAAAACGTTCAAATACTCTTTTCATTTAAATTTTTCCTAACCGAATGTCACTAAGCCTAATTTTAAAAATTGAGTGAAATCAAGTGAGCGATAGGGTTTCTAATAAATTTTAATTGATTCGGTATTAGTGTATTCACTTGTCACTTTTATATTTCTTTTTTGCATGCTCCTAAAATAAGTCTGGGGGTGTGTTTCTATCATTTCTTTTTACATATTCCTAAAATTTTATAAATTCGAATAAGTTTGGGGGTGTGTTTCTCTAACTTCTTTTTGCACTGTCCTAAAACTGTAATAATTCGAATTAACTTAGAAATATGTTGCTTTTAAAAAAAAAAACAAAAAACAAAAACGTGAATATAGTTTTCATTTTCTTTTCTTTCGACAAGTGAATACAAGGATTTTCGTTTCTTATTCAGAGTTGTACTTTAAATGTATGGGGGTTATGAGAGAGGATAGCGACAAGCGATTTTACCTCGGGTATCGTTCAATTAAACCAATTTTCTATTTTCAATTCCAACGATACCCATGGTCATTGTCCAAAGCCAAACCAAGCCCTATTGATTTCTGTGAATATCCGAGCCTACATTAGTGGATAGTAGACTCCAATCAAGCGTATGGTTTTCCTGAATCCTTCAACGGTTTAAGATTATGAGCTTAACAATTGAATAATCGAATCCGGTATTTTACTAGTTATACATTTGAGTTCTCACACACACACTTCAAATGGATCTAGAATGATTTTTATTGATATTGATCGTTGAAATTCTAGAACACTACTTGGTGTGGGTTACTTCCCGAACTTGATCCGATTTGGGGATGTTGAGGGACGAACAAATTGGTCATTTCGATTGAACTTTATATTTACATGCATATACTTCTTTCGTGATAGTTTAAATTTTTCATTTTTAGTTGGTTCGTTCGTTAGTTAGTTTAGTTTAGTGTTAGTGTTTTGCTCGAGAATTAGCAAAATTCTACGTTTGGGGGTATTGATAGGTGTGAAAAACCTATCTATTTCTAAACTGAATTTGTTAGTTTTCAAGCATTTTATTTATATTTAATTGTGTTTTAATTTGTTTTAGTGTAAAACAGGTGAAGGGACGTCAAAGGGCGTTAAACAAGTGAAAACGGTAGAGAAACGGTGAACAAAATGTGAAAAATAGGGTTTCGGTGAATGCAGACCACCGCTTAGGCGGAAAAGAGGCAGAATGTTGGAGTGCTGAAGGGCTGAACCACCGTCTAGGTGAGAAAAGATCAGAATGTTATGCCAGCAGCCACCGCCTAGGCGGAGAAACCATCGCTTAGGCAAAGATCAGATAGAAACTTAATCGACTTAAGCCACCGCCTAAGCGGTGAACCACTGCTTAGGCGGTGACACTCTGTGTAGAAATATCTGTTTTCAGATATTTTGAAGATATTTCCAAACCTTGCCTATAAAACCCCTTTCTCTACCAAACCTCAAAAACCCTTAGACGTGAGAGGAGGCTCCGGTTGATATTTTGGAGAGCTCCTTCCACCTTAGTTAGGTTTAGGTCATTTAGGAAGTAGATTAGATTAGTTTAGGAGGTGTTCTTGGCCAATCCTTGAAGTGCTAGAAGTGGAAGTTCATCAATGGAGAAGATGGAGCTCGGGAGGATTGTTCTTTGGCAGAAGTGGACTACTCCACTTTGAGATTTGACTTTTCTTCCCTTGTTTCCATCTTTGTATTAAATGTTTATTGTTGATATTAATGATCTCCTCTTGATTTAATGTTGTATTGTCTAAGAACATGTTAGTGTAATTTAGAGATTAGTTAGGGAAAACTGTAGTTGTGTAAATACTCGTTTGGTTTAATATACGTTTCTTTAACGGTTGTTGCTTTTAAGTCCGATTGTGTTTATCATTTGGTGATGATCTTAGTATGCTTGTTATGGTATTAGGGTTGGATTTGAGAATCTAGGGTTTGACACTCGGGAGAGGTAACCCTAGATTCGGACTAGGATAAACACATCGTTACGACCTAATGACCCGGGAGGGCGTTAGTTAATGTGCAATCGATGACGTTGGGTCAAGACTCACGCGGCCTAGAGTCGTTAAGACGTTGAGGGGGACCTCTTCATCGACACGAAGTCGTGTATTCCCCCGTCTTACACTCGGAAGAGGTGGCAGAAGAGTTTACGAACCGAGATTGTCGGATACCTAAACTCCGTTATTGTTAACTGAACGAAATCAAACATGTATTAAGTGAATGAAATCAATCCCTAATTAATCAACTTAGTTAGGATTAACCCACTAATTGTAGTTTAACTTAGTTTAATTTTAATTCATGTCTTTCGTCGTCAGGATAACATGAGACTACGTCAATTGCGGTATTCAATTATTCACACTCTTCTATGTGGGAACGACATCTGATCTTCAAGATCCACTATATTAAAACTTAGACCTCATATACTTACGAGAGTAAGTAGCGGTGCACTTTGCGCGCTATCATTTGTTATACAAGAAAGAAGAAAAAAAGAATAGAAAACTGTTTACTTAAAAAAAAAAAAGTTTGAAGCTTCTTCTACTAAACTAGGGTTGATTGGGTGGCATCATTCTGACCTAGGAGAAAGAGGCAAACCTAAACCTTCAGAATCCTAGTTGGTGTAGTAGAAATCGTGCTCTTCGTACTGGTTGATCTAACAGACCAACTCTCGGATTTTGGCTTTCTTCGCCTCGTTCTTCTTCCAGGGCTTGTCTCGCTTCGTCTTTATGGAATCGGCGTATACCTTATAGAAGAGAAAATCAGCATCCAGATCACGCCTATCCCTATCAGATTTCTTAAACTGCTCTCTGAGTTCATGCAGTTGCGAGATAGCACGAAAATGAGCCGTCTCCATAGCGCGCCGACATCCTTCAAAAATTTGAGATGAGGGTGCTCATCGGTAAGGGTTTTTGCTGCCGTCATCAGGGCATGGAAATTCTTACCCAGCTCAATCTCTTTTCGCCTCTCAACTTGAATTACCTCAAAAGAGGATAAAGATGGCTACGACATGGTTACAAAAAGATAAAAAAAAAAAAAAAAAAAAAAAGCAAAAAAGAAGAAGAAGAAACTCTGTAAAAAATATAAAACAAAAGAAGATAAAACGTTTGGACTTGTGAAAAATATCAATGCTTGGTTTGGCTCTAAATAGACAAACTAATGAAGAAAGAGGAAGATGAAATGTCAAAAAGTGTGCATTAATGTGCAAAATGACGTGTGCTGATGGAATACGTACTGTAATTATGAAAGTGTATTTCCAAGACAGAATTGATGGCTACTGTTTTAATTAGGTCATGATTAAAAAAAATGTTATTATTGCTCCTTTGCAGCGCTTCGCGTTGCTCGTTGGCAGAACGCAACTCTATCTCAAACCTCTCTTAAGAAGACCTTACCAACTCTAAGTCTGTCTCAAGAGAGACTTTCTGCTCTTAGAGGACATGTAGGTATTTTTCCAGCCGAGATATTACGATGATTACTTGAAGGAGTGTGCAGATGAGCATCCTGAAGAGTTCAACCTTGCTATGGCCTCCAGTCTTCTCCTTACCTTTGCTCTAGGATTCTTCGTATAAGAATTTGATTGCATTGTTGAAGATCTCCTGGACTAAGGGCCCAACTTCCTTGATCAGTTGGCACATCAACTATCGAGACTTGCCATGGTTGCTTAACGCTCCTTGGCTAGAAGCAGTTGTTGGAGGAGGCTGACGATTTGCAGAAGTGGGCTCAGTAGTAGCACAATCAACAGATATACTAGCTACTCTTGTGGAAAGTTCTAGACCTCTAATCTCTATGGGAACTGGAACCTGGGCTGCAAGAACCGTCATAGAGATGACCCTACGCCTACGTATGCTTAGAGGCTGAGAATCATCATCAGACTTAGAACTCGCAGGAGGAATAACTAATGGTTGTGTAGTGGGCTGAGCTGTTGGGGTGGCCACTACTTGAGTAGGTGGCTGTATAGCGGGTTGAACTGTAGACCTGGTAGTAACCGGGACAACAGTTTGAACTTATGACTGCCCAGCTAGCCTAGAGGACTTATTCGCAAGTCTTTTCATTTTCCTCCCAATCTGTAGCTCTTCCAATTGATTGAACTAAGATGCGTCCATTTTTGGTTGAATGAAAGGGTAGTGAGGGAAAACTTTTTAGGACTGTTTGCCTGGGACTAGTAACGTTTTCAGCTATCCCTCAATCTTGGTCATAAGGCCAAGACTTTTTCAAGCTCTTCCATGTGCATCAGACAACCCAGGAAAGTATCAGGATAATTGTTTCAAAAATTTTGAATTTCAAATTGCAAAGAAAGCTTGAGTAAAGAAAATTACTTGGGGAATTGAAGTGCCTCAGTACAACTGAAGGCAACCCTATTTCTTTAGGAAAAAATTCTCGATCGCCTTTGAAAAAGAGGCACCTCCTTGGCCAGTCTCTTCTCACCATAGCAGGAAGGTCGGTAAATAAGGAAAACCGCTTAGGGAAGGAATAATAGAATCTCCCTAGATCAGAAAGAAATTTAAGGGAACCTATACTCCTAATTATATCTACAGTAAGAGAGACTTCATTTATACAAGAAAGAACAATAGCTCCCGTGATCTGATGGAAGTTATTGGGGGTAACGGAGCAAAAGTGATTTCTAGTTGACGGAAGAGATTACGAAGGAAAAAAAAGAATGAAAAAGTGAATCCGTACTCAAACATCTTAATGAAGAGGAATAATTCACCCTCTTTAACATCGTAAGGGCGTTCATCCTCAGATAGAACCCTAATCAACACAGACCAATGAATGTCGTACTATTCCCGAAATGGCATGAGCCCTTCCTGTAGGACAAATTTTGCACCATGATCTCCCTAATTAACTAAAGGATTAGTGAACTGAGGAGCCTAAGTTGTTGTCATCTGCTCGGCAAAGAGATTCGATGACGAACCAGCCTCAGCAAAATTGTTTGATTGACTCAACGACATCATGAACAAAACAACAAGAATTGAAAGAAAGAATGAAAATCAAACAACACAATCAAAAGATTCAAGAAAAGTGAAAATTTATGCAAATGGAAGAAGTGATCTTTCGTCTCTCTTCTTTGAATCTTCACAAAAGTCAAAAGGGCAAATGATATGGGAAAACTTTCGCTCGTGACTATTAAGTTTGAGGGCCTGGATCGAGTCAGTGACCCGACTGGAAAGACAAGAACACAATACATGAGTTGGCCTGAGCACATCAAGCCTATCGAGGGAAAGACCTTAGCAGTCCAGCATATAAACAAACAGGCCTCACAAGAAGGGCCATCAATGGGTGATTAGAGCCCATAGTGACAAGGCTAAGAATAGGTCATCCCATGATTTCTACGACTCTCATGTATGAGGAATGTTACAACCACATGACTGCAACGACCCATATTTCGTAGAGGAATGTTACAGAGATCCTTTCCTTGTTTAATGGAGAGGATTGCGGTCATATCCCATGCCGTTAGGAGGAGGATCATGAAACGGATGACCACACCAACGAAACGATAAAGATTTACCGAGTCTATATAAATGAAAGGTATTATTATTTGTTCTTTACGACTGATTTGAGGGTTTTAGCCTTCTCCATAATCAGATTAACTTATTCTCACGCCGGAGGTTCTTTGACCGACACCACATCGGTGTCCCCCCAAGAACTAATCGGTTTTGCAGGTTGAAATGTGAAGTTGATGAGGTTTTTGGCACGTGAGAAGTTGATTGTACATGCTGAGAATTTTTGGCAACATCAATATTTGTGAATTTTATATTCGTTGGAAAAAGAAACATGATTTATTGATATAATCGATTAGAGTTATAGCTGCTATAATGTTACATTTATTTTGTATATTGAAAATCGGAATGGCATGTTATTAATTAAAAAATTTATAGCAAATTTTATAGAATAGGAGGACTATTATTTTGATAAATGTTTAAAATATTGACGGTTGTGAATAGACTATTGTTTGGTAAGTTGATGAATTATTGACTATTGTGAAATACAAAAAGATATGTTTGACAAATCTAAAAAATATTGACTTTTAGTCTAACTAGAATACGATATTTATTTTGTGTGTTAAAAATCGGAACAACATGTTATTGATTGAAATTCTTTATAGTAGAAACTTTCATAAATGGAAACACTATTATTTTGATAAATGTTTTAAATTATTGACTATTGTAAACAAACTATTATTTGATAAGTTGATGGAATATTGAATATTGTGAAATAATTATCATAAATATTTGGAATATTGACTTCATCTACAAAAAGAATGTTTTTGCTAAATCTGAAAAATATCGACTTTTAGTTTAACTATGATCTGGATCATATCCTTGGGCTTTTAGTTTAACTATGATTTGGACCCTATCCTTGGGGGTTAAACACGTACATTCTGACATTCTTGGTAGGTTTTGACATTTACACGTGTTATGAATCTTATTTCTAAATTATTAATTCAGTCACATTATGATTTTTGAATTATCAGCCCTATCACAAGGATTATTGTGGACATAATCATTCTAAATGTTTAATTTTTTTTCTAAAATATCTTTATCAAAATTATAATTGACTGAATCAATTATTTTTTATCATCGATAATGTACTTGAAACAATTTATCTTTGATTATAAGAAATATTGATTTTGATTTTAAAAAAATATTTATTTATTTATTGTCAGTAACTATTATTTTTCGCATACTTGTTCAACAGTGGAGGCTAACCCAAAGTGGATTATATTTTTTTTCTAATTTATCGACTAAATCACTATCAAATTTGAAATTAAAACTTATAGTTTGCGAGAATGCGATTGTTATATGTCATTAACACTATTTTTGTAATATATATATATATATATATATATATATATATATATAATATGGATTTTAGATATATACAATTGAATTTGGAGTTATACAATTTAACTTGATTTTTGTTTATTGAGAATTTGGTGCATTATATTTTTTGGTGTATTTTTTTGTGCACCGAGTTTTCAGATAGATCAGGTCCACAGGACATGAGGTTTTCAAATTTATCCTATTTGAAACAACAAGAATTGACATTATTATTGCGAGTATTGATTAGATGTATCGGGGAATATCCAGCTATTGATTAGATGTACCTGTGAAACATTAAATGTTTTTGCTATATATTTTAATGAACTTGGTATATTTACCTCGTATAATGAGGGCTGAACCTAATTTTGAGAACCAACTGAAGGAATTCATTTGCTAGGCCAAATAAATTTCGGTTTAAACTTTTCAGATTCAAACTATAATTTAGGACAGATTTTCATATTAATATTGAAGGGAAAAAAAAGACAAATGAGACAAATGTGTTTTATATTTATTTAATTTTAAAAAAATAGAAGTTCTTTTTATGATTTAATGCTGAGATAATTTTTACTTACTTATCCTACCCTTCAGACTCGAGAGAAATGGAATTAGAGCCCGTAAAAAGCATGTGAAAAACAAACTCACAAATTAATAACTCTTTTTTGTCACCCAATGTAGACATGAAATATGTTTCGATTATAAAACTAAATAAATCTATTTATATTTCCGAAATCAAAACAAAAAGTCAAGAACAAAACCATTTTAACTGTTAGTAGATTTTGAATATTTTTCATATGTGATATTACTCATATTTTGTAGTCATTTTTTAAAATAAATTACTATTAGGTAAACTTGTGGATAAATTTGATATATAAAAGAATATTATTTTACTTAATTCCTTTAAACATACAATAACAATCAAACAAAAGAATGAAATAATGATTCTATTCACAAATTCAATTAATTCATTCTCTCATTTTATTTCTTCTCCTATTCTATTCCACTCTGATTCCATTTTATCAAACTAAACGAACCCTGACAGTTTTTACACTTCGCAAGCCTAGAAGCATCTCACATTGAGCACTAAATGAAAAACATAAAATCTTGAGAATGTGTAAATTGTTTTAGTTAAGCGAGTGACAAGATTAATGAAATTGGAAATGAAATTGAATGCAAAGACCAATTTAAAAAATTAATAAAGAAAATGTTTTTTTTTTAAATAAATATTTATTAAATCTTTATATAAATTAAGGAGAATTTATGTAAAATTTAAAGATTTTAATAATTGTTTTTATAAAAATATAAGTATGGAAATGAAAAAATAAAATAAAATGAAAGTTGTCCTAAGTAGCTACTTGAATGGTCGTCCATCCTAACGTCTTGTATGTTCAAAAAACAAAAGGTTTACATTATTAATATTTGAACTACTACTCTATGA
This sequence comes from Eucommia ulmoides, assembly GCA_016647705.1. NCBI lineage: Eukaryota > Viridiplantae > Streptophyta > Magnoliopsida > Garryales > Eucommiaceae > Eucommia > Eucommia ulmoides. The sequence goes on from CM028331.1 coordinate 23,800,205, forward strand.
GGCACATTAAGGTAAAAATTAATATTTCATTTTTACGGAGGTAATATCATTTTGATGTTCATTTATGTTTATCCTAAGATTTTGATGAACAATTAAATATCGATGTTTTTGGTAGAACTAACAATTTTATTGAGTATTTCAATTTATTAGTTCCAGTGATAAAAATAATCATGAAGATATTATGACAATACTAAAGATGATGACAGAAGATGATCAAAGATTAAGAGTTTGAAAAAATTGAAGAATATAGGGAAAACAATTCAGGTTAAATTCTAACTCTTAATGTATCCCGGTTAGGATCACACACGACACAAAATATTTTTTAAAATTATGTGTGTTTTTATAGGATTCTAATTAGTTAAATTATTTGTTCCTATGTGTAGTTGAAAAAGAAATAAAGATAATTGATTAAAATTGAATTTAATATTTAGTGGAGTTAACCGAGAAAAGAAATTAGTTAAAGGGGCTAAAACGTCGAAAAAATTGAATGAAAATGAATTAAAGAGAGGTGTTCCAGAAGTGGTCAGTTGACAAGTAAGTCGACCTATGATTATAAGGTGAACTCTCTGAATCATTCGGTCAATAAATAAGTCGACTTATGCTTAGAGGATGAACTCTTTGAATTGTTCGGTCGACAGGTTGGTCGACCTATGGCTAGAAGAGGAACTCTCTAGATCTCTAAGTCAACAGATAGGTCGACTTGTGAAACATCCTGAATCGTCCGGTCTACAAATGAAGTATGGGCGGTCGACCGATAGCCGAAGGATTTTTAGCTTGGCTACATCTTGAATTGGGCGGTCAACTAATGGGCCTTAGTCGATTGACAGATAGAAATGTTTAAGGATTTATGGAATTTCGGTTTTTATTCAAAAAGTAACCGTTACTAGCCGTTTTAAGGTTAAGATATGAGAGATATCTTAGAGATATGATATGTTTTGAGTTATTTAATTAATATTTAAGTATCCCCATAGATATAGTTCAAGTAGTTTTGATATTTCTCAATTTAGTACATGAAATTCTTTATATCTTATTTAATTGAGATTGAGTAAAAGTTTGAGGGACTTAATTGAATATTTTAAGAGATATTTTAAGTGAATTATACCGGGAATGAATCATTATGATATAGAGGGTCTATTGGTGTAATTAAATGTCATGATTTATGGGAACTAACCGTTATAGGGTTTGTTTTAAGAGGTTTTAAATAGATCTGCGGATTTCACATGTTATATAATTATTAATCAAGAGAATCAAAAAACTTTTATAGAGTTATTAAGCTTTCGTACTTTCTAAGAGTAATAATTCTGGGTGCATTGTGAGATCTTTTCTGAGAGTTGTTCTTGATAAACTTTTGTTGTGGATTATTACTACTACCGATCTGAAATTTCATTGCTATTCTAATTATTATTTTTTCGATGGAATCTTGGCGAGATCTTTCTAAATTACATACTATTAATTGTTACTTTATTAGATTATTTATTATTTGGAATTTAATCTTTGAAATTGTTTTCCGAATTTTTTATTGAAAATTATTTTTGAAACAATTTCTTGAAAAAATCTGATTACGTGCTTAATTGCTTGCTACCTATCTTAATTTATCAGATTTTAAAATTCTCACTTTTCTATCACTAATATCGGGACATTAATTGAGTTTAAATTTATCTGGGGTGATAGAGGCTTCGAGTAGAAAAATCACTTATCATTTGTTTGTAATTGGTGAGTTGAGTATTGGATTAGATACTACTAGGAGTGTCTAATTAAGAGTAGCTGGTTTCAATCTCTTCTGGTAAATAGATTGAGGTTTTGATCTTTGCCTAAAGTATAAAAATATTAGGTGTTAATTCTTTCCTGATTGAATTTGTGAATGAATTGTAACGTTTCAATCCTTACCGGGTAAAAGGATATTTGGAGCGTGTTTGTGTAAGGTTTAATTCTTGAGCCTAAGGTATAAAAAGAATTAGGTCGTGATTCTCCTTGTAATAGAATTCGGTTAATCTTCTGCCTGATAAAAAGATAGAGGTTATTCCTTAGCTTGTGAAAATGAATTGTAATGGTTGATTATGAGCTTGTAAAAAGAATCGTTGTAAGGGTTTGGTTCCTACCTTTAAAGGGTTCTTGAGTTTAGTGGGTGTGACTCTTTGCGGAGCTCGGAGGACTGGATTAACCAAGAATAGTTTGATGAACTAGTATAAATTTCTGTGTGCTGCATTATTTATATTGTTTATATTTTGTTGTTTGAGTGTGCTCCTAGTTGATAACACATATCCGCTACCATAAAAGATAATAATTAATTTTAGGATAAAATTAATTATTTGATTTTTGAACTGTTATATTCTGATAAAATTTTTTAATACTACCCAATTCACCCCTCTCTTGAGTAGCTCACTGGGCTAACAATTTCTAATTTTGCCTGAATTGTAGTTTGGAAAAAATACCAAATAGTCTACTTAAAACACTAAAACTACAAGATAGCCCAACACTTTTTTTTGCACCTAATAATCCTTAAAAAAGCGTTAGTTTGCACCAAATAGTCCTTATTTTTTTAAATGACGATTTTACCCTTCCTTCACTGTTTCTTCTTCTTCCCTTGATGTCTTCACTACTCCAAACCGGAACCAAACGTGATCTCATCCTCCTCCTCGACGCCTCCATCACCGTTCTGAAATGCTAAGCCTTCACTGCCGCTGGTTGGAAGATCTGCTTCATCGATCGCATCCACAACCCTAAAACCGAGAACAACAGCTACAACGAGTACAACTACAACAAGTTTAGGCTATGGAAGCACTAAGTTCCCCTCATAACAAAAATTGTTCGAAAAGAAAACCCCTAAAATTTTTTCCGAGGTCGGTCTTTCTTTCTTTCTCTCTTCCCTGTTTAGTTGTTCTTTACCAATTACTTCATCTAGTTAAATTAACTAATTGTTTAATCTCAATCTATGTTTTTACTGTATCCATGGATGTGGTGGAGGATGGTGAAGAACAACGATGAAAAAGGGCAGACGACGAGAGGAAGAGGAAGCCAAAGGAAGACGACGAACAACAGATCAGTAGAAGCACACGAAAGAAGCTTGTTGAAAATAGGATGAAAATTATAAGAATTTTTTTTGTTTCTCATTTCTTAAGAAAAAATAGGAATGATTCTTGGTTTTGGGAAGGAAATGAGAACGAAATAGAATTTACCAAATGTTATTCCTAAATAAAAATCTCAAAAATCTGAGAATGGGATGAGAATTTTTGGGAACAGTTACCAAACAGGGCCTTAGTAAGCGTGCAGATTCTTCTTCTGATTCTTATTCAGATGATGAATCCAATAATCTAGTGTCTGTTTCTTTCTCCTTCTCCAGTTTGTTTATGAATTTGCAAAAACAATTTTTTTTTTTCAATTTTAATTGTTCTGTGGTAAATTTTGTTGAATATGTGAGTTATATTAATGTGGAATGTTAGGTTTTATTTGTTTATATTGATTTGGTTGGATTGAATGGTGAATTTGATATATATTAGGTTGTGTTTAGGTAAGGGATTTGTAGGGAGGATTTCATTTGTTTAGAGGATTTTAAAATCCTCTTTTCACAAATTCTTTATTTGAGTTTTAGGAGGGAGGGAATTATAAAATCCTTTAAACTTAAAAAAAATGGTAAAAGAAGGGATTTTGAAATCCCTTTGAAATAGACGTTATTTGACAAATCTTCATTTCTTATCGATCATTTTCGTCGCTTCTTTGTTTATCGATTGTCGCAGTTTTGCCATCTTCTTTGTTCGTCTTCGTCTTCTCCATCTTCTTCGTCTTCGCCGTCGATCTTCTTCTCCATCTTTGTCGTCGTTGTTCATTTTCGTTGTCACCATTTTCTTCCTCGATCGTCTTCTCCATTTTCGTCGTTGTCCTTCGTTTTCGTCTTCGACGTCGTCGCAGTTTCATCAGTCGTCTTCTCCATCTTTGTCGTCGTCGCAGCTTCATCTTCTTCGTTCCTTCATTGATCGTTTATTTGTTCCTTCATTGATAATTTCTTCGTTCCTTTATCGATTGTTCATTCATTGTTCCTTCGTTTTCAGGTAGGGGTTCAATTCGTGGGGTATTGTTGATTAGGGTTCTCAATTTAGGGTTCTAATTTCTGATTAGAGTTCTCAATTTTTGATTAGGTTTCTCAATTTAGGGTTCCAATTTCTGATTAGGGTTCTCAATATCTGATTAGGGTTATCAATTTAGGGTTCCAATTTCGTAGGGTATCCCAATTTCTGATTTTGATTCCTGTTTCCTTTTTGTTTTAGTGTTCATAGTTCATCCAATTAAGGTGATGTTTGGTTTTTGTTATATCCAAACAAGGGATTTGTTAAATCTCTTATACAAACGCAACTTTATATATATGTGTGTGCGCGCGCGTGTGTCTGTGTGAAATTTAGGGTTTATTTGATTGGATTGGTTTGGTTTGTATTGGAAAAAAAATCAAGTATATGAATATAATGAGAAATCAATTTGGATGAACAAATTGGAATATAACACGATGGCGGCGGCCTCGAACTTATCGTCCTAAACAAATGTGTGTGTGTGTGTATGTGAGAGAGAGAGAGAGAGATAGAGTGAGAGAAAATGGACTGGATCTATGCACCTGGTAGAGTGGAGCTCATGATAGGTATATTATATCGTTATTTTGGTGAAATGGAATGGGTACGGCGACTTGGTAGAATTTGAACGGTGGTAAAAGTAGAATATAAATATAACACGAGAACGTGTTGAATAATCGTGTTAAATAAAATATGATCCTTTGTTATATTCAATGTGAGGGTAAAATCGTCACAAAAATACAAATAGACTATTTTATTACATGTGTTTTCAAAAAGGTGTATTTGGTAGTTTTGTCCTCATATGAGGACTTCTTGGTAACTGCCCCTTATAGTTTTCTATTACCAAGTTTTTAGAGAGAGAAGCTATCTCTTGGGTTCTGTGCCTATTTCTCTCTTCGACTTCTCTAGCTAAATTTCTTCGATATCATCCCATTTTCTCCAATTTCGATGAACTCTCTTGAGAGAGTAAATCCTCCCGAAGGATTTCTATCCAAAAAGTGGATTGTTTAGCCAGAAGCATGAAAAAGGTCAAACACGGTCCTCTTGTTTCAGTCATGGAAATCGAAACTCATAACTCTTCTCTTTCTCCAGATCTAGTTATGAGTGATAGCCCTATTTCACCTTCTCTGAAATTGACTATGTGTGAGAACCCTATTGAAAACCCTTATCGCTTAACCGATGCTAGGGAGAAGGTTCTGATTCCATCTCAAAGCTTGGTGGAGGCTACTTCGCCTAAATCACTAATGAATACTATTGTGCATATATCTTAAAAAATGGCATATGTAGTAAATCCTAAATCATTTAGGATGCTTTAAATGGGAGCACGAATAATTTTACCAGAAAGTTTGATGAGGTATTCTTTGATAACGACGAGGATCCTGTGATGGAGCCACTTTATATACCTGAGAATACATCAAATGGAGGAAAATGATTTATTGCTCCCAAATTTAAGGTACCTCATCATATTCTAAGTAAGATCAAAGAGAAATGAAAAGATTCTCATATAATTTAGTTGCTTGGTAGGTAGATTGGTTATAAAATGCTCTTATCTAGAGTTACGACTCTGTGGAAAACTCAAGGTCAGTTTGATTTGATTGACTTAAGTATTTTTTTTTTGGGTTAAATTTGCTCATATATCTGATGCATATCGTGTTTAAACTTAGGGTCCTTGGGTGATTTTAGATCATTATCTAACTGTTAGAAAATGGCAACTGAATTTTCATCCCAAAGAAGCTATCGAGTTTAGAACTTTGGTATGGATTCGGCTCCCTGAACTGCCACTTATGAACCATCTATTTTGTTCTCCATTGTTGAATCTATTGGTAGACCTATTAAAATGGATGGTAATACTGCTTCTTTAGTTTGTGGCAAATTTGCTAGGATTTTTATTCAGATTGATTTAAATCAACCTTTAATCCCCAAATTCGAATTAGATGGAAAATGGTATAAATTAGAGTCTGAAAACATGAAGAAATTCCTTGACTAGTTGATATTTTTCCAAACCTATATCGCTGAATTAAAGACACATTTAAGTGAATCAAGCTAGCAGTTGCAAATGTTTCTTGATGTGAGTGGTTGGGTTTAGGGCGAACTTCAGATTGGTTCGGTATTCGAGTACTCACTTGTCGTTTTTCTTTCATTTTACCCACACCCGTAAAATCATACTAATCAAATAAGTTTGAGGGTGTGGTTCATAAAAAAAAATTAGAGTCTTTTGACAAGTGAGTACGTCGGTCTTAAATGTTTGTTTGGGATTGTTTCTCAATTTATCTATGGGGGTTTGAGAGTGAATGTGCCAAGCGCTGAGTCTTGGGTAACGTTAAGTTAACAACGTTAACCCGGTTTCTTTTTCAAATTATCCTTGCCCAAATGTTCCATAACCGAACCAAGTCCTTTTGATCTCTATGAACTTCCAAACCTACATTAGTGGAGAGTGGACCTTAATCAGGTATATGGATATTCTAGTCCTATATGATCTAAGTCATGAGTTTCGTTGGTGGATAATCCAATCCGGTCGTTGTATAGCTATATTATTGAGTCTCGCACAAACACATTTACAGGATCTAGAATGGCGTTCACTATTATTGCATGTCAAAATTCTAAAATATCACATGATGTGTTTTACCGCCTGAACTCGATATGACTGGTGGTTGTTGAAGGAAAAATGACTTGGTCGTTAGTAGGATTCAAAACTCACATATCGTCATGTTTAGATTGTTTTTAGGTTGTTTGTTATTTAATTTAGTTGTGTTTTTCATTTTTGTGTGAGTGTTTTGCTCGAGGACTAGCAAAATTCCAAGTTTGGGGGTATTTGATAAGTGTGATCTACCTATATATTTCCAAACCGATTTTGTTAGTTTTAGAGTATTTTTTATAGCGTTTTTATTATGTTTTAATTAGTTTTTATTCTTTTTACATAAATCAGGTGTTTGGGGTGAAAATGTAGGAAAACGAAGCATAAACGATCAGATCGAACCAAGAACGGTTGAAGAATGGTGAAAAAACAAGCACGGAGGCAAGATTCTGAAAAGAAGCCCACTGCTGTGGCGTCAGACCTCTGCTGCAGTGGTGAAAATGTAGGGTGGACCTATTCTTGCTGGACATCCACCGCCACAACAGTGAGATCCATCGCCGCAGTGGTGAAACTGCAGGATGGTCCCTAAATCTACCGCTTTCTTTACTGCTTAGGCAATCACTTAATCGACATACTCCACTATCGTGACGGTGAATCCCACCGCCACAACGATCACCTATGCACATATTAGATATTTTTTAGGATATTATTTTAGATATTTTCCCTATTTAAGTCATCATCCTCCCTCATTATTGGCCTCTCTTGCATGCTACCATCTTTAGAACATATCTAGGGGGTGGATTGAGGAGTTTTAGAGGGAGACATCACATCCTGAAGGAGAAAAAGACGACGAAGTGATCGTTGAACGTTCTCAGCGACAAATCTTCGGACTAGGCTAAGTTCTTCGATTTCTTTCTTTATTTTTTTAATTTAGGAATTTGTGAGCGTGTTTGGCTCGTGCTTTATTATAAATATGGTTATGACTATTAGTTAAACGTGGATTGGTTAGGGATTAACAATATATTTATAAATATGTGATTCGTATGATTTTGGTGTTTCGTTTATGTATGTTCTTTGAAGTTTGATTGTGTTTGCCGTATTGTTTGTTTATTATGCTTAGATAGATATATCGAGAATTCGAGGTTTGACACTCGGAAGAGGTAACCTCGGATTCGGACTAGGGTAAACATCGCTACGATCTAATAACCCGAGAGGGAATTGGATTGTGGGCAATCGATGACATTAGAGCAAGACTCACGTGATCTAGGGTCATTAAGATGTTGAGGGGGACATTTTCGTTGACACGAAGTCGCGTATTCCCCCGTCTTATACTCAGGAGAGGTGACGGTGGAGTTTACGAACTGAGATTGTCGATAGGGTAAACACAACGTGACGATCCAATAACCCGGGAGAGAGTTGGATTGTGTGCAATCAATGACGTTGGGGCGAGACTCACGTGACCTAGAGTTGTTAAGACATTGAGGGGGACTTTTTCGTTGACACGAAGTAATATATTTCCTCATCTTACACTCGGGAGAAGTGGCGGGAGAGTTTACGAACTGAGATTGTCAAATAGGTTGAACGCCGTAAACGTAAGTCAAACGAGATTAAACACGTATTTGTAAACCAAGTTAATCCATAGACAATTCTTTCCCCTAAAACATCTCATTATATTAGTATAGATAATTTAGTTAATTAGTTCAGTTTAATATAAATTTTATACATTCTTTTTAGTCTAGATAAAGTTAGGTCATGACAATTACGGTACTCGATAATAACGATAACCAATCTTTGTGGATACGATACCCGATCTTAAAGATCACGTTATACTAAAACTTTGACCTCGTACACTTGCGAGTAGTTAATACACGAGCGTGTAACAAGCGCTCGTCGTACAAATACTGTTTCCACGCCTTCTACAATCTCGTCTGCTATGCATGAGCTGTTACATACTGCCCCATTTTTTGTTACATAGGAACATGCGCTTGGCCTCTCGTCAAACGGTAATAGTGAATCATTTACTGCTTTTACCGCAAATTATTTTCATATTCCTCAACTTACACATTATACTTTCTCTTCATTTGACCCTTACAATGCCTCTTCTTCTCCTTCCCACCTCTCATTCTCTCATTTCCCCTTCATCTATTTTTCCCCAGAACAAAAATACTTCCCTAACGATGGAGAGCCAAAAATCTCTAATTATAAAAGATCACTTGTTTTTGTTCCTAGAATAGGAGGAGGAGATAACCCAATTTCTTAAAATATTTTGAGTGTTGAAGGATGTTAGGTTGGCGGTCAGAGTGTTCCAGAGTGGATTTTTGCAACCACCCTTTTTGGAGGTGTTCGTGGAGGCAACCAAGGCGTGGGAACGGAGTCTTCGGAGGTGAAAACTCCTTCTGAGAGTCCAGGATATGGACTTCTTAACTACACTATCAGCCCTTAGATCTATAAAGATAATCTCATGGAACTGTAGGGGTGCTGGTAAAGCTAATGATACTAGAGTTGTAAATATTTTAACCTTGTTGAATAATTTTGTTGGTGCCTCGGGTCAGAAGATTATTTTTTCTAAATCTAAACTTTATGTTGCACTTTTCATTTCCTATTGATAGGGGTGAAAATAGGTTGGGACGGTCGGGGAAAGGGTTATTTTATCCCCCGATCTGAAGTTTTTTTGGGGGTCAAAATCCAACTGACCCCGAAATAATTCTGCTGAACATCCATCAGGTTCGAGTACTTCAGATTTCGGCCAAATTTGGGTATTTAAAACCTTAGTAAAGAAGTTTATGCAGTGAAACACAGAGAAGGAATTTCAGATCCAAACACAAAGAAGGAATTTTACAGATTCAAAGTACAAAAAATAAAAACAATATGATTAAACCTTAATACGGCAGCGTTAGAGCGAAGACGAAGCACATAGACGATAAACTGAGCCAGCGACAACCAGAGATATGAGGTGCTAAGCGGCGGAGATTTGAGGTCCGAGATGGAGGTTGAGAGAGATCGAGGACTTAGAAAGGAGGAGGAAGTCATGAAGAAGAATTGCAAATATTTGAGAGAGAGAGAGAAAAAAAAATAAGAGGAGGATCGAACCTCAGAAAAAATGCGAAGCTAGGTTTTTTTTTTCTCCATATATATATAGAGGCTGGTTTCGTAATATGTCAAATTTAGGGCAGGGGTTTGTAAATGTTGATCGGGTTAGGGATGGATTCGGTATGGGTAGTGGTCACCCGAGCCGATAAGTGTGAAACTTCGGGCGGGGCGAGTTCGGGTAAAAAGAAAAAAATAGGAGAAGGTACCGACCACCTCGATGGCAGGTCGGCCAGGGGCAGGCTGGCAGGTCGGATCCATGGGGTGCAACCCTACCTGTTGGAAAGCTAGAGATATGAGTAATAAAATGAACATAGGGTTGATAGGAGACCTGGGTATTTATCTAGGTTTTCCTTTTCTTCATGGGAGACTTAACAATCTCCATGTACACCACGTTATCCAAAAAATTTATAATAGACTTTCTAAATGGAAAATCAATATGCTTTCGGTGGCTAGTAGAACTATTCCCGTTAAATCTGCGACTGCCACTATCACGAACTGCTCAATGCAAATTATCCCTATTCTACTGAAATTTTGTGATAAAATTGATAAAATTAATAAAAAAAATCTTATAGGGGATAGGGATAGTAAAAATAAAATAAAATCATCTTGTTAAATGGGATAAAATATGCCTTAATAAGGAGCTTGGGGCTTAGGTATTAGAACGGCTAGAACCAAGAATAAATCTTTCTTGGCTAAACTTGGAAGGAAAATTGCTAATGATGATCAAAACCTATGGACTAGGGTGATTCGTAGAAAGTACTCGATTCAATATAACCCAAATACTTGGAAGAAAATTAATAGTAGTTCTCATATCTAGAGAGGTATTTTTTCAGCTAAGAATATCCTTGATAGAGGAGTTAAATGAAAAATAGGAAATGAGACTTTTATTTATCTTTGGACAGATTGGTGGTGTGGTGACAAACCCTTAGGGTACCAAGACCTCCAAGATTCCCGTGATCTTAAAGCTATTGATTTTATCGATAACAATGGCAATTGGTTTCTTAATCCTATTTTACATTTAATGGACTCTGATATTGAAACTAAAATTCGGGCTACGAAACCTCATTTTTTGAGCTCATTAATAAACCTCTCTAGATGCCTGATAATTCCCAGATTTTCTGCATCAAAATAGCTTATCAGTTGGGTTCCCATGAGAATGAGAATAATGTGAATGATAGGAATTGGAACTGAATTTAGAAACTTAAAATTCCCCAAAATTTAAAATTTTGTTTTTGGACTATTTTTCATAAAATGCTAGTTACTAATTTTTCATGAGCCTCTATAGGTGGGGAAGTTTCGAGTAGTTTCCAAAGATGTAATAGGGCTAATGAAGATATTGAACATGTTATTCGTACTTATCCTAAAGCGCATTATATTTGGGACCAAGTTAGTTGCTCTAATTTCAGGTACAATTAATCATCTGTAGATATTTGAGTTTGGATTTAAAATAATCTTAAAGGGAGTTTCCTTAATACTTCTTACTTTCTTTTCATTGCCATCACTTGGGAAATTTGGAAAGATGGAAATAAAGAGGTTATAGAGGGAGCTAGCAATTCTCCAAGTTCTACAAGTGAAAATTTCAGACTATGCTCGAGACCTCTCAAAATCTTTATTGGAAACAAATTTCCTAAATGATTTCAAAAGACTCCGAACTAATTGGTTTCCTTGTAAAACAGGTTTTCTAAAATTGAATATGGATGGAAGCGCCAAAGGAGATCAGGGAAAGAGAGGCTTTAGAGGTTTACTTAGAGATAATTTGGTTGCGTGGAATATGGGATATTTTGGATGCATCGACAGCTATACAGCGTTGGAGGCAGAGCTTAGAAGCTTAGTTATAGGAATCAAGATTGCGGCTAGCAAAGACTGCCCGAGTGTGCAAGTTGAAACTGAATCTGCATATATGGTGGCATTAATTTAAAACCCTTGCTCGGAAAATCACTGCTTCAAGGAGCTAATTGAAAAGTGCAAGAGACTACTTCTACTGAATGATTATACACTCCAATTTGCTCCTCGAGAAACCAGTCGCGGTGCTAATATTTTGGCTAAAAGATGAGTAAATGAAGATTGTACCCTCAATATTCTGAAAACCGCGATGACTGATCTTGAAGATATCCTATTTCAAGATATGGATATAAAGGTCTTTGAGATGTACCCTGAGTTTATTTTTTATTTTTTTGGTTAAACTTTTCCATTCTATGGAAAAAAAAATTGATTTTGCTTATATATTTATTGTACATTTTGCAGTCATGCAATGATTATTCATCACATAAAAAGTATTAGTCTTAAAGAAAATTAGGAGATTGTAATCCAAACTAGTTAATTATATTATTTTGATTTCACTTTATTTAGTCATTTGAATAGTTTTTAGTTTTTCAGTTAATTAACTAAATTGAATTTATCTAATTGATATTAACTAATATAGAATTTATATTTAATGTGGTGATTTGTGATTGTCTGGTAACAGGTAGCATTGATTTGGCTAAAACCCAACAATCAACGACCAGAGGACGAAGGTCCCGCGACCACCAGTCATTGGAGTTCTAGTGACTAAAGGCGGATTTCAGTGTCGAATGGAGAAGGTTCCACAATTGAAGGCCAAAATTCGACGACCAACGCCGAAGTTTGTCGCCTAGAATCTGAATACCGAAGCGAAAGTCCCATTACCAATGACGAAGGTCCAGCCATCGACGACTGGAGTCCGGTAACACAATAATAGTGGGTGTTATAGTCAATTTTAACTAAGTAGATATCCTATTTAGTGTTACTTAAAGAATAAATATATTTTTAAAATAAATAAGTAAAGAGTAAAAATAAGTTGCTCTCTAGATAAGATAAAAAATACTAAAATCTCAAAAATATATAATAATATCTCCTCAAGGTGTGTTTGGTTGGGTGGAAAAATGATGAAAAAGAAAATGAAAATGAAAATGAAAATAGGATGGAAAATAAAAAGCAAAATAAGATTGAAAAAAAATATTATTTGATATGGATAGAAAATGAAAAGAAAAAAAAAAAGGAAAGAAAATGCACAATTTTCGAAGTAATTTTTTTTCATACAAATTTGTAAGAAAAATGAAGGAAAGTGATGGAGAATAAATAAAATTACAATTATATCCTTGATAATAGAATTTTTAATTTATTTTCATAATATAAATAAGAAAATTCTCCCAAAAGTCTCATACTAGAAACTTTATGGAGTCCTGTAATAACGATTTTTTTACACATGAGATGGTTCTTAGAAAATTATTTTTGGAATCTTGGAATCTCTCAAAAAGTTTTCCTAATAAATATGAGGGTAAAATAATAAATTACATTAAAATGAATTATTTTTCCTCATTTTATTTTTTTTCTTAACCAAATAATATTAAAAAATAATTTTCTTTTCACAATGAATAGAAATATTATCCTCTCATTTTTCTTTTCCTTTATCTTTTCTATCATTCCAACCTTAGCCTTAATCTTATTAGGCAATGAAAGTTAGATTATTTACAAAAGGACAAATATCGTTAATCTCTGCTCATATTTGACATAATATCACGAATTCTATTTATTTTTTTCAAAATTAGCAAGCAACATCCATCAGGTGTATTTTTTGTATTAAACCCATAAGCTGACTCCAAAACTGAGCCCAAATTTTTTTAGTTCGCCCCAAAATTTAAACCCATTTTAAAATTTGGTGGGGGGAAAAAGTAAAAAAGAGAAAGATAAAAAATAAAAACGAAAGAAAAAAAAAAAAAAAAGGGAAAAGAAAAAGAAAGCGTAAAAAAGGAAAACTAGAGAAACAACCAAAAAAAATGCGATTTTGATGTTATTTTGTTAATTAGTAATATACATTGTAAAATGCAAAAGGGATATAAAAATAATTTATTTATCTTGTTAACTAAATAAAATATATATATATATATATATATATATATATATATATATATATATATATAATGTAAGGATAATAATGTAATTTGCACAACTTTCATTATTCTTAATTAATAGCAGTTACTGAAAGAAGTTTTTTGTGACATAATGAAAAAAAGACATAATGAAAAAAAAAAAAAATGAAGTGTGTTACCGACTGATAGGTGAAATTTATCTATCTATTTTCAAATCGAATTTGGTAGCTTTTGAGTATTCTTGTAATGTTTTAATTCGTTTTTATTTAAAGCAGGGGTTAGGAGCGAAAACGAGTAACTCGGTAGGAAAAATAGTGGAAAAACAAGCAAGAAGGTTAAACAAAGCATAAAAGGGCACTGCTTCCACCGCTGCAGCAGCCAAAATGCAGAAACATTCTGCCTGTCCACCGCTGCAACGGTGAATCCCACCACTGCAGTGGTGAAAGAGCAGAATGCCACTGACTTCCCACCGCTTTAGCGGTGAGCCTGCTAATATCCCCACTGCTGCAGTGGTGAAGCCCTTAGCTGTAAAGTGTTTTAGGATATTTTTTTAGATATTTTGGTTCCTTTTATTTTGTTCCCATTTCGTTCCCACATTTTAGAGAACATATTGGGAGTGTTTCTTGAAAGCTCTCAACCAACCAAAGAGGAGGAACACAATTGGAGAAGAGGAAACAAGATCGTAGCGGTTTTTACGGACGCCACCTTTAGATAACGGTTATTCTCCCTTGTTTCTCTCTTTATTCTTAACTCGTTTTTGGTTGTTTGATCATGTATATATGGATTATTGTTGAATATATGGTTATGGCCAAGAGTTAAATGTTAATTATCTATGAGATTGATGTAGTTTATTAATATACGTTGTTTGTTTGAATCCCTGTTTCGTTAACGGTTGTTCTTGCCTATTCGATTGTGTTTACTGTTCTTTCACTTAATTTATATGCTTGCTAAGATATATTGAGAAATTGGGATTTGACACTCGAGAGAGGTAACCCCGAATTCGGATTAGGGTTTAAACACAACGCGACGATCTAATGACCCAGGAGGGTATTAGAAAGTGTGCAATCCGTGAGGTTGGAGCGAGACTCACGTGACCAAGTGTCATACAGACGCTAGAGGGGGACTTTGGCGTTGACGCGATGTCGCATATTTATTCACTTTACACTCAAGAGAGATAGTGAGTGAGTTTTTGATACCTAGATTGTCGGATAGTTTGAATACCGTTAATGTAAACTAGATTGGATCAAACACACATAAGTAAATGAAGTTAATCCCTAGATAATCTATTCCTATATATTATACTTAGTATTATAGTTTAATTAGTTTAGTTTATATTAAAAACAAAAACCCTATTTTTATCGCCTAAATAAAATTCGGTTATGATAATCGTGGTACTTAGCAACAATTTAATCTAATTCATGTGGATACGACAACCCTTTTCATTCACTATTCTATAAAACTTGACATGTACACTTGCGGTGAAAGTAGCGACGTAATATTTCGCTACCACCGACATTAGGGAAAATTTTATTTTTAGCCTCTGAAGTTTGGGATGAGTGTTTTTGTAATCCCTAAAGTTTATAAAGTTGCACGTTTGGTCGCTCAAGTACTATTTACGTTCAATCTAGTCCAACTGATAATTTAGTTAAACAAATTGGATGAATTCTATTAGCGTATGGATATTTTAGTCAATTTATTCTTTTTAAATTTGGGTTGATTTTTAAATAGACCTTGAGATTTTCAGAGGTGGCAAATTTGGACCTTTTAAAGGGAATCAGATATTAAAATCACTAGATTAACGCAATGAAATATAAAAAACACACATTAACATTATGTTCCTCTAAGACGAATTTATCCGTATTAATATAAAACAGATATAACATGAATAATTAATTCACATTTAATTAAATTAACTTATCTAGTGCTTCAGCCTCAAAGCTGGTAGTTCCCAAGGTGTGATCTGAGAAGACTCTTCTAAGAGAGGCTAGACAGTAACAATAATTGGCACCCACAAAACGATTTTCTTAGATGCAACACAAGTGTATTGCCTTTAACAATATCCACATAGAAAAATTAGAAAGAAAAGAGTTATTTGCATTTCTAAGAATTTGATTCTAATACCAAAAAGCTAAAATAGTACTGATTTGAATATAAGAGGTAGTAAGATTCAAATCGGGAATGCAGATATAAAAAACAAAAATTCTCAGACATAGAAAAAAGGATGGCCAAAATTTCTTTGAGGTGGCCGAGATTTTACAAAGAGGGGACACAATAAGGTCTCTCTAAATTTAAATAATATGTTTAAGGTTCAAAACCCTGGACCCTTTCGTTCTATATTTATACTTTGGTCTCCAAATTTATGAAGTTTGACATTATTATCAATTCATTTTCAAAGACATTTCTAACTTTTATTTTTCATTGCGTGTGACCCACAACGTTCATACCAAAAGATGGATAACAAAATTAATTAATTAATTTACTAATCAATTAAAATTAGAACTAATGAAGCCTAAAATTGGTTCATCCAACAGGTCACTTTTGGATTCGGAATATAAGGAATCTCCTAGTTCAAGGTACTATCTTGGTTCAGGTTCTTGCAAAATAGTGCACCGCGGGTAGGCTACCTGGCATTGCACCTTCGGTGTGAGGATGAGTTGAATATTCTGAGTGGAATTTAGCAAGGAAAAAGTGTGTGTACCTGATTAGACCTCTCTTTCTAGTACTTATAGACAAGGAAAGACTTGTTTGGAAAGCCTTCTCTAAATTCTGGTCCATTATCATGAATGTAGTTTAATTGGCGGGATATAGAGTTAATGAGCCATTACCAGCTCTTTCCTTAAGAAGCGGAAGACACTATAACTGCTCCTAAGTTGAAGTAGCGACGGTGCTATCCTAGGATTGTAATCTTATCCGTGATGTAAAATTGAGACCATGGAGCCTCTCCTCCTGGTCAGGGCACCAGGGTGAACATATCGATTGACCAAGAGCCCACTGTAGCTTCTCATGCCTAGTACATGCTTGTGGACATGTGGTGATAACTTGGGTCTTATTTAATTTTTCCTTATCAAATGCCTCCCAATCTTGGATAGATAGGAATACTTGTCTCGGGAATACCAAGACACTTTTTTTTTTTTTGGTGCTGGACTTGGCGCACTGTCAAGATGGAATCTCCTTGATGATTATGCCTAATGAGCGCTTCTGTTAGTAATACGCCTTGAGTTTCGCACCTTCGACATTTTAATCATTAAATTTCCCATGATTAATTAGACGGCTGGCCGCTCTGCTTCCTTAGGCGACGGTTGGAAGGACTCCCCACGGGCATCCCAATATATAAAGGGTTTAAGGTTTCACTCTTTGGTTTTTCTGAATTCTCTTATACTAGAGGCCCCGTTGGTGTTTTTACAATTCTCCTGGGACCATTGATTGTTTTCTCAGTCCTTATCTCTAGTAAGTTCTATTATGTTGTTGTTAGTTACTATTTCAAACTTATGTCGAGTTGTGTCTCTTTCTTTTTGTCAATACTCTGCCGTATTACCATTGTGTCGTCTGGTAACCTCTAGTTTCCTTCTTATCTTTACCTTCACTTTCCTTCAATCTACTTATTTCTATAATGTCAAAGCATCATGGATCTGCCCTTGCTTTGCGGTGGTTCAACATTTCTGCTGACGGAGGTGACGTTGAGGCTGGGCCACCAATGACGGCTCTCTCTGCCGATCGTCATAGAACCAACCTTAAGGTCGTTCCCTCAGCTATCCAAGATAGGCCTAGGGTTGGGCCTTCTGACGGTCCTAACCCTGGTATTAACAGAGCGAAAGTTGGGCCTTTCTTTAGGCCTGATGCTAAGGAGGTGGTTAAGGCTGCTCAAGCGCCGTCTCCCACTCTTATCATCACCGTAGCCGACCGGCCGATCACCAATAAACTTGAGCTCAGGGCGGTCAGGTCCTAAGGGTGCATTGTTACAATAACGCATCTTTGTAATATGTACAATAGTTATTTTATTCCCAATGAAATAGAGTTGTCTTTTCCTGATCCAACGTTCTGGGCACATAGCCATGTGCTTGAGTTTATCTATTTCCATATTGACGCCCTCTTTAGTGGGGTACAGTTCCTTCTCCATCTGCTCATTTGGGATATTCGTCACAAGGTTAATCTCTTGCTTGTCCAGCTCATTCCTAATGCTTGGAGGTTAATAGTCAGGTTCATTATCATCTTTTATAGGAACGATATTACCCCTACATTTTTCCCATTCTTCCACTTATATCTTTTTGGGAGATACACAAAATTGGATGACAACTTGTTTCTATTCTGTACTCAGAATGGGATGGATAAGCTTGTAGTCGGGATCCCTCAAAACAACAAGGGGTGGAAGAACAAGTGAATCTTTGTGAGCGTAGAGTGGAAGGGACCCGCTAGACAAAAAAGACCTTTCTTGGTAGAGGAACCAAGTAAGCTCATTTTGCGTGGTATTCTTTGTTAGATACTTTACTTTGTTGGTTTACCTAGTTACGTCATCTAATCTCTCTTCTGAATTTTATAGGGTATCAGAGTCAGCCTTTGCAGCTCAGTACTGTCGAGGTAGTTAACGCCACTACCTTAGAGTAGATCCCGGTGGCGGAGAAGGACTTCAATCTTCTTGGGGGTATCACCCTTAACCTTTACTTTACGGAGACTTCCTGGCCTGCTCAAGCCTCGCAGACTAACCTGAGCTTGACCAGGAGATTGAAGAATATTCTCTAGAGGCTAACCTATAGATCTCATCTAGAGGACCAAGGAAAAAGAAAAGATCTTGACTTTTCATTTTATCGATCTGTTGAAATCTTATTATTTCCCTTGTGTTGAAGTGTTTGTTTGGTGGATATGTCGAGCTAAAGCATGGGCCCAGAGGTGATAGAGGCATTACGTCACCACCGGGTTGTTAGGACGATTGTCACCCCTCTTGTCATTGTGGCCATTCTCGCCGTTGCTCCGGTTGCCACCCTAGATACTACTGCAACAACCATTCAGGGTGAAGCTGATGGTTAAGTGCCCTTGACCAATGTCACGCCATGCCATTAATCCAAAATAATCAAAACATTATGCTCATTTGCCGCCATGGTGGTAATTCGTGATGAGAAAATAACCAAAAGATCAAAGGAGACCCCGCCTACAGTCTCCGGGACAGGGAAAGAGAAAGTAAGGTAACCTTCCCGGGGTCACCTATCAGGATCCCCCAACTCCAACAGAATGTGAAAGTGGGTTTCTCGAGTCGAGGGCTGACACTAGATTTAAGGGTATTTTCCAACCCAGAGAATACGGCCGATTGGTTAAGGTGAGATCTTTCCAAATGATCTCGAAATGGCGGTTGCGGATCAAGGCAATGACCCCAGCCTAAGACTACTCCAACCAAGTACAACTGTGAGTGTTTGCATGCTTTGTTGCTTGTTAGTATTTTTGTCACTTCATTTCTTGGAGCTTCCTGAGCCATCTTTTTATTTTCTTAGTAGATGACTATTCACTCCTTTGTGTTTTTTAGAGGAGTGAGAGAGAATTGTTGTTCCTTTATTTTTTTTAGATGAGTGAGAGAGAATTGTTGCCCAGCTCGAGGGTCTTGAGCGCGAAAGAATGAAGCCAAGTCCCAACTCAACAAAAGGAAACATTGAGTAGCCAAGGCCGAGTGAGTGGCAGACAAGGAGAAGTGCCAGGCGACGGAGAAGAACATGAAGGAGGTCAAAGTAGCATAGAGGACAATAGAGGTTGAAGGAAAAGTCACGGAGCTAGAACAACGATTTTACATCTTCAAATCATGGATTTAATCAAGCATTAAATGGAAATAATGGGGGCATTTAATAGGGCATTTATAATCAAGATTTTACAAGATTTTGGTCATCATTACTACATCTTGGTAGATTACTACATCTTCATGATTGCCTAAATTTAAATAGATTTTACATTTAAGCAAATCCAAATATTTTCCTTCGGTTTTGGTTAACATATTAATTCTTATTTTTTAATGTTTTTGTCTTTTTATGTAAGAAAATAGAAAAAATTATTTATTAAAAGTAACAACAGATAAAATAGATTGAAAATAAATAGAAAATGTCCATCTTTTAGACAGTTTATCGATTATAGGAGAATCGACAAATTTGGCTCCCAAGGGGGTTTATTTGAAACTTATCTTAACAAAATGAGTTTATTTATTTTTTAAAGAGAGGAAAAAGAGTAAAATATTTAACAACACATTTTTCATAGGAATGTGAAAAACTGCATTTTAAGTATAACAAAATAAGTAAATTTTTTATGAAAACACTTATTTAAGACAAAGTGTATAAAATATTTATTTGTGAAAACATTTTACAAAGACAAAGGTTTATGTTTTTGGGTAAAATACCAAGTATTTTTCATGTTGAAAAACTCTTATGTGAAAACTCTTATATATATATATATATATATATATATATATATATATATATATATATATATATATTTCTTTTTTGTTTATTTAAGAAAAGGTAAGAACAAAACATGACACAAATGGCAAATGGATATGCACGTTTGATTTTGTTAAGAACACTTCAACAGAACTTGCTTGATTAGGAAAATTTAGTATTAAGATTTACTTTATTAGTCAATGAGGTTCAGTTCTACTCATAACTAAGAAGACAGAAATGTTTCTGAAGAAGTTTCACACTTAACCCCAAAGGCATAAAGGTCCTCCCTTTATTCCGATTTTAGCCATAAGGGTCTAGACAAAGTAATATATAAAGGGTGTCAGTCCATGGTTTGAGATGTAGGGCCAATCCATGATTTAGGCTTATATATATAAGGGTGCTAATCCATAAGCCTGAGACGTAGGGCCAGGTTGTGATCCAGGCTAGTATTGAAAGGTGCAGAGTAAGAAAAGTAAATGTTAATTGTTAGTAGTCCATCATCGATAGTTTATTTTAAGTTAATTGGATTTCGGTTTTATGTGTTCTTGACGAAGACAAAGATGCTATGCATATACCATGTTGTTCTTGATGTTCTTGACACAAAACATGTTATTTACACTATGTACTTGATCTAAGAAACTAAGAACAACCAAAGTACACTATATACAAACAATATAGAGGTACTTAAACAAACGAAATTAAAGAGAAGTTTAAGAGAACTGACCTAACTTAGGGGAGTAGTGTTTCCCTAAGTGTTTTTCCTTTTTCTCTTTCTTTAAATTTTCTTCCTTTTGCTTTGTTGTTCTTCAACAACTTCTATAACTCTTGTTAAAAAAGTGTCAAGGACACCTTTTAGGAGCCTTTTTGGAAGGATTTGAGGGTGTTTTAGGGGTAGAAAGCTTAAGGAATCCAAGGACTAAAGAGAGAATTTCGAGCCTAGAGAGAGAAGAGGTTTGGCCAAGGATGTTACCAAATGAAAACATGTTGCCTTTTGTAGGTAACGACATGCCTGCACATTGGGGAGTGCGCAAGCATGGCTAGTCTGTTTTCAATAGCTATTTAATGCTATTTAAGGCCATCAAATGCCATTTATGGCTAGATCATTGGGCACATGATGAAGATTTCCCCTAGATTGTGTAGGCAATCATGAAGATGTAGTAATGATGATCAAAATCTTGTAAAATCTTGATCATAAATGCCCTATTAAATGCCCCTATTATTTCCATTTAATGCTTGATTAAATCCATTATTTGAAGGGTATTGAATGCTTGACATGATGGGGGCTAGTTCGATTAGATTTATAAGCACTACTTATTTTTAACTAGGTTTCATAATGGAAATTTTGCTAGAAAATATTGCCAAAATATTTTCTCTTTAAATTCCATTTAATGCTTTCATTAAATGTAACATTTATTGCCATTTAATATCATGTTTAGTCATGATAGATGTTAATTTGGTTAGCTTTGGAATATGTTTAGGCACTAGTTACTCAAGGTAACTAAGTTTAATAATGGGATTTTGCCCAATAATCTTGCCAAAAGATTGTCTCTTAAATGTTTCATTTGATGCTTGAATTTAATGCCCACTTGCTAAGTGCACATCGGTGGAAAAATCCTACGATTTTTTCTAAGCTTAGGAGAGTGTGTCTTTAGTAATCTTTGTGTCTTGGGCACCACTTTGGCAAATCAAAGTTTTTTTTTTTTTAAAATGAAATTGATACTTTAAACAAGAAAATTAAATAAATAGTTTTGGTTGTTAATTTGACAAACCAGTGAAAATAAAAGTTTCAACGGTCAAAACAGGGAGTGAATGTAATTGTTGAAATTTTCTTAAATTAACGGATACTAACTAATTTAAACATCTTAAAAGTGATATTCATGGAAAATATACTTTCAATATCATCATTTTAGTCCCCATTAACTTTAGGAATTTCGGAAACTTTTATTTATACTGAATTTCGATTGAATTGCTGATTATATATATATATATATATATATATATATATATATATTATGTTTTTTGCTTTTTGTGGTATCAAACATAATCTAAGATGAAAATTTATTTCTTTTAAACCTCAGTTTAAAGTTTATCTGAACTTTCATTTTAAACCCGATGCTTTTGAAAACTTAAATGAACAGGACAAAATGTGATGTCTACCCCAATTTGTTTGTCTACTTTATATTTGAATTGATTGAACATTTCAAAATAATTAGATTTGTGTTTCATAAGATACATAAAACCATACCTAAAGAGATTATCAATAAAGGTAATGAAGTATGAATATCCACCTCGAGCTATTGGGCTCATGGACCCACAAACGTTATTATATACTAGACCCAATATGTCGGCAACCCTTTCATAATGTCCAAAAAAGGGTGACTTGGTTATTTTACCCACGTGACATATTTACAAGTTCATAATGACTCCAAGCCAATAGGCCCAAGAGCCTATCTTTAATAACCTCATTAATTCTTTTCTCACTAGTAAGGCCTAGTTTGAAATGTCACAAGTAGGTTGGATTTTTATTTCTTAATCTTTTCATTGTTATTCTTTCATTGTTAATATTTTCTCCCATATTTAGATAATAGATATTGTTATAGCATATGCCCAAGCCAACCAACTTTGAATGAAAATAAATAAAACAATTATTATTCTAAAAAACAATTGAATAGCCATCTTTTATTAAATAAAGAATATAAATAATGTTTCTGAAAACTTTAGGAATAAATAAACAAACTTACAAATTTAAAATATGTGACGACGACAACTTCAAGTGAAGGTCTCCCAAGGCTAATGTAACAACTATTGCCCCATTTTCAACGCACAGCGAGATGTGTCTTTTACTCAATCTTTTGCTTCCCTTTTTATCTCGCATAGTATTACACACATGTGAACTAGCACCATCGTCTAAAATTCAATCTAAAACAAAACAGGTTGTCAAACATCTAATAACAACAAACATATCTAACATACTTTCAGAAGGTTTATCCATGGAACTCATAAACTTCCTTTCCAATGCCCTTGTTGGTTGTAGTGAAAGCATTTTCCTTCGTCCAGCCTCACTTCCACGGACGAGTTGGATTCGCTCTTCTTCTATTTCTTCTTCCCTTTTGTAGTCTAAGGACTATCCACTATGTGCACATAACCCTTGGACTTCTTCAAGGTTCTCTCGGCAGTCCCTAACATGTTAAAAAGCTCCAGAAAATTGACTTCTAGTTTGTTCATGTTGAAGTTCACCACGAATTGATTAAACGCGTCAGCCAGTGACTGTAGAACTAGGTCTATAGGCAAGTTATGATCTAGAGGTGATCCAAACCTTTCCAATTCTTCAACATGACTGATCATCTTAAGGACATTGTCCTATACATGCATATAAATGGGATAGCATGATCGTAGACTTGCAGTTCAATTCAGCTTGAGTCACTTGGCCAATATTTAGGCTTAATTTAGTTATATAATTAATTAATTAATTGAAGGTGGCTTAATTTAGTTATATAATTAATTAATTAATTAACTGAAGGTGACACATTTCATGGGCATCCTCTTTATGCTTCAAATGTCTTAACGTCCATCAGTCCATGCTCTTGATTGGGCACCTCGATTTTCTATCATTGTTGGGCTTCCTCTTCGTCTTCTTAAATTACAAATACAAATTAAAAATATAATAAAGAGGGGGATACATTTCGGAGGGAGAAAGACGTATTGAGAAGGGCATCAGTTCAAAAAAAAGAAAAGAAAAATGAGGCAACGCATACGAGCCCTTGAAAAAACCCTCAAAAATTAATTGCAACCCTTAGTGAAATAAAAAACCAATGATCTACAAAATTACAACCAATCACATAGTTCAAACAATTTTAGTCCATGATCATCTCATAACTGACATATATAATGCATCACATCTAAAATATAAAAATTCCCTAAATAATTATTGACGTTCTTTAATTAAAGGAACATAAGAATATTAATTCAAATAAAATTAAATTTTATATCCATTGAAAATTATCTCATAACAATTAAAATAATATGCAACTTAAATTTTGAATTATCCAAATTTTACATCCATTAAAATTATCCCATAATATTAAACTGGAATTAAATGAAAAACATATGAACTTTTAAAAATCATCCCATATAAAAATTTAAAATATTTATCTACTAAAAAAAATAAAAATATATTGTAAAATTTAAATTTGGATAATTATCAAACTTAAATAATTAATAATATTCATTATTTATAAAATACTATATCATATTCATTTAAAATTAATAAATAAATATTTGATTTAGAAAGTTTAAAATTAAATATTTTAAATTGATTTAGGCACAACTTATTTGATAAGATATTTCAAAGTTATTTTCAAAGATATCAAATGTGATTCAAGTACAATTTACAATTTAAATTAGTCTGCCTAGTAAATTTTTACTTTTTTACGAAATATCTGAAATACCAAATCTTGTAGAATCTAACAAATTCATTGGCAGTAGTATTCTATCGTAATGTGAAGTGACACGCTACAACAGGAACCACCACGATGCTGCCATGGTGGTTCACACCCTCCATAGCCATACCGCACTTTGCTAGAGCGTGCTCATGGCATTGCCACAGAAAGAGGTAGTCCCACCGCGTATAATGGTGCAAGGTGGAGGCATTGATGCTATTGCCATTGTGCTGTTGTGGCTCCCATAGGTGTCGATTTTTACCGCAAATCTATTCCCTCAAATTCCCTGATTTCTATTTTTTATATATTTTTCAAATATTTTTTGATAAAATTAGTTTTTAAAAACTCTTTCGGATTTACATGTAATCGATATTGCTTTTGGAAAAAATCTAAAAATAATATTTCATCAATATTGTGATGATCCAAAATGAATTAAAACATAATAAAAAATTTGTTTTAAGTTAATTATGGATGTGGCTCTAATACCACTTGAAGGGAATCGGATATACAAATCACTTGATTAACACAACGGAATATAAAAAAATTAAATCACATTTAATATCATGTTCCTCTATGTCGGATCTATCCACATCAACATAAAATAAATATGTATATTATTAAATCATATCTAATATCACATTTAAATCACATTGTATATATTTTGTGTTCCCGAAAGAACCAACAAGGTATGGATAAAGTTAAATACCCATATTCTAATCATATGTACATTGATTGATAATATAATTCTTTCTAACATCAATTAGAATCTCATCTCAATCGTCACACTATTCTGGCCAGAAGTTTGAGTGAAGTATATTTAAATCGAATTACATAGGAAACACCTTTCTTTGTTGCGAGTAATTGATCCTATCTTGCATACTCGTACATTCACATATATGTCCTATTATACTCAATGAATACATTTGAAGTCTTGTGGTTAGAGTACACCACTTTATATTATCAAAGTATAACCCATACATGTAACATACGTACCTCAAGTGGAAAGATCATAGATATAATCATATCATATCCTATTTTGACATTGAGTAAAGTTACCATGTAGGATATCAAGGATAATTACTTTTGACCCTTACTATACTAGTAAATCTCATTGTATTTGTTCTAGTATCCCATACTAATGGTTTAAGACTCACAATTTTAAAAAGAGAAAACAACAGAACAAGTTAGTTTAGATTGTTGAAGACCAATTTTTCATAATCCAATACCGACTAGAAACAATTAAGAATATTAAGTTATCGAACGTCTTTAGTTTCTATCTTTTTTTAATCACATTAATGATCTAAGATATTTTAACTCAATATTCAATATCTACAACAATATTGATACAATCAAATAATAATATCAAAAACACATTTTATTAATATTTGCGATTGAAATATTTTATATATATAAGCCATAAATGTAAGATTACAATATTGACTATAGGGTTTACGTCCAACATTTTAATTTTGTTTCAATTTGTTCCAATCGAAATGTTTGTTATGAAAATTGGACAAATTCTATTAATTTGGGAATATCTTCATAATTTTTTGGCATACACCCATTTTTTTGCAACTATAAGAGGTAATTTTTTCCCAAATGTAATCTTGCACTCATATGTTTCATAAATATTTGGAATGAATTTTTTTACCTCTACATCTAATGAAAAATCAATGAAATTATTAAATATATAATACAAGATTTATAAAATTCAAGAGAGATTTATATAAAAAAATTAAGAATTTAATTGAACTTTTATTAAAATATATTGGTAAAAATTTTCATTCTTCATAATTTAATACAATATTTATAAAAATCAAAAGAGATTAAAAAATTCAGATTTTTAATTGGATTTTATTAAAATATAGGCATAAAATTTTTTATTCTGTATAATTTAGTAAAAAAATTTATAAAAATCAAAAGGGATTCATAAAAAATTATAACAATTTTAATCGTTTTTTTTTTTAAATTTTTCATTGTCAACAATTGTGAAACGTATAAGTCACAAAAAGTATTTGGACAAAAATGGTTTCTCATAACTCCAAGAAGAGAGACTGACACGGAAATAATAAAAATACCCCCAAACTAATATTTTTCATCTATTTTTTTAACAAATTCGATAGTACCAAATTGAACCTGAGGGACCAAATATGTCATCTTTGAAATCTCATGGACCATTTAAAACTCACCCCAAATTACAAGAAGTAAGTTGACAAAAATACCCCGTATACTAACGAATTTTGGTACGGTTTTGTTAACAGATTTTGTAACTAGACCATATTGAAATGGAACAGAAATTTTAGATACCAAATGTGTAATCGTACAATCTTAGGGACCGCAGAAGTACCCACCCCGAACTTTAGGGAAAGAAAGGTAATTTTCCCTTTATAGAAGTTAACGATATTTGCTGTGGTACCAAAGATTAGGGATGCAACAAAGTACTATAATATCAAAACTACACGAGACAAGCTTGACCGACCACCTGCCCCATTAAATAGATACTCATCAAAAATTTGTTCTCCAAGTCCCATCAAGCACCCTGATCTTATTGGTTCCCAGATAGAGAGAGTGATGTTAAAGGCCTCAGCCGAGTGTCAAAATCACCATTCGTACTGACGGCAATCTTTAACCGCATATACGTTTTCTGGTTTCTGAGTCTAACTCCCGTAGCTTTCTCCCGGTTTGTTCTTCTTTCTCTCACTTTTGCAGCTACTTTTTTTAACTTTTTCTCTCATTCTTGTTGAACTATGAAGTATTATTTACAAGTTCCATTCAACTTGTGTGTTTATTTGGGTTATATGTGTTCGATTCATGATTAAAATGCCTTTCTGTTCGATTTGTTTCTGTTAATCAACTGTTGTGACTACTTTTCAGACACTTCATTTTGAATTCCGGTCCAATATTTATGTTTCTTCTTCCTTCATTTCCACCATTTTTTTGGTGTTTTTGATCTATATAAGTGGGGTTTTGATTTATGATTTATCAAGTGTTCAGTTAAGCATTCTAGGGTTTGTTTGTTCGTGGGTCTCCATGCTTATGATTGGGTTTTTAATTTGATTCACAATGTATCTCGAGCTGCTTGTGAAATCTTCGTGTTAGTTCCAATTTGCATTAGGGCTTATAATTAGCGCCAGATTGAAATTTTTTATTAAGGGGGAGAAAATAATCAAGGGGATTATATACAATTAATTTTTTTATGCATGCTGCAATACTTTCAAGTGCTGGATTTAATCCAAAATCTTACATGCTATCCATACGGTTGTCGTTTTCTTTGCCAATAAATTGTATGCTACAAATGTTTTGTACATAAAATGGATATATTGTAGCCTCTAGCTTATTGATCCCTCTAAAGGGATTTAGATGATGCTTTAGTCTTGCCCGAATTCTGACTCTTAGTCCAAGTTTCGAGAACTCGAGTCTTGTTCACTTGCACAAAAAGGTTGGTCATAAAATGGGAGAGTTTGCTTCTACACACAAACGCAGAGCTTCGAGAACCAATATTGGACTTGGAAGGAAAAAGGGCAAAAAGTACTGATCGAGGAGTCGGATCCTCTTTCTTGATGTTCCTTTGCAAACCAATGTCATGTAACCTTATCTTATTACGACATATATTTCTTCTAATGATTGAATACATCATTGAAACAATCATGTGAGATGTGTGTATTCTTCAATATTTTTGGTTTTTGTTTCGATTTCCCTTCACTACTACTGTGTTTCTTGAAACTACACAAAAAGAAAATCAAGTAATATAGTAGTGTATACTTAGAGGAGGCCGGAGGGGACAAAAAAACAATAAAAAAAAATCAGTGCAGCACATGATTATTCACATGCATGTGAAATTCAACTCGGAAAATCCAAACAATCATGGTTCTAATCTTTAAAAGCTATTATTCGGGAGTGAATGGGCCAGGAACCAAAGGACAATTAAATTGGTTGAGAATCAGTTGTAAAGCATAGTTGGCAAATGCTCAAGGCCCGCCAATGCAGCAAGGTCTCTCTGGACTCTGGAGCCTAGATGCAAGGTGAGGTGCACATATAATTGAAATTGGTGCATGTTATACCAAAAAATATATCAAATATATATTTTTTAATTACAGTTAAATATTTATGGCAATACATATGGGGTCATTATTTTAGTGGTGATGCATTCAACTCAATAACCTTGACGTTGTGTCTCTTTCCAATCTATCTTGGGACAAAATCGAGTGATGTTCTTTTATTTTGAGAGGAAACACTTTGTATACTAATGTTAAAGGTTATGTTTGTTCCGAATTGTTGCTTGACAAAATTTGGTGATGTTCTTTTATTTGATTGTATTGCATAAATCACTATAATACATTTTTTGTAAATAGTCAAATACTATGATTAGTAAATCAAATGAGAACTGTGAAATTTTAAATACTGCAATTGTCTAATATTGGTAGAGAGGTGTGTAGTGCCCAGCCACTGATTGCTGAGGCTATTCGAGAATTCAACGTTGGCTTCGAGGGAAAAGTCAGTTTTAGCGAATGAAATGCATCAGAGGGCCTCCTTGAAAACATTAGAATGTGATGTGACCCCCTCCCCATGAAAATTATATAACTTGTCTTTTGGAACTGATTATTTTGGTTCGCAATTTGCTTTCCACAAATCTCGGATTTCTGGATTTATATTGTTGATATTGTTGTAATTTGGGTTTATTTCGTAAACTTGGACGGGATAAGCTGATCATGTCAAAGCATATAATGCGTTGATCGTTTTGTTGCTCTTTTCTCAGTGTTGATTAAATTGGATTTCACTCAGGTTAGGTGCAAAATACCAACCGGTTAATAACAGGAAACTTTTGGAACCTCATTATGTTGAGGCAGTCATCCGGTGGTAGAAACCAGAGATCCAAAGGAATCAAGCTCAAACATGGCGTCCAAATTTGTTTATTGATTGCTATTTGCTTTTGGTTGATTTACCAAGTCAAGCACTCTGGCAACAAAAAGAAACAATTTGCTGAAAACGACGCCAAAATCTCACTAAACAGCGCTAACGTTAATGAGGTTTTAAGACTAGGAAGGAAAGATCTCCATACTCAATTGGAAGAAACTACCCAAAATAAGGATCATGAAGAAGAAGAAAATAATCACGAAACAGAGCAAGAAGAAGATGAAGGGAGAGGAGGTGGAGATGATGAGATCGATGAAGCTGATCAAGAGAAATCTGATTCAGAGGATGAACATGAAGAGGTCCCGGTTGATGAAGATAGAGTTGATCAGGTGGAGAATGAGAGTTCTTTGGAGCATGATCACGGGGCACGAGAAGAACATTACAGAGGGGATGATGCTTCAAGTGCGGTAACTCATGATACCTCAACCCATCAAGATGTTGGTAATCATAATTCGGAAGACGAAAACAGAACCAAGAAGACCTTCGGGATCAATGTCGATCGAAACCCAACAGAGTTGAAGGTAGAAAACAGTGAAATTGCTGGAAATGGAACAGCAATTGAAGAGAAGGATTCAGGGATAGTTTTGTCCAATGATCTACCAAAACAAAGCATGAACTCGTCCGAAGTGGGGAATACATATTCCGGAGAAGCCATAGAAGGAGAGAAGTCTTCAAATTCTTCAAGTTATTGGGATAAGGTGTCTGATCAATCTGCTGCTAAAACAGAGGAGCACTCGGGGTCTTTGAAATCAGAGGTCAGTACCGAAGCAGATGAAGTTCAACGAGACCCGATTGATTCCTCCAATTCTTCAATTACTGTAGGGAAGAAAGAGGTTCATGCCGAGTTGAATTCATTGTCGGAGATAAGAAAATGAGGAAGCAACAGTGAGGAGGAGGCTGCAGCAGAATGATGGCTTGAATTATTTGTCAAAATTTTTTGTTTTTTAATGCTCCTGAGTATGTGTCTATTGTTTTCCTTGTTTTGCTCCATAAACGTATCAATATGTAGTTTGAAATATGGTCTAATATCTAAATATCATTTGGTTAATGTTTTTATTTTATTTTATTTCATTTGTTTGTTTTGCTAGACTCGGAGAATTTGGTAAATAAACAAAAAATAAAAACCAAAGAGGAAATATATTTTTGTTCCGATCTAAAAATTTTACTTCAAAAATCTGGGCATTGTAACAAAGTGGCTTCAAGTAGACTATGGCTTGGTTTTGGGATTGCTATTTTTTATTTTATTTTATTTTTTCTGGCCAGAAATAATTTTATTTTTGTTTAAGATAATTTTTTGGATTTTACTTTGTAATTTTTTTTTTGATAAAACTTAATAGTACCATTAGAAGCAAGTCAAAAAAGAAAGGAGAAAGCACAACATAGATAGGGAACAAACTCCCTCCATCTGATAAACAAACGAAAGGAAACATGCATGTCAAACTAGAAATAGTAGTAGTAGAAACAAAAAGAGAACAAAGAAGCTCAAACTATGTCATAATCCCTGAGCCATTGAGTCGAATTGGGAGTCAACTTTCTGTTACAAAATTAGACAAAACACGAGCTTTCAAAGTCTTCTCCACGTTCTGCATTAACTGAGCAAAACTGCATTGATAGGGGACGATGCTCAAAATTCGTCATACCTTCAATTTTAATGCTCTGATTAAAAACCTACAAAAATTTAGGAAAAATAATTGAGATAACAATATGGTATTGCCCAAAGACCTTCCGCTGTGAGAATAAATTAATCATTAAAAGTATATTTATAGACCAAAATCATACACGATTCTTTTTTATTCTCGTAAGATTTTAACTGTCTAATAATATAAAGAACTAATCTAATTAGCCTTGTTATATGTTAACAAATATTCATGTCCCTTAATCTTGTGATTTGAAGGTCCACAATCATATATACTCTACTTATATTGGATATGCACCGGCTAAGAGTAGGCCCATTATCCTTTATTTTACCTGTAAACCATGATCTCTATTCATGGACCCTGGGTGAAACTATTCTCATTATTTGCCTCTTTGGCTTCTTGGCTTGATTGACGAAATCGAGAAGTCAAAATTGGACCCTATTCACTTCAAGTAATCCTTTCAACCTTTCTTCTAGGTTAAGTCATCGCCTTGTGAATTTACATTTCTTATTATTCATTGTTGCTCCATGTTCCCTTATTTAATGATTGAAATCGAAAATCAACTTAAAAGTGTGCTTGTTAATTCTACTACTGCAGAAGATGTTTCCTCTCATGGCACTTCTCTATCTTGGATTGATCACAGTCCTTCTTTATTTCCCATAGATTCTTTAGCTTCCTTCCATGAAGATTTTGAATTCCTTCCTCTCTCAAAATTAGGGGTTCTTGAACTAAGAATACTTCCCAAAAATGATTTTTGTTAATGTTATAGCAACAATTATTTTTTTCAATTTTAATAAAAAAACAAAAAATCAAGTCTCATTTGTTACCCCAAAACAAATGATACTTCAAAAAAATATTTTTTTTCCTTTATCTTTGTTTCCAAGAAGTTTTCATAAAAAATAGTAATAATAAAATGTTTGCTTCATCTAATAAACTCAAAAGAAAACTCTTTCTAAAATATTTCTTAAAAGATTTCTTTCTTCCAAAAAGATAAAAATGTTATCTTAAAAATAGATTTTTTTTTTCAATAAAAAAAAAACTTTTTTCTTTCCTTAATTTTTTTTTTCTTTCAAATACTAAGATTTAAAATTTTATTTAAAAAAAAATAAAATCCTTTAATATGATTTTTCACAAAAACACCAAAAAGTCCCTCATAATTGCTTACTCTTTTAAAGACAAAACTTACATGAAAATGGAGTTTTCTTCTAAATTGGTTTTCTTCACTGCAAGACAAAATTTTTTCCAAAATATTTTTTCATTTTAAATATATTTTCTTTTAATGATTTTATTTTCTTTTAAAAAAAATTATTATTCTAAAATATTTTTTATGTTTGAAATATCCTTCTCACAAAAAGAACAACTTTTCCTAAAAAAGATTATTTTCAAGTCGTTTTTTCATTTCAAATTGTTTTCTTAAAATTCTTTTAAAAAATTTATATTTCTATTTTCAAATTGTTTTCTTTAAAGATTTTCCAAAAGCTTTTGTTTTACATTCAAAGTAAAATGTTTCTTAAAAATTAAAACTTTTCTTTTCTATTTCTTTTAAAAAAAACAAAAATAAAGATTCCCTTTTCTTCTAAAAAAAATATTTATTTTCTCAAATTGTTCTTTTCATCAATAAAAACAAATGTTTTCTTAGTCTTCAATTTTTTTCATTAAAATATTTAAAAAAAAAAATCAAAATCTTTTACTTCATTTCTTCCATTCTTTTTATTTCTGATTAAAATATAAAGTTTGCCATCATAACTTAAACTAAAAATGAAAGCAAAATAAAAAATGTAAATAAAAGAAAAAGAAAAAAATCGATAGGTTGTTTAAAAGCGGGACAATTTTACATCTGTACTTACTTTAATTTACGTGTTTCATTTTATTTTGCATGCTTGGTAGCCTTATCATAATAAACACGTCATAATAAACTAATTTAAGGAAAAAAGATCATATTAACCAACAAAATCAAACAAACTTAGACTTGATTTAATTTTCAATACTTAGATACCCAGGTACCATTTTCGAACGGGTGTCTTAGGGTGCCTAACACCTTCCCCGAGTACCACCGACCTTCGAACGTAATGAATGCTCTGATTAAGACTGTTTTGAGTCAAATTTGGGTTATTTCATAAAATATTTCTTTTATTCTCTTTTATTCGTTTTCTTTAAAACCCGGTGACCTAGCACACTATTTTAAAACCAATGTTAGGTGGCGACTCCAAAGTTTTTCATAAAATTTTGGTCCAAGTAAATAAAACCCTTGAACTTTTCTCTCTCTCTCTCTCTCGCTTTTTTTTTTTTTTTTTTTCTCTCTCTCTCTCTAACATTGTTTTAAAAAATAAAGCTTATACAACAACATTTTCTAAAGGATAAGTTGTTCTAAAAAAAATGAACAAGATTACGAATACAACACCGACATTCAGTTGATATTTTCATTTGCGAGCAAAATCTGGGGCTCATAAGCTGGCGATTCCACTGGGGACACTTTTAGAGGCTCAAGCCTAGTGGTGTTTAAAATAATTTCATTTCAAATTAAAGTCCAAAATTTTGTTCAATTTTGTTGGTTAAGATAATGAATTTTCCATTAAAAGAAAAAAGAGAAAAAAATATAATAAATAAAAGTTAAAATAAAATTTTTCGTTCCTTTCTTTTTGGATGAATACATAAGCATGTTTATTTTCTTTGCATCATATCCCTGATTATATTCCTGCTTTTGATTGCATGATTTGAATTCTTGCTTTAAATTTCTGTCATTTAAATTCCGCATTTTATATTATTTACCTCTTTCTGTACATATTACTGTCATGTTTCTCTCCAAGGAAGCACCTCATCTCATCTGCAAATATCATAGAAAAACCCAAAGTCGTGGACCTTATTCGGAGGTCGACAATGATTTCATAACGCGGATCTAAGTCTCGAAACCCTATAGGACTAGAAAGAGGAGTCTATAGGGGCTAGTCTTCGTGGTTCATCCGTTGGGATCCGGCCTCGAAACACGCCTCACTCGGTTCACCAACCAACGATGGATGTTACCCTGGGGAAGATGCAGGAGATTTGAAGATATAGGAACCGAGCTTTTTTAGGTTGCGTTAGTAGAAAAATCATGAACCTCATATAGTAAGACTAGGATAGAATGCTGTCAAAACTTGAAATTTTTAGGACACTACATAAGACTGGAGAGACATGTTATATACTGTCTTATACTGCTTTATTTTTATATAGCTATAAACTATATACTAGAATTCTCTAGGACCAATAAGACCT
Source organism: Eucommia ulmoides (assembly GCA_016647705.1). Taxonomy (NCBI): domain Eukaryota; kingdom Viridiplantae; phylum Streptophyta; class Magnoliopsida; order Garryales; family Eucommiaceae; genus Eucommia; species Eucommia ulmoides. The sequence goes on from CM028331.1 coordinate 23,834,461, forward strand.
GGAGATAATCAACCTAGGAATTTCTACTTTCCCCTTATGGTCTTGGTCAAAGTCAAGACCCTGTCCAAACAACAATGAACCTATCATAAGAAAGTAAAGAAGAAAAATCCTATGTTGTTTATACCACGACTTATTGGACTAAGAGATATCATTTGTGCATAAATTTAGGATGTTATTTAGTTTGAATTTGATAAATGACAAGAGAATAGAAATAGGGTCGTTATTGAGCCCAAAAAGAGCCATCGAGTCTGTAATTTGAAATACTCCCTCTCTGTGGGGGAAGTAATGTCAAAATTGGATATGGTTGTAATTTATAAAAGTTTTGGGCAAATAAAGATCTTATGTCTTCTTTGTGTCATAGTTAAATTCAAACATATTTTGTGAATAAATGATATTAACACATATTTTGGACATAAAAAGAAATATTACTCCTCATAGAAAGACTCCCGTCTTTTATTCTCTAGTCTCTATTTGAACTCAAACTCGACAACCTATCCCGATGGAAGACATTGAGAAAAGATCGTAGGCCCTTAGTGAGATAGCTCAACTCAAGGATGACATGGTTTCACTGAAGGGAACCGTTAGTCACAAAACCGAACTGTTGCAACAACTTTGATGGACCTAGCCCGATAGTCGGAGAATAATCACTGCATGCATCTGGACTATAAGCTACCCTTGTGAATCCGAATATGAGTGCTATGCCAAAAAAAAACGGTAATCTCGAATCCTGAAGTATCTGAGCGAGTTGAGAAAGAGGTTAAAGAGCAATCCGAAAAAACCTTACTACTGACCAAAAAACTCCAACAAGTGGAAAAAGAACTAAAATAAGTAAAGAAGGGTGAATCAGTTGTCGACCCTCGATACATAGGGTTGTTGTCTGTTCCCCAAGTCAAGTTTTTAGAGAATTTCACGATGCCAAACCTGACTAAGTATGAAGGATATGGATGCTTGGATTGGCATATCTAGAGGTATAAGAACGAAATGAGAGCCTTCATCTACAATAAAGCATTCGCCGTCCAACTTTTCCAGAAATCTTTGGATGGGCCAGTAGCTCGATAGTATGGAACCTTATAGTAGGAGAGGCTAATGACTTTCCTTGATGTTGTCAAGGTCATTAGCGACCAATACGGATATAATCGAAAAATATCATCTGATAAAATCTCACTTCGAACACTAGTAAATAAAATGGGAAAAGTTTATGAGAATACGTCGTTCGATAGAGGGATAAAGCTACACAAGTAGTCTCTCCCATGAAAGAATCTAAAATGGTGCAAATGTTCGTACAAGCTTAGCCACATTCGTACTAAGAGCACTTCCTCAATACATTGGGAAGGTTATTCTCTTATGTAATACTCTAAGAGGACGTGGAAGAAGGAATCAAAATGGGTAAAATTTAAAATCCGTCTGAAGGCAAAACCAAGAAGTCAACTCCTCCCAAAAGGAAAGAACCAAAAATAGCAATGATTGCCCATGACCCAAGAAACCTACCAAATATCATACCCCAATATACTTATCAACAGTCAAACCCCACTAAATACCAAAATTTCCTTACCTAGAACCACGGATTACCTAGGTTTGTTCCCTTCCAAGCTCCAGCATATACTCCTTATCCATATTCCGCAGCCAACAGAGCTCTATACCACCTCCTCCAATTTATTTCAATCCAACTCATAATTGCAAAGTGATTATTCCACCTCTTTCTACCAGTACCACTCTCTCAAATGTTTGAGGAGTTCCTAAAGAACAAAATGCTTGAACCAATTCTACCAAATCGAATAAACCTGCAAAGCCCAAGTTTTAACCCAAATCAATTTTGTGCATATTATTCTGGAGCACTTGGCCACTATATTGATAATTTCTATAGCCAGAAGAATGGAATAAAAGATCTGATCCAAGCCAAACTTTCTTTTGCCCAAGTAATGAAGAAAATACCTTGCCGAATTGCCAACAAAACCCACTACCAAAGCAGGAGGACTCAACTCTGATAGTCAATATGATCGGCCGAGACTAAGGAAACTACTCTAATGATATTGAATAAGTCTAGAAAATCAATCCAAAACAACCCAATACAACATGGGTAGAGTCAGATAATTTCCCAAAAGCCTACTAGGTAGATTTATCGCTCTCCTCATGGGTAGGATATGATCGTCCAATCACACCCACTGGGTGGGGATGTGAGTTTGAGGAAGAAACGTCGAAAATAGAGGTTAATAAATGAAAAAAACCTATAGTTGATGTAGATATGGAAGAAATCTAGAAAAAATAAAAGATTACCCAAGTTAGGGAGATAATAAATCTCGTATGGGAGAAAGTAGATGTACTGAGTAAGAAAGTCACAGAATTAACCAATATATTTGGCAAACTGGTAGATGTATGTTGTGAACCCAAAGAAGAATATTGGAATAATCAATCATTGCTTCCACCAAAGAAGTCATACAGCAAAAGAGCCAGTTCCAACCACTTAATATCTATCAACAAGATACAGGGTTCGAAAAGGGCCTGATGTAAAAGTGTACCAGCCAAAGAGAAATCTAGCACCATTGATAGAAGGCCGAGTGTACCAATTGAAAACAACCACTGGATCAACGTAGTTGGTTATGGATTTATGCAGATAAACCCCAAGAAAGTTCAGAATCTCTAAATTTCCACCTTCTCTATTTAATCGCAAGTCACCAGAAAAATGATAACCATTGAGCTAGAGAAGGTACTAGCCTTCAAAACTACCAAGCAAGAAATAACCAAAACCCTAAAAGAGGTGCCATGGAATTATTCCATCACCATCCAAACTAAAGTCTTGAAAAATGAAGAAAGTTAAGTAGAAGAGGTCAGATGAATCACCCAGAGTGGGAAAGTCTTTGCCATTCCAGACCTCTTGAAAATACTCGACAAGGAACCTAGAAGGGTCTCTAAGAAGCTTGTCACCGAGGAGGAGGTGCACAAATTTCTGAAAGTAGTAAAAAGCACGGAGTACAAAATTGTTGAATAATTCAAAAAAGCACTAACACATATCTCAATGTTGTCGCTGATTTTGACCTAAAAAATACACCGGAATACACTGGTAAAAGTCCTCAATAAAGCTCACGTACCAAGCTCCATCTCGCAAGATCGCTTCACTAATATGGTGGAGAATATCCTCAGTGCAAATCTTGTGACCTTCACTGATGACGAGATCCCCCCTAACGAGACTGGGCCCATTAAACCGCTAAACATATCAGTGCAATTTAAGGATTATAACTTGTCTCAAGTCCTTATGGACAACGAGTCAGCACTAAACATATGCTCTTTGAGTACGCTCAAGAAGATGGGTATTGAAGAAAACCACATAAGAACACTCTCTATTACTATCTGAGCCTTCGACGGTGAAAAAATAGAGTTTATGGGAAAAATAACCTTGCCAATCACCATGGACTAGTAACCTTCCTGATTCCTTTATGAGGTAGGAACCAAACTTTTAAAACTTACGATCCTTTTATAGGCACAATATCAATCTTTACAATTTACCCTTTTCACGAGTTAAAAATGAACCCCTATTTTTTTATTAGGCTAAAGAAAAACCTAACTCTCTCACTTATCCTTTTCACAGTAAAGGATGAACCTTTATAAATCACTCAAAAATAATTCAATTGTAAAATGAATCAAAACTTAGTTCTTTTCAAGGAAAAAGAATCATCTAACATTTTTACTAAGACAAAAATCTAACCCTATTTTTTTTCACAGGAAAAAGATTGAAACCTAGCTATCTTGACATGACATCGTCCTAAACGTGTCTAATCTACTCAAACTCACAAATACAAAAATAAAATAAAAAAATATAAGTTTCTTCCCATAAAGAGCTTCTACCACCTCAATACGAATATACTCAATTAATGTTCTGAATAATTACTACGTGATAGATACAATGTGAAGTAATTCAAATCTAATTAATAAATAATATGGGCAACACAAATTTAGCACATAATCAAATAAATAGGCCAAAATCGCTTAAAAATATTTTTAGGCTTTTAAGTTCAAAAATGATTTTTTAACAATCCTAAACCAAGTAATCAGGATAAATATAACTTTAAAGCAAATAATATAGCTTGGAAGGATCTTACTAGGAAAACATCGAAAACAATGATTGAATAGAAATTAGAATCTAAATCGGTGACACCAAATAGCTAGCGCTTTAGATAAAAAACTTTAATAGAATTTCTCATAAAAAACTCAGCGTAAATCTTACTCTTATAAAAGCTTAAACTCATTGTTCTTGATGTATTAAACTCCATTATCACAGGTTTATATTTAGACCAATAACTAGCTCTCAAACGACTAGTTTTTCTAAGATATGCCATAAAATGATACTCTAAGACCCCATATATGATTACCTTTCATTTCAGGTGTATTTAACTTAAAAATAACTTTTAATTTTCTCATTTAAGTCCATAAAACTATTCTCAATTTAAAATGATAGAAATAAAAAGTATCAAACCATTTAAATTAGGATAATTTCAAAATATATAGACCATATAAATAGGAATAGCGTAATAAGTTGTTAATAGCTCAATTATATTCAAATCCCCCAAATCCCTTTATTGGAATTATACAAAACGGATAGTTTTCTACCTGTTAGCCTAAACGGTTTCAATCATAGAATCTCTGGATAAATGTAATTTTGACGATAATACCACATTTGACGTTTTAAATGAATTAACAATGTTTTTGAAGTATAGATCATCCGAGTATCATCGAAACGTATCATGGAAGTGAATTCAAGTCGAAAGATATGATTTAAATTAAAGTAATTTTTTATTTCGACAATATTTATAAGATATTGAACTCGGAACTCTACAAGACGCACACAAACATCGAGAGTGTATGAAATTGTGATATATTGATTGTAACATATCCAATATGCCTAAATATTACAATGTGAATTATGTGTTTAATCATTACATGCACAATCGGAAAAAATCATCTTTTGATCATAATTATGCGAAATTAGAAAATCACGTTCTTAACATGATCATAAGGTAAATTATATTTTTGGATCATCTAAACATCATGAATATCATTGTCACATGTTTTAAAAGTATTTAGAATGATAAACGGTCATAAAGCGAGACCAAAAATCCAAAACGGACAAAAATGGAATATCGTAGGAATTGCAGCACAAGTAGTCGACTACTTATGCCAAATGTAGTCGACTACATTGCAAGATAATATTTTCTCTCTTCTACTTTGCCTTCGGCTTGATGGTTTAGCGACATTTGCTTGTTCTAACACCTTATAATGATTGTTTGATATCTTATCATTATTTAATTTAATCTAAACAACATTGAATTGAAAAGAACTTGATCAAAACATTTTGAATCTATTAAGAACTCATTTCACAGTTTTTTGTCATGAACTAAAAATTGGATTTACATATTAAATATTGTTTGTAATATTCAAATCATGTTATGATATATTAGGTTAATATGTCTACATGATATATACATGATTAATTATCATTATATCTAAAATTAATTAACAAATTGGCTCAATGACTCTGAAAATTCTATTTTCTTCATGCAAAATGTGTTCTAAGTGTTGAACCTCTCTAAATACTTGTATATGCTCAAATGGATTGTATTCATGTATAAAATACATTATACATCATGTATCTGAATGCCAAATTTTGTGATCATGTATGTGTGTAAGTAAAAGACATATATTTGTCAAGACTACTAAGTGAGAATACATTTAATTAAACAATGTTTAACTTTATAGATGGGGTTAGCTAATTTAATTGTTAACCATTTGATTGTCTCCTATTCAAATGCTCAACTACCTTCTCCTCAATTTAATAATTATATCTTGAGAAGAGTCCAACCAACTTTCATTATACATTTATTGAGTTGTGTATCTAATATATTGTGTTCACACCCCTTCTTCATGGAATCAAGGGAATATATCGATATTCAAATTTAAATGCATGTGATTAATTATAAAACATTTATTGTATTCTACATATCCTTGATTTATGGATCTTGTTGAGATTGTGGTGTAATTAATTATTAAGAAATGGTTGTTGGAATCAAGACTATCCTAGAGCTAATGGAGGGGAGCCTGATTTTTGTCTTGACAATTTAAAGAGAAGCTCCCAATGGTCAATTGCTCTCATCTCTTCATTTGTCATATCCTCCCTACTTTCTCTACATATATAAAAGGAAGAAGATTACTAGAAGATTCAACCAAGAGAACTAACTCAACTATTATTATTCATTCGATTAAGCTACAAAAATCAATCACACCAAAGAGCTTCAAAGACATATATTACTAAAGCTTCCAAGCAAAATTCTGTACAACATCACTTCTCTATTTTTTTATTCATTTTCTTGAGTAATTATTGTATTATAGTTTTATACACATAGATTCTTGAGTTCTTTATCTTGTGAGTGTTGAAATTTTATTTTGTGAGACGGTGAGAATTTTGATTGTAAATCTTGAGTAAGAGTTTTACTTAAGATAAGAGATTTGTGAGTGGAACATATTCTCTTTAGATTGTAAAATCTTGGGACATGAACTTCTCAAGCAACGACTATAGATGGTTTAGTCTTCACCCGTAAGAAGATCAAAGATAGTGAAATCCTCAAAGGAGCTTGGGAAAGTAGACTAGGCAAAGGGTTTTTATCGAACTGCTATAAATGCCGGTGTTAATCTCTCTACCTCTACTATTTACATTTCCATTTATATTTGTGTTTGTGATTATTGTTTCGATTGAATATCCGTTGTGCACTTCACACAATCACATAAACACTTAGTTTATATTAAGTATAATTAATTAACGAAAGTTTTTCAAACCCAATTCACCCTCCTCTTGGGCCATTAATTGACATAAGAGCTATAAATGTCATAAGCTTGGTCACTACAAAATCGAGTGTTCTCAAGTCATAGAGGATCGTAAAAAGCCGAAGAAACCTCATCATAATAGCAAGAAGAAAAATTTCAAGAAAACTTGGGTTGACACTGACTCAAGTAGCTCAAAAAGTGAAAGTGGTGGCAAAGAAGCCAACCTACTTGCTCTCATGGTAAAAGAAGATAGGGTAATTCCTATTTCCAAAACTTGTTCAATTGATGAATATGATGAGTTACTTGATGCATATGAGGATTTGAAAGAAGAACTTAAAAATTGTGTTTCAAAAATGATAAATCTTAACAAAATAATACTTATTCTTTCAAAATATTTGGAACAATCAAAATATGAAATTATTTTATTAAAACAAGAAAATGATTATTTAAATAAATGTAATTTTGAAAAAGAAAGTGTTTCGTCAAAAAATCAAGTTGATGATTTACCCAAAACAATTCACAAGTTTACTAAAGGTGAAAATAACTTCAAATTGCTTTTAGGAAGTCAAAGTGGTATTTTCGGCAAAGTTGGTTTTGGGTTTTCATCAACATAAGAAACAAAAGAAATTTCAGAATTTTTTCTCAAAGACCAAAAAGTTAATAAAATGCTTTTATTTTAACAAAATTGGTCATACTATTAATGTTTGTAATGAAAGAAAACTGAAAAATATCAATATTAAGGTAAGAAAAATTTGGGTGCCAAAGGGAACCTTAGTTCCAAAATCTAACCATCCTGGACCCAAGTAAAATGAGTATTGTTTAGGAATTATTTGAGGTGCTCCTTGCAGGTTAGTTTTAAAGTAAATATAAGTAAGAACAAATGACTCCTAGATAGTGGTTGTTCACGGCACATAACGGGCGATAAAGATAAATTCACATATTTGACACCTAAAGATGGTGGACATGTGATGTTCGAAGACAACTCTAAGAGTAAAATAATTGGTATTGGTAGAATTGGTAAAGATGCATTTATCATTGAAAATTTTTTACTTGTTGAAGGTTTAAAATATAATCTTTTAAGTATAAGTTAACTATGTGATAATGGTTTCAAAGTAACATTTCTTGAAAATCAATGTGTCATTAAAGAAAATGATGATCATAAAGTTTTATTCGTTGCATCACATTTTGAAAATATTTATGCATGTTCGTTTGATGATTTATCTTCTCAAAATATTTCATCCCTTAATGTATTTACCGAAAATAGTTAGTTGTGACATAGACGGTTAGGATATGCTAGCATTGACCTAATTTCAAGCATATCTAAGAATAATCTTGTACGTGGATTATCAAATGCTAAATTTGTTAAAGACAAAATAAGTGATGCGTGCCAACTTGGTAAACAAGTTAAAAGTTCATTTAAGAAGAAAAAATTTATTTCTACTGCTAAACCGTTAGAACTCTTGCATCTAGACTTATTCACTCTTAATCCCGTTGCTAGTTTAGGTGACAAATATTATGGATTTATTATTATTGATGATTATTCTAGATATACATGGATACGATTTCTTGCTAAGAAAAGTGATGTCGCTTACATATTTGTTAAGTTTTGTAAAAGTGTTGAGAATGAGAAAGGTTATCATTAACAATATCCGAAGCGATAGAGGAAGAGAATTTTGAAATGATAAGATTGAATTTTTTTGTGATGAACAAGGTTACGGACACAATTTTTCAGCCCCTAGAACACCTCAACAAAACAGAGTTGTATAGAGGAAAAATTACTCTTTGCAAGAAATGGCTCGGACTATACTAAACGAGCATTCCTCACCGCAATACTTTTGGGCAGAAGCCGTAAGTATGGCTTGTTATGTATTGAATCGTGTTTGAATTCGTGGAGGTTTAAATAAAACTCCATATGAGCTATGGAATGGTAAAACCCCCATTATCTCCTATTTTAAAGTTTTGCGGTTGCAAATGTTTCATTTTAAATAATAAAGAAAATCTTTCAAAATTTGAGGCTAAATCCAATGAAGGTATTTTTCTTGGTTATTCAATTAATAGTAAAGCTTATAAAGTATATAATAAACGTACACTTGTAGTTTAAGAATCGATGTATGTTATTTTTGAAGAATCTAACCCCTTTTCATCAAGTAAGGATTTAGATAAAGAAAATTCAGATTTGGTAGAAAAATCAAGGGAGCAAGTTGAAAACGCTAATTTGAGGCCCGTTGATGATAATTCAATGGAAGTAAAACCATCCGAGAACAAGTTACCAAAGGCGTGGAAAAAAGTTAACATTCATTCATCCGACCAAATCATTGGTGACATTGAACATGGTGTAAGTACTAGATCTTCTTTGAGAAACTATATTAACAATTTTGCTTTCTTATCTCAAATTAAACCTAAAAATGTAAATGAAACTATTGATGATGGATCTTGGATTCTAGCGATGCAAGAAAAGTTAAATCAATTTAAGAGGAATAATGTTTGAACTCTTGTATTAAGACCTAATGACTACCTCGTAATTTGAATAAAATGGGTTTTTTCGAAATAAAAAGGATGAGTCGGGTATTGTTATTATAAATAAAGCAAGATTGGTAGTACAAGGATTTAATCCAGAAGAATAGATAGATTATGATGAAACATATGCTGCAATAGTTAGACTACAAGCTATACGAATGTTATTTGCTTTTGCTTGTGCTAATGATTTCAAACTTTTTCAAATGGATGTTAAAAGTGCCTTTTGAAATGGTTTTATATCCAAAGAAGTATATGTTGAACAACCTCCTGGTTTTTAAGATGAAAAAAATTTCAAATCATGTTTTTGAACTATCTAAAGCACTTTACGATCTCAAACAAACACATAGAGCTTCATATGAGAGGTTAAGTAAATTTCTCCTAGAAAAAAAGTTTTAAACGTGGTTTAAGCGATATAACTTTATTTATTAAAGAATTTAAAAATAATATCTTATTAGTGCAAATCTATGTTGACGATATCATTTTCGGTGTTACTAATGAGATCTTGTGCCAAGAGTTTGCTAAGTTTATATAGGAAGAATTCGATATGAGTATGATGGGAGAAGTAATATTCTTTCTCGGATTGCAAGCAAACAAAAGACAGAATATTTCTAAATCAAGCAAAGTATATCAAGGACCTAATAAAAAAATACAGAATAGAAAACTCAAAGGTATACAATACACCAACGAGTACTTCGACAAAATTGGATGCCAATGAAAATGGTAAAAAGGTAAATGAGAAGGAATATCGAGGTATGATTGGTAGCCTTCTTTATCTTACGGCAACTAGACCCAATATCATGTTTAATGTTTGTCTATGTGCTCGTTTTCAATCATGTCCTAAGGAATCACATTTAACCGCCGTTAAATGTATTTTTCGATATTTGTTTGGTACATGTGATTTAGGTTTCTGGTATCCTAAAAATGAATGTTTTGATATGCTTAGCAATTCCGACGTTGATTTTTCCGGTTGCAAAGTCAAGCGTAAAAGCACTAGTGGTACTTGTCATTTTCTAGGAAACACATTAGTTTCTTGATTAAGCAAGAAATAAAATTTTGTTGCATTATCCACTACCGAAGTCGAATATTTCACGGCTAGAAATTGTTGTGCACAAGTTCTTTATATAAAACAACAATTGGGAGATTTCGGTATTGATGTTGGTTGTGTTCTGATTTTATGTGATAAAACTAGCGCCATATGTTTGAGTAAAAATCCCACTCAACATTCACGAATGAAGCACATTGATATTAGACATCTTTTATTTTCATGACCATATTCAAAATGGAGATATCACATTGGAATTCATTGAGACTAATAATCAACTAGCCTATATCTTCACTAAGCCTCTTGGGGAAGAATAATTTTCTAAAATATTGCGTGGTTTAGGTATAATGAGAGAAAAAGATACTTTGAAATAATTTTGAAAATGAAATTTTCAAAAAATTCTTACTTTGAAAGTAAATATGATATATTTTGCAAAAATTGTCTTAATTGTCAAAATTCACTTTAATTTTGATTTATAATATTGAAAATGGTTTTCACTGATATTTATACATATATGTTGTGTTTGAAATATTTTTAAAAGGATTTCAAAACCATATTTTTCAAAGTGATAAAAAATCTAATTTTGACAACTTGAATCATTGAGGCAACAAACAAAATTTGGTTATGGGCAATGTAGATCAATTCTAAGTTATACAAGACTGATATATACACTAACAAACCATACAAAGGCTAAAAATTAAGTAAAACCATCAAAACAGGGCGCAGAATGAGAAACGGATCAAGCTGACTACTTGCTGGAAATATTATGGAAGAAGTAGTCGACTACTTGTCCTAGTGGTTGAGTGTTTGGTTGGTTACAGATTGAATGCATTCTTAATGGTTTTAGGGTTGCTTTACACGGTTTCTTTGCCTATATAAACTCATATTCTTGCATTTGTTCATTCACAACTTTGAGAGGAAGCTAACCTTGAGAGATTTTTGAGAAGTTCTAAACCCTAGCTTGAGTTCTTGAGAAGTTCTAGCCATGGAACCAGGGAGATCAAGGAGAAATCAAGAGCAAGAAGCTCCAGTTCCACAATTTGATAATTATCACTTCTCCCATCCTAAACATGAGGAACAATTTCGGACCAATTTCTCTCACCGCAAGGTAATTCCTGGTCGTCAGGTTGATTTTGATTCTTTCTCAAATCACAACTTCATACCTATGCTTTTCTAAATCATGCTGGTTGGGATTATTTCGTTGCAATATCTTCACCGTTATATATCGTTCTTGTCCAAATGTTTTATGCTAATCTTGTATATGAACATGGAGTTTACACTTATGTCAACGGTGTTGAAATTTCTTTTGATCACTGATAAGTGCAAATTACCTATCTATTTTTAATCCGAATTTGTTAGTTTTCGAATACGTTTATAGTTATTTTTATATGTTTTAATATGTTTTTATTCTTTTTGTATTAAAACAGGTGCGTAGGGTGAAAATGTATGAAATCGGAGCATAAACGATCAATTCGTATCGAGAATGGTTGGAGAACGGTGAAAAAATGAGCAAGGCGACAAGATTCTGCAAACAAGCCTACCGCCGCGGCTGTGAAGATGCTGAGAAAGACCAAAGGCCACTGATGGACCAGCGTTGCAGCGGTGAAGAAGCAGAGAGTTTTTTCAATCCACTGTTGTCTCCATCGCCTCGACGAACCTTAACCAACATACTCCATCGCCGCGACGGTAAATCCCAGCGTCGTGGTAGTGGCCTCTTCGCAGAATAGATATTTTTTTTTAGATATTTTGTCTATAAATACCCCATTCCCTCTCATTTTCTGAGTTCTCTCCGGCCATTAGGGCCTTTCTTAGGTTAGATATAATAGAGAGAGAGTTTAGGAGAGTGCTCATTCAATCTCGAAGAGGAAGATGAAGGAGGAGCAATCGGATTATGGTTTTAGCGCTAAATCTTTGGATATCGGTTAAGTTTTTCCGCTTCTCTCTTTGTTTTCTTCATTTTTGTAGATTGTTGAGCATGTTTAGTTGATTTTTGTTGTTTATATGGTTAGGGTCACGAGCTAAACATAGATTGTAATGGAGATTAACATTTTATTTATGAAAATGTGATTTTGATTACATTTATGTTTCGTTCTTGGTTGTTCTTCGTATGTTGATTGTGTGTGCCTTATTGTTTGTTTATCGTGCTTAGATTTACTTATAGAGAATAAGGGGTTTGACTCTCGGAAGAGGTAACCCCAGATTCGGATTAGAATAAACGAACGCCACAATCCTATAAGCAGGTAGGGGTTTCGATTGTGGATAATCGATGACGTTGGGTCGAGACTCACATGACCTAGAGTCGTTAAGACATTGAGGGGGACTTCGACGTTAACGCGAAGTCACGTATTCCCTCGTTTTACACTCGGGAGAGATGACGGGGGAGTTTTAGAACTGAGATTGTCGATAGGGTAAACACAATGCAACCATCCAATAACCCAGGAGGGAGTTGGATTGTGTGCAATCAATGATGTTGGGGCGAGACTCACGTGGCCTAGAGTCGTTAAGACGTTAAGGGGGACTTCGGCATTGATTCGAAGTTGCGTATTCCCCCGTCTTACACTCGGAAGAGGTGACAGAGGAGTTTACGAACCGAGATTGTCGGATACGCCGAACGCCGTTAATGTTAACTAAATCGAAACCAAACACATTTAAGTAAATAATGTTAATTCCTAGGCAATCTACTATCCTAAACAATCTCAAATTAGTAGTTATAGTATAGTTAATTAAGTTAGTATTTTAGTTTAGTATTAGTATAAATTATACCATTTTTGTCGCCTAGATAAAGTCGAGTTATAACAATCGCGATACTCGATAGTAATCTCAACCAATCCCTGTGGATACGATACCCGACCAAAAGATCCACTATACTAAAACTTGATCTCGTATACTTGCGAGTGAAAGTAGCGGCGTATTCACGCGCTACCAATTACTGAACTCTTACTAATATCCTTTATTTACCTAAAGGCCATGTTAAACCAAAAATCAATAACAATTAGTTGTCAACCAACTTGAACTTTAATCAATGAGATGTATTGGCTACTCTTGTTGGACCATCTTTTCCTCACGATCACTGTAACTCTGTAGCTAGGGATGGTCATGGGTCGGGTTCGGGCCGGGCTTAGACTAGTGTATTACAAAAAAATGTTGGGCCCTAGCCTGGCCTGGCCCGGTGATCGGGCCTTAATTCTATGCCTAGGCCCGGCCCTATAAGAAAAATCTAAGCCTAAAGCCTGGCCCACGGGCCCTTGGCCCTATTTTATTTTTATTTTTTTTAAATTTGAAAAATAAATACAAAAAATTTAACACCAAACTAACAAGAAATATTAAAATTATAATTTCTAAAGGCAAACCAATATTCCAAACAAATCAAACCAATAAGAAATATTAAAATTACAATTTTTAAAGGAAACTAATATTCCAAATATTAGGGTTGTATTGTAATGTATGTGTGTGTGTGTGTATATATATATATATATTTTATTTTTATTTTTTTAAATGTCCTTCGGGCTGGGCCTAAAATTTTTGGGCCTTACCCAAACCCAACCCTAATTTTGATCGGGACCTAATACCTAGGCCCAGGGCTGGCCCATGGGCTTAAACCCTAAGCCCAAGCCCTAAAAAATAGGGCCGGGCCGTTCAGGCTGGGCAGGCCCCCAGGCCCATGACCATCCCTATCTGTAGTCGATATACTCTTTGAATTCTGTTTGATTCACTCTATCATAAACTACTCTATTGTGCCCAGAGTTGGAAGTCAATCTCATATTAGCTTCTTCGATCTATATATTCTTAAGAGTTTTCTTAACAATACCAATATTGATCTTGCTTTTGTCATCGGAAAATACATGCTTGCTCAAAAACGCAAAACCAAAGGTTCTTTGTTTTATGGTATTGCTTTCACTGCAATCTTAAATAATTTCCAAGTCCTACTCAATAATGAAAATCCACATTCTATCATTTCTAGACATGAAATCCTTGATTCGTCTACCATTTTGAAAATGGGATACAACTTTGTAAATGGTCGTTGGCGAAAACGGGGTAGACAAGACGACAATCACAAGTCGTCAGTTTTGCACTTACCAATGTTCCGGTAGAACTAAGGCATGCCGATGCTTACTAAGGAGATGCTAAAAATGTTAAAGAGGATCAAGAAGAAGATGAGGAATGAGATGATGAAATAGAAGATGTACCACTTCCAACCGGTGGAACCTCAACTCATGAAATCGATGAAGGATCAAATTCTCTAAGCTATAACTATAATGATCTTTTTACCCGAATAGACAACGTGAGTATGCAATTTGAAGGGTGAATGGATGACATGACCATATGATTTGAAGGAAGGATGGACAATCTCTCGGACCGTTTCAACGCCTACGCACATAACGTGGATGAGCGGTTTCATACTCTCATAGAATCCTTCAATCAATTCAACAACAATTTTTACACACATTTCCACCTCCACCACCTCAAAACTAAGTCTTAATTCCTTTTTGATGTGACAAAATGTGAGAAAGACCTAGATTTGATGTTAGGTACTCATCTTAGTTGCTTATGTTTGCATTTTTATTATGGTGTCTCATTTATGTTTATGTACGCTTTATCTATTATCTTTGACTATTAATCTATGTGATATTATGTGTGGTTGTTAAATATGATCTTAATTGCATTAAAAATGACAAAAACTTTACTAACCTAACGAGAATGAAAATTTGAACTTTATTAGATAAAAACATTTAAAAAAGTGATCTTATTCTCAGGGGAAGCTAGTAAAGTGTTTATTGCTATTAAAACATCAAACGAATTGTCATCATAAAAAATGTGGAGATTGTTAGCCTAATTGGTTTCAATTATAAGATCCCTGGATAAATGTGATTTTGACGATTACACCACATTTGACATTTTAAATGAACTAACAATATTTTTGAAGTATAGATCATCCGAGTATCATCAAAACGTATCATGGAAGCGAATTCAAGTTGAAAGATATGATTTAAATTAAAATAATTTTTTATTTCGATAATATTTGCAAGATATTGAACTCGGAATTCTACAAGACGCACACAAATACCGAGAGCGTACGGAATTGTGATATATTGATTGTAACATGTCTAATATGTCTAAATATCACAATGTGAATTATGTGTTTGAACATTAAATGCAAATTCAAAAAAATCACCCCTTGATCATAATTATGTGAAATTGAAAAATCACGTTCTTAACTTAATCATAAGGTACATTGTGTTTTCGGATCATCTAAATATCATGAATATCGTTGCCACATATTTTAAAAGTGTTTAGAATAATAAACGATTATAAAGCAAGAACAAAAATCCAAATTAGACGAAAACAGAATGTCACAGGAATTGCAATACAAGTAGTCAACTACTTGTGCCAAATGTAGTCGACTATATTGCAACAAAATGTTTTCTCTCTCATGCTCTGTTTTTGGCTTGACGATTTGGCGATGTTTGCTTGTTCTAGTTGTTGTATGATGATTCATACACCATATAATAATTATTTAACATCTTATCATCATTCAATTTGATCTAAACAACATTAAATTGAAAAGAATTTGATCAAAACATTTTAAATCTATTAAGAACTCATTTCACAGTTTTTTGTCATAAACCAAAAATTGGATTTATATATCAAATCTAGTTCGAAATGTTCAAATCATGTTATGATATGTTAGTTTAATATGTCTATATGATATATACATGATCAATTGATATGCTTATCATTATATCTAAGATTAATTGACAAATTGGCTCAAGAACTGAAAATTCTATTTTCTTCATGTAAAATGCATTCTTAGTGTCGAACCTCTTGAAATGCTTGTATATGCTCAAATAGATTGTATTCATGTATAAAATACATTATACATCATGTATTTTAATGTAAAATTTTGTGATCATGTATGTATGCAAGTATGAGGTATATATTTTTCAAGACTAATACGTGAGAACACCTTTAATTAAACAACGTTTAACTTTATAGGTGGGGTTAGCTAATTTAATGCTCAACTATTTGATTGTCTCCCATTTAAATGTTCACCTACCTTCTCATCAATTTAATAAGTATATCTTGAGAAGAGTCCAACCAACTTTCATTACACATCTATTGAGTTGTGTATCCACCATATTGTGTTCATACCCATTCTTCATGGAATCAAGGAAATATGTCAATATTCAAATTTGAATACATGTGATTAATTGTAAAACATTTATTGTATTCTTCATATCCTTGATTTATTGATCTTGTTGAGATTGTGGTGCAATTAATTATTAAGAAAAAATTGTTAGAATCAAGACTATCCTAGAGCTAATGGAGATGAGCCTCATTTTCGTCTTGACAATTTGAAGAAAAACTCCCAACGGTCAATTGCTCTTATCTTTTCATTTGTGATATCCTCCTTACTTTCTCTACATATATAAAAGAAGGAAGATTGCTGGAAGATTCAACCAAGAGAACTAACTCACCAAGTATCATTCATTCAATTGAGCTATAAAGATCAATCACATCAAAGAGCTTCAAAGAGATATATTACCAAAGTTTCCAAGAAAAATTCTGTGCAACATCATTTATCTTATTTTCTTGCGTAATTGTTGTATTATAGCTTCACACTCATAGATTCTTGAGTTCTTTTTCTTGTGAATGTTGAAACTTCATTTTGTGAGACGGTGAAAATTTGATTGTAAATCTTGAGTAAGGGTTTTGCTCAAGAGGAGAGATTTATGAGTGGAACATATTCACTCTAGATTGTAAAGTCTTGGGATATGAACTTCTCAAGCGACGACTATAGACGATTTGGTCTTCACCCATAAGATGATCAAAGATAGTAAAATCCTCGAAGGAACTTGAGGGATTAGACTAGGCAAAGGGTTTTTGCCGAACTACTATAAGTACCGGTGTCAATCTCTCTAACTCTACTCTTTACATTTTATTTATATTTGTGTTTGTGATTATTATTTTGATTGAATATCCGTTGTGCACTTCACACAATCACATAAACACTTAGTTTATATTGAGTAGAATTAATTAACGAAAATTTGTCAAACCTAATTCATCTTGGATAATTCTTGGGCCATTACTACCAAGAGATTAAATCACCTAAAATCCCAACTGAATAAGTAGGTTGACTGATTCTTTTTAGTTGGTTGACCAACCAGTCTTACTTCCAATATAACCGTTGGCACAAAGCCAGTTGGTTGATCGATTTGGACATTGTCTTCTACTCTTTAATAATTTTATCTTCTAACTCAAATGGTTGACCGACTCTCTTCATTCGGTTGACCGATTGGATTAGTGTACTCACTTCCTTACCCATTATAACTATTATTTCAAATAGTTGACTGACTATCTTTATTCGGTTAACTGATTGGATCAGTAACACCTCATTCTCACTGTTTGATTCAGTTGACCGATTGCTTTTCTCGGTTGACCGAATTAACCAGAAAACTTAACTTTTTTACTTTAAAACATATTTTCCAATGAGGTCAATTATCAAATTCATTTTACATAAGGAGCACATACAATATGTTATTTTAGGATCTTAAACTTGTCATTTTTTATCATAACACACACAAAATCAACTCATTTTAAATGTCGTGTGTGATCCTAATTCTTATTGCATTAAGAGTATATTTTAAGTGTCGTATTTTTCTTCAAGGTTTTCAAAACTATTTACATCTTCATTACGTCCATCTTGCACCCTTTTATGTTTTGTTCATCAGATCTTTTTCTTAATCATATGCATGGAATTTATAGATCTGAAACACTTGATAAAACCATTAGTTCCACAAAAAATGTAATAACCTAAAAATTTATATTTTTGAAAATATTATTTTATATAAGTTTAATATTTTTGGAGAAGATTTTGTAAATTTGTGATATAAATATATACTTGACAATTTTTGGAGTTAAATGTTAAATTTATATTTTTGAAAATATTATTTTAAATATTTTTGAGTTATTTTTGTATATTATGAGAATTTATGGTATAAATAAATATTTGATAATTTTTTAGGGGATAAGTGTAATTATTAAGTTAAATAGGAATTTCTGTGTAATTAAGGGGTGTTAAGTATAATTCTTATTTATTTATTTATTAAGGAATCGATTTTGGGCCATGAATTAAAGAAAAAAAAATTAATGGCCACAAAATAAATCCATGATTTCACCTATATGTATATGTCAATGACCTCCCCTGTCATTTTTCAAATATCAGAGACCTCCCTTGTCATTTTACTCAAACATCACTTACCCCCCTTATTATTAAAAAATAATATTTTTTTTATTATAATATCAATTTTACCCTTGACTATTTAAAAAATAATTAAATAATAAAAAATTAAAATACATAAATAACTCTTTAATTTATATATATTCATCGCCACCTTCTACCACCGCACTCATCGCCACTACCACCTCCTATCGTCGGTGTCAGTTCTGCTGTCGTCCTTTGCTCTAAGGTCATCGATGTCCGTTTTGCTGCTGAAAGTCCTTGGTTTGGTCCGGCACCTGGAACTCTCTTTGAGGTATTTGATATCTCTCTCTCTCTCTCTCTCCTGTGAAGTCTATCCATTTCTGCTCCTGAACAAATTTCTATGTTTGGATTGATCTAAAATTATATGCTTTTTGGTTTTAAAAATTCTTTCATTTTCTCAAATTCATGAAAAAATCCGAGAATGTTTGATAAATTTTTTGCTTAAATGGGTGAATTCTATTAATTGTTTTTTTTTTTTTAGCTTGTTGGAAGCAATTGATTTCATCCTTCACGGCGCCCAGAATCTTGTGGTCCCAATAAAGAGCAAGATCGCCAACAATCCGAAGTGAAAATTACTCCAGAAATCATTGACAACTCCCACTTTTCACTGTGGCCGTGAATTCTGTTGGTTAACCCAGGAAGGCATAATTAGATTTCTCCTCAGCTCAATCAAACTTTTTTTGCCGCTTCCGGTGCTATCCATTGATACCCTCAGCATTATCACTGGCGAATTCTCTATCGTCCTGTACCACTCACCAGCATTGTCAGCGCTTCCTGCCATTTTTCGTTCACTCGCCGACCAGACTTCCGTCGCGGTTATCGACGATGAAGGCGTTCTGATTGGCGAGATCTCTCATTTCACCATCGCTGGTTGCAACGAGACCGCCGCCACTGCCATTACTACCCTCTCTACTGGGGACCTCATGGCCTACATCGACTATGGGGGGGCCTCAGGAGACTTCATGATCTTGGTTGAAGCCTGTTTGGATTTTTTCCTTTTTGTTTTTTGGGTAAAAGGTTTAGCTTTTGAACTTTTTCTTGTATAAAAAAATCATGCTAGACCAATTTGGTGTTTCTCTTATCACCCGCAGTGATTAGTGGTGGCAGGGGAGTTGGGCGATAGGTGGTGGGAGGTGGCGGTGGGAGGTGGTGTTGGGTGGGTGGCGACAGTGGGAGGTGGGAAAGCTTGGTGGGTGGTGGCAATGGTAGGAGATAGTCGTGGTAGTGAGAGGTGGCGGAGGGTTGTGGGTGGTGGCGACGGTGGGAGGTAACGGAGGGTGGTGGGCGGTGGCGGTGGTAGAAGGTGGCGGTGGGAGTTGGGTGGTGGTGAGAGGTAAATATAATTATTTAAAAAGTTAAGGGTTAGAAAATATAATTTTAAAAATATAAGGGTGTTAATGATTTTTTTTAAAATAAGCTAAGAGCAATTTTGTCCAAAGAAAGGTAAGTGGTGTTTGAGCAAAAAGACATGGGAGGTCTCTAGTATTTGTAAAATGACAGAAGAGGTATCTGATATAGTGCAAAATGACAAGGGAGATTATTAGCATATATATATATATATATGTGTGTGTGTGTGTTTGTGTGTGTGTTAAGTGTATAGTGATCATATGACACGCACACACACGTGGAAACCAAATAGAGAAAATGGTGGAAGATTAAATATATATAATTAATATATTATTATATAATATTATATTATGTCATATATGTGTGTGATTTAGATTTTTTTGAAGTGTGATCAAACTTGGAAAGCAAGAGAGAGCCAAAGTGGAATGATTTAGGTTAGGGAAAAAGTAAAGTTAATTCATTAATATATATATATATTGTTAGAGAGAGTTGAAATGGGGGGCATTGGAAAATTCATACACACAACACACGAATTAAAGAGAAGTAGATGAGGAGCAGCAAATAGAGAAGGCAGAAGAACAGAGGAAAAAAAAACAGAGAAAGATGCAAGGAAAGGGACGAAGAACAGGTTGAGGAAAAATAAAATAAAAATAGTTTCTTTCGTGGTTTGTCAACAAATTTGGATTTCAGGTAGAATTTCTAACTCTTTTAATATATGTATTTAATTTTCCTATTGTGTGATTTATGTTATTAATGTTGTTGAATTTTAACTGTTAAATTTTATGAAGTAATTATGATTATACGGAAACTATGTGTAATACATGTTTATGTGTTTAATTGTTACATTAAATTAGATACACGTATTAGAGAATTTAAAATTCAACTGAGCGTTGACTCACAATCTCACAGTTTCGATTGCAGGGTTGGTAGGAACGAAACTCTGCCAAGAATTTTAGTTGACTTTCTGTTTAGTTTGTAATAATTGTAATAATTCCAATAATTATAAAAATCCGTTTCTGGAAAATTAGTACGGTCATGTATATTTACATTAGAATGGACTTCCATGCATTGTGTATATTAATACGGTCATAACTGTGTAATTATGTATTCTGTTATAATTAAGTTAATTATATGATCTCTGTATTACATAATTAAATGACGTAAAAAGTAACTTGAATGACATCATTTTTTTTTTCAAACCTTTTTTTTTACGTGTTTGACCCTCAAATTTTCAATTGACTTAATTACCTGTATTCCAATACTAGTTGTATTTGAATTTCAAATAATTGTATTTATTATTCACCGTTGTAAAATCGATTTGATAAATTGAATCGATGAATTCGATAATTACAATTATCGCCATCCCATTGTAAATTAAAATATTTTATAAAATGAATTATTAATTACTTATCGTCGTCGCATTATAAAATTTATCAGATTTTATAGAATGAAAATTCGGTCAATCGGCTTTAGTGTTAATTCTCCATAGGAGAAATCACGTGGCGACCCTAAAAAATCTGGCTGTTACAAAGTGGTATCAGAGCGGAATTGTTAGTAATACTAATTTATTTATAAATGATACAATATTTGAGGTAGAATTCTCTGTAGGAGAAATCGCGCGACGATCTTGGGAAACTGGGTTATTACAGAGTGGTATCAGAGTATGGTTTCGACCACTCTAGGCTGGGGTTATGATATCCATTAGCCTATTACTCATAATAAATTAAGTAATGTTAAAAAATAATTTTAGTATTTTTTTTTTTTAATGCATTTAACGGCTGTGATTACATTACAAAGATCAGAGCGATAACAAGTATGGATAGTTGGTTATATGGACGGTTTCGTTAACTCACCAAGATCAGAGCTAACGATGCATTATAATGTTCGGTTTTGTGTTTTTTTTTTTTTTGGGATTATCTTACTACGACTGCTTAACTCTTATTAATTTCTTTAAACTGGTAGGTTGTATAGAATATTTATGATTCTAGTCGGTTTTTTTGGATGAGGGTTGACACCTTTACCATTCAGTCAATTGAGTTTTCACGTTTGGTTATGCCTAAGGCAATCTCTTAATGTGATATTAGTTAATATTTAGTAGAGATGAATTGAATAATAATATGGGATTTTATTTCACCAGCAGACAACAATTAGGGTGCATTTTGGTTTATATAATTATTCCACCACATATTTATGGATAATTTGTATATGTATATATATTATTATTAATGTTGCAAAAAAATATAAAAAAATAAAATATATTTTGTATGGTTTAGTCCATATTTGCATGCGATGTCTTTTTTATTACCCTATAGGAATACAAGATGTACTATGGTTTGGTCCATATTGGCATGCAGTGACGTCTCCGTTATGTTTTCAGTAGTTTGACACTTTGCACCCATGTGTTGTTATCATTATTTCACTTTGGTCCCTACAATTTCAAATTTAAACATATCAATATCTTAGGGAGCGTTTAATGAATACGACTTATCTATAGTAAGTAAAGTGAGACTGGGGTTGTAAGACCCTAATTTTTGCATACGCATAATTTTAGTTGCATTCTAGAACATTTAGAAAATAATGGGATAAATTGTGTCAAATCATATTTATTTCAAAAAATTTAGGGGTTAATTAGAAATTTTAAAAATATTAATTTTAGATTTCGGGTTTAACTAATAACTTAAAGATAATTAAGGGGGATTTGTGTAATTTAGATAAAATAAATAAATAATTGGGGGTACTGGGATAAGATCATTTCCGTCGTTGAGAATAAAATGACCTAATTCCCTTTGCATATATATACACATCCATACACATATTACATGGACAACCTAAAAAGAAGAAAAAAAAATAGGAAAAGAGAGAAGTGGGTTTTGTTCAGTCGGTCAGCGGTGGGTGTCCGTTGGTCTGGTGATGCATGTGTCGGTCGGTCAGCGTGGGTGTGTGTGCGATCGTCGTGGGGTGCGTTGCCGGTGGGTTGCTGTGTTCAAACGCAACATGTGTATGCGTGTGTGTGTTCAGCCCGCTTGGTGATTGCGTGGGGGGTATGGCATCACCGTTCGTCCATCGTGTGTGTGTAGGTTTGATCGTCTCCGTCGTTCGGTGAGTGTGTGTGTGTGTGATTGTTGCAGTTCGTCAACAGTGTGTGTGTGTGTGTTGTTCAGTCGTTAACGATTGTGTGTGGGGGGGGGGGGGGGGGGGGGGAGGTCGGTCGATTGTTGGCGGTGTCGGTGGTGTGTGTTGTGCAGTCCGGCGGTGTGTGTGTTCTGTGCGGTATTTTACTATATGATGAATTGCTTGGATTGGTCGATTTAAATTTTTTATTTTATTGCATTGATGACAGTGGAAATTGATTCCAGTATGGTATGCGGCTATATGATATTATATTTTGAAACGTGGTGTTTAAAAATTATGCTTGATCCATAAAATATTTTTGTATTATGAAGACAATACACCGATAAAATATTTAGTTTCAGGTGTTGCAGTTAGGAGTGGGTCCACTATTGGCACTAGGTAGTGTCATTTTGGAGGTGGGCTGGTTGGATGGAAACCGTTGGAGGTTCAGCCTTTTTGTGATTTTTGTTGTAAATACTTGGGACCGGAGTATTCCCAAATTTTTGAAATGTGTGTGTGTGTGTGTGTATATATATATATATATTTGGAGGAAGAAAATTGATAGTGGTACACGTGCGTATATATATATATATATGTGTGTGTGTGTGTGTGTGTGTGTGTGTGTGTATGTATGTATGTATTTAGTTGTTTGGTCAGGTTGGATCGAGGGGATGTCACGCCCGGCCTTACGCAATAGGGGCCCAGGGTGGAGGTGTGATAGGGGTAGTGTCGTGTTAGTCGTGGACCATAGGATATGTTGTTGAATTGAAAAGATTGGCTTAAATGTATTTACTGTCTTCTATATAAATTATCAAATTATATTTTCATATTAAATTAAAAAAAAAAAAAAAAAAAAAAAAAAAAAAGTTGTTAAAAATGAATAATTTTATGATGTTAAATGAATCAAATAGTTTTTTTGGAAATTAATTTTTAGTAATCTACTATGCCATAGTTGTTTTCTTGTCAGGAGAGTATATCCTGCGTGATGTGGTTGGTCTTTACAAGATGATATGTCCTGTAGGATGTTATGTTGTTACCTGTCAGGAGGGCAAGTCTTGCAGGGTGGATATTTGTTGTTACATGTCAGGCAAGTCCTACAAAGTGGTTGCTCCTACCATTGGAGATATTGAATGACCCTAACACTGATAGCCACATTAGATGGTATAGTTGTACAAGTTACGGTACTGTCGTAACTCTTGATCATAAGGTGAAATGATCCTATGATTAGTAAAAAAAAAATATGTGCAATATTTTATTATATATCAGAATAATTTAATTGGTTGATTTAAATTAATCATTTTATTGTGATGGTAGTGGTGAAATTTTATTTTGGATCTGTGTGCGGTTATATTTATATTTCAAAAGTGTTGTTTGATAAATATACTTGATCCATAAATTATTTTATTACGAAGACCGTACACCGATAAGGTGAGTATATTGTTTTCTATTTAAATTGCTAAATCATATTTTCGTACTAAAATGTAAAAAAAAAAAAAAAAAAAAAGGTTTATTTAAATAGATTATTTTATAAAGTTATGCGGATCAAATAAATTTTTAAATGTGAAAAATAATTTTTATTATCTGACTATGCTATAGTTGTCTTCTCGTCAGGAGGGTGGTAGCGGAATATTACGTCGCTAACATACACCGCAAGTATACAAGTCAAGTTTTAATATAGGTTGGGAGAGTACAGGTATCGTTTCCACTGGGATTGATTAAGGTTATTATTGAGGACAGTATTTATCATGACCTAACTTTATCTACGTGATAAAAATGTATATAAAATTAATATAAACTAAACTAATATAACTAAATTTAATCTATACTAATAATATGAGATGTTTTAGGGAAAAGAATTGTCTAGGGATTAACTTGGTTTACAAATACGTGTTTGATCTTGTTTGACTTATGTTAATGGTGTTCGACCTATTTGACAATCTTTGTATCGTAAACTCGGTCGCTCTCTCTTTCAAGTGTAAAGCGAGCGAATATGTGATTTTGTGTTGACGCCAAAGTCCCCCTCGAACGCCTTTTCTAACACATAATCACATGAGTCTCGCCCCAACGTCATTGATTGCATACTTTCTAACGCCCTCTCAGGTCGTTAGATTGTTGTGTTGTGTTTAAACCCTAATCCGAATCCGGGGTTACCTCTCCCGAGTGTCAAACCCCGTATTCTCAATATATCTAAACAAGTATATATGCGTAGAATAATGGAAAACACAATCAAAATAGTGAAGAACAACCATAAATGAAATACCAAAATCAAAATAACCACATATTTATAAATATATTGTTAACCCCTAAACAATCCACATTTAGCTAACGGCCATAACCGTATATATAATAAAGAATGAGTTAAACATGCTCAACAACTACCAAAGTTAAAGAAATAAAAGAAGAACAAAGAAACTTAGCCTATATCCGAGGATTTGGCACTTGAATCGTTCTACAATCGCGTCTCCTTCTTCTCCTCCTTTGGGTTATGAGCTCTCCCTATAAAATCTCTCAACCTAACCCTAAGTATATCCCAAGGGTGGTAGAGGACCGAAAATGAGAGAGGAGAGGGGATTAAATAGGGAAAATATCCTAAAACAATATCAAAAAAATATCTAAATCTATGCAGAGGTGACCGTCGCGGCAGTGGGGTATGTTGGTTTGATCTTCGCCGCAGCGGTGGAGGAAGCGGTGGAATCAAAATCTCTCTGCAGTTTCACCGTCTTTACGGTGAGATTCACCGCTACGGCGGTGGATGTTCAACAAGAAGAGGCGTCTCTCTGCATATTCACCGCTGCAGCGGTAGGCTGCTGTTCTGAAGATTGCCTCCGTGCTTATTTTCTCACCGTTCTTATACCGTTCTTGATTCGATATGATCGTTTACGATATGTTTTTATCCCTTTTTACCCCACACACCTGATTTATACAAAAAAGAATAAAAACATATAAAAAGAAATATAAAAATACTCTAAAACTAGCAAAACTAGTTTGGGAATAAATAAATCACAACTATCAGAGGGCATATCCTGTGAGATGTGGATATATGTTATTACCCTATCAGGCAAGTCCTACAGGGTGGATATATGTTACTACTTGTCAGACAAGTCATACAGGGTAGATATGTATTGTTACCTGTTAAGCAAGTCCCGCAAGGTGGTTGCTCCTACTATTGGAGATCTTAAATGGCTCTAACCCTGATAGCCACCTTAGATGACACAGTTGTACAGGTTACAGTACCGTTATAACTCCTCGATCGTGTTGTAAATGATCCTATGGCTGACAAGGAATTATGATATTTTATTATATAAAAGTGAGTTGATTGTTTATTTCAATTTGGTTGTTCGATTATGATGATGTTTTTGTGGGGGTTTGGATACTTCAAGACGTGATTATATTTGATTGAAAAGTGAATTTTGATAAAAATACTTGATCCATAAAATAATTTTATATTACGAAGGCAGTACACTGATAGAATATTCAGATAGATATTGATCCACTACTAACAACAGATGGAGTCGGGATGTGGGGGTAATTGTTGAATATTTGGAGGCTATGTGTAATATTTTTATATACATTTTATGTGAGTATTGAACTCAGTGTTGAATTCGTGACATGGGAGATACATTTATGTAATTGAGATGTATTTATGTATTTGAGATATATTTATATGATTGAGAGGTATTTGAGTGTTTTGAGACATATTTGATTTTTATAAATTGATATATGTTTATGTATTTCGAGATATATTTACGTGATTGATACGATACTGAATTATTATTGCTTTAAACGCAATTTCGATGACGAAATTTATTAAAGGAGGGTAGATTGTAATACCCCCCAAATTTATATTTTTGAAAATATTATTTTATATAAGTTTAATATTTTTGGGGACGATTTCGTAAATTTGTGGTATAAATATATACTTGACAATTTTTGGAGTTAAATGTTAAATTTATATTTTTGAAAATATTATTTAAAATATTTTTGAGTTATTTTTGTATATTATGAGAATTTATGGTATAAATAAATATTTCATAATTTTTGGGAAGATAAGTGTAAGTATTGAGTCAAATAAAAATTTATGTATAATTAAGGGGTATTAAGTGTAATTCTTATTTCCTTACCTATTAAGGAATCGGTTTTGGGCCATGAATTAAAAAAAAAAAAAAAAAAGTTGATGGCCACAAAATAAATAAATCCATAATTTCACCTATATATATATATATAGTTAGAGAGAGTTGAAATGGGGGGTATTGGGAAATTCACACACACAACACACGAATTAAAGAGAAGTAGAGGAGTAGAAAATAGAGAAGGAAGAAGAACAGAGGAAAAAAAAAAAAAAAGATGCAGGGAAAGGGACGAAGAACAAGATGAGGAAAAATAAAATAAAAATAGTTTATTTTGTGGATTATCAACAAATTCGGATTTCAGGTAGAATTTCTAACTCTTTTAATATATGTATTTAATTGTCATATTGTGTGATTTATATTATTAGTGTTGTTAAATTTTAATTGTTAAATTTTATAAAGTATTTATAATTATATGAAAATTATGTGTAATACATGTTTATGTTTAATTGTTGCATTAAATTAGATACACATATTAGAGATGTTGAAATTCTTCTGAACGTTAGCTCACAACTCCACAAATTTCAAATGTAGGGCCCAAGAGAACGAAACTCTACCAAGAATTTTAATTGACTTTCTGTTTAGTTTGTAATAATTGTAATAATTCCAATAATTATAAAAATCCGTTGCTGCAAAATTAATACAGTCATATATATTTACATTATAATGGATTTCCATGCAATTGTGTATATTAATACGGTCATAATTGTGTAATTATGTATTCAGTTATATTTAAGTTAATTATATGATCTCAGTATATATATTAAGTTAATTATATGATCTCCGTATATATATAATTGAATGACGTCCAAAGCAACTTGAATAGTCTCCGGTTTCGCAGCTAGTAGCCTTGTTTTGTTTCTTTTTCTACCAAAAAAAAAAAAAAAAAACCAACTTGAATGACATCATTTTCTTTTTCAAACTTGTTTTACACGTTTGACCCCCAAATTTTCAATGGACTTAATTACCCGTATTCCAATAGTAGTTGTATTTGAATTTCAAATAATTGTATTTATTATTTATCGTTGTAAAATCGATTCGATAAATTGAATCTATGAATTCGATAATTATAATTAAGCCACTGCATTGTAAATTAAAATATTTTATAAAATGAATTATTAATTACTTGTTGCCGTCGCATTATAAAATTTATCAGATTTTATAGAATGAAAATTTGGTCAATCGGTTTTAGTGTTAATTCTCCATAGAAGAAACTGCGTGGCAGCCTTGGAAAACCGGGCTGTTACAACGTGGTATCAGAGCGGAATTGTTAGTAATACTAATTTATTTATAAATGATGGAATATTTGGAGTAGAATTCTTTGTAAGAGAAACTGCATGACGGCCCTCAGAAACCGGGTCGTTTAAAAAAATATCAATACTTAATTGCTCATTAAAACATTGGATTCAATAAATACTTTGGTTGAGACTGTTTTGAGTAAAATTTGGGTCATTTCATGAAATATTTCTTTTCTTTTCTTTTATTTGTTTTCTTTAAAACCCAGTGACCCAACACATCATTTCAAAGCCAATGCTAGATGGCGACTCCAAACGTTTTCATAAAATTTCGCCCAAAGTAAAATAGTTCAAATCTGAAGCCTAGAAAAGCCCTTGAACTTGTTTTTTGTAAAATTATTTTAAAAAATAAAGCTTGAACAAAAGCATTTTCTAAATGAAAAGTTGTTTTAAAAAATAAACGGGATTACTAATATAATGCGAGCACTCGATCAGTGTTGTCATTCGCGTGCAAAATCTGGGGCGCACCAACTTGCAGCGCGCCCAAAGCCATCCTAGAGTAAATGTTGGGTGGGCATTCAATAGGAGGGATTGCTCTAAGCAACTTCTCTCTTTCACTATGTAGCTGCTCTGACCTCCTCCAAAGTTCATGTTGTTCTCTGTGGAGCTCTTTCTTCTAGTGGTGAACCTACTGGAGCCTTCACCTCTTGCCAACAATGGCTTGTGTTGCACTATAGGGAGGCACGAAGCTTAGAGGCACCGATAGTGGTGGTGGTAGCTTGTTCTGACCAGCCATCCTTTATTTGATTCGAGAGACGTCAAGGACCTCTCTCGTCAAATCCATCAGCAGAGAAGGGCAATCGTATGATCCGCAGTGCAGATGGACTATCTATTGTTCTCCTTATTGTTGGTCATGTTATAATTTCAAGGTAAGCATAAAATCATTCTAAAATATGAAAAAGACAAATCAATCATTCTCACAGACGATGCCAATCTGATGATGCTGAAAATTATATCGTCATATATGGTACCCGAGATCCAAAACACAAGACCTCTTCTAGCTGGGGCTCTTGCAAAACGATACAACGTGGGTAAGCCTTCTAATATTGCTCCTCCGGTGTGAGAATAGGTTGTGTTTACTGGAGAGAATTTGGCAGAATTTTGGCTAGGAGAATGTGTGTACCAGTTGGCTAGGCCTTCCATCTCATATTTTTAGGAAGCAGAATACTTGTTTAACAAGTCTTCTCTGCATCTCATCGCATTTCCATAAATATCACTAGCTCCCCTCAATTCTTAAGATTTTGCGGAATTTGAGTTTAATGGACTGGTACTCGCTGTATGGTAACTGCATATTCCTTACATGTATTGAGTAACTGCAATGTTCATCGACTTTGAGAAGCGAGCAAGGCACGGGAGCATGGGATATGCCTTACTAACTCGGGCATAGATCCACGCTAGTTAAGAGTGGTATCGTGTTTGGCAATGTTGCCGGTCAGCAACCCCCTTTCGTCAGGCAAGGTGGCCAGTCTGTGTACCATTTGGGGTCACATGTTCAACAAGTGCGCCCTGCCTTTATTAGGGGACCACTTTTGGGACAAGCCACGTGTCGACTGGTAAAGCGAGTTGGGAAAATCCTTAATCAACGTATATATACTTTTTCATTCAACTTGTATTTCATATGCATGTAAAACATAAATCCACCATATAATATGTATGGGATATTTTAAAGAAAATTTGTTACTCAAGGCACTTAAAGTTAAAATATAGGACAAATTATAATTTTAATTCTCGCATTCACATGGTTTTTTTATTTGGTCTTCAAATTTTATTTGATTTTTTTTTTGTCAAAGTGACCCTTTTATTTGCACACAATATTTTAAGTGACCATTCTGTTAAAAAATAGGGTTAAATCTAACGAATTTGAGGACTTTAGGGATAAAAAGGTTTTTTTTTTTTTTTTTTCCTCTCTTTTTTTCTTTTTCTTTTTCTCTTTCCTTTTTCTACTTGTTTCTGTCTTCGCCACCTTCTCTTCTTGTTTCTCTCTCTTCACTTCTTGATGGTTGTTTCTCTCCCTCTCTCTTCAGCTTCTTGTTGGTTGGGGAGGGAGAGTTCGGGAAAGTGTACAGGGGTAGGCTTTCTAATGACCTTAAAGTTGCCGTGAAACGCAGCGAGCCGTCTCATGGGCAGGGACTGCCGGAATTCGAAACGGAGATTTTGGTGTTATCGAGAATCAGCCACAGCCACCTCGTCTCTCTCGTCGGCTACTGCAACGAAGGGTCCGAAATGATTCTGGTCTACGAATTCATGGAGAGAGGGACGCTCAGAGATCATATATCATCGTCGGAGCTTCCATGGTATCAGCGACTCGAGATCTGTATCGGCGCCGCAAGGAAATTAAATCACATGCAACCAAGAAATGAATTGAAGAGTCATCAATCAGTTTAAAACTTCTTTCATATCGTCTGTGTATCGCATATTCACATTCTCCAAACTAATCCCTACTCGAGTATACCAAATACAAAATCACATACTACCTATCTTAAGAACTACTTTCTTTTCCAAACCAAAATAATATATTCATTCTGAATTTCAAATTTTCCAGAAATATCCAATATTATTAATTGGATGCCAATGTCAACATGTTTATTAGAAAACATTAGCCTATGCAAGAAGATGTCCGGATGCTTAAAAATGTATGTTGATTTTTTGACCATGTTTCGAATAAGCTGATATCAAGTACAACTACTTGTATGATTATTGGGTTCAACCGATGATGAAGAACAACTTTAACATTGTTACTCAGCCTTCACTAATGATTCTTTCAATCTCCTTTCCTACAATACAAAAGGGGGAAAATAGCAGCAAAAGACAAGAAGGGAGGATCATTTCCGACAAGCCAAAGTCCATGGAAGCTTTAGCCAAACTATTATAACTCCACTAAAGAAGGCAGTTTGTAATGAATGACATTGCAAAAGCCCCTCTTGATTCTCAACTACAAAAGCATGTACACGATCAGTCATCGAGTGTATTCAAGTGGTGAAAGCATTGTGATTATTCTTCCAATAAAGCAAGCAAGAAGGCAAATGCCAAACAAATTTAAACACCAAATTGCTTACCAGCCCAATAAATTGCCCAACGCATGGGCAGTGGTGGTCGAGTCGCTCCACACAATTATTGTAGTTTGAACAGTGAAAGGAATTTCCGATCAGGATCAAACCAACGTCAGCACCGAAGTAAAAGGAAGTCCTCTGCGTGAGGCCGCCGATCAATAACACGGCTCCACCGGAGAAAGTGAACTTGGCGGAGTGGGGGATGAAATGGTTGAAAGAAGAACAAATGCAGAAGATACTGGATCCTTCGCTCGTGGGTAGAATCGAACTCGCTGAGGAAATTCGGAGAAATCACGGAGAGGTGCCTGTGGGATTACGGCGACGAGAGCCCGCCGATGATCGACGTTCTGTGGGATTTGTAGTACGTGTTGTTGCAGAAAATAAATAAAGAACGAGTTTACCAAAATTTCTTGGGATGAGTCGCGGACTAGGTCGCTCTCTTTAAGACGTTTCGCGGCTCTGCCCAAGAACGTGCAAGCAGTGTATCAGCCCCGTCGTCTCCAGGATAAAACAGCCCAGAATTCTCCTCTGTCTAGGACGTTCTTTACACTGTAGAAGTCTCGAAAACCAAACACCCCTACACACTGTTCGCAAACGAACAAAACTGCTCGGAAACCAAAATCGGACTGAAAAACAGTACCGGAACAGATCAGAACAATTCCGGAAGATCAAACCGAAAATGTTTCGGAACAGAAACAGAAACAAAATCGAAACAAAGCCGAAACAGTTCAGGAACAGTGCAGGAACAGAACACTGCTTTCGTTATACAAAATGAAAAAAAAATCTTGTATTTATAGGAGGAGAAGAAAAAAAACGTTCCAAAAAAAAAATCAAATGAAACGTTTTAAAGAATCAAACGTTTAAAGGAAAT
This sequence comes from Eucommia ulmoides, assembly GCA_016647705.1. Classification (NCBI taxonomy): domain Eukaryota; kingdom Viridiplantae; phylum Streptophyta; class Magnoliopsida; order Garryales; family Eucommiaceae; genus Eucommia; species Eucommia ulmoides. Next base: position 23,866,894 of record CM028331.1, read on the forward strand.
CAAATGAAACGTTTTAACAGTTTTTAAAAAAACGTTAAAACGTTTTTTTATTTTATTTTAAACGGACAGTTTTTTTAATATTTTTAATTAAACTGTTTTTTTTTAAAAAAATATTTTTAAACAAATTTTTTCTAAAAAAATAAATAAGTGCCACCTCATCACACGCGCGACTCGACTCGGCCCAGCCGGACGGGCGGCGGCGCGCGCGCGTGTGGTAAACCGGTAGGGATGTAACTCCTCTCCCCTCCACAAAATGTGGGTACCCCTTGGGGCACACCCCAAGTGTCTCATATATCCCTAGATATCCACTTTAATTTTACCTCTCCCAACCCATGTGGAACAAAAGGTTTTGAGGGAAAAACCAATTTGACACATTTAGCACTTTCTATTCTAAAAATTAAATTAAAATTAATTTGTTTCAACAATCCCCCACTTGAATTTTTTAAAAACAATTTTTTCATCGAGCAGTATAATTCAATATAAGATTGTGCATAAGAAAATGTGTCTATCGACTTGAACCTTTACATAGTGAAGATGCTTTAGATTATACTAGAGTAACTCGTGGTTTTGAATTCTATCTCTAACAACATCACACACACAACCCTATCAGGGTGTAGTCCAAAAGTCCGTGCTTTACGGCCATGCATGTGTATCCCAGTATAGTGAATGCTCTAGAGAATTTTGCCCAAAATTCCATAGGAAGCGGCCACACTTCCACATTCACATAGGTGAATCTATCAAGAGTACTCTTGTAGCTAGGTACTCCACTCCAAAATAGAGTATAGATCTCATTAAGAGTTAATAAAAACTCAACCTTCTATCGCTTCAAGATATCATGCTTCAAACAGCACATTTATGAAATAGAACTCAAATTTATAGCATGATTTTTCTCATATCACTTCATGAGTTGTTATTACCCTTTGAACCTATTTCTTGGGATCTTCAGTCTATAGGTTGGGTTTCCCTCACAAGTGACTTGTCAATCTATGGGCTTGAGTCCCATTCCTTTCGAGGTTTTGTAAACCTTTTCTTGAGCTAATCCTTTCGTCAAAGGATCGGCTAAGTTATCATCAGACCGTACATGATCCACTCTCACAGCCCCTGTAGATATATACTCCCTAATGGTGTTGTGTTTGCGACGTATTTGTCTCTTTTTTCCGTTATAATAACGGTTCTGAATCTTTGCAATAGCCGCGGTACTATCACAATAGATCAAGACAGTTGGAATCGGTCTCTCCCACAAAGAGGTATCAGAAAGCAGGCTCCTTAACCACCCTGCTTCCTCGCTAGCCGAAGCTAGTGCTATCATCTCAGACTCCATAGTAGATTGAGCCAAAATAGTCTGTTTCTTAGACTTCCAAGAAACAGCTCCACCAGCTATACTAAATATATAGCCGCTAGTTGCCTTGGAGTCATCTGAAAGGGTATTCCAATCAGCATCGCTATATCCTTCCAGAACAGCGGGAAACTTCTGATAATGTAAACCAAGGTTCATAGTTCTTTTTAGATATCTCATAATCCTATCAATAGCATGCTAATGTTCAATACTAGGTCTACTTGTAAACCTGCATAGTAATCCTACAGCATACGCTATGTTGGGCCTAGTGTAGTCAGTGGCATATCGGAGACTGCCTATGATGCTCGCATACTCAGTTTATCTAACACCGTCACCGGTGTTCTTGAACAACTTCACACTAGGGTCATAAGGAGTACATGCTGGTTTACAATCAAAATAATTGTATTTCTTTAGAATCTTCTCTATATAATGAAATTGGTCCAAAGAAATTCCATGTTTAGACCTAGTTATTTTAATACCAAGGATTACACTTGCTTCACCAAGATCTTTCATATCAAAATTAGCACATAGCATGGATTTTACATTATTCACAACATGAATATTGGAACAAAAAATTAGCAAGTCATCCACATAAATACATATAATAGTGCAAACATCATTTTCAGATTTATAGTAAATGCATTTGTCACTTTCATTTACTTTAAAACCATGTGAAATGACTAGATTATCAAATTTCTCATGCCATTGCTTAGGTGCTTGTTTCAAACCATAAAGAGATTTATTTAATTTGCATACTTTGTTTTCTAGACCAAGAATAACAAATCCTTCAGGTTGGTCCATATAAATCTCTTCTTCTAATTCACCATTTAAAAAAGCAGTTTTAACATCCATTTGGTGCACAATAAGATCATGAATTGCAGCAAGAGACAGAAGTACACGAATAGATGTAATTCTAGAGACAGGTGAGAAAGTATCAAAGAAATCTACATTCTCTCTTTGTCTAAACCCTTTGGTTACAAGACGAGCCTTATATTTATCAATGGTTCCATCGGGATTCAATTTCTTTTTAAGAATCCATTTACATCCTATTGTTTTATAACCAGGAGGTAAATCTACCAAATGCCAAGTTCTATTTGACTCGAGAGAGTCTAACTCGTCATCTATAGCCTTTTGCCATAAATTGGCATCTATAGAGGATAATGCCTCTTGGAGGGTAAGTGGATCCTCCTCTAAGGTATATGCATAGAAATTCGAACCAAAGTCTTTAGCTATACGAGGTCGTTTACTCCTTCTAGGTTCAATATCTAATTCCTTATTAGATTCATTAATCCTAATGATAGGTTCATTACTAGAAGTCGAGCCCCCACTATTCTTCAATTTGAAAGGAAATTTATATTCATAAAAATCAGCATCATTTGATTCAATGATAACTTTATCTTTCAAATCATAAAATCTATAAGCTTTACTATTTACCGCATAACCAATAAAAACACATTCATAAGCTCTACTGGCAAGTTTTCTTCTTTTGGGGTCAGGAATTCGAACATATGCCAAACAACCCCAAGTTTTAAAATAAGACAAATTTGGTTTCTTATTTTTGAAAACTTCATAAGGTGAAATTTTACTTTTCGATTTGGGAACTCTATTAAGTACATAGCAAACTGTTAATAAAATTTCACCCCACCAGTGAGAAGCTGCACCGGAGTTAAGTAAAATAACAACTACTGATTCAGCAAAAGTTCTATTTTTCCTTTCAGCCTTACCATTCATTTCAGGAGAATACGGTGCAGTTTTTTCATGAATAATCCCATGAGATTTATAAAAATCAATAAAAATATCAGAATCATATTCTGTTTCTCTATCACTACGTAATCTCTTAATTTTCTTATTGCATTAATTTTCAATCTCAGTTACAAAATTCTTAAACATTTCAAAAGTTTCACTTTTATTTTTCATGAGATAAACATAAGTAAAATCAGAACAATCATCTATGAATGTAATAAAATACCGTTTACCATTCCTAGTCAAGATTCTATCAAATTCATAAATATCAGAATGTATTAAGTCAAGAGATTCAGATTCTCTAATTACTGATTTATGAGGGGTTTTAGTAATTTTAGCTTGACTACAAAATTCACATTTTTCAAAATCATTCAAAGACAATTTAGGAATTAGTTCTAAGTTACTTAAGTTTTTAATAATACGTTTGTTAACATGACAAAGTCTAGCATGCCAAATATTAAAAGAACACAACATGTAAGCAGAAGAGGAAATTTTATTAATTTCAACATTCAGTTTGAACATTCCATCAGTTACATAACCCTTCCCAACAAAAATATTATTTTTGGTTAAGGTGTACAAATCAGCCCCAATAGTTTAAGTGAAACCCGCCTTGTTTAGAAGATAACCCGAAACCAAATTCTTTCTCATCTCTGGAGTATGTAGAACATCTTTAAGGATAACTGTCTTTCCAGAGGTAAACTTTAATTCCACTTCACCAAGACCGGCAACAATAGTGGAGTGGGAATCACCCAGCAACACTTTCTTGTCTTCACTTTCAGAATAAGATTTGAATATGGTACGATCATAGCAAACATGGCGTGAAGCACCAATGTCTACCCACCACCCTTCGGATCCACCAACTATATTGATTTCAGAAATCATAGCTATAAGTTGGTCCTCGGTAAGATTCGCCTGTGGAACAGGACGACGTCTTTGCCGGCAGTTTCGAGTCAAATGGCCTGCCTTCCCACAGTTATAACAAGTAAACTGTTCAGAATTATTTCTTGAAGGGAGTTTGTTTCTATTCTGATTTTGATGCACATTTCTGTTCTGGTTGTTGTGGTTGCGATTCTGATTTTGATTTTTCATATTTTTCCCTTTAGGTTTCAGAATAGCGTAAGATGATTTTTTGTGAGCGTTGTTAGTAACAACAAGCACTTCTTACAACGGAAATCATTTTCCTCCCAAGACTTAACTTCTTGAATCTGAGCGTCTGTAGGAACTTGAGGTAATTGAGGTTTTTCGGTTGTACAAACATATGCTACTTTTTCGATAGTAAGAAAAAATAACATTTTCTGTCTCCACCTTTTAAAATGAAACCCTTCGAAACGAAAAGGGTTTGTTGAGATCAACAGTTACTTGTTTAAAATCGTGATCAGCAGACATCTTAGCAGATATTGAACGTCTTAAAATTGTTGTTGCAGAAAATAAATAAAGAACAAGTTTACCAAAATTTCTTGGGATGAGTCGCGGATTAGGTCACTCTCTTTAAGACGTTTCGCGGCTCTGCCCAAGAACGTGCAAGCAGTGTATCAGCCCCGTCGTCCCCAGGATAAAACAGCCAAGAATTCTCCTCTGTCTAGGACGTTCTTTGCACTGTAGAAGTCCCGAAAACCAAACACCCCCACACACTGTTCGCAAACGAACAAAACTGCTCGGAAACCAAAATCGGATTGAAAAACAGTACCGGAACAGATCAAAACAATTCCGGAAGATCAAACCGAAAATGTTTCGGAACAGAAACAGAAACAGAAACAAAGCCGAAACAGTTCAGGAACAGTGCAGAAACAGAACACTGCTTTCGTTATACAAAATGAAAAAAAAAAATCTTGTATTTATAGGAGGAGAAGAAAAAAAAGGTTCCAAAAAAAAAATCAAATGAAACGTTTTAAAGAATCAAACGTTTAAAGGAAATCAAATGAAACGTTTTAACAGTTTTTAAAAAAACGTTAAAACGTTTTTTTTTTATTTTAAACGGACAGTTTTTTTAATATTTTTAATTAAACTGTTTTTTTTTTTTAAATATTTTTAAACAAATTTTTTCTAAAAAAAAAAATAAGTGCCACCTCATCACACGCGCGGCGCGGCTCGGCTCGGCTCGGCACGGACGGACGGCGGCGGCGGCGGCGCGCGTGTGTGGTAAACCGGTAGGGATGTAACTCCTCTCCTCTCCACAAAATGTGGGTACCCCTTTGGGCACATCCCAAGTGTCTCACATACCCCTAGATATCCACTTTAATTTTACCTCTCCCAACCAATGTGGGACAAAAGGTTTTGAGGGAAAAACCAATTTGACACATTTGGCACTTTCTATTCTAAAAATTAAATTAAAATTCATTTGTTTCAACAGTACGCATTGCGGCTTCGGTGGGAGGCACACGAGGATTCGTCCAGCGAGCAGCTGAAGTAGAAGTGAGGAGAGAGAAGCTGGAGAGAGAGAGAGAGAGACGAAGAGAAGGTGGCGAAGATAGAAACAATAAAAAAAAAGAAAGAAAAAAAGTTTTTTTTTTCACCTTTTTACCCCCTGATTCCTCAAATCTGTTAGATTTAACCTTATTTTTTAACAGAAGGATCACTTAAAAAATCGTATGCAAATACTATAGTTACTTTGAAAAAAAATAATAAAAAATTAGAGGGCCAAGTGAAAAATGCGTGCAAATACGAGAAACCTTCATACGGGCGGCTTGGGGTGCCTAATCTCTTCCTTGAGCATAACTGATATTCGAAACCTGTAAAACATCAGGAAAAAATCTATTTGAAAAAGAGTCATTTTTGAAGTAAAAGGACCGATTATTTTAAAATGGGTTTCAATTAAAAAATCTGGTCATCTAGTACTCCAAAGATACTCAATGTTAATTGGTGATTCGAAAATTTTATTTTTAAAACTCAGTGCGTAACAAAGCCCCTCCTTTCAAAAAAATCAAATGATTTTGAAAGACATGTCAAACATGCTAATTCTTCCCATTCGGTATTCAAAATTAAAATCTAGGTTGCATCTGGCTCTAGGTAACTGCCCCTTTGAAAACAAATATTTGTTTTTAACTTTTAAAAGTATTTTGTAAGCACATAACCAACATATTACTTCTTCTTTTTTCTTTCGAAAATTCCCTTTTTGGCCTAAAAACAACTAAAAAAATGCATTATATCCTTAATGTCCCGTTTAGAAATAACCAATTCATGGGGCGGTTGGAGTTTTAGAGGAGGGATTTTAAAGAATCAGGGCATTTGGAGTTACTATTGTCAAACTATTGGTAAATTAAACTTATGAGACATGCGGGTGTTTTTAATTTACATTTATTATTTTTAAAATTTATCAGTAAAATTCCTTTTTTTTTTTTTTTTTAGATAGAAATCTATAATCACATAATATCCAAATAAATAATGTCTTTCAGATTTATGACTCCACTTGCATTATATTTGTGACCCATTAGAGAAAAAATTAATCCATACACGATAATCGAAAAATGTTACACTGAAAAGAAATTAAAGATTAACCAATTGTGTTAAAAAATAAAAATATGCACAAGAGTATTTCAAGTAAAGAAGGTAACACCTAAGAAAGGAAGAAAATATTCACACCTAAGAAAGTATTACAAGGAAGTAAACAGCTTCTTATAAATCCCCTACACTATTCCATTCTTTCATTGAGGCAATACTAAAACCAATCGTTCAGAGCTCAAAACACGTGGCCATGGAGAAAAAGAGCAGAGGCCGACAAAAGATCAAAATGACCAAAATGTCTGAGGGTAGCAACCTCCTCGTCACGTTCTCCAAACGCCGGTCCGGTCTCTTCAAGAAGGCCAGCGAGCTCAGCATCCTCTGTGGGGCTGAGATAGCCATCCTCGTCTTCTCCCCCAACAAGGCCTTCTCCTTCGGCCACCCTTCTGTTGACACCATCCTCAACCACTTCCTCGGGTTTCGCGCCACCCAAAACTCTGGCGGGACCTCCCATCTAGTGGAGGCCCACCGCAGCGTGGGGGTCCGGGAGTTGAACAATCAGCTGACGGATGTGATGGGTAGACTGGAGGCGGAGAGGAAGCGCGGGGAGGAGCTGGAGAAGCTGAGGAAAATGGGGCGGGAAAAGCGGTGGTGGGAAGCTCCGGTGGAGACGATGGGGTTACATGAGCTTGAACAGCTGAGGTCAACAATGGAGGATCTGAAGAAGGAGGTGGGGAAACAGGCGGAGAAGGTCATGCTGGAGGCTACGAATCCCCTACCGTTCTATAAGGGGGGATCCGAATCAGGGTTGGGGTTGTCCATGACTCCTCATGGTTATGCGCTTGGATATGGTCATGACTTTTTCTGATTTTTCAACACAAATAATAACAAGAAAACAAGAAACTATATACTACCAATAAAAACAAAAGTTATACTGTTTATTTGATAATTTTGTACCGTATGAGACTGATACGTTTTTTTTACTCTATATAGTTACTGGTGTTACTTAATTTTTTTTTTTTTTTTTTTTTTTTTGTTTTATAGTGAAGTGAGGTGTGTCCAGATCAACTCACGTGCACTTCGACTAATCACCTCACCGAACGATTTTAAGAACGTACTCCCTCATATCGGCCGAATACATTCACGATTAAATTCAAGATTTAATATCAGGTTGATGAAAGGGGTACATTCCCTTGCCAGTTAAACTAACACCTCTTGGGTAATGTTACTACAAATAAAAATGTTTTTCGTTCGTTGGCAAGGAGAAGTACCCTAGTTTCTTATCAAATAGAATTTGACTCTCCAGGGGAGTACTCTTGGAATTAAATTTAGAATTTAATTCTGAATGCATCAAATCGATATGAAAAAATGCGCCATTAAAATCATCCGCAAAAGTGATTAGTCAAGGTACACATAAATTGGTCAGAACATACCACTGAAAAAAAAAAAAAAAAAAAAAAAAAAGAATTTTTATAAACCAATTATAAAAATCCAGCAATATAACAAAACAAATGAAAATGTGGTTACGAATCCAGTAATCCCAAATTCCAACACCCCCCTCATAAAGATATTTTACTTGTTTGTTTGCAAATATTGTCCAAATTCTAGCACTTAAAAAATTTCTTCGATGATTCTAAAACTTATGTTTTATAGAATTTAATAATTTAGTTCATCCATTCCATCTTCGACCGCAACACAATTCTTCTTAATCATACAACATTCCATGTAGGGAATTTTATTTCCAAATTAGTCATTCCTTATGAATTATCGGATCTCTTGTGAAAAAAAATTATTTACTATATGACAAATTTATGAGGATTTCATATTATAACCAAATAAAAGAAGTACATTTTGTTATGTTTTTCTTAAAGGAAACTTTTAAATTGCTCCTTTCAAATTCCTAAATTAACCAAATTAAACGCAAATGCTTAATTTTTATACTTCTCTTTGTTGATATTAATTTATTAATTTTATTTTTTAATTATGCTAAAAGACGTTACTAATTACTTAATTAATAATTAAGTAATAACTATACTTAAAAAAAAAATTCTAAGTCTAGTGATAATTTTAACTCTGTAAAATATTAATGTGCACGGAACCTTCACGGCTTGTTTGTGTGGAATGTGAAAAAGAAATAAATGGATTTATCAATCACTATTCATTATCTTATTCTGCTATTGTATGTTCAAAAAATTAAATAATGAAACATAGTAAAATTTTTGTAATGTCATTTTATATATCAATTTTAAAATTAAATTCATTCACAATATATACCGAATAATAGATTATTTTTTCAAAAAAGTAAAATGAAAAAATGACTACAAAATATGTGTAATATATATCCTATATAAAAAATATTCAAAATCTACCAACCAATAAAATGACAGCTCAAAAACTTATAAAATGAATAAAAGAGATGAATAACCAAAAGGGAAAAAAAAAATTAAATACTAAACAAATTTATTCAATTATAAAAATCTAGTTCGTCAATCACCATGTTGTCTTCAAATTATTTCAAATCATAAGAGTACAACTTTTCCCCAAAACTAATGAAAACATGAACATTCACTTACCTAGAAAAACCAACTAAGAAAAATATGTCATAGTTGTCTATTTAAAAGTGACTTCGCGCATTCATCCTTCTCAACAACATGAATAGAGAAGCAAAGATTTAACTTGTAAACGCTAGAACCTATTATACAAACGACTATGTGCCTCTCTAGAATTGTGAGCACAACAAGCCTCTCTAGTTCCCCTTAATCTTCATTTGCTTTTCAATTGAATCTAGTCCTATAGTTTTGTTCAAGAAATGTGTAGACTCTTTAATTTGTGCAACAACAACTTGAGAAGTTCTTTCTATCCCCTCTAGAAATAGATCATAAGAAATTCCAATATGTTTCTTCTTTGATTTAGAACTACCTTCAATTGAACTTTTGTTGAATGAGATAAATGTTTGACCTTACAATTTACTATATCATATATGGTTCATCTCTTTCAAGCTCCTCCACCACATTTGTCGAGTTTCAATATCTCTCCAAGTAGCTCTATTTTTCCAATGATAACACTAAAAGTCTCCATATAATGGAAATGAAACAACCCTAAGCTTTTCAGCATCTTTGCGAACGTATAACATATAAATTCATATAACGAGTACATACAAATTGTTAATATAGGAACATTTTCATGCAATAAAACAAGTAAAACCAGTCATTTTGTACCTAATCATTAGTTAGGCAGAATCTCATGTTCAAAATACTTCTAAAATTATCAGATAATTTTATAATTTATATAATTATAAACTATATGGTGTGTAATGTGAATTTATTATGTTACTTCGGCTAATATAATTTGGCAATTATTTGTACTATTTAACAAGAAATTTGTAAAAAAAAAAAATCAAATGGTAAATAATAATTATAATCAATATGTAATACCCTGAAAATTTATATTATATTTTATATAAGTTTAATATTTTTAGGGTGGTTTTTGTATATTATAAACATTTATGGTATAAATAAATATTTGATAATTTTGGGGGTTAAAAATTGACGTTCAAAAGTTGTGGGGTTCAAACATAATTTCAAGGAAACTAAGAGTTAAATATGTTGATTAGTCATATTTATTTCATAGTCATCATATAACCTTTATACGCTTTCCACGTGTGTTGTTATCCAATGATTAAGACTTCGACATATATGTTAGTGTTGGAATGAGTGATTCTTGCTAGATGCTTTGCTTCTCTCTCTCTCTCTCTATATATATGGACCATACATGAACGATATATTGGGAATCAATAAAAGGAAATTTCTTGATGCTTTTCACTACAAATAAATAAAGAAGAATAAAAATAGGAAGAATGAGAAAAAATAGTTTCTATTTGCGGATTATTATCAATTTTGAATTTTAGATAGAATTCTTAATCTGTTTAATATATATATTTATTTTTTTCAATTATTATGTGGTTTATTTTATTATTGGTGTTTAATTAAAATTATTGATTTTCATGAAATAATCATGATTATATATTATGTGAAAATTATGTGAGATATATGCGTATATGTTAATTGTGAAAAAGTTGGATGCATATAATAAAGAGGTTAAAATTCTACTGAAATTTGGTTCACAACCCCCACAGTATTTGTTGCGGGGCCAATAAAAATGGAGCTGCGCCTGAAATTACAATTAGATTTTGATTAAATTTTGTAATATTTTTACTTATGGTTATTGTTGTAAAAATTAATTCGATTAATTGATAAATATAAACGTTGACATAGTTTGAAAAATTTCTCAAATTTTTGTAAAATAAAATATTAGTTATTCAGTTTTAGTATTAATTCTTCTGAGGAGAACTCGTGTGGCGGCCCTAAAAAATCGAGTCACTCAAGTACCTCAGTTAGAGACGGATCCACTATTGGGACTGGGTAGAGTTAGAGAATGTAGTGGGTTTTAGTTTGGAGATTGTCAAGATAGCTGTTGAGAGTGAGTGTTTGAAACTTTTTATAGTTTTGTTATAAGATATTTGGGACATATGTATCTCTGAATTTTGAGTTGATAAATATTTTGAAAAAAAAAAAAAAAAAAAACTATACCAATTGATAATAATGTATATTTGTGGTTGGTTGAGTAACATCAAGTTGATGTCATGCCTGGTCTCAGACATTGGGGCTTGGGGTCGGGGTGTGATAGTTGATATTAGAGGTTAGGTTATAGATTCTGTAGACTTGATGTTAAGAGTGTCGTGTCAGTAATAGACCATATGATAAGTCATTGAGTTGTGAGGTCGAAACTTGAGTTTCGAGTCATTTTACTTGATTAGTGTATAGTACATATACATTAAGCACTACATTATATCCGCATTTGTTTGCTTAAGGTAATTGAATTTCGGGACGAAATTCCTTTTAGGGGGGTAAGGATTGTAAAGCCTAATATTTGCTTGTGTATAATTCTAAATTTCATTTACATATTTTAATTGCAGTTTTGAAGATTTAAAAAATAATGGGGTTTATTGTGTTATATAAATTTAACCTTGAAAATTTTAGGAATTAATATGTAATTTAAAATTTTACTTTTAAGAGTTTTAAGGGTTGAATAAATATTTATAATTTTTTCGTAGGATTGTATTTGTAATTAATTGTCATAGGGGGGTGTTGGATCTATTTTATATAGATTTATTTACTCTTTTATCTTTATTTTCTATTATAGTTATTAGTAAATTAAAATAATTACTCATAATTTTAGATAATTGCTTACATAATATCCGTAAATTTATATTGGGGATTATTTTGCATATGTTTGAAATTATGGGGTCTTAGTAAATATTATTATATTTAATAGGGTTAAAAATATATTTTGTTATAAAATAGATAATAGTAATTTCAATTATTAACTCAATCGATGGAAGGTGGAAAGAATCAAGAATTGATAGGCATTATTTTAATTATTATTATTATTATTATTATTATTATTATTGTATTTATATTTAGATTGATGGATGAAGAGAAAAGTCAGAGCATAGAAGAAGATGACAATTTCAACTCAAATTCATGGCAATTGGAGCAGCTCAAGTTTGACCTATAGCTCAAACTTCAGATCTAGAAGATTTAATTTCACATTGCAATGAAAAGAAAGAAGGAGCTGGAAGGGTTGAGAAATAGCTGGAAAGAAGTGTTAGAAGGAAGAAGAAGATGTGAAATGAAAAAGAAATGGGGTAGAAGCAAGAAACGTGTACACAATATCTACATCTCCTCAAGCCTATAATTAGGACAGAAGAGGCTGAGAAAAAGCAAAAAAGAATGGAACCAAACAAAAGCAGAACAAGAGAAGAAGGAAATAGAAGAAGAAACAATAACGTCCAAATCAATGATTTCTTTTACTTCTCTCGTTTTTACTTATCATGTCTTTCTTTATGAATTATATCAAATTTATATCAATTATGTGTAACTAAATTATTTAGGTTGGGGCTATGTCTTGAAGCCCTAGATATGATTTAATTATTGTTATAATTGAATTTCAAGTCATATATTTTGGATTGTGTATGATGAATTTTAATTAATTGTTTTAATGAACATTGTTAATATGTGTTTTAGTCTGATCACCTATTATGGATGTTAGGATTGTTTTTTTGGGAAGATATGTGAACCATCATATCATCATATGTTCCAAAGCAACAAGTGGATATTTATTTTCATGTGAATTAATTTTTTGGATACCTACGATACACATCAAATTTTAGGATCCTTGTGATGCTCAAATTCTCTTCGTGCTTAAAAGGTTTTTAATATGTTAACCATTGCACTTTAGGTCCTTATTAAGAACACACGTTTTATGTATACGCCATGCATATCACATACTTTAGAGAGAATATTATACAACATATTGACGGTACATCATGGATATGCAGTGAGCATCTTCATTAATACACACCAAAATATAAACCTGATTATAACTTTATTAAATTATTGTTTAGTGGTGGATAATTTAGTTCTCGCCTTACTTTTCATTATTTGTATTCTAAAAAAAGAATTCCAAAAATACGTTATGATTAGATTTATTTTAGTTCGTAGAAATTTTTTATTTAGTTCAATTTCTGCGGAGATGACCCTTGCTTGATTCACTATACTATAAACGATTTGTGCACTTGTAAGGTTAAAATTATTGGGAATTTTATAACTTATTTTAGCGACTAGAAAACAATCGACAGGGGTTAAGGTGTAATTATAGATATTTTTAGTATTTTTTTGACTAGTAATATTGTTGATAGTCAGATAATATTTTTGTAGTAATTAAATTATTAATTAATAAATTTTATAAATATAACTATAATATTTTAGTTGTAAAATTAATAGTGGGTTGAGAAATAGAATGTTTAATTATTTTAAATTTTGTATAATAAGAAAAATTTGGGAATAAGGAAAAAGATTGCATTTTAGTGTCATGCATTTCAGGTCATATTAGATTTATTTAGATAAGTTCTTAGTTTTGATCTTGTCGTTGTTAGATTCATAAGCGACGTCAACTATGGCAGTATTATGTCGATAGCCTAATACCAGTGCAATTATCGAGAAGAGTGTACTATCGTTTATGTAAATTGCTAAATTATATTTTTGTACTAAAATATAAAAAGAAAATGTTTATTAAAATGAATTATTTTATAACGTTAAATTAATTAAGTAAATGGTTAAATGTGAAAATTGATTTTTATTATTATACCTATATGCCATAGTATGATCCCGACATGAGGACATGTCCTGCGGGATATTATTAGTTCTAACAGGAGGGCATGTCCTATAGGACATTATATTGTGATCTGACAGGAGGATAAGTCATGCAGATGGTTGTTGTTGTTGTTGTTGTGATTGTTTTTGTTATTAACGATGATGATTATCATCATGATATAGTAGTTTATACTACGTTTTGGCTCCTATCATTGGAGATATTGAATGACCCTCACACTTATGGCAACCTTAGATTGCATAGTTGTACATGTTACGGTACCATTATAACTTTCGATCCTGAGGTGAAACGATCATTTGGCTAGTAGGAAAATATGTTTGTGGTATTTTATTATATAAAATTGACTTGAGCGGTTGATTTGATTTATATTCAATTGTTCTATTTTGATGATATATGTGAATTTCGATACTGTTCAGTGTGATTATATTCTATTTTGGAAAATATCATTGTGGTTATACTTTGTTTTGGAAAGTGAATTTTGATAAATGTGCTTGATTTATAAATTATTTTTAAATTATGAAAATAATACACCGATAAAATATTTTGTCTTAGTTACTCCAAGTAGAGACGGGTCCACTATTGGTGTTAGGTAGAATTGGAAGGTATTGTGGCTTTTGAGGTTGTCAGGACAACTGTCGGAAGCGAGTGATTTGGATTCTTTTTATAGTTTTGTTACGAAATAGTCAATTGTGTATAATCGCTGAAATTTGAATTAGTAAATATTTATAACTTTTTTTTAAAAACAAATCTATACCAATTGACAATTAGTGGATATTTATTATTTTTATCATAGTGGTGTAATGAAAGCATAGTGGTGGTGTGGTTTGTCTTTTACCTCTATTTCTCCGTAAAAATAATAGGGAGAAATTGAATGGCAGTCTTGGGAAACTGGGTCGTTACACAATATCTAGTATACTAATAAAATTAAACATCTATGATAAGTTTACTGTACAGTAGGTACCGTACTTTTTAAATGGAAAAAGAAAGACCATACTAGAATTAATTTACGACATAATAGGTATCTCAAACTGTCTTTTCTGTTGTGGAACAATTTTTGATAGGGTCCAAACTGAAATCACTTGTGTTTTGGACAAACAACACGTCCTGTACAACTACAAAATTGACTTCCAATGTCTTTATCTGTGATTCAATGTGTGGCCTTTTCTTTAGACCATATCCACAAAACTTGGACTTAAGTTTTTCTTCTAATTCAATGAATGCTCTAGATTTGTAACCATTATCATCTTGATAAGATCCATGTTATTTAGTTCAAGGAAATGCTCAACAACGTTTTCATCTTCTTCATGACTCCACTTTGTCTTATTTTTACCAGGGCCTCGAGCTTTTGACAAAGACACCATCTTGATATATATTGAAAAGTTAAAGCAAACTTGTTGAGATCATAAGTTAATTGGTAAGAATTAGGAAAAATAATTTTAACCATAACAAGAATGCAATATTCAACAACTTTAGATCCCATACAAAATAGAAATAAAGCTACAACCTCAAAAGGTTGAGAACAATTCCTAAACAACTACTAGTTTACTTTCTCTTCATCCATTATATATTTCACTATCAAGGGTTGTTCACTAAGTAAACCATTCGTTAGAACTCTCGATGACATGAGTTGATTCACCATTCTTTTATGTCCTTGCCCTTTTCCTTGAGCTTGATTTATTAAATGATAAATTAGATTCGTTACCAAGCCTCAAATAATTATGTAGTAAACGACATGCTATGATCATTCCATTTTGGGTCTTGATTAGATAGAAAGAAGGACTTCTAAGTATTCCACATTGCATTTTGATAAAGATGACATCGCGCAATAACATTTGTTGAGATATTAGGTTTTGATAATGTCGTACAGTGGAAGCCAATGTAATGGATCGAGTAATATCGTGCTAACATACATATATTCTTATATCTTATACGACTATGTGACCACGCTATTCATATCTATATCATGCATAAGATATCATTATCTATGATTATGCGATACATGTCATTATATGAGGATCTTTTGAGATATTGTGTTTCATGCATACATGTGACTCATATGGGACTATACGTGATTGATTACCTTGATCGCAATAACCAATGCTAACCATATAAAAATTGTTGAGCAAATGGTCTTTATAGGAAATCTAAAGCACATATTCATGGATAAAACAAGAGCAAAGAGGATGGAAGAACAAGAGGACCGAGACAACTCAATATTGAGTTGAATCAAAATAGGCCACCAAGATAAAACAAGAAGAAAGAAACAAAAAGACTCGTTGCTAAGAAAGATCAAGGAGCATCAACACTATAAAGATCAGATCTTAATGTAATGACACTCTTGACCCCAAGAAGTAAGTTCAAGTAAGCATGTAGGAAACCCACACACATTTTCATTCTAATGTGGTATATTTATTTTTGATATTTTTGTTGAATATGCGCAACATTATTTAAAATGAAGTTTAGTTAACGTGGATAAAAAAAATTGAGTTAGTTAAATAAAATAGGCTTAAAAATAAAAATTGC
Organism: Eucommia ulmoides; assembly: GCA_016647705.1. Classification (NCBI taxonomy): domain Eukaryota; kingdom Viridiplantae; phylum Streptophyta; class Magnoliopsida; order Garryales; family Eucommiaceae; genus Eucommia; species Eucommia ulmoides. The sequence goes on from CM028331.1 coordinate 23,883,167, forward strand.
AAAAGTCTGGTCGACCGATCCACTGCATCGATCAACAAAATAGGACAATAGACTAGAAAGATAAGGATCCAACTTAATCTGGTCGATCTATTGATAAATTCAGTCAATAGATTTTGGCAGTAATTTATTATCTGAAAAAATATAGAAAATCGATCAAAAGATAGATAGAACCAATTGACCGATTTGGATAATATAGCTAAAAGTGTTGTTTGTGACAGTTGATTGATTGGAGTAGTAGGCATTTTAGAAAGTCTGAGTATGAAAATCGGTCTATCAAATAAGGATTCGGTCAACCGATTGTCAAAGACAAGTTTGATATATTTAACTTAAATGCAAATTCAAGCTTAAATTGAACGTTAAATTGATTCAAACATGTTTTTAATGTTAATTAAACTTTGTATATATCATTTGAATTAATTGTTTCGAATTAATAGCCAAGATAAATGGGGACACCATGAAAAACAAAGTTATCATTTTTTAAGTCCTAAATTGTAGCATTTTTTTTTTTGCAGCTACGTGTCTCTTATGGAATTCCTATTCAAATTAGCCAAATTGGAACACTAGATTCCAATGTTATTGATCAAAATAGTTGACCCTAATGCTCACATAATCAGTTACAACGGATTAAGAACTTTTTAATCAATGATTTAGTGCAATAATAACTTCTTTGATAAAACCTATATAACCCAATCTCGTTGCACGAATTGGACAAGGATGATGATCTAAGTTTAATTGATATATATATCCATCATTCCCTAGGAACACCTCTTGATTATTAAATGAGTGATATAGTGTAAGAAACACTACCCAAAACAAGAGAGTGATTCTTTGTGTGATAAACCTAAAATAGGACTGTCAATCCAAAATCGTCGATACTCTAAGGTTATGAGGAATTCTAGAAGATTCAACATTAGTCATCCTAGAAGATTCAACATGTTCAAATTATTATCCTTAATCCAGTAGGTCCATTCCATTATACATTATTTTATTCATACTTTATTGCTTAATACTAGAACTTGATGATTATGTGCTTTATAGAGAATATGTCTAGTTCTATGCATGCTTTAATTTATTTGTATAAATATGTTACATTTATCTATACTTGTCTAAATTATTGATTCACCTTATGCTTCATATGAAACGAGTTAATTACTTTTGTGAATACAATCGTTTGGAAACCCTATGCTATCGTGATCTATCCATTGATTCCAAAAATATTTTAAACTTAAAACAAAAATTTGTTATGTTCAATCTATTGGATAATAGAATAACATACACTGCCGGTGAGATTATGTTTCTCATTAAGATCTTTAATCCCCCGCATACCGAACTTGACAAGAGGTAAGATGATCAGTTATTTTTCAATGATCTTCAATAATGCATATAAAATACACGTGAAAAGCGTAATACACAGATTATAAGTGACCAAGTAGTTATACAAGTTGCACATGCTGAGTCTTGTTCAAAAGATTCACTTAAGAACTATTGAAATAATGTTAAGACTTGATTTAGTATTCAAGATACCTTGCTTGCTGTTAATTAAAAGTATGTTAATTATCAAAGTCAACATATCCTTCATGATATATCTACGTTCGGTGGTTGAAATGCAAAAGCTCCGAAAGACTTATACTTAAGAAGAATGATACGAGATGGGCATAGCTAAATCTAGAGAAAATATAATGTGATTATCATCTTTTCTACTTTACATTTTGAATTGTATTGAATATTCATGAGAAAAAAAGTAAAATTTGTATGTTATAACAACCACTAGAGGGCTTATATTGACATGCATCTATAACAAAGTGTTTAAAAGCTCCGTCGGGCTTTGCGAACTAGACTACAAAGTGTTTAGCTAAGTTTGCATGTTCACTTAACTAAGATTATAAAGAGTTCGCATTATCATCTTTATATCATGTGCTAGGACATTGTTGGATTACAGGTTAAACCATTTTGAGTTGATTGGTGAAGAAGTCCAAGGGAGAGACCTTGGGCAAAACATTAGCTTGATCTCGCCGGGGAATAGATTAAGATGATGAATTTGGGAGAGTGAGTCTCGGTAGTCTAGAGAGTGAATTTAGATCTGTTAGAATTTAAATTTGTTTTATTGTGGATGTATTTTTTTTGTTTGTGAAATGTATATACTTCATTGTACTAAGTGAAGTGGGTTAGACCTCTAGATGTGGAAGGGGGTAAAAAATCTAAGGGAGTGAACCTTCATAGGTAAGGTTTGACCTATGCCTAGAAAAGGGGGTTAGAAATCCAAGGAAATGAAACTTAGTAGGTAAATCTTGACCTTTACCTGGGAAAAAGGGTTAGAAATATAAGGGATTGAACCTTGGTAAGTTAGGCTAGATCTTTGCATGGGAAAGGGATTAGGAAATCAAAGGGAGTGAACCTTAATAGGTTAGGTGGAATCTCATGTTGGGAATGAAAATTATAAAATCCAAGAGTTGAACTCATGGTAAGATTTTAAAGATTTGGTCTTCACTTGTGAAGATAATCAAAATTATTAGTGAATTAGAACTCTCAATAGAAGATCAAGGGAGTAGATGTACGAAAATTACTATTTGTTGAACTACTATAAAATTCATGGCATTGTGTGGTTGCTTGTGTCTATATATCTATCCTCTTGTCTTTATGTTTTACTAGTATATCATGTTTGTTGTTGTGATTAATTTACATTGTTGCCCTATGATTGATTTATGTATCAGACTTACTCAAATGTTTGAATCATCATACTTACTCAAATGGTTGAATCATCTTATAAATAAAACACTTTTACACCATCAATATATTTACTGTCTACGAAAGACATTGTTTAAGTGCTTTAAGATTATAGAAAATAAAAAAGGCGATAAAAGTGCCTAAATCCAATTTATCCCCTTCTTGGGTCAAGTCTGTGCCAACAAAATTCCTATAACTTGCATGTTTAAGTTAAATAACTCTTGAGGGCCGCATGGTGAAGGATACAAATATTAAAATACCTACATTTACCCAAGGGATAACAAAAATTTAAACCAATTATAATAATTTATATATACTAAATCCTGAATCAATCCGCATTAACATAAACAAAACACATATGTAATAAATCTAATCTAACAAAAATAGTATTTACCTTAGTCATGTGCTTCAGTCTCTTAGTCGGTTGATTTGGGGGGGAGTGATTTGATTCGGCTCTCCAAGGAGCGATACAAGTATCTCTCCCTCTAACAGTATCCACAACAAGAACTCCCATCAAAAGTATCTATTAGTAATTTGAGAATCTAATTCTAAATATGTAGAACTAGGGTAGGTTTGGGTCGGATTTTTGTGACAACAAAAATAAAATTTGAGAGTATATTTCAGAATAATGGGGGTGAGTAAATAACCTGTATTGGGAGGCCACTGCATGTCTGTGGCCTTTTATAAACTGTTTGGGGTTAAGATTATATATTCTTTTTTTTCTATATTACACTTTGACCCCTGACCTTCTAAACTGTCTGACATTCGTAACCATTCCTTTTGAAATGACTATTTAAAGTTTGATTTTCCATTTGAGTATGACCCATTATGTTCATAATAAAAGCTGGACAATGGGATTAATTAATTAACATTGAAAAAATTTAAATTTTACTGGTCTGAAGAATAATTTTCTTATGCCTTTCCACTAACTATAGATGCGTCTACCAGTTATTTTAGTGTGAAGGACTTTTACCTAGGCAATCTCCTCAATTATAATTTCCACGCTATTCGATCTTTCTATATTTGTGTTCCTGAAAGAATTAAGAGGGCATGGAATAACAAAACCTTAGTTCAATTGTATGTATTTGATTAACAATATAATTTCTTTTGTTATAGTTATTGAAATCTCATGTAATAATTACATTGTCTTGATGATAATCTTTATTTGAATTATATTGAATCTAGTCACATAAGACACTTTTCTCTTTGTCGAGAGCGATATATCTAATGAATATCTTTGAGGTCAAAAGATAACACTTACTATTATAAACGTATAGAAATGCATCTGTGTTATTACCCACTATCTCAAGTCTGAAGATCAATTGCCATAACAACTCTAATATTCAATTTTGACATTGAGAATAACCACTATATGGAATATCTAGGATGATTAGGTTCAAGCCTTAATACAAAATTAGTAGACCCCCTTATGGTCGTTTTAGTGTCATAGTAATATTTATGATTTACCATTCTCAAAGATAAAAACATCCATAAACTAGTCTAATAGAATCTTTAAGATCTAATTTAACAATTCTAGATGACTAGAAATATTTAGGATATAAGTTACCATAATGTCTACAAGCTAATTTTTTTTAATTATCTTAGAAGTTAAGACATTTTCAACTTAATATTCAGAGTTCTACAACAATATAATATAAGAAAGAATAATATAAAAAAAATATTTTGTTAAAGAATACTTGAGATCGTAAATTTAAGAACCCCCCCCCCCCCCCCCCCCCACTAAATGATAAAAACAAGATTGAAGATTGATTATAGGGCTTATATCCAACAATCTCCCACAAGCACTATAGCCAATCAATACAATACATAATACCCATCCTCTCAAGATGCTGATTTACCTACTATAAAGTTAGTGCCTTCGTGCATAGATCTTCAACATTGTCTAATGTGTATACTCTCTTAATGATGGTATCATTTCATCCCACGATCTCTCTAATTAAATGGAAGTACCACTTTATACGTTAAAAAATTTGGCCAAATTTTGGTTCATTTGATTGAGCTACAACCATTATTGTCAAAATACAAAGATATCGATGAATTAATGATTGGAACCACACCAAATTTAGTGACGAACTTCTTAATACTTTCCTTAGCAACATCATACATGGTAATGTACTCAACCTCAGTAGTGGAAACTGTTGTTGTAGTTTGATTATAATTCCTCCAACTAATGACCTTACCATTTAGGATAAACATTTATTTGGAAGCTGAATTATGGTCATCCGCATCGGCTTGGAAATTTGAACCATTATAATCATCAACCCTTAGTTTTACTTTTCTATAAAAAAAATATATTTGTCCTTTGTGAGTACTTCAAGACAGACTTCATAACCTTCCAGTGTTCCAAACATAGATTCACCTGATATTTGATTTTCAATCTAACAACATAACAATTATCAGGCCTTATACATAACATAACATATCGAAGACCAATAATTGTAGAGTTATATGGAATCCTACTCATCGAATTCTTCTTCCCAAGAGTTTCAGGACTCATATTTTCAGAGAGTTGAGTTCCATGTTAGACCAGAAGAAATACTTTCTAAGAATTTATTATGATAAATTGCTCTACCAACTTATCTATACACTGGAATTGAGTTAGTCCAAGAATTATTTTAGATCAATTTTTATAGACCATTATATCCAATATATGGGAAACTTATCTCAGATGATTACTACAGAAAGTTTGAGAAAGTTGTACTTTAGTTGATGACATCCCATTACATTATTTCCAATCAATAGCATGTCACCAACATACAACTAGAAGAAACATAGTGCTTTCCCATACAATTTCTCCAACACAAATGGATCATCCATATTTTGTAGGTAACCAAAATATTTTACTACCTCATCAAAACATATGTTCCAACTTCATGAAGCATACTCAAGAACATTGATGGAGTTTCGGAATTTGCATACCTTTTGGCTTTCATCCTCGGCTACGAAACCTTGTAGTTGAAGCTTGTAAATGCCATCCTCTATGTTTCCATTGAGGAAAGTTGTCTTTACATCTGCTATATTTCATAGTCATAGTACACAACATTAGCCAATAGAATCATAGTAGACTTCAACATGGATACCAACAAAAATGTTTCTTCATAGTCAACTCCTTGACATTGAATATATATTTTTTCCACCACTCTTCCCTTGATTACATCTAATTTAATATATGAGTCCAGTTTTTTCATGAAAATCTATTTACATACAATGGAAAAAATTCCCTCAAGTGGATTTATAAATGTACAGACTCTGTTAATGTACATGGAGTCCATTTTAAATTTTAATATTTTTGACACTTTTTCCTGCCGATGTCTACCATTGCTTCTTTATAATAATCAGGGTCATTACCTCCCACTAGAAATATATGCTCTTTGTCCTTCGACCCATTATATTCCAGTTATATATAAAGAGGATTAAAGATTATAATTGGTTTGTGAGGATCTTTTGTATTGGACGCATTTACAATTGTCCGATCTACACTATTAGTTGGTCTTGCCTGCTTTGTGTCCAACACCTATGCATGATCTATAGTTTTTCTAGTGCTAAATTCCTTACGTTACTCTTTCTCTAAGAACTGTACATGGTTGGAAACAAACAATTTTTGTTCCTCTGGGTTATAGAAATAATATTTTAGACTTTCTTTAGGATCCCCTAAATTTATAAATGCGAGTTCTATAGTCCAACTTGTCTGCCTCAAGTTTTTTTGACTTGGATCCGAAAACCAAAAATATTAACATAATCAATACTTTGTTTACATTCATGCCACATATGATATGTCATAACCGACATAGATTTATCTCAAGCCTTGTTTAGTAAATAACCTACGATTATTAAGACATATCCCCAAAATAAAATGGATCACTCCACTTATTATCGATTTAACTATATCAAATACGACTAAATTTATCCTTTTTGATACATCATCTAATTGTTTCATAGAAGAGTGAGTCTACTATGAAAGCATCCATTTTTAACATAGTTGAGAAACTTCATAAATAAGTAATCCCTGCTCTCAATAGCCTTTCAGACTATTTTTGGTGCTCATTACTCATCAATGTTATCATATGGCACCGAGTCTATTTATCATCGCCTATCTATTTTTTTAAATTGACTCATCACTCATTTGAGTTGGCATTATATACCACAGGTACTGGACTATTCAAAACATAGTCCAACTTATGGGACAATAAAATAAGTTTATATATCCTAACCTAATCCACAAGTTGGGTCCGGTTAAACTATTTTGTTTCAGAAAATTTTGCAATGGTTTCTGCATTATTATATCTACATAATAAAATGAATACAATAAATAAGTCAATAAGAAAAATATTGTACATTAATTTTAAATATGTCGATCTTTTATAAATATAAATTTACTCCTTCTAAATGTTTTGGTTCTCACTTCCTTCTGTAGAAAAATGTAAATTCTAAATATTCCGCACGAAAAATTGGATATTCTAACATCGTTAATGAGCTTTACACTATCATGTATTTCCCTAACGAGCCTTCAAGCATAAGTAACTCTTATTACTCACCTTTTGGTTAAGATCCAATTCTTGTTTGGTCTATAGTTTGAATTAACCACATACTATTAGATATTCGAACATATCCCTAGTTAAGTTACACCCACCCAACATGGTCCAAATAAGTCCCAATGAGCGCCTAAAAGTATCTAGTATTTAAGTCCACCAGTCTACTCTTTACACAGAGGTATTAGTCAACTTTAGGCTTACGAAACTCTATCCCGAACATATCCTCCCGATGGATATCATGTTTAATTATTTAATTTGTTTTAACATTCAACTCATACATATAACAAACTAACTAATTTTTCACAAACACATGCTATTTGGTGATAATAAAGCAATATAAAAATAAATTACTCCACGCACGTATCGGTGGACTAGGAAGACTATGGACTTCTAATTTGATTTGACCTAAGTCATTGGATAAAATCAAGGTTTAATTATGCTATTTTGGAATGAATTATTTTTGTGAAAAAGATTCATCTCATGTATCTTCTTCTCAGTGTTTTCATCATCTTGACCTCTATCGCCTCACGTTCTTTGGGCTTTTTCTTTTCTATCTTCATTGGGACTCATCTTCGCCTTCTTAAATTACAACCAACATTATACAACAATGAGGGATACATCTAAGCGGGTTAAAGGTGTATCAAGAGGGAGAAACACAACAAAAAGAAAAATGCAACAGAGCATGAAAGCCCTTGAAACTCCTTCATAAAAAATTACGATGTTGTTGGAATAAATCATCCAACCATTAAAGAAAACAAATCACATATCTCAAATAGTTTAAGTCCTTAATCATCCCACAATAAACATATATATAAAACATTTCAAGCATAGTATAATAATAATATTAATCCTATTATGGAAATCTAATAGGATCGCTAAAATTTTCATTAAAATTTAATTCATTACTGAAATATCAACACTTCCTAATATAATTAGAAAACTAATAATTTTTTCTTATATAATAAGGAATATTAGTTTAATTCTAATTAAGTTAAAATTCTAATTTAAAATAAATTAAACTCTATATCTATTAAATGTTATCTCATACAATTCAAAGTAGAATCTAATTAAATTTTGAATTTCCATAATTCCACATCTATTAAAATTCTCTCATAAATTCAAAATAGAATTATTGGAAAACATGTGATCTTTTGATATCCAAGATTTCAAATTTAAATCGTTATCTTTTAAATTAAAATTCAAAAAATAGTTTTACGATTAAATTCTAACAAAATCAAATTTGAATAACAAAATAATATTAATTATTTATAAATAATTATCTTATAATAATTTAAAGTCATAGTTTTAAATATTGGAGTAAGGAAGGTTAAGTTTAAAATTTACAAAACACCAAATTTCATTCAGGCAAGTTTTAAAATTTAAATTTGTTTCATAAATTGTTTTCGAAAAAATCGAAGTTGGATCAACCTTCCTAAAAATAACAAAAACGACGTCACAGGCCACCACAGGCTGCCGAAATAGTCTTCTTTAATAATTCATTTTTGGACATAAACCATAGAGTCAATCCTATTTATTCATTTAATTGGTTTTTCTATAAAATTACTATCTCAAGTTTTCATTAATAATTGTGTTTTTAATATTATACTTTATTATATAAAATTGTTGTTGAACCTTTGATATTGAGTTGAAAGTGTCCTAGATTTGAAAAATGCTTGAAGAGAATGAGATCATATACATTTGTAACTTATATTCTAAATATTACTACTTTGGTACTATTATTAAATTAGGCCTTGACAATTTGTTTAAACTAACTTATGAATATTTTCTTCGAGAATGGTTAATCTCAAAACTATTAGTGTGAGACATTATAACAACTGTAAGTGGACTTAATAAGGTGTAGTAAGGTCCTTGAATATGATCATCCTAGATATTCTCATATGGTGATTTTTCTTAAAGTCAAAATGAAATATCGAAGTTGTGATGATACTTATAATCTTTAGATTTGAGGCATTGGGTAATCACATAGATGAGTTTCGATACTTTGATAATATTAAAAGTTGTTTTCTAATTAAAAAACTTAAAATATATTCATAAGGTACAGTGAAATATATATGTGATTATCTAGGTATACAAGAAATGATATATCACTCTCAGTAAAGAGAAAAGTGTCCTACGTGATTAGATTTTACGTAATTCAAATAAAAACTTTGATCAGGGTAGTATAATGATTGGGACGAGATTATAATTAGTATCCAAAGATGAATTATATCATTAATCAAATATATATAATCGATCTAGGGTTTTTTACTTTAATCCATACTTTATTGGTTCTTTCGGGACGACAAAGATTGAAAGATCAAATACCATGAAAATTACAAGTGAGGAGGTTCTCTAGATGATAATCTTATCAACTTGATATAGCTATGGAATATTTCTATATGTCAATCATAGTAGTTGGCATTTTTTTGGTTTTAGGCAAGATTTAAACAGTGTTACATTCAACGCATATATTGATTGTGTACATCGACACTCCATGTTTGTTATTCGGTTTTATTAATCATTTTTTAGCATGATGAGAAGTTATCCCCTACGTTTTGGATTGGGTGTTACATTCAACACACTAAACAGTGTTACATTCAACACGCACCTTGAATTTTGAATTTTAGCATTTTTAGGAAGTATTAACAATGTAAAGCACGACAGCTTTCCGCCCTAGCTTAACACTATAAAGCATTTCTTGAATCAGAGTTTTTTTTCTAATGGATGCTTGTGTTGTTACTTTTTTTTCAAATCTTTTTCGAAGGTCTTTTCTGTTTACCCAATTTGATATGAATTTCAGGGGCTTTACGAAGTGGCTGTTTTGGAATTTGCAAATATGATCCTGGTGAGTCGGAATTTGCCTTGGTCTTAGTTCCACACACACTTTTGGGGATTTGATAGAACTATTTTAGATTCGTCCTAATTGTTGCTTGCCTTAACTTGCATTTGATTATCGTGAAGATTTGAGTACTTTGTTGTTATAGTTCAAATCTGGAGAAAATTTGATGCCATTAGTAGCAAGATTGATTGTGAGCATCAACACTCCCTAATTGTTATTCGACTTGATTCATCAATTTTGAGCATGATGATAAGTTATCCCGTATGTGTGGATTGTGTGTTACATTCAACACACTAGACAATGTTACATTCAACACGCACTTTGAATTTTGAATTTTAGCATTTTATGAAGTGTTAACACTGTAAAAAGCACGGTAGACAGTGTTACATTCAACAACCATTTTGAATTTCGACAATATTAAGAAGTGTTACATTCAACATTCACTTTGAATTTTGAATTTAAACAAATTAGAAAATGTTACATTCACTACACACTGAAAACAAATTGGAGGGTCAATTGACAAGTAATAAATTGTATTTTTTTAGAATTTTAGACGATGTTATGTTTAACATGCTATTTTTGGATTTGAAACTTCGTATTTATTATCACATGGAAAGTTAAAACAATACTTAGTGCTAATTTTTTTCCTAACCATTTTTTAAAAATTAATAATAATAATAAATAAATAAATTAATTAATAATAGTATTGAAAACTCTCTCCTTATTTGTTATTCGGTTTGATTCATCACTTTTGAGTACGATGAGAAGTTATCCTTTATGTTGGATTGAGTGTTACATTCAACACACTAGACAGTGTTACATTCAACACGCACCTTAAAGTTTGATTTTTGGCATTTTATGAAGTGTTAACACTATAAAGCACGGTAGACAGTGTTGCATTCAACAACCACTTTGAATTTTGACAATAGTAGGAAGTGTTACATTCAACATTCACTTTGAATTTTAAATTTGAACAAACTAAAAAGTGTTACATTCAATACACACTGAAAACAAATTGGAGGGTCAATTGGCGAGTAATAAATTGTATTTTTTTTAGAATTTTTAGACGAGTTACATTCAACATGCTATTTTTGGATTTAAAACTTGAATTTTGGCAAATTTAATTTTGGATTTATTAGAAGTTTAGGGATGAAAATGTAAAGAAAAAAAGATCAAAATTGAAACTAAAAATAAAATATGGGGCAAATATGTAATAAACACGTTTTTAGTTCGAACCCTAGATGCATCAATGTAGTCGCGAACATTTTTCAGGGCGGCGACTGTGGAATTTGTTCAGCGGCGAATAGCTACGGTAAAGACTCGAACAACGATGACGGTGAACAAAGAAGGTGAGTTGATCGGCGACGACGAACGAACAAGGCGACGGAGACAGCGACGGCGAAGATGAAGGTCGACGGTGACGGTGAATACGAACCACGATGGCGAGTTGATCGGCGACGACGAACGGAGAAGGCGACGGAGACAGCGACGACAAAGACGAAAGACGATGACAACGGTGATTACAAACCACGACGGCGAGTTTGATCGGCGACGGCGCAGTGAACTGTCGGTGGAGATGAGGGGTGAACAGGGATGGACGTGAATCTATTTTTGGTGTGAATTATAAATGAGGGTATTTTGGTCAGGAAAATCCAAAAAGGAGTTATTGGTGCAAAAAAAAAAAAAAAAAAATGGGTTTGATTGGTTCCTGAAAACCTGAAAAGGGACCTGCCGGTACATGCCCCAATTTTATATGTCATATTTACTAAAAAATTAACATTTTGAATCGAAAAAAATTTAATGAATTACTTGGATAATTATTACAATAAAGACAATTAATATGAGATAAATTAATTTTGGCCCTTAATTTTGATAAGAGTAAGGAGATGAGAGAAAAGGGCAAATTTCAATTGTGGTTATTTTGAAGCGTTTTTCATCCTCTTTTAATATTATAATAAGATTCTTTCTTATGCATCAGTTACTCTTTATTTATGTTATACTGTTGTGTGACGCGCTTCACTCGAGTGTTGTTATTAAGAATTCTTGTAGTAATGATGAATGCCCAGTCTTATATTTGCCACTTCCTTTTATGTGAATTATGATATTAGTATTGACTCAGGAACAATTTATATAAATGGAAAAATAAATGAAATAAGTACTTTAAATATACATATTGAGGGTATTATAGATATATCTTGATACAGCTAAAAAGATATATGCACCCCTAACATACTCAAACTAACTTGTAATGGTTACATAAAATTTATATGCTTGTGATTGTTGTATATGTCATATTTATTTTCTTGTTTTTTATATGTAGTAATGCCTAACACAAATTTCATAGTTATATATATGCATTAGTTAGATATAATATGTTCTCATTGGTTTCTGCAACTTCTGATGATTAATATCATGCCAATACAACGACAACATATGATTTTATCAAGATGAAGATGTGTTCTTGATTTTTGCAAAAATAGAAAAAAATGATGTGAAAGTGATATGAGTTTAATTAGAATGGACACACGTGTTTTTACCATTTTATGTAGTAGACTTGACAGAGCTGGTTTAAGATCAACTAACTATTTATTAGTGGATGAACAAGTAACAATATTTATAGAAATTCTAGCGCATAATGCCAGGAATAGAGTTATATAAATGGACTTTAAAAGGTATGTTGAGACTAGGTATTTTCATGACGTGTTACATGAGATAATGCATTTACAAAGAGAATCTAGGTTTACACAGTGGATGACAAAGATTGAAACCAATTATAATATTCTGTATTTTCTTATTGACAATATGTACTAACATAATGAAAAAATATAACTAGAATATAATATAATGAAAATATTCATTACCACAATCGGGTGCTTCGGCCTCATAGCCAATTGATCTCGAGACATGGTTTAATTCGACTCTCTGACGCGCCCCGATTTTCTGAGAGGAAAAGAATGTTAAATAGCAAGATGCTCAAGGAGAGAGAGGTTTTTAAAGCGCCGATTTTCTCAAAAAATACTTAGGCCGTTTTAAAGAATAAAGAGTCGCCATCTAACATTGGATTTAAATTTTAGAAATTAATTTAAAAGGCTTAAGTAAAAATTGACTCCAAAAAACACGGTCAAATCAAAGATTCATTTAAAGGCTTAGGGGTCGGTTACGCTCGGGGAAGGTGTTAGGCGCGCCAAGACGCCCATTCAAAAACGACATCTTATGTCCAATTAAATCCAATTAATTTAAGTTCGAACGTTTTATTTTATTTTAAAGTATTTTTCTCCTTATAAAATATTTTAAGTATTTTTTAAAAATAAGGTGGGACAAGTTTTTGTATTTTTTTGGGAATATTTCCCCAGTATAACCTCTTATCGAATATTAAGGATTTGACAAGGATGGTCCCCGAGGGGTTTTATGTATGTTTCAGAGATTTTTTTTTTTTTTTTTTTTTTGGTAGGCAAACTAAAATAGGTGAATAAGAGCAAAAATATGAATGCAAAACTAACATCTATATTAATTTTATTTTTTATGCGAAAGCGAATTGAAAAAAATAAAGGGTTTGATTTAAATATGTCAATGCAAACTTGATATGAATATGAGAATTGATTAAGGAACACTACGTGAATCAACATAATTAAAAAAATATAAGTGGTGCACGTGTCGTGACTAGATGTGAAAAAATAGCATGGATTCGTGAAAAAAAAAAAAACTATAAATTCAGGTTAATTTTTACTATTAATATATCTCGATTAAGATCACATACAATACAAAATGAATTTATATTTATATGTGTTTTTATTAGGATCCTAATTAGTTAAACATATTTACTCTAATGTGAAATTGAAGAAGAAATATTGACTTAAGAAAGATTAGTATTTAAAATTGATTAATAGTGTCAATTAAGTTAACCGAGAAAAGAAATCGGTTAAAATGGGTAAAAATGTCGAAGATTAGAGTTAAAATTAATTAAGGAGAAAATGTTTCAGCAAGAATCAGTCGACTGATTTGAGGGGATCGGTCAACCGATTGGAAGTAGCTAGGAAATGGGACGTCTCTGGATCGATTGGTCAACCGACCGAGGGGAGATCGGTCGACCTATGGCCGATACCTGAACTCTCTGAATCAATCAGTCGACTGATCATGGATGATCGATCGACAAACCATGGCCAAAAAATGGCCTGGGCAGCATCTTGAATCGATCAGTCAACTAACACATTGAGGATCGGTCGACCAACTGACAAATAATTTTGGCTTGGGCTACAACCTGAATCGATCAGTCGATTGGTGTGTTTTGGTTGGTCAACCGATAGTGCTGTTTCAGGATTGGAGGATTTGATGGATTTGATCAAAAGGTAGCCATTACAAGCCGGTTTTTGGATAATATCTTAGAGATATTCTGGGGATTTTAGTATATTATTGTTATTTTGATATCCCTAAAGATATAGTGCATATATTTTAAGTGTTTCTAAAATTGGTATGTTTAATATTTTCTATCCTATTGATTTGAGATTGAGAAATATTTTAGGGATTTAATTGAATGATTTGAAAGTTATAATTAAGTGAATTGAACCATGATTGAGTCATGTTAATATATTGGGTCTATATGAGCATTAAATGTCATGATATGTGGAAACTAGCTGTTGGAGGGCCTGTTTCAAATCAATATTTATAGACCCGCGTTTTTCACTTATGAGTGATTTCAATCAATCATTCTTTCAAGAGTTATTCAGTTCCTGAGCTTTCTGAGAGCTATTATTCTGAAAATATACTGAGAGATTACAGTGAGATTATTCTTGAGAATTATTTTTGAGGAAATTGCTGAAAGTTGTTGCGATCACTGATCTAAAGTTCTGTTACGATTTAGTTTTCATTCATTCGGTGGTATTTTGGTGAGATCGTTTCAATATTTTTCTTCTAAATTACTATTTGATATTATTGTTCATTGCTTGGAGTTTTGATATTTCTGAAATCGTTTTCTAAATGTTAAAGTACTTGAAAATATTTTAAAAACGATTTTTTTTTTTTTTTTTGTGAAAATCTGATTACGTACTAAATTGTGTGCAACCCATCTATTTTAGAGTTAGATTTTGAAATTCTCACTTTATTTCTATCACTAGTATTTATCGGGACACTAATCGAGTTTAAATTAATCTGAGGTGGTAGAAGTTTCGAGTGGAAAAAACTTATCAATTTGTGTAATTGGTGAGTTGTGTGTGGATTAAATATTATTGGGAATATCTAATCAAGGGTAGCTGGGTTTCAATTTTTTCCAGTAAATAGATTGAGGTTTGATCTTTACCTAAGTACAAAAATGTTAGATTACTTTTTTCCCGTGAAAAGAGATAGGCGTGATTCTTCCTGATTAGAATTGAATTTAAGTGAATTGTAAATGTTTCATTTTTACTTGGGAAAAGGATACTTGGAGTGATTGTGAGGTTTGATTTTTAGCCTAAGGTATAAAAAGAATTAGGTTTGATTCTTAGCATGTGAAAATGATTAGGTTAGTCTTTAGCTTGGAAAAAGATAAGGTTATTCCTAAGCCTATGAAAAGGGATTGTAAATGTTGATTTTGAACCTGTGAAAAGAATTATTGTGTGAAGATTTGATTCCTACCTATTTAAAGAAATCTTAGTGGTTTATTGGCTGCGACTCTCCGTGAGGCTCAGATGACTAGATTAACCAAGAGTAGTTTGGTGAACTCGTATACATAGTCATGCGCTACAATTTTACTTTATTTATTTTCAATTATTTGGGTGTGCACCTAATTTAAATAACACATATCTGCTACTATAAAAGATAATAGTTAATTTAGTATAAAATTAATTATTTGAATTTTCAAGTGTTATAAGTTGATAATTCATGCATGTCCCTTCTCATTCATGCTCAAATTTTGAATGTAAGGTTCATGAGACAATTGAGCTCAAACAAAAAAAAATGAACAAATCAAAACAATATTGCAACGATTCCTAATATTGCAAAAATTCAAAATTTAAGTTCGTATTAAATGTAACACTGTTTATCGTGTTGAATGTAATACTGTTTAAATTCAACCAAAATCCATGCGAACTAACACTCAGGATCAAAAACGGGAAAAATATAGAAGGTGAAAACATATATTCACGAAGACAATGATTTCAAACCCTACCAATTCTTCAGTAAATCGTTGATGGAAAAACACCAAAAAACATAGTTGAAGATGGGAGAAGATCCCTAAACCCTAAATATCAAGTTTCTGCAAAATGACATACGATCAATATCAAATCTAGCAAACATTCAAGAAAAAATCGTGTAAATCAACCAAAAAACGGATCTAAGCATAAGCGTGTTGAATGTAATCGATCAACGATATCGATCAAAACACGAAAAATACTGTAAAACCTAAGTGGTAGAACGTGCGTCATAAATAACCATATTATAAAACGTTAGAAACTTTTAGGGTAAAAATGTCGTTAATAAAAACCCAAATTAAAAATTGGGGGTCAAATTAGGACTTTAGAAAAAAAAAATAAAAATAAAAATAAAAATAAAAATAAAAATTAAATAAAATAAAAATTAGGGGCAAAATTATAATTTTGAAACTTTTAAAATAAGGATACACTGAAATAAGAACCTTAATGAAAATGTGGGGAGGAAAGTGTAATTTAATCTTTTTTTTCATAATCCCACTCCCACCCACACGGCAACCCGACGGTAACTCACCGGCCAAGGGAGGGATGATCGAGGGGCGACGTGGCAGGCTTAAGAGTATCTTAACCACTAACTTCATGCGTTAAAAACCTCCTACATGCACTGAGGTGAGGAAATCGGAGAAGAAACGGAAGTCCAAAAATTCTAGAGAGAGAGAGAACCGGAGCGGAGGGGTCGTCGGTTTTCCTTGGATCGACATTCCTCCGGCAGCATGGTCGTGCGGGCAGTGTAAACAATCCCAGAGAGAGAGAGGTGCAGACGGTGGCGTGGTTCGTCGACGGGGCGGCCGTGTGCATGTTAGTGTCGCCGGTGAACGGAGTTGCGGATCGCCTTTCGATCACCGACGATCATCGGTCAGGTAAGTATTTATATGTATTTCTCCAACTAATTGATGGATGCACGCATGCATGAGTGTAACGAGTTGGGTCGGCGAGGTTCCGGCGAGGTGGGGGGTCGTGTTCGGTTTCCGTCCTCCGGCACCATGTGGGTTTGGAGTGTGGGTGTGCTGTTTTTCTGGTTATGGTGTATGAGGGTGTGTGTGTGTGAAGGGTATACTGCAAAAGAGAAAAAAAAAAGAGAGAGAAGCCGGGACGGAGAGGAGGAGAGAGAGAAAGAACGATCACGGCGGTGGGTGAACAGTGGTTGTGGGTGTGCTGTGGAGCTGGCGTGGCGGCCGGAGGAGGTGTAGGAGGGTTGCTTGGGTGGTGCGGGCGGGGGTTGTCAGGCGAGTCGGCAAGTGGGGGGAGCCACCGGCGGCCGGCAACGGTAGAGAGAGGGAGGACCGGCGTCGGGGCTAGCAGGAACCGAAAACAGGGAAGAAAAAAAAAAAAAGAAGAAAATAAATAAATAAATTTCACAATTGACCCCAGGAGAAAGTGAGAAACTCCTTTTTAAATAAAAACCCTTTTTACGGCCCGTGAATAACTCGGAAATGATTTCGTTTGCTGTTAAATTTATTTTAGTTCTGTTAAAACTCAATCCTAGCCTAAAATCTTTGTAACCGGAGTAATAAATTAGGATCGTTCATATTACGGGTTTTCTCATGTAATAAATAATGAAATAAAAATTATTAGGAATAATAGCAAATCTCATAAATAAAATATGGGAAATGGAAAATGAGGAACTTAGGGCCTACCCAACATGGCTAGGTGATTTTACATGAAATGTTAACTTAGACCCTATCATTTCTAGGTTCGCAGTCGCCAACACCCCGGTAAGCTTCGAACAGGGAGGGTTTTTACAGTACCACAAACGAGGTGAGTGTACTGTCTTCTCGCCAAATGGGTTGTATATGTGCATACATGATGAAAAATGGTTGAACTAAAATTAGATGTTTTTTTAAACCATTACGTGATGATTCGACGATATTATTATGTGATATGATCCGCTTCGGCGGAGTGATGTTTATCCGCTTCAGCGGAGTGATGTTTATCTGTTTCAGCAGAGTGATGATTAGACGTTTGTACTGCACAGTAATGATCCACTTCGGCGTAGTGATGGGTGTTCGTAGGAAGGCATATCCTACGGACGGTACGTTACCGTTGCAAACTCCCGATCGTGAGGTTAAAACGATCACCATGGCTAGCCGGTGTGCGTTGTGTTTTGGGGTGTGATGTTCTGTTACTATTGTGTAATAATTTATTATTTCAGGCGATGGTCATGATATTTATACTGCATGGTTAGAGAATTGAACCTTAGGTATATATGTTACCTCATTTTTACTGCATATGTGGTATTTACGCTGAATCCATGTGTAAATATTGTGTTATCTAGAAGGGACGATTATTATTAAATAAGAATGCTTTTACTGAGAATGCAATACACTCGCAGGTGAAATGGCTAGGAGTCGGTCCCCTACTGGCACGGGGTAAAGTCCGTCGACGGTATAGCAGGGATTTTTTTTTTTAAATTTTCGGCAAGTGCCGCTTGAGGCGAATCTAGGAAGGATTCATCGGTTGTTTTTTTTTCCTTTTTTGCGGTTTAGAAGGGTTTATCAGGGACAGGTGTGTCTCTGGCTTGGAAAGATGTTTATAATTTGTATCTTGATTATTTGTATAATTATGAATGCATATTGTCGCTTCCTGGTTAATTTTTTTTTTTTTTTACTGAGTAAGGTCATGTCAACGTCACGCCGGCCCCACAAGTGACAGGTGTCCGGGGTGGGGTGTGACAATTTTTGGTATCAGAGCCTAGGTTATAGGTTCTGTAGACTTGTTAGGTGTGGTGCTTGTAGCAGATTAGGGGATGGGAAGCGTGCCAGTTGTCTAGTTAGTAGGGGACCCTAAGATAAGGTGTTAATGGATGTTTTTAATACTCACGGAATAGTTAATTAGTTGACCTAGTTAGTTGTTGAATCGGATTTTATGGCTGATAACAGGTATGGAAGGAGAAGGTGAAACCTCTGGGAGTGTGGGACCTCAGAGGTAGGAGGAACCCCCGAGGCAAGTGGAGACCCAGGAATGGAGAGATAGGGAACAGGGAAGTTTGCAAATTGTAGGATCCCACACGCAGGGTGACAGGTTGCAGGGAAGCTTAGACGCGGTCGAAAGAATTCTGCGGGCCGCTGCCTAGTTAACGGAGCAGCAAGCGAGGATCATGGAAAGTCAGAGGGCCCAAGGTGATACCGCCACATCTTAGGCAGTACAGCTGAAGAGGTTTAAGGAGTTAGACCCTTCGACTTTCATAGGGACAGTGGGTCCAGCCGATGCGAAGAATTGGATCAGAGGCGTTGGGCACGTATTTGAGGCAATGAGGATTGTTGACGATAGTTGAGTTCCCCTTGCCACTTTCCAGTTGAGGGAGGAAGCCGAACACTGGTAGGAGAAAATGAAGAGACTGATTTTCGGTTCTGGGGAGGAGATTACATGGGACCGGTTCATCGCCGCATTTAATGAGAAATACTTTCCCAAGTCTTATCGGTTCCAGATGGAGGAGGAATTTATAGTCCTGAAGCAGAGAAAAATGACAGTTCAGCAGTACGAGGTTAAATTCGATGCTTTATCTTGCTTTGCCCCTGATTTGGTAAGAACGGATGAGGGAAAATGCAGACGTTTCTAGAAAGGACTTCAGTTAGAAATCCGCTCCAGGCTGACCAGCAAACAAATTAAGAATTATGCAGAGTTGGTGAATACGGTGAAGCTAGTGGAAAGGGATGTGCAGGAAGCCGCCGAGAGTCGAGAGCAGTACAAGAAGAGCAGATTTGAGTCGCCTAGCAAATTTTTGAGTGGTACTTCGCGGGGGACGGTAGTTCGACCGCTTGTTGCTCGGGCCTCATCACTTGGCCAATCCACCAAGAACCGTGGTTCCCGACAATCCTACCCTAGGAAACAACAAAGTGCATTGGAAGCTAGTGCTGGTCTGCAGAGGCAAGAACGGAATCAGCCGTCGAGTCGGGCTGGGGGGGATAAATGTTATCACTGTGGAGCTACGGGTCACTTTACCAGAGACTGTCCGGTGAGAGTCCCGATATGTTTCCACTGTCATGTGCCGGGTCATAAATCTATAAATTGTCCGAGACTTGCTTCCACCTTCGTACCTCCAGCGAGCAGTATGGGTAGTACGGGTCCTAGCACCGCCCAGGGGCTTGGTAGAAGATCACTGGGTAGACCTCCAACGCGAGGCCGTGTTTTTGCCACTACTCGGCAGGATGCTCAGGCTACTCCCGAGGTGGTCACAGGTATCATATCTTTATATGTTAAAAATGGTCGTGTGCTTATTGATCCCGGTTCTACGCATTCTTTTGTTTCGACGACCTTTATGATGCAAGTAGGCAGATTTCCCATTTCTTTATCCTATCGTGTTTCTACTCCGGTGGGTGAGTCGGTATGGATCGATAGGGTGTATAAGGACAGTCCACTCCCGTTTGGTGATAGAGAGTTACTAGCAGATCCGTTACCCTTGAGTATTCACGATTTCGACATAATATTGGGGATGGACTTGCTATCTGGATATCACGCCACGGTGGACTGTTTCAAGAAGGAGGTGATATTTCGAATTACAGGCGAGTCAGAGTTTGTGTTTGCTGGAGATAGAACTATCACTCCTGTCAGTTTAATCTCAGTATTAGAAGCCAAGAAATTATTAAAGAAAGGCTGCCAGGGATATCCTGCGTACATAATCGATAACAGGCAGGGAGAAACTCCGGTGGCAGATATTCCCGTAGTCCGGGATTTTCCTGACATATTCCCGGAAGAATTGCCAGGGTTGCCCGTCGATAGGGAAATGGAATTCACGATCGAGTTAATTCCAGGCACTACACTTGTCTCGATTCCACCTTATCGTATGGCACCTGCTGAGTTAAAAGAATTGAAGGTGCAGTTGCAAGATTTATTGGACTGGGGGTTCATCAGGCCCAGCGTCTCCCCATAGGGTTCCCCAGTCCTGTTCGTAAAGAAGAAGGATGGTACATTGAGAATGTGCATCGGCAACTGAACAAGGTAAAGGTCCGCAATAATTATCCGTTGCCGAGGATTGATGACTTGTTTGACCAACTTCAGAAAGCTAAGGTATTCTCCAAGATAGATCTCCGATCGGGGTATCACCAACTGAAGGTCAGAGAGAGCGATGTAGCGAAAATAGCATTCCATACGCGATACGGACACTATGAATTCCTGGTTATGCCCTTTGGACTGACAAATGCCCTTGCGGCTTTCATGGATTTGATGAACCGCATCTTTCAACCTTATCTGGACCAATTCCTTATAGTGTTCATTGATGACATTTTGGTCTATTCGCAAAGTGGAGAGGAACATACGAATCATCTCTGGATTGTATTGCAAACATTGCGGGAGAAGCAGTTATATGCGAAACTTAGTAAATGTGAATTTTGGTTAGATCATGTGGTATTTTTGGGTCATGTCATTTCAGGAAGTGGTACTCAGGTAGACCCGAAGAAAGTTGAAGCTGTCGTTCAGTGGGAAAGACCGAAAAATGTTACTGAAGTTCGAAGTTTTTTAGGGTTGGCAGGGTACTATCGACGATTTGTGCAAGGATTTTTCGTGATAGCTACCCCGCTGACCTGGTTGGCTCGCAAGGAATCCAAATTCGAGTGGACCGATAAATGTGAGCAGAGTTTCCTGGAATTGAAGAGTAGGTTGATATCGGCACCAGTATTGTCCCTTCCGTCCGAAGGGGGCGGTTTCGTAATCTATAGTGACGCGTCACACCAAGGGCTGGGATGTGTTCTGATGCAGCATGGTCATGTGATCGCGTATGCATCCCAGCAACTGAAGAACCATGAGCGTAATTACCCGACACATGATTTGGAATTGGCTGCCATTGTGTTCGCCCTGAAGACTTGGAGGCACTACCTGTATGGCGAGACATGTGAAATATACACCGACCATCAGAGTTTGAAGTATTTGTTTACCCAGAAGGAATTAAATATGAGGCAGAGGCGTTGGATGGAGTTGATCAAGGACTACGATTGCACCATCCATTACCATCCAAGAAAGGCTAATGTTGTAGCGGATGCTCTAAGTCGAAAATCGGCAGGCTCGGTCGCCCACCTCCGTGTTGCCCATACTAACCTGTATGCAGAATTGAGATCGATGCGAGTTCAGTTGGCGGTTGGCCAGACGGCAGCATTACTTGCAACTTTGACTTTGAGGCCCACATTAATTGACCGCATTGTTGAAGCTCAAAAGTCAGACAGTCAATTGGAGAGGATCCGAGATGAGGTAAAAAATGATCACAGAACTGATCATCATATTAGGAAAAATGATGAAGCCTTGATGTGTGGTAATAGGCTGTGTGTGCCTAACAATGGTGACTTGAAAAAAGATATATTGGAGGAGGCGCATAGCTCCGCATACGCAATGCATCCAGGGAGCACTACGATGTATCGGGATTTGCGTGAACATTATTGGTGGATTAGAATGAAACGGGAGATCGCAGAATTTGTGGCCAGGTGCCTTGTGTGCCAGCAAGTAAAGATCGAGCATCAGCGTCCAGGTGGGTTGCTGCAACCCCTACCTATTCCAGAGTGGAAGTGGGAGCATATCACGATGGATTTTATCTCAGGATTACCTCGTACTCAAAAAGGGTATAATTCTATCTGGGTGATTGTTGATAGGCTTACCAAGTCCGCTCATTTCCTAGCCGTAAAGACGACCTTCTCTCTTGAAAAGTATGCCCAGCTGTATATCGATGAGATTGTTAGATTGCATGGCGCACCGGTTTCTATAGTGTCGGATAGAGATCTGAGATTTACTTCGAGGTTCTGGCTGAGTCTTCAAACTGCCTTAGGTACCAAGCTGAAATTTAGCACCGCTTTCCATCCTTAGACGGACGGCCAGTCAGAGCGTACGATACAGACATTGGAGGATATGTTGAGGGGATGTGTTCTAGAATTTCCTAGAAGCTGGGACGACCATTTGCCGTTGATGGAGTTCGCTTACAACAACAGCTACCACTCGGCAATTGAGATGGCTCTATATGAGGCATTGTACGGTAGGAGATGCAGAACCCCTGTTTGTTGGACTGAGATGGGCGAACGTAAGTTGTTGATGTCAGACATAGCCCAACTGACAACAGACAAGGTAGAGGTGATTCGAGAAAAGTTAAAAATCGCTCAGAGTCGGCAGAAGAGTTATGCAGACAAGCGCCGGCGGGAATTAGAATTTGAGGTAGGGGATCATGTGTTCCTGCGTATCTCTCCGTGAAAAGGCATAATGAGGTTTGGAAAGAAAGAGAAGCTGAGTCCAAGATATATCGGACCCTATGAAATTCTAGAACGAGTGGGCACGGCAGCGTATAGACTCGCGTTACCGCCCGAGTTATCTCGATTGCACGATGTTTTCCATGTATCGATGCTCTGAAAATATGTGCCAGACCCTTCTCATGTGTTGACCTCGCAGCCGATGGAATTGGAAGCTGATTTGTCCTATGTTGAGGAGCCGGTCCAAATTCTAAGCCGTAAAGCTCAAGTATTGCCAACGAGGACGATCCCGTTAGTCAAAGTGTTGTGGCGCAATCAGGCAGTGGAAGAGGCGACATGGGAGCGAGAAGAAGAAATGAGGAGCAAATACCCGCTTTTGTTTGACCAAGGTATGTATATATGGATAATAATAATAATACGTAGATAAATAAAATTTCGGGACGAAATTTCTCTTAGAAGTGAAGAGTTATAAAACCTAAGTGGTAGAACGTGCGTCATAAATAACCATATTATAAAACGTTAGAAACTTTTAGGGTAAAAATGTCGTTAATAAAAACCCAAATTAAAAATTGGGGGTCAAATTAGGAATTTAGAATAAATAAATAAATAAATAAATAAAATAAAAATTAGGGGCAAAATTATAATTTTGAAACTTTTAAAATAAGGATACACTCAAATAAGAACCTTAATGAAAATGTGGGGAGGGAAGTGTAATTTAATCTTTTTTTTCATAATCCCACTCCCACCCACACGGCAACCCGACGGTAACTCACCGGCCAAGGGAGGGATGATCGAGGGGCGACGTGGCAGGCTTAGGAGTATCTTAACCACTAACTTCATGTGTTAAAAACCTCCTACATGCACTGAGGTGAGGAAATTGGAGAAGAAACGGAAGTCCAAAAATTCTAGAGAGAGAGAGAACCAGAGCGGAGGGGTCGTCGGTTTTCCTTGGATCAACATTCCACTGGCAGTGTGGTCGTGCGGGCAGTGTAAACAATCCCAGAGAGAGAGAGGTGCAGACGGTGGCGTGGTTCGTCGACGGGGCGGCCGTGTGCATGTTAGTGTCGCCGGTGAACGGAGTTGCAGATCGCCTTTCGATCACCGACGATCATCGGTCAGGTAAGTATTTATATGTATTTCTGCAACTAATTGATGGATGCATGCATGCATGAGTGTAACGAGTTGGGTCGGCGAGGTTCCGGCGAGAAGGGGGTCGTGTTCGGTTTTCGTCCTTCGGCACCATGTGGGTTTGGGGTATGGGTGTGCTGGTTTTCTGGTTACGGTGTGTGAGGGTGTGTGTGTGTGAAGGGTATACTGGAAAAGAGAAAAAAAAAAAAACCGGGACGGAGAGGAGGAGGAGAGAGAGAACGATCACGGCGGTGGGTGAACAGTGGTTGTGGGTGTGCGGTGGAGCTGGCGTGGCGACCGGAGGAGGTGTAGGAGGGTTGCTTGGGTGGTGCGGGGATTGTCAGGAGTCGGCAAGGGGGGGAGCCACCGGCGGCCGGCAACAGTAGAGAGAGGGAGGACCGGCGTCGGGGCTAGCAGGAACCGGAAACAGGGAAGAAAAAAAAAATAAATAAATAAAAAAAAAAAAAAAAATTGCACAATTGACCCAGGAGAAAGGGAGAAATTCCTTTTTAAATAAAAACCTTTTTTACGGCCCGTGAATAACTCGGAAAGGATTTCGTTTGCTGTTAAATTTATTTTAGTTCTGTTAAAACTCAATCCTAGCCTAAAATCTTTGTAACCGGAGTAATAAATTAGGATCGTTCATATTACGGGTTTTCTCATGTAATAAATAATGAAACAAAAATTATTAGGAATAATAGCAAATCTCATAAATAAAATATGGGAAATGGAAAATGAGGAACTTAGGGCCTGCCCTACATGGCTAGGTGATTTTACATGAAATGTTAACTTAGACCCTATCATTTCTAGGTTCGCAGTCGCCAACACCCCGGTAAGCTTCGGACAGGGAGGGTTTTTGCAGTACCAGAAACGAGGTGAGTGTACTTTCTTCTCGCCAAATGGGTTGTATATGTGCATACATGATGAAAAATGGTTGAATTAAAATTAGATGTTTTTTTAAACCATTACATGATGATTCGACGATATTATTATGTGATATGATCCGCTTCGGCGGAGTAATGTTTATCTGCTTTGGCAGAGTGATGATTAGACGTTTGTACTGTGCAGTAATGATCCACTTCGGCGTAGTAATGGGTGTTCGTAGGAAGGCATATCCTACGGACGGTACGGTACCGTTGCAAACTCCCGATCGTGAGGTTAAAACGATCACCATGGCTAGCTGGTGTGCGTTGTGTTTTGGGGTGTGATGTTCTGTTACTATTGTGTAATAATTTATTATTTCAGGCGATGGTCATGATATTTATACTGCATGGTTAGAGAATTGAACCTTAGGTATATATGTTACCTCATTTTTACTGCATATGTGGTATTTACGCTGAATCCATGTGTAAATGTTGTGTTATCTAGAAGGGACGATTATTATTAAATAAGAATGCTTTTACTGAGAATGCAGTACACTCGCAGGTGAAATGGCTAAGAGTCGGTCCCCTACTGGCACGGGGTAGAGTCTGTCGACGATATAGCAGGTTTTTTTTAAATTTTTGGCAAGTGTCGCCTGAGGCGAATCTAGGAAGGATTCATCGGTTGTTTTTTTTCCCTTTTTTGCGGTTTAGAAGGGTTTATCAGGGACGGGTGTGTCTCTGGCTTGGAAAGATGTTTATAACTTGTATCTTGATTATTTGTATAATTATGAATGCATATTGTCGCTTCCTGATTGATTCTTTTTTTTTTTACTGAGTAAGGTCGTGTCAACGTCACGCCGGCCCCACAAGTGACGGGTGTCCGGGGTGGGGTGTAACAAATACAAACTGAAAATACCCCATCAAACGATTAATCAACTTCATTTTGAACGAGACCATTGTCTGAAATCATTAATTTCGTCAATGATTTCATCCCTAGAAGCAATTTGCATACAAACTAAGAGAGAGAAAAAGAGATAGAGACCTGTGATGGTTCCATGAACAACGATTCCATTCTCGAGCTCAATCTACATGGTCTCATGGTTGAGCTTTCAAATCAAAGAAACAAATCAAAAGATTTAGGGCATGACATACTATCAATTTACCGATTCAGCTTTAAATTAACACGATAATCACGAAAAAAGAAGATGAAAACAGAGACGATAAACCTACCTGACGAGCTTCATTTTCTGAGAATCAATTTTGATCGATGCTAGGGTTTAGTGTACGCAAAATTGGATGTAGCAACCGATCGGATCTAATTGATGATAGATACGACGATATCGAACGGCAAAAGCGGCGACGGAAACGGTGGCGATAGACGATGATGAATTAGGGGAAAAACGATCGGCAGTGGTGGTTACGGTCGAACGGCGAGGCAGGGAATGGCAGTGGAGATAGAGAACGGTGATGGAGGACGGGACGAATATGGCGATAGAGATGAGAACGGCGACGACCGCATCTAAAGAGAGAACAAGAAGGATGTCACGAGAAAGAGAATAGGGTTAAACACATATCAGGGGTATATTCATAATTTAACATGTACGATTTTTAAAAAATGAGACTAATTAGTTCAAAAAATGATTAAGATGGGAGTTTTTGGTTCAGTTTTAACTAAATGGTATTAGGTGGTACATGGAAAGTAAAAAACAGTACTTGGTGGTAATTGTTCCTATAAAATTCATCACAAAAAATTGTATTTTTTCTTTTTTCTTTTTTTATTGCGACATTTTTTTATTAATATCATTAATAATTTTTTTAATAATAATATTTATTGACCACCATAAATTGAAAGTTATTATATTGCTTAAAAATTCACTTTAAAATCAAAATTAAAAAATCTAAAAATAAATAAAATTGTTATTCAAACATACATTAAAAAGTTAACGAATTATATATATATCCTCGTGGAACTTAATACTTAATTTTTTTTAGTTCTTTATTGCTTTATTTTTAAGTGTGAAAACAAATGAGAGTGATCTAAAGTTATTTTTTCTCCTAAATGTATTATTTTTTTGAAAAAAAAAATATTATTAAACATGAAATTAACTAAATTTTAACAGTCAAATTTTGAATACTATTAATATAAATTTTAATTTAATTTTTAAAATTCGCACGTTTTGCGGGTCTAAAACTAGTGATGTATTAAACATGAAGCTTAAGCTCCAACATATTTTGTAACTTCAATTGAATATTCAACCTGTAAGAATCAAATGGTTGACATACCTCATTTGAAAAAAAAAAAAACAATTGGGTAAAATTTTAAAGAAAATGCGTCGTCACGTCGCATTGAGTTTAAATTTGTGTATTGGGCCACCAGGAAACAAAAATATTTTATTTTTGAAATGACCCAAAAATTTTACTCCAAAAATTGGTCAAACCAAAAGATTCAAAAAGTTCGAGATTGGTTATGCTCAAGGACAATGTTAGACACCCCAAGAAACCCATTTCAAAATGATAGCGGTGTCTAATGAAATTCGAATTAAAGTTAATCAATGTGTTTTGATTTTATCCTTGAAAGCTTTTGAAGTTCTTTCAGAGTTCATGCCGAAAAATATATTTACTTTTTATTTTTTATTTTTTATTTTTAATATTTATTTTATAAATATGACGCACCCCATATTTCCCCCCTCCTCTTCGTTTGGAAAAGATTTTGTGGTTCAAATAAATTTAGGGGAAACTCCATTTCTGCCCTCGTTGTTTTGTTTAATTCTTTTTGAAAGGTTTCTTTGAAATCGTATTTGAAATAAAGCGAGCGGGATTTCTCCCAAGAAAATATTTGTTGTTTCCTTTTTAGGAAAAGCTAAGGGGCTTATTTCGCGCCAATTTTTGACAATAAATTCTAGGAGTCTCACTTAACATGGGTTTTATTAGTGTGCTAGGTCACCGGATGAAATCAATTTTTTGACACTTAAGAAAATATTTTATTTTTTATTTTCGAAATATTTAATTTGAAAAGGGTTTGGAGTTTAGTTACACTCGGATAAAGGTATTAGACACCATAAGACGCACGTCCAAGGGACGGTACCTAAGTCAATCTTAGTCCAATTATAAGTTCAATGCTAATTGCTTTAATTAGACTCCTTTTAAAGATATTTTTTTTCCACGCGTACATGACATGTAAAAATGCAACACGTATGTATAAGACAAGATGAAATGAAATGCACATTTATTACATGCACGAGGGCCTTTTAAAATTGTGCATATGTACAAAGTAAAACACATAGCATGCAAGCAAAGTAATACATGTGAGTAGAGTAAAATTGTTTTTTTGCCATTTTTGAAAATGGGGTTAAGGGGAGTGAAACCCAAATATGCTTATGTGCAAGTGGTGTGGAGTAAGCCTACACACTTAACAAGCACGAAGAATTAAAGATGTTTATGACATGTAAATTTAACATGAATTTGACATGATAAAATGATACGCAAAGTTTAAGGGGAGTGAAACCCAAGTGTGCTTCTATACAACGAGTGTGAAGTAGGCCTACAGTCATAGGATGCACGAAGATTTGAAAGAGGCTTGTGACATATGAATTTGACATGAATTTTACATGTTAATGCATCATTAGGATGATTAAGGAAGATTTCGACATGATAAAAACATTAGGGACAATTTAGCATGGAACATTAATTTAACACGTATGCATGTAAAATGACATTCATTTATGTGACATGCATTTTGACATGAAGCATTTTCGAACGTCCTTCCCTAAAAGATTCCTTAAATGTAATTTTTATGAATTATACCTTAAACGACACATTAGGGGGTTTGTACATGTATCTAAGGCCTATTATGAAATTTTAGGACATGATTTCAGTTGATTTTATGGTTAAAATCATTGAGACGGTACTTAGACGCGATTGAAGAAAAATTTCACGAAAACTTTTGTTATTGGAAGTTTTGGAAAGTCAATTTTGCATAGGCTTAAAAAAAAGTTTGGATTTTTTATAAAACCCTATCCATACGTTCCCGGATGGAATCTTCCATTAGACAATAATATCCAAATCTACTTTGAATAATTTTTTTATTAGGTATTAATTTGATTATGAAAATTACGTTTAAATGTTCAGGGAATGGGAAACGTTTTTAGCACACTGTTCACTTAAAAACGTGACAAAAAGGTTATTGAAAGGACTCCTATTTAAAAAATTAAAAACTTGAAATATGTTCAAAATTTTGAGTTACAAACTTTATTTTATGTGTAAATTTATTCAACATCGTTTAAGTGCTAAAAACTGGATTTTAAATTCTAGAATATCAAAATTCCAAAATATCCGAATTTGTCGAAATCTGTCAAGAACTCTTTCTTAACAATTTAAAATAAGGAAATCCAGAACTTACAACTTGCTCATTGTTCTAAATAGCTCACATTCTATCTTTATGACAAATTATTTTGAAAATGTTCGGTTGGTTTAAAAGCATGTTGAAACTTCATTGAATGAAATTTCAAAATGTAGCGTTTTTCAAAATATCGTTAGAAACTTGGTTCTAATGATCTTGAACAAGAAAACATAAAATATAGAAAATGTTTGTTAATTTGACAGATACAAATTCCATTAGTTAAAAATCATTTTAAAAATATTTGGTTTGAGAAAATCAAGGTTGAAGTTCCAAGAAATCAGAGAGTTTCTAGGAACTCATCATTACCGAATACACAATAAATTTTGTTTAAACAATTTAGAATGGAAAAATCAAAACATGAGATTTGATAATTATCCTGATATCTACAATTTGTGTTTGTCAAATATTTATTTGATATAGTTTGCTTAAGGAAAAATGTGGTCCAAGTATCTGGTCACACACAATTTTCTAGAATGTTATCCTGACCTAAATGCCTCCTAAACTTGGTTAAGATGTGAGAAAACTCAAAGCATGAATTGTGTTGATTATTCTAAGATTTACAACTTATAGTTTATGCCAAATTTTGTTTGAATCCATTTAGCATGCTAAAGATCATATCTAAACCACTGAAGGTATGCAGATTCCATAATGCTATTCAATTTATCGAAATTAATGTGTTTTAAACATGAATCAGACGGCGTCAAATGGGGGGGGGGGGGGGGGGGGGGGGGGAAGCACAAAATTTCATCATGATGTCTTAATATATATACATTTTCATGATTTAAGAAAATATATTTGAGGCTATTTAGATACTGCGTATCAGTTCTGATGTTTTTATGAATGACAGGAATTCCCAGAACGCAACCTTATCAAAAAGTGTAGAAAAGTCCATTTTATGGGCATATTTTTGCAAAACTCAGAACACATAATATGTTTGTTATTCAGAGAAAAACAAATTTCATTTATTCTCAGAGACAAATTTTAAATATAATGATGTCAAAAATCGCATGAAACATCCAACAGTTTGGAAATAAATACCTATTCATGAGCAAGATTTTTAAGGGGGCATTTTGGAAAGAATGATCCTCGTAAATTCGTTTGAACTGCATGTGGTCATGTGTCTCTTGAGTCGAATCCCGGCTCAAGTAATTTTTGGTCTCTGCCCTCCGGGAAACCAAAGACGACATGCACAAAGTGTTTCCCGAGACTTTATTACATTGGGAAGGTTCGAGCAAGTTTATGGTGTTCCATTTTTGCTCGAAGCTCTCGGCTTCGGTTTTGAACATTTTGACGGAATTCATTTTTACTCAAAACGCTTGGCAATCCGGTTCTGACGGATTCACTATTCACTTTAACTCTTTCTTCTTGTTTTGAAGAATTTGGGCATTCCAATGGTTATACTTGGGTCATTTTTGTCTCCTTTTTTAATGGATTAACGACATAAAATGAGCATTTATGAACGCGAAGTAACAAGAAACACAAACATGGCAAAATCCATAACGCACAAATATTTACACGCCAAGACGTTCCAAGCCCTTAGTGGCCAATGGCGTTGACGCGCTCTAAGAAGCGAGCACACTATGCTTGGCTAGTATTTGTGATTTCGGTGCGGTGCTCTGCTCAGTCAATATGTCGGATCTTATCTTCTCCAAAGGCCCTCTTCCTTATTTTTCTCTCCCAATTTTTTTTTTTTTCTATTTCTTTCTTAGCAGAAGGCTGCGTCCTATTTACAGACAAACCCCTTCATGGGCCACATCATATCATGCGGCCGCATCTGCAGGTGCAACCCTATCCTCCACTTCTCCCAATTCTGACTAGTGAGCAAGCTGGCATTTTCCAGTTGTCCAATCTGTTGCAAGACGTGGACAGATTATATTTAAAAAATCATTACAAATACTTGAAAATGATTAATAAATAGAAAAATATGATTTTATCGTGCTTAGGGGTAGAATGGTAAATTAGGGTACAATCATTTGATGACTAGATACGTTACAAGATTTTGAATTTTAACAGACACTAATCAAAATTCAACTGTCTTTGAATTTTATTCAACATTTGATTTTAAATAAAATCCTAATTAAATTTTATTTTTTCAAACCTAAAATTGCCGATGGATTGCCTAATTTGTTATTGGGTGATTGGTTTTGAGAAATGACTTTAGGTACTTTTTTTTGGTTTTTTACTAAGTTTTTCTTTTGACTTTACTGTCGGTTCTGTTAATACTTTTCAAGGCATTTAATTTTTTGTATGAAGCCAATTAAACATGCCAAATGTTCAAACAAATTTCCCGATTATTTTCTAAAATCACCGTTTGGCAAAATCTGAGTTGGATTGAGTGTTGTGTTGGCACTTAATCTTCTCGATTTTGAAAAACGTCATACTCACACACATTTTTTTTTTCGAAAAAGATTTTTCTGAAATTCTGGGTTTGAAAAGGACAATTTTACCCTCCAACAACCAGAAGGAAGAAATCGTCATTTCTCATGAATTTTTTTTTTCAAGTTGAATGGATAGCATAGGTGGGACAAAATGTGGTGTTTGATTTAAAAATTGGTATGCGAACTATAACGTTTCTATCGAATGCATGGATTCAAAAATTAGTGTATGGACGTTGCCAATGACTTGAAAAAGGTATAATGCATGGTTTGACAAATGATGTATTATTTATGAATTGAAAATAGTAGATGGATATGGATTATGCATGCACGGGTTTATTATGATGCATGAGTTTTAAAATATGACATGTATTAGGTGTGGATAAAAACATGATTTTGGCACCAAAATAAACTAGATATGTTTTTTGAAAAAAAAAAATTAATGTTGAAATATTTTTTTTATTATTATTGTTATTGTTTTATTTTTTTTAGGAAAATATGAATTTGAAAATTATTCTTGAAAAAAGCATTATAAGATTTTTTGTGGAACATGGAGAATCTTCCAAACATGATTTATTTATTTTTTAAAATGATTTTTCAAAGAATTTCTTCTTCTTGCTAAATAAATTTTGATATTTTTTTTTTGAAATACATGATATGTGTGTCTGTATTTGTTGTTTTGATTTCTAATTTTTTTTTTTTTTTTGGAGTTGTTTTGAAAAACGTTGTTTCAGAATGTTCACCTTAATCATTTAGAAATATAAAATTTCATAATTTTGAAAATATAATTTTTTATTTTTAAATATTTATTAATAGATTACTTTTCTTTTAAAAGATGATTTGGTAAATGTGGTTTTTTATTTTTATATTTTATTTATTGAAAACATGAACACCTTTTTTGTTTTTAAACATGCGACCATGGATTTTTCTTTGTCAAGCAATGGGATGGTTAAAAAAAAAAATTCTCTATCTCTATGATATGATGCATTTTCAAATGCTTGAATGCAAAAATTTTATTTTCTTTTTACTTTACTTCCTAATTTAATCCAAAATTTCGTTCTGCTTTGAGGAAAAAACGAGTATCATTTTTCCAGACAGATTAAACTAAATGTCTTCCTAAACTCATTATTTTATAATTTTTATTTTTTTTTTTGAAAAATAAAATTAGTGGTATGGAATGTTCTCCCTTAATTTAGGGTTTTAATTAGTGTATCTAAAATGTTCCATTTAATTTCAATATAACAATATGTTAGACGAAAATGATTTTTAGACTATTGCAAGTCTAATTATTTATGTGATTTACTTACTGATTGATATATGTTAATATATCAATATGCAGTCTTAGTGAGAAGATGAATATAAACTATTTATTTGTCAAAAAATCATTAAAATGTGAATAAAAATTTATCTTTCAATGTAGCCCCGTAAAACTAATTGAAGTATATAAAATTAATAATTTCACATTAGTTAACGAAAAACACTTGAACTACTTTTATAATCCATTATGGATTGTGGGTCCGGGTCGGTCATAGGTCGTGGGTTTGGATTTGGACCTGAGTTGATTCAAGTAGAAAGAATGCTTTCTAGAATTTATTTATTTATAAATTAATTATAGAAATTTTTCTAACCAAACAAGACTTGTCTTTTCTTATTTGTAACTCATTTTTAATAAGGAGTTACACGCGATTAATTCTTAGTGGACTTAAAATGTTCTTAATGACCTTAAAGTGTTCTTAGTGGCTTTTAAAGTGAGACTTTGATGTGTTGGAGTCACTCATTTGTTACTCTATAAATAGAGGAGTTTATATTATCATTTGGGTATGAAAACTTATGACATTTTGCACTACACATACACTTGAGTTTATGTTAGTTTATTTTTGAGAGAGAGTTTAACACTTGTTTTGTTTCCCGTATCCTTCGATTTCGAGTACTAGTATTTGAGGATTGTGATCGTTGTATCTTGGGAAGCAAATATCTGAGTAACTATAAGCACCTAAGCGAGGCAAAATTTGCTTTAAGGAAATATCGTTAAACAATAGCCTTAATTGGTATAAATTTCTGATATTGTTATTGACCATAAAGGACTGTAAGTATAACGTTATTTATATACCGATTTCATGTATTTTTTTTTATTGTTGATAAGTATAATTTTGTAATGTTTGTTAATATTGTAGAATGTTTGCTTTCATAATCTGAAATATTTATTGTAGCATGCATGTATTAGGTTTCTGATTATTTGCTATGAACTATTTTACATTCTGTAGTATTTGATGCAAGTTACATTCAACAACAAATTTCACTAGGTGTTGAATTTTATTGTCTATGAGTATTATTTTTTGGTAAATATATTTATGACATATGTAGACATCTTTATTGAAAATAATATTAATTAATATTTAGTTATATTTATTAAAATCAGTATTTTCACCATTATTTCCAACAATCTTAAAGCAAATTTCGGTTGTTGTTATTACTAATTGATACATGTCAAGATGACATATGTGGTGGTAACTTTTGTTTTTGTTCATATATGTGTTTTTCATATTGTTATGGTAAATATTTCATGTTAAAAGTTTTACAATGAACTATTTATGCTTACGTAATGCATAAATTATTATTATTTATAAAATATATGAATTCGAATAACATATTTTTATGTGTTACTAGTGGCCACAAATTAGCGCTGCCACTTTCACCGCAAGCGTACGGATCAAGTTTTAGTATAATGGATCTTTCGGTTGGGTATCGTATCCACAAGGATTGGTATTGTTACTATCGAGTATCGCGATTGTCATAACCAGACTTTATTTAGGCGACAAAAATGGAATTTAATTTAATACTAATACTAAACTAAAATACTAATTAAGTTAACTATACTATAAATACTAATTTAAGATTGTTTAGAGGAGTAAATTGCCTAGGGATTAACTTTATTTACTTAAATCATTTGATTTCGTTTTAGTTAATATTAACGGCGTTCAACGTATCCGACAATCTCGGTTCGTAAACTCCCTCGCCACCTCTTCCAAGTGTAAGACGGGGGAATACGTGATTTCGTGTCAACGCCGAAGTCCTCATCAACGTCTTAACGACTCTAGGTCACGTGAGTCTCGCCCTAACATCATCGATTGCACACTTTCTAATGCCCTCTCAGGTCGTTAAATTGTCGTGTTATGTTAACCCTAGTTCGAATCCGGGGTTACCTCTCCCGAGTGTCAAACTTTATATTCTCAATATATCTAAACTAGTATATGATCATAGAAAACACGGCAACACAATCAACATACGAAGAACAACCAAGAACGAAACATAAATTCAACAAAAACTACATTTTCATAAATAATACGTTAATCCCTATTATAATCCATGTTTAACTCATGGCCCTAACAATTTATACAATGTAAAATGAGCTAAACATACTCAAAAACTACCAAAATGAAGAAAACAAAGAGAAGAAACGAGCGACTTCGCCGATATCCAAAAGAATAGCCGCTAGACCCATCCACCGATCGCTTCCCTCTTCATCCTCCACCTCGGGTTGAGAGCTCTCCCTCAGAAATTCCTTATTCTAACCTTAAAATATGGCCTAAGGCCTTAGGAGCTCAAGAAAATGGAAGAGAAAAGGAGAGGAGGGCTTAAATAGGCCAAAAACTATCTCCAAAATATCTATTCTACATAGAGGATTTCTCCTAGGCAAAGAAAACTTCGCCTAGGTGAAGTTAGGTCGGTTAACTTTCTGGCGGATTTTCGCCTAGGCGAAGTTACTGCAAGTTTGCAATTTTTTTTTTGCTTGTAACGTCTTCATCCGAACTCCGATTGAGGTGATTCAAAAACCTATAAAAATCTAAGGAAAATATATACAACTTCCATGTTTTGAGTGTTTCTAAAATCAGATCGAATCGTAGTCCAAAATAGCCTTGAAGTTACAACACCTTTACCGGCTTTGCAAGTTTGGTGACCGCCTAAGCGAAGAAGTAGACGGTGGATTTGAAAATGTTCTTAGCAATCTTCACAGCTTAGGTGGAGGTCTGGACGCCTAGGCGGTGGACTTCTTTCACAATGTTGCCTCCTTGCTCATTTATCCATCGTAACTTCGTCCGCTTTGGTTCAATTACATCGTTTTCGCTCTGATTTCATATTTTTTTACCCCATGCACCTATTTTAAGACATAAAGAATAAAAACATATAAAAATAACTACAAACGTACTCGAAAACTAACAAATTCGGATTGAAAATACATAGGTAATTTACACCTATCAAATATCTCCAAACTTCGAATTTTGTTAGTCCTCGAGCAAAACACCCACACAATACGAGAAAGTATACAAACTAATTACGAAATTAAAAACTACAAATGAAAAACATTAAAAACAAAAAATGTGAAAGTTTTGAATATCATCTACCAGCCAAAAGATTTTTCCCTCATCGGCCCCTAATCTTATCAAGTTCAAGCATAAATCACACCATGTGGTGTTCTAGAATTTCAACGTTCAAAAATAATAAGCGTCATTCTAGATCCTGTTTAACTGTGTGTGATTAAACTCAAATATACTACTATCCATTGATTAGATGAGATTATCCCTAAATAAAGATCATGACTAAAACCTTTAAGGTATAGGGAATCCATACGCCTGACCTGGGATCTATTCTCCACTAATATAGGCTTGGAGGTTCATGAAGATCAGTAGGACTTGGTTCGGTTTTGGAATAATAGCCAAGGAAATTTTGAAATAGAAAATAGGTTAACGTTGTTAACTTAACGTTACCCGAGGCATATCGCTTGGCACTCTCACACTCGAAACCCCATAGTTTAATTAGAAACAACCCTGAATAAACATTTAAGAACGTTGTACTCACTTGTCATGTCAAAAAGAAACTATTTTTTATTTATTTATTTATTTTATTTTTTTTAACACACCCCCAAACACATTCGAATTTCTATAATTTTAAGAGTGTGCAAAAATGATTAAGTAACACACCCCAAAACGTATTCGAATTCTTATAACCTTAGGAATGTGGAAATAATATGAACGACAAACAACAAGTGAGTACTCAAATACCGAACCAATTAGAATTTCTGCCTAAACCCAACCGCTCACATCAAGTAGCGAAATGCTAACTTGATTCACTCAAATTGTGCCTTCAGTTTAGCGATGTAGGTTTGGAAAAAGTTCAATCGGCTATGGTATATGTTAAGTATTCAGAATTGAAACGGTTTTTAGGCTTCGACAGGGTAGCGAAGGGTAATGATTCATCAAGGTAAGTTTAAAAGGCTCAAGCAATCAAAGGAATACCTAAATCATATCTCCTAAACAACCTCGCCTAAGATTTCACCTCGAATTTCCTCCAAATCAAGTTCTAGAATCCCTATTGTCATAAAATTGAGTGAAGGATAATCAGTTTCAAATCAATTAGATAGTGCTATACTGAGTTTACGTGCTCATGCATTTAGCATCCACAATAACTTTTACTCAGACGATACGTCAAGCACATAGAACACACATGAATGAGCTTTACGCTCGACCTCAAAACAATCAGGGGACAGAGTCATCATCGGGTATCGACCCAGATGACGTCAAAACATAGCACAAAACAATATCTAAACTAACAAACTAATCCTAAACAAGCATGCACACAATTAAAAAAAATAATAATAAAAAAATAAAAGAATAAAAAAAAATAGTAAAACATGCTAAAAACATAACACATACTAAAACATACTACACATCACCACCAACTCAACACAGGTGATGTCTAAAATGAGCCGTCAGCGATCCCAATGACAATATATAGCATGATATTGAAGACGGGGGATTAGAACACATACCTAGGAGGCGAGAAGATCTCACCTCTGACTCAAATTGACGGAGATGTATCTAACTTATTTGTGACCCTGAGTTGCCTCCCAAGAAGCATGTGGTTTAACGTCCTCGGCCCGACATTTTCAGAACGCCCTCGAGATTGGCGAGGTTTTTCTTTGAATGGCTCAATCTTTCAATGAAATACCTCACCGACTTATATGCTTGACCAAGCAACATAAAACGGATTGGAATCCCGTCGAAAAGGATGTATCAATACCCGTCGATCTAACATCGGCACGTATCCTGCATAAGAAATAAAAACAAAACTACAAACGAAAATTATATACAAAAATGCCGAGATTAAAATCAAGTTATTTACTCCCAATATCAATAGTAACAAACAAACCAATCCCCAACAATGGCGCCAAAAACTTGGTGGCCGCAAATTAGCGCTGTCACTTTCACCGCAAGCGTACGGATCAAATTTTGAGTATAATGGACCTTTCAGTCGGGTATCGTATCCACAGGGATTGGTGTTGTTACTATCGAGTATCGCGATTGTTATAACTGGACTTTATCTAGGAGACAAAAATAGAATTTAATTTAATACTAATACTAAACTAAAATACTAATTAAGTTAACTATACTATAAATATTAATTTGAGATTGTTTAGGGGAGTAGATTGCCTAGGGATTAACTTTATTTACTTAAACGCGTTTGATTTTGTTTTAGTTAACATTAACGACGTTCGGCGTATCCAACAATCTCGGTTCGTAAACTCCCTCGTCACCTCTTTTGAGTGTAAGATGGGAGAATACGTGACTTCGTGTCAACGCCGAAGTCCTCCTCAACATCTTCACGACTCTAGGTCACGTAAGTCTCTCCCTAACGTCATCGATTGCACATTTTCTAATGCCCTCCCAAGTCGTTAGATTGTCGTGTTGTGTTAACCCTAGTCCTAATCTGGGGTTACCTCTCCCGAGTGTCAAACCCCGTATTCTTAATATATCTAAACTAGCATATAATCATAGAAAACACAGCAACACAATCAACATACGAAGAACAACCAAGAACGAAACGCAAATTCAACCAAAACTACATTTTCATAAATAATACGTTAATCCCTATTACAATCCATATTTAACTTATGGCCCTAACCATTTATACAATGTAATACGAGCTAAACATGTTCAACAACTACCAAAATGAAGAAAACAAAGAGAAGAAACGAGCGACTTAGCCGATATCCAAAGAATAGCCACTAGAACCATCCACCAATCACTTCCCTTTTCATCCTCCACCTCGGGTTGAGAGCTCTCCCTAAAAAATCCTTTATCCTAACCCTAAAATATGGCCTAAGGCCTTAAGAGCTCAAGAAGAGAAAAGAGATGAGGAGAGAAGGGCTTAAATAGGCCAAAAAATATCTCCAAAATATATATTTTGCGCAGAGGATTTTACCTAGGCGAAGTTAGGTCAGTTAACTTTATACCGGATTTTCGCCTAGGCGAAGTTACTACAGGTTTGTAATTTTGTTTTGACTGTAACTTCTTCATCTGAACTCTGATTGAAGTGATTAAAAAACCTATGGAAATATAACAAAAATATATACAACTTCCATGTTTTGAGTATTTCCAAAATCGGATCGCATCGTAGTCCAACATAGCCTTGAAGTTCTAGCACCTTTACCGGTTTTGCAAGTTTGGTGACCGCCTAAGCGAAGAAGTAGGCGGTGGACTTGGAAATGTTCTTAGCACTCTTCACATCCTAGGCGGAGGTCTAAACGCCTAGGCAGTGGGCTTCTTTCACAATGTTGTCTCCTTGCTCATTTATCCACCGTAATTTCGTCCGCTTTGGTTCGATCACATCGTTTTCACTCCGATTTTATAACTTTTCACCCCATGCACCTATTTTGATACAAAAAGAATAAAAATATATTAAAACATATAAAAATAACTATAAACGTACTCAAAACTAACAAATTCGGATTGGAAATACATAGGTAATTTACACCTATCAGTTACATGTTTGACATATTTGTTGCTTAATTATATTTTGATGATTCAAAATATTAAAATATTTTATTTTATGTAAAGGACTATTGTGATGTGTTGACTAATGTGAATGTACCAAATGTATCGATGATTGGAGTGCCGAATACAATAGTTGTGACTATCCATGTATCTCATGGAGAGAAACTTGATAAGTTCGACGAACTTATTTTAAGAGATGACAACAAAAAATGTTGTTTTATTTAACAACATCAAATCTTTCTAGAGTCCTATATGAGGATGCTCTTTGAAGATTGTCACTACGGTAGAATCTTGGAAAATGCAGAGTTTTTCAGTGCATGTTATATATTTTGTTAAGACTAAATAATGCATCTTATGTGTTGTATAGTTTTAGTATCAAAATAGAGTTGTGATTTTTTGTTGTAAAATAAACATAAAACAAAAATGAGGGTACACTATGTTGTTGGAAGGAGTCTAAAGCCAACAAAGTAAACTGTTGAAAATTGACAAAAAGTGGAAGTGGAATTTAAGTGGTTTAAGCCCTAGTCTTGGACAAAAGGGAAATTTGAATAAAATATTATGTGATACAATAATAATATCAAAATAATAAAAAGAGTGTTTTATTTTATTTTATTTTTGTTGTTGAGCATTTGGATGTTTGATATTGATAAATTTTTAGGGGACTTTTAATGTTTAGACCAAAATTAGCTCTCTCTCTCCTCAATCAACCTTTAAAAGAAACGTTTTTATTTAATCTTCTTTCAAAACATTGTGAGAATTTAATCCTTTATGGGTAATGAATAGACATATTTACCCTTTATGTATACATAACAAACCCTAATTGTTCGATCCATTCCTTCATTTCTGCCACCAATATTGTTCTTTCACAACCAACCGGTGATGTCTATATACTCTCTCCAATAGTCGTCAATTTCTCCTCACCTTCCGGCGATCTCTCTCTACTCTCTCTATCAGCCGCTAGCTTCTCCTCAATGACACTTCATCTCTCTACCACTATCAATCGAACCATCCCCAACCGAATGGTGTCTTATCTCCCCCATCTCGCTCAGCTAGATCATCACCACCACAACACCATCACCATCGTCAGACCATCACCAGCCATCTAGATCTAGGTTTTCACAAATTAGGTGAAATTTCATTTGCAAAATTAGGGATGAATGTTCATTTTTTGCGAGTTGTATTTTCAGATCTTGGGGGAGAAATTTCAAATATGGAATGAAATTTAGGGATGAGTGTTCATTTTTTTCGAGTTGTTTTTTCAGATCACCTCTTCATTCAAATCTCCCTTTTATTATTGTTCATTCCAAATCTTAGTTTCATGAATGTTCATATTGTTTTGTGTTTGATTTTATTTTTGGTCAGTTTTTGGTAAATGTTCGATGTGTTTAGTCGTTCATATCGATTCAGATTTGTTTGGTTTTTGTTGATTTTGGTGGAGTTGTTTATTCATTTGGAAATGTCTTGGAATGATGATGATGAATGTTCTCACCAATCGATTTCCCTATTCGTCTTCTTCCATTTGTATCTAAAAATTTTCAGATCTGGGGAATGATGAATGTTCTCGTGATTCCAGATCTGGAAGTCTTCCCTATTCTAGAACAATTAAGGTCTGGAACGACTATAATGAATGTTCTTGTCGATCGATTTCCTGTTTGTTTTTCATTTTTATCTAAAAAATTTCAAATCTTCGAACAATCAATGATGAATGTTCTCGTTGTTTCAGATTTGGAAGTCTTTCCTATTCTTGAACGATTAAGGTCGTCGGAGCCGTCATTCATGCCACCATTCGCAGCCAGCCACTGATAAGGTATGAACATTTTTATAAGGTATAAACGTTCATAATTGAACAACACATTAACATTTTTTGAATATTTAGAATTGTGATTGTATGAGTTGAATAGTTTCATTCACTATCATTGTTTGAATGTTCATCCACTGGGCAAAAAATGATTGCGAGATTACAAAGCACCAACAAATTTTGAACATTTAACCAGTAATTGTGTTAACTAAAATATTCAGGATTGTATTAACTGAATGTTCACAAATCTTGAACATACATATAAATCAGTGATTGTGTTAACCGAACGTTCATAAATTTACATTTTTATCCAAAAATTTCACAAATTATATCATTAGAAAGATATTTTTTTTCTACATTAATTTGATGTATATATTTTTATGTTTTGAATGGAGATTTGGTTTATAGCTGCAATTTTTCCAGATGGGGTAATATTTATGAAAACTATGCAATCCCCATAAATGCAACAGTTATTACACATACTCGGATGGTATGGTTATGTAAATACAATATCAATTGGGGGAAAATGTTAGAGACTATTTTCTAAGAACTAAAAAATTTATTATTCCAGGTTAAATGTTCATTTTATGAGTTGTACATCTCTTGAGAACTATATAATAAAATTCTCAATTTTTAATTAACTTTGGCTAATAGAAGGAAAAAAATCTATTAATTTTAAAATACACAAAAATAATTTCAAATCATATATGTAAGACCTGAGTGTAACGTCAATTTGATGAAAACTTCTTTTTGAAGGAAGTGTGACATCTCTAAATTGATTTGTGCAAATTAGGGGAAAAAATTAATAGTTCTATTGATAATTCAAGAACTTGTGGGAGATATGTATTCCAACAGAGGTTGTTCAAAACAACTTATATAAGTTTTAGAAAGGTATGAGGACAATCTACAAATACTTAAAAATGTGGGGGTGTCTTGATAAATTGATAATTTTTTTTTTTAAAGATTAAGAATGCGTATAAGACCATAATTATTAAATCATGAAATACATCATTCTTGTACATATATAATTTACATAAAACTAAGAGAGTTAAATTCTTTTACAAATAATACTATATCTAGCAGTATCCAAGAGTAAGTGTCTTAGGAGTAAATTAAGCCTAGATGAAGTGAGAAAAATATATAAAAATGCCCAAATAATTTGTGGTTTTATGGAAATAAACAAAGTGTGTCACCTTGTTCAATATCTGAATAATAACAAGTATAATGCAATGAAATATAATTCGACACTGTGATGTTGTCAAATAAATTTATGTATGATATGACCATGTGATATCAAATAAATTCAAGATAAAATAATTTGACTAGTATTTTTATAAAAATTACTATGTCAAGTTATACTATTGTTTTCTTATGGTTGATATGTAATTGCATGTGGAGGAGATATGGTATTATTGAGATCTACAAAACAAACATGAATTTGGAGGTCTATAAAGCTTTTAAAAACATAAAATAGTTTTCATATTTATTTATTTTTAAAACAATGTTGTGCCAATAATTTATTTATGTCATGATAGATAATGAATTATTGATAGGGTACAAAGTTGTGCATTATGGTAAGTCCCAATATATGTATGTTGAAGCCACAATACCATTAAACAATTACTCTCAAAATGAAGTAGTCAAAATTGACTTTATAAACTCAAAAGATAACGTTGTGGATCCGCTAACCAAAGATCAAACTTGAGAGAGAGTTAACCGATTATTGAGGGGAATGAGACTAAGCCTACAACAAAATAGTCATCATAATGGCAACCCAACCTAGTTGAGTGAAGATCCCAAGATGTAGGCTCAAAAGGACGATCGAATTATGAAAGTGACTACATGAATCACTGCATAAAATTAATATCTATGACCCATTCCTAAGATGAAACAGTGTTAAATGAAATATGTGCGATAATTCATAGAACTTGATTTTATCAAGAAAAATATTAGAGAATACATTTTTAAGGAAATCATCTATATGAGGGTGAACTGGGTTGGTTCCATGAGAATGAGAAAGCTAAATTCTCTAAAGCACTCACGAAACAACTAGGGTATTTGAGCCAAAATGAACGCAACCATAGAATGAACAGTGTTTAGAGACAACTGTATGGTTTCTATTGTCTTGGTTTACACCAAAGGCCGAACAGTTTAAGACATCATGTTCATTGGTTGGTCGGGTAAATTCGATAGATTCTCAGTAGGGAAAGTTCAAGACCAAACGCTACCTAGCCTAATATAGTTGTTCTCTTATTGAGCTCTCTTTCTTGTGTCTACATTATATATGCATGTTTATCCAGTCAATTTCATTTATGTGAGGGGACTGTTACACAAAAATAATTTTTAGACTATTTTAAGTCTAATTATTTATGTGATTTAATTATTGATTGATATATGTTAATATATCGATA
The DNA here is from genome assembly GCA_016647705.1 of Eucommia ulmoides. Lineage (NCBI taxonomy): Eukaryota > Viridiplantae > Streptophyta > Magnoliopsida > Garryales > Eucommiaceae > Eucommia > Eucommia ulmoides. The sequence continues at coordinate 23,927,428 of CM028331.1, forward strand.
CGTTAATCTTAGTGAGAATACGAATATGAACTTTTGATTTGTCAAAAAATCATTACGATATGAATGAAAAATTGTGTTTCAATGTAATTCTGTGAAGTTGATTGAAGTATATAAAATGAGCAATTCTACATTGGTTAATGAAAAATACTGGAACCACTTTTATAATCCATTTTGGATTATAGATCCAGGTCGGGTCAAGGGTCGTGGGATTTGGGTTTGGGTTTGGACTTAGGTTGATTGAAGTAGAGAGAATTCTTTATGGCCTTAAAGTGTTCTTAGTAGTTTTAAAGTGAGACTTTTAGTGTGTTAGAGTTACTTATTTGTTACTCTATAAATAGAAAAATTTGCATTATCATTTAGGCATGAAAACTATGGACATCTTACACTACACGTACATTTAAAGCTATGCTAATTTATTCTTGAGAGAGAGTTCAACACTTATTTTGTTCTTCGTATCCTTTGATTTCGAGTACTAGTACCTGAGAATTGTGATCATTGTATCTTGGAAAGCAAATGTCTGTGTAATCGTAAGCACCTAGGTAGAAGCGAAATTTACTTTAAAAAAATATCATTAAACGATAGTTTTGATGGTCTGATATTGTCATCGACCGTAAAGGACTATAAGTATATAATTTTATTTATATACCGATTTCATGTATTTTTTTTATTGTTGAAAAATATAATTTTATAATGTTTGTTAATGTTGTAGAATATTTGTTTTCATAATCTAGAATATTATTGTCGTATTAAGTTTCTGATTATTTGCTATGAATTATTTTACATTGTCACACCCTACCACGGACACCCATCACCCGAGGCCAGGTGTGATATCCGGCATGACACTCTCTGACCAACCAACCAAACACATCTATATATTTACATATATACTCAGACGCACGCATACCACTATCAATATTTCTTTTGTCCAAAATAACACCTCATACTCATTTCCAAAAAATATAGAACACACTCGTCCCGAATATATATACACAACAAAAATCACCAAAAAATTAATAATAATAATACGTCGAACCTTCCACGGTTTGCCTCTAACCGGCCCTCTCCCAAAATGACACTACATCCGGAATCTACCTAGTGCCAGTAGTAGACCCACTCCTATTTGCGGCACCTAAAACCAAAAAAATTTATCGGTGTACTGTCTTCATAATAAAAACTTTTTTGTATGGATCAAATATAAGTATTAAATACCACGTTTCAAAATATAATATTATATAGTCACATACCGTACGGAAATCCAGTTTCCCTGTCACCACTGAAATAACTCATATATTTAAGACACCCAATCCAAATATTTTAAGTCAACTAGTGCAACAAAATAATATATTAACGCTAATCCATTTTAAAATAATATTTCTAAACCAAATCAATCCAAGCAGTTCGTCGTATAATAAAATACTCCACACTACTTTCCTACTAGCCATAGGATCGTTTTTACCTCATAATCGGGAGTTGTAACGGTACCATAACCTGTACAACTGTGTCATCTAAGTGACTACCAGTGCCAGGGCCATTTATTATTCCCAATGGTAGGGGTACCATCCGCACGATTTGCACTCCTGACGAGTCAATTAACCACCTACAGGATTAATCCTCCTGACAGGTCATAATATTAACAACCACATGTCGGACTAACCCTCCGGATAGGTCATAATATCAACAACCACCTACAGGACATGCCCTCCTAACAGGTAAAAATCATCCCGCAGGACATATCCTTCTGACGGGATCAAAGTTATGGCATCATCGGATTAACAATCACCCTCTATATTTAGAAATCTACTTGAATCACATAAGTTGTAAAATCGTTCAATTTTTAATAAACACATTTTTCCACAATTTATACGAAAATAAAATTTGTATATTTACATAGAAAACAGTACACTCACCTCGTTCTCCGCACTGCAAAAATATCACCGCCCAAAACCTACTAGAACGCTGACGTCTGTGAACCTAACAACGATAGGCCTACATTAATATTTTTGTTAAAATAACCTAATGTGCAATGCATGCCCTAAATTCCATATTTTCCATTCCCCAAATTTTCATTATGAAGAATAATTATTTTGTTCATCTCGCTACGTTAATATTTATTATACCAATTTATTTGAGATTAACGATTATAAAAATATTATTACGATTACTAAAATTACTATTACGATTGCAAAAATTTTAATACTTAACAATTTAATTTAATTGATAATAATACCTGATTAAAATTTTACATGTTCCGAGACGTTCGCAGGCCGAGAAATTGGGTATTCGAATTTTTGGTTTCTATTTGATTTCCTTTTTTTTTTCTTTTTTTTTTCTTTTCCTTCTTCCATTTCTGCTTAGAGGTCGCTGAACCCCACCGTCGCGGCGAGGGTTCTTACTACTGCAGTAAACACGTTCTTCCCCTGTTCTGTTTCCTGGTTTAGTTTTTCCTATTTCTCCTATTTCTGTTTTGGGTTCAGCCGATCGACGCTCTCACCATACTCACCACCGGCAATCACACCCACCCACGCCCACTATCAAACACACACTCATGCACGACAACACACACACCACTCCGATATACACACACTTTGCCGAAAAACAACGATGCTCACATACACATACACACAACCGACGACAACGCCATACATATACATACACACACCGCCAGCACACTCACGCTAAACACCGCACCCCACCGGCGAACGATCGGTGGTACTACACCCCCCACACCATCGCCGAACGGACAGCCCAAACACATACACACACATGGTCGACCAACCACCCAGCGATGATCACCGTCGATAAACAACCCACACTGCTGACGACACCCCACCGGACCAACTGAACGGACGAACACACACACACTCTCACCAAACACTGTCGGCCAACCCCTTTCTCTCCTCTGTTTTTTTTTTTTCCCTAATTTCCTCTTCTTTTTAAGTGTTTTGAAGTTGTTAAATGCATGTGCACCCATTTATATCCATGGTGGAAGTGGCTCTCTTTGATTCCTTGCGTTGCCACGTCGATCTCCTTCTATATATATATATATAAATTAATTTTTCTCAAATTACATTAACCCCCCCTCAATTTTTTTTAGGTTATTATTTTAATCCCATTTCACAATTTAATGTTCTTAAAATTGTAAATTCACCCCTTGAAATTTTAAATTGGATAATAAATGACACATTCTACCCCGTTATTTTTTAAATGTTCTAAAATGCAATTAAAATTATGCGTATGCGAAAATTAGGGTCTTACAACCCTTCCCTCCTAAAAGAAATTTCGTCCCGAAATTTTACTTACCTTGATCGAATAAGTGCGGATATTTGTCCCTCATCTCGTTCTCTCGCTCCCATATCGCCTCCTCTATTGAATGACTGCGCCACAACACTTTTACTAATGGAATCGTTTTTGTCCGCAACACCTGTTCTTTACGACTTAAGATCTGCACCGCCTCCTCAACATATGTTAAATCCTCTTTCAACTCGATTGACTGAGAAATCAACACATGTGAACGATCTGGCACATATTTCCTAAGCATCGACACGTAGAAAAACGTCGTGTAGTCTGGACAATTCTGATGGTAAGGCAAGTCGATAAGTTGTTGCGCCAACCCATTCTAGGACCTCGTATGACCCGATATATCTCAAACTTAGCTTTTCTTTCTTCCGAAACCTTATTATGCCCTTCCACGGGGATATACGCAAAAATATATGATCGCCTACTTCGAATTCCAACTCCCGCCTACGCTTTTCAGCATAACTCTTTTGTCGACTCTAAGCAATCTTCAATCTTTCCTGAATCACCTTTGCTTTGTCTACTGTAATTTGGGCGATATCTGGCATCAACAATTTCTTTTCTCCCACTTCTATCCAACAGACTAGAGTTCTGCATCTTCTACCATACAACGCTTCATACGGGGCCATTTCGATTGCCGAATGGTAGCTGTTATTGTAGGCAAATTTCATCAACGTTAAGTGATCGTCCTAGCTACCAGGAAAGTCCAGAACACAGCCCTCAACATATCCTCCAACGTTTGAATCGTACGCTCTAATTGGCTATCAGTTTGAGGATAAAATCCAGTACTAAATTTCAACTTGGTACCTAAAGCAGTTTAAAGACTCAGCCAAAACTTCGAAGTAAATCTCGAATCTCTGTCTGACATTATGGAAACCAGTGCACCATGTAACCAAACAATCTCGTCAATATACAGTTAGACATACTTATCCAAAGAGTACGTCATATTTACGGCCAGAAAATGAGCAGATTTAGTAAGCCTATCAACGATCACCCAGATGGAATTATGCCCCTTTTTAGTACGGGGTAATCCCAAAACAAAATCCATCGTGATATACTCCCATTTCTATTTCAGAATAGGTAGAGACTGCAATAACCCACCTGGACGTTGGTGCTCAATCTTGACTTGCTGACAAACGAGACACTTGGCAACAAATTCAGCAATTTTACGTTTCATTCCATTCCACCAATAGTATTCTTGCAGATCCCGATATATTTGGGTATTGCCTGGATGCATTGCGTATGTTGAGCTGTGCGCTTCCTCCAAGATATCCTTCTTCAAATTGACGTCATCAGGCACACACAGTTTATTTTCCACCATCAAAGCCTCATCGTTATTCCTGACACGATAGTCAACTCTGTGACCACTCTTTACTTCATCTTTGATCTTCCCTAATTGGGCATCCGACTTCTGCGTTTCAATAATACGGTCGATCAATATCAGCCTCAAAGTCAAAGTTGCAAGCAACGCTGCCGTCTGACCAATCGCCAACTGAACTCGCAAAGATCTCAACTTGGTATACAAATTAGTATGAACAACTTGAATGTGTGCAACCGAACCCGCCGATTTCTGACTCAACACATCCGCTACAATATTGGCCTTTCTAGGATGATAGTGGATAGTACAATCATAGTCCTTGATCAATTCTATCCAGTATCTATGCCTCAGATTTAGTTCCTTCTAAGTAAACAAATATTTCAAACTCTCATGGTCGGTGTATATTTCACAAGTCTCGCCATGCAAATAATGTCTCCAAATCTTCAGGGCAAACACAATCATCGTCAATTCCAAATCATGCATTAGGTAATTACGCTCATGATTCTTTAATTTTCAGGAGGCATATGCGATCACGTGACCATGTTGCATCAGTACACACCCTAGCCCTTGGTGTGATGTATCGTTGTAGATTACAAAGCCACCCCCTTTAGTCGGAAAGGAGAGTATTAGCGCAGATATCAGTCTATTCTTCAGCTCCTGAAAACTTTGCTCACATTTGTTAGTCCACTCAAACTTAGATTCCTTGCTAGTCAATCGGGTCAATGGAGCAGCTATAATAGAGAATCCCTGCACAAACCGACAATAATAACCCACTAAACCCAGGAAACTTTAAACTTTGGTCACACTTTTCGGCCTCTCCCATTGTACTACGGCTTCAACTTTCTTTGGATCCACTTGAATACCATCTCCTGAGACAACATGCTCCAAAAATACCACTCGATCCAACCAGAACTCACATTTACTGAATTTGGCATACAATTGCTTCCCTTGTAACGTCTGCAACACAATCTGAAGATGTTCTGCATGCTCTTCTTTACATTGGGAATAGATCAGTATATCATCAATGAACACGATAATAAACTGATCTAGATAAGGTTGGAAGATTCGATTAATCAAATCCATAAAGGCAACAGGGGCATTCGTCAACCCAAATGGCATAACTAAGAATTCATAATACCCATACCTCGTCCGAAACACCGTCTTCACCACGTCACTGTCTCTGACTTTCAGCTGGTGATATCCTAATCGAAGATCTATTTTGGAAAACACCCTGGCCTTATGCAATTGGTCGAACAGAACATCAATTTTAGGCAACGAGTATTTATTACGAATCGGCACCTTATTCAACTGCCGGTAATCGATTCACATCCTTAACGTGTCGTCCTTCTTCTTTATGAATAACACCGGGGCTCCCCACGGAGAAACACTAGGTCTGATAAACCCATGGTCTAACAGATTTTGCAACTAAATCTTCAATTTCTTCAGCTCGGTAGGCGCCATACGATAGGGTGGGATTGATATCGGAGTAGTTCATGGAAGTAACTCGATAGTGAATTCCATCTCCCTATCCACTGGCAACCTTGGAAATTCTTCTGGAAATACATCGGGAAAATTCCTGACCATTGGAATATCCTCCACCTGAACTTCATTCTATCTGGTGTCAATCACATGCGCGAAGTATCCCTGACATCCCTTCTTTAGTAACTTCCTGACCTCCAAGACTGATATCAAACTGACATGGGTAATAATTCTATCCCCCGAAAATCCAACCTCTAACTCGCCTAAGACCTGAAAGATAACTACCTTTTTAAAAAAATCCATCATGGTATGATAACCGGATAGAAAATCCATACCCAGTATCACATCAAAATCGTGAATACTCAAGGGTAGTAGATCTACTAATAACTCTCTATCACCAATCTGAAGTGGACTGTCTTTATACGTACTATCTATTAACGCTGACTCACCTACTGGAGTAGAGATAATGATACTAGATAGTAGGTGATAGGTGTAAATTACCTATATATTTCTAACCCGAATTTGTTAGTTTTCGAGTACGTTTATAGTTATTTTTATATGTTTTAATATGTTTTTATTCTTTTTGTATTAAAACAGGTGCGTGGGGTAAAAATATATGAAATCGAAGCATAAATGATCAATTCATATCAAGAATGGTTGGAGAACGGTGGAAAAATGAGCAAGATGGCAAGATTCTGTAAACAAGTTCACCGTCGTGGCATCCAGACCACCGCCGCGGCGGTGAAGTTGCTGAGAAGACACAATTGTTGCTGGAGGACCACCACCTAGGCAAAAATCCAGCATATTGTTTTCTTAGTCCACTACCTTCTCCACCGCCTAGGTGAACAGTGAATCGACATACCCATCGCCGCGGCGGTGGCCTCTACATAGTTTAGATATTTTGTTAGATATTTTTGAGCCTATAAATACCCTTCTATCCTCCTCTCTTCAGAGTTCTTCGGCCCCTAAGGCCTTAGGCCATATTTTAGGGTTAGGATAAGGGATTTTTTAGGGAGAGCTCTCAACCCAAGGTGGAGGACGAAGGAGGAAGCGATCGTTCAATGGTTCTAGCATCAATTCTTTGGATATAGGCTAAGTCTCTCATTTCTTCTCTTTGTTTTCTTCATTTTGGTAGTTATTGAGCATGTTTACGCTATTTTACATTGTATATGTGGTTATGGCCATTAGCAAAACATAGATTGTATAGGGATTATTAATATAATTTATGAAAACGTTGTTTAGTTGAGTTTGTGTTTTGTTTTCGATTGTTCTTCGTTATTGTGATTGTGTATGCCATATTGTTTGTTTATCATGTTATGAGAATGATGTTATGAGAATACGGGATTTGACAAATCCCGAATTCGGACTCGAATAAATGAACGCCACAATTCTATAATCTGGTCGGGATTTAGATTGTGGACAATCGATGACGTTGGGGCAAGACTCACGTAACCTAGAGTCGTTAAGATGTTGAGGGGGACTTCGGCTTTGATGCGAAGTCACGTATTCTCTCGTCTTACACTCGGGAGAGGTGATGGGAGAGTTTTAGAACTGAGATTGTCGATAGGGTAAACACAACGCACGATCCAATGACCCGGTCGAGAGTTGGATTGTATGCAATCAATGACGTTAGGGCAAGACTCACATGACCTAGGGTCGTTAAGACGTTGAGGGGGACTTCTTCGTTAATATATATATATATATATATGAGATGGTATATGAGATGGAGGAGTGGAGATACGTGGAGGTAGTTCTTGTATATTCGGCGAGGTGGAGCATCCCAAGACATCCGTCTGAAGACAGTACCTCAGTCTAAATAGATGTTCACATTTAAACAAAATTCAAGTAATTTTCTTTAGTTTTATTTAACACAATAATTCACTTTTTTAATATTTTTTTAATGCATTTTTTATGTAAAGAAACAAGAAAACTTACTCTCTATCAGCAGCAACAGATAAAACATATTAAATAAAAAATATTTTTTGTATGTAAAGGTTACCTACGTATCTTGATTTTCATGGGGGATGTAGTTCACCTTTTCAAGATGATTTTGTTTAAACAAGTGACTGAACCCGTGTATGGATTGTCTGCGTATCTCAGATAGCTGAGAATCAGATCAATACGTAGTTCATCTCGAGATGACTTTTGCTTGTTTTCTATGAGATAAGAAATATAAATCGCACCGATGATAAGTGAATATACACTTTTGATTTGTCAAGAACACTTCAATCGAATTCACTTGCTTAGGCAAGTTTAGTGTTTAAGTTCAGGTTATTAGTTCAAAAAAGAAAAGAAAGTATATCGTATATATGTCAATCCTACTTATATCTAAGAAAACGAAAACATTTCAGAAGAAGGTGCACACTTATCCCCGAATGAACAGAAGTCCTCCATTTATTCCGAATTTTAGCCACAAGGTTCTTGATGGAGTAGTATATATGTATATATATAAGGAGTTAATCCACAAGCTTGAGGACTTAGTGCTAGACAGTGATCTATACTATAGCAGAAAAGTAAAAGTCAATTGTTAGTAGTCAATCGTCTTTTATCAGAGGTCTGTTTTGAGCTCATTGGATTTCGGTTTCATGTGTTCTTAAGATAATCAAATATGCTAGTGTGTTTGATGTTCTTAACATGTTCTTGACATGTTCTAAATGTTTTTGACATATTTTGATGTTTTTGACATATTTTTTATGCTTTTGACTTGTTTTTTGATATATACACTATGTACCTGATCTATGCATTTAAGAACTAACCAATATACGCTATATACAAGCAATATAACGATATTTAAGCAAAATCAAAAAATAATTTAAGAGAACTTACCCAACTTAGGGGAGTTATCTTTCCCTAAGTGTTTTCCTTATTCTCCTTCTTTGATCTTCTTGGTTGTTGTTAATCGTTCCTTGACAATTTCTTGAGATCTTGTTTAAAGATTCTCAAAAACACCTTTTGGAAGCTTTTTTGACAAGATTTGAGATTGTTTATGAAATAGAAAGCTTGAGAATTCCCTAGACCCGAGAGAAAATTTTGAGACTAGAGAGAGAGTCTTGGGTCAAGCCCTTTGGAAATGAAAAACAGGTTGCCTACTTATATGCTCGGGGAGCCTGCACATTTCCCAATGCACAGGCCTACCTAGCTTATTCCTTAGGGCCTGTTTGGTCTAGGTACAACCCTTTGATGTCTCTTAGTTTCATTGTTTGAGACAAATCTTGAAAATTTATTAAGATTTTCTATAATTTTGTAATGATTACAAAATCTTTAAAACATCTAAGTAATCATTGCTCATGATTGCCAATTATTACTCATCATTGGTCATGATTAGTCATCATTGGTTGGCACATGAGGCATTTAATGATTGATGAGATATTTTCCGGTTTGATTTACTTGCTAAATACTAGTTACTCGAACTATTTCGGTTACTTGCATTAAATGCTCTTAGAGGCTCAATGAATGTAGCCTCTAAATGTTATTTTTGTATTGAATGTTTGATTTGATATTTGATTTGATAGGCATTTAATACCTTTGATGGGATGAGAAATAATCTGGTTAGTTTTGTAATTGTTTAGTTACTTTTGAAGTAATTAATTTTCCTTAAAATATTTTGCTCAAAATACCTCCAGTCTTTGCATCTAGTCTCTCAATGTTGTTTCAAGCATTAAATGCTTGATAGATGTTGATTTGATGGATCATTTATTGCATGATATGATGAAAAACCGAACTAGTTAGTTTTGTAACCGTTAGTTATTTTCAAGTAACTAGGTTTCCATCCTAGATATTTTGATAGAAATATCTTGAAAATATCTTATCATTTAATACTCATTAATAAGTCATTCAATGCATGATGTGGTCTTGATATGATGGGCCTTAAGGGCTTATCATGATGACATGAGGTTTGGTTGGTTTTTAATCAAGCTTTAGCATTAATTACTTTGGGTAATTAGACTTGTCATGTTAGTTTATTTAACTTGATCAAAGTCTTTAACTTGAATTCTTGAGTATTAATACTTTAAACGAAAAATTAGAAAAATATTTTTGGTGTCAAAAAAACGAAACCGATAATAATAAAAGTTTCAAGGGTCAAAACGAGAAATAAGAGTAATTGGTGAAATTTTCTTAAATCAAAGGGTAGTAATTAATTTTTATCTATATTAAAAGTGATTTCATGATAATCAATTTTTAATAATGTCACTTTAGTTTCCCTTAATTTTAGGAATTTCGAGATTTCATGATAATCAATTTTTAATAATGTCATTTTAGTCCCTCTTAATTTTAGGAATTTCGAGATTGACCCAAAACTTTTACTTATATCAAATTCAGTCAAATTGACAATTTATGTTTTCTTCGTATTTTTTGTCTTTTTTTTTTTTTTTTTTTTTTTTTTTTAGCATCCAATGTAATCTAAAGCAGAAATTTATTCCCTTTAAATCCCAGTTTAAACTTTATCCGAACTTGCATTTTCGATCCGATATTAAATGAGCGAGACAAAATACGGTATGTACAGAAACTAAATTGCAAATAGGCATACTTTTCAAGGGTAAAAACATAGGAACGGCAACCAGTGGCAAGGCCAATTTTACTTACCCTTGGAAGAGAATTTTCCATGTCCCGAACCAATGGCACCTAAGTTGTAATTAGGACTGACAATAATTATTGGTTATTCATCAACCCAACCATGTCAGATAGTTTTTTAGTGGATATATGACTTCTTTTTTTTACAAACGAACGTTGGCGGTGGCGTTTGAACATTATATTTTCCACTAGAGAAATAGAGCTAGGATACAAGGATTTTTTTTTTTTTTTTCCCTTTTTTCATGAGTGTCCCTACACCCATATATTATGTGAGACTAATCTCGTTCAGAATGCGTAGTTATCTCTCTTAATAAATGTTTTTCTGCAAGTTCGAACCCTGATCTTGTAGAGATCTCTCAACTGTTTTAACTAAAGTGTGAGCCTTATTACTTGAACTATACTCTATTGGTATTTAGGCTACAAGGATTGGGCTAGCAGATATATGACTAATTTCAATTAATGAACACAAATGATTTAGATAACTAATTAATACCCATTTAAAACAAGTCTAATATTAACCATCATTATCATCCCAAAATCTCTCTATATTTTAAATTTTTTGCATCATTAATTTTTAAGTACCCCCAGTTTTTTTAATCCATTTTTTCTGTATAATTTTTGGCATTATCTTTTTGACATTTGTTCTCATTGTTCATTTTCTATTCCCAATTTCCTAACAGAAAAAAAAATAAAATTTTTATTTTTTTTCTATAAAAGTTCTAGTATATCATTTTGACATTCGTCCTCCGCACTCTATTCCTAATTTTCTACCCAAAAAAATAGTAATGTGAAACCAGAATAGAAAACTTATTGTTCCCAAAAGAGAAACATAAATCTAAGAACAAAAAAATATTTATTTTCTCAAAATAGAAAAAAGAAATCTAGAATATAAAAAAATTGTTTCCATTCCCCGAAAAAAAAAAAAAAAAAAAAAACAAGAAAAAATTTAGAAATCTGAGAATAAGAAAATCCGTGAATAGATTAAAAAATTTAGAAACGAAAAAGTGATATAGCTATTCCGAAAACAGAATAGAAATATGGTAAAATACAATATATTTATGTTCCGAGTTGAGAAACAAAAATTTTGAAATAAAATATCTATTTCTGTTCCAAAAACAGGAAAAAAATGAACAAAAAATACGTTTCTGTTCTCAGAACAGAAACTGAAATTTAGGAATAAAAAAATCTGGGAATAGAAATAGAATTGAAATCTAAAAACAAACAAAACAATGTTTCTGTTCTAGGAACAAAAGATGAAATCTGAGAACAAATGCAATTCCCCAATTATTGTTCCCTGATTTCTGTTCATGTTCCATTTTATTTTTTTTTTACTATCTTTATTCTCATGTTGCATTTGAATTTCTATTTTCTTGTTTTCAGATTTTTTTTATTGTAAAATATCATATCATGTGCGCGGATAATCTGAATTTGCCCATGTTGAAATATTTATTTAGTATTTAATTAACAATTCATATTTTATAGGCCATGTTTATCATTTTTGGTAGTCTTTCTATTTTGTTATTGGTCTACTAATTAGTGCAATATTCTTCCTTAGGGTTAATAGCATTATACCTTCATATGGCTTGGTCGATTTTTACTTACCTCCCTGTAATATTTTTCTTGGCACTTACTATCCTGTGGTTTTCGACTAAACTGCAACGGTTAAAATTAAGAATAATTATGTCAGTTCACTTTGAAATTAAGGGTAACTTTGTCATTTTGTTCTAATTAATTTATTGGGATCTATTTGCGAATTTTATAAAACTTAATGGGTCAAAGTATATTTCCTTCATCATCTTTTCCACCGCTCCATTTCGGTAAGGCCCTGATTTTAGCTTACTGATCGAGCGCTCTTGCGCCGAAGATGAACGGGGCTAAGCGATATGCTGAAGCTGTGGGATGTAAAACTACATTGGTAGGGGAGCGTTCCGCATTAGGGGGAAGCACCTGCGCGAGCAGTGGTGGATGAAGCGGAAGCGAGAATGTCGGTTTGAGTAACGCAAACATTGGTGAGAATCCAATGCCCCGAAAACCTAAGGGTTCCTCCGCAAGGTTCGTCCACGGAGGGTGAGTCAGGGCTAGAGAGAGAAAGGGGTGGCTGCTTGGGACGATGAACAGAGTATACAAAGGGACGGCGACAACCACCGTTTGTCCGAAGAGGACTCCGACGATAATTTGAGGAGTCCGCTTCTGCTTCTGTCTCGTCAGGCGGGTGACGGGAGCTTCGTCGGCGCTAACACCACAGGCGGGAATGAGATGAGCATCTCCAACGAGTCCTTCGCCGTTGGAAATTCCGTTCGCCAGAATCATTCCGACGCCACCGGCCTTCTTCACTACCAACCCTTTCTCCATCCTCGGATTACTTCCACGATCACAAATCACGATCTTACCTTTAACTTGATTTGGGTCCATTGAATTTTCCATACACAGTGAAGAAGAAAGTATACCGAATTTTCCATTTGGTCGATCGTTTCCGGTGGATGAGGAGACGAATACGCCTCTCGAAACAGCGCTGTACGATACTACGATCCAATTGCGATTGGATCTAGATAGTACGGCGAAGAAACTCCATCCCAGCCGCCTATTGAGATCGATATAACGTCGACAATGTCAGAAACGGCGGAGAGAACATGCACAGGAATGCATGACACAAAATGCTCGATTAGCACTATGCATTCAGTTTATGGCATTAGGTTCAATTCCTTATCTAGAAGCATTTAGGGATATATACCCATAGTGGCTTCCACACCTATCTCTGGTAGAGCTAACAGCATATCAACCTATTAGTAGTAGACCCATACCAAGATCCAGCAGTAACCTTTAGCATTTACAGATCTCTTTCGTTATCCTATTTTCCGGGTGACTCACCGTAGAGAGCAGATGGAAGGCCATTCCATTTAGAGAAGGTTCAAGATCCAGTCGAAGGCAGCAAGAATATCGGAATCGAAGTATCCGGATTCCTTCCAACAGACCTTGTGCGCCGCCAATCGAGCTTTCGGAGCAACACCTTTCACGACGCCGTGTGGGTTCCGTGGCCGTTAGCATCTCTCGGCGATCGTAATTCAGCAGTTTGGTTGATTCCGCCATCCATTCCTCCAAGTCCGGAGATGGGGGTGGGTCGCCGGAGATGGGTGTGGGTTGGGAAATCGGCGATCCGGTGTCGGGAAGTCGAACAGTGGGTGGCCGGCGGCGAGTGAACTGGGCGCGTGAGGAAGAAGATGTAAAAATAGAAAAAATACACTTATTGCCCTCTAAGTTTCAAAATAGTATTAAAACAGTCCTTATTAAAATGTTTGAAGGATATAAATGTCATTTAATATTATTTAACAGATTTCTGCTGAATTTTGCCGTTCACCGTTTTCACCGTTAGATTTAACGGAAAACTTAATTGTTGCAGTTTAATCTAAGACCACAGGGGTAAGTGCTAAAAAAAATATCACGGGAGTTAAGTACAAATTGACCAAATCATAGGCGGGATAAAGTGCTATTAACCCTATTTCTTATTTAGTCAATAATTCTGGTTGTATAATGGAGATCATAGAGCTCTGTTGTATCATAATAATGCAATAAGACAACTTTCTTCCCTTGCATATCTATTTTGGTATCAAGGTCGAAAAGAAAAAAAAAATTAACCGCCACATGTGTTTTTGCTCCAACGCCGCCGCAAGCTCTGTTCCACCAAACGTTAGTCATCGCATGTGTGTGTCTACTTTAATAGTGCCGGTACAAGCTCTGCTACACCAGCCCTAGTCGTCTATCTCGTGAACCTAGTAGTGACATTGCTTTGCCGCACCTAAAGCCATTTTTCAAGATGTACAAGAAATTGATATCATTCGTTTACCTCTTGTCGAGGTAACCATGTACCCGGTTACCTCTACTGTATTGCTCTTGGCCTCCTGGTAGTTTTATGTTTGTCCTCGTCAAGTTCTTCCGACATACAGTCTTATTGGGACTCATGACTACCGAAAATGAAGAAGATATTTAGTCGCTTGCTTGCCCAGATCTCTAATGTGAACCTAATGCCCCAGCTCATCATGTTAATAGTGTGTTGCTCAACGGGACCAACTTTAATGCCTGATCTTGCTCGTTTTGTCTTTGCCTTGGTGAAAAACACAAGACCAAATGGATCTAGGGAATTGTGCCAAAATCCAAAATCACCGATGCCAAATTCGCCTAGTGGAATGCAGATAACTGGTAGACTGTGATTGAATTCTTAATTCTATGGGGGAACATATCTTCAACATGCTTATGTACTACGATACAGATTACGACATCTAGACTGCGTTGATGAATACGCATGCCCATGCCGGCAATGAATCTCATATCTTTGAGCTTTATTATGAGACCTCATATGTCTCTCAAGCATCCTTGAGGCTATCAAATGCATATTACTTTGGGCACCTTCAGACTTAGATGGGAGGAGTTTGCTAAATATGAACCAATGAGTGAGTTCCCCAATGATGTTGCTATTAAGACCAAGAACCAAGATCGTCGTCAAACTTACCACTTCTTAATGGGTTCCAAACCCCAATTATAAGAATCTCTGAATAAGATTTTTAAACACAACTCTGATGCCCAACCTATGTGTTGCCTTCGTGATAGTCAATGGGGATGCATGATGATGAGGATTCCCACTACTTGAGCCCTCCTATGCCATCCTAGAATGGATGGTCTTTGTTGCTCCTTCTAGTACTCGTTCGACAAGGCCACGTACTGCTGCTTGTTAGAATCATTGTAAATCGGGTCACCTTATCGACCGGTTCTTTGAGCTTTGCCCAAGTTATAACCACAACAATCTCAAACTGTCGGGGTAAAACTGTTCCTCGTACTAGAGCAGTGGCTGACGTGGCACCCGTCCCATAAGAACCAATTCCTATTCTCCCCGATTAAACTCAACTTTAGGTCCAAATTGCTTAGCTCCAGCTGCACCTAGGCCTAACATCATCTTTCGGTCTCACAGCTGCTCGTGCCACAGGTTCCCCTTTTACTCTTCATTGTAAGTCTAGCAAACCAATTTCAATTTTGGATTCTAGGACTAACACGCACACGACTAGTAAACTTTTTACATTTACCTCTACTATCACTTATATCAATCAATTAGGCAAATGGGACCTTTATTCCCATGCACTATTTGGGAGATATCTACTTATCTTCAGATATCACCCTTCATTCTGTCTATTATATATCTAACATTGTCTATAATCTCTTGTTTGTTAGTCGTCTTGCAAAGGGTCTTAATTGTGTTGTCGTTTTCTTACCTAACCATTGTTTCTTGGCAAACCCGACTTGGAATAGGATTTTTTATAAAAAAAAAAAATATGAGCATATGATGGACTCTACTACTTCGACAACCCACCTACTCCCACTATGCTTCCATTTAGTATTGAAGCACTAGTTTTACCTGCTTTATACTCATCTTTGTGTTCTTTCAAACTTAAACTTGTGACATACTCGTTCAGGACATGCAAATTTTCAATATTTATATTGGATATTTCCATCTCTTAATAAAGCTTGCAAGAATTTTAACATTCATTGTTACTTGTGAATTATCTAAAAATACTCTCACTTCCTATATTCTTCGCATGAACAGAGCCCCACATGCCTTCGATCTAATTCATTCAGGCGTATGGGGTCCTTTCCCCATCACGATCATTTCATAGCAACATTATTATGACACCTTCATAAACAATAATAGTCGGTGCACGTGGGTTTACTTAACGAATTAAAAATTGAGATCTTTTATCATTTTACCCATTTTCTTCAAATGATTAAAGCCCAATATAAAACTATTGTTTGTAATATGTTGTCTGATAATGGTAGGGAATATAAATCTAATGAATTTAGGACATAACTTAACAAAAGAGACATCCTTTAGCAACTTACTTGTTCCTACACTCGTGAACTGAATGGTTGGGCAGAACATAAGAACCGTCACATTATGTATGTCAATCAATGTCTCATGTGTGGTATGCATAACCCAAAATACTTTTTACATATTGAGGTTCTTACTCCCGCCTATCTTATCAATTGTACCACTAGTCAAGTCCTTAACGGTAAGGCACCCTTCCATATACTCCAATCCTATAGTACTCTCTCTCCCATCTTACCTCGTGTCATTGGATCCACCTCCTTTATTCAAAATCGTAGCCCTCTAGCACCAAGATAGAGGATAAGTCTATCTAATGTGTCTTTCTCAAGTATTCCTCCATGCCTAAAGGATAAATTTCTCAGTCTATCTAATGTGTCTTACTCGTCTCTTGCACCACTCTATGGATGTCACATTCCTCGAAACTATGCTACTTTTCCTATCCGTCAATGTCCTTTTACATTCTCGTGTACTCCAAAGATAACGATCCTATGCTTAGTCTCCCTATCTATAATCCTTACGTATCTACACCCACCACAACATCTTCCTCTGGTGAGTTAATGCCACCTGACTCTTCCTCAACCCAATTATTGGTATACTCTCGTTGTCATGGTGCTCCCAATCCTCTACGGACATCTTTTCCTAATTCATGTATACATCCATCTTTCACAATTTCTGATCATGTACCTTCTCGTTACCCCACCAGAGACCGTCGTACTCCTTCATTTTACCTTCTTTTCAATTGTACTAATCAACCAAAATTATGTATTTTCACGGTCTCTCAAATCAGTACAAATCATTTCCTAGGCAGGTTGACTCAGTCTCACTTTCTCGCTCAGTCCATAATGCCCTATAAGATCTAAAATAGGTATATGTTAGAAAAATGAAAATGGATGCTCTTCAGTAGAATCAAACGGGATAACTAGTTGATATGCCTCTTGGTGAGCGGTCAGTTGGTAGTACGTAGGTGTTTAGTGTGAAGTATCTAGAAGATGGTTCCATTGATTGACAGAAGGCACACCTTGTAGTAAAAGGATTCAAGTAGATATCGAGTGAAGACTTTGGTGCTACATTTAACCCTATTGCTAATTTGATGATTGTTCGGCTTCTTGCCTCCTTAGTCACTTCTCACTCTTGTCTTCTTTATCAATTGTGTTGGCCCAAAGTACTACCCAATAGGGGGTGACTTGGGTAGTTTAAAAATTATATCCTTAGTGTTCGTGACATATTCAAAATTTACCATATTTTATCTTTCTTAACAGAAACATTGTAATGTATCCACACACAAACACAATCACACATAATAGGGATAGAGAAATTAACACGCTGATTTTTATAGTAGGTTGGCAAGTTACTCATGCTAACGTCTACTCCCTTGAGTTCTAACAGGGAATAAAATCTACTAAATTCAAATGCTTTTCCCAAGTGATAATCAAACTCGTACACCAAGTTTGAGTAAATTCTTTTTATATCATATGCACTCTCACTTGGACTAATTATACTTAGATCCAAGCTACAACTCATAAATAAAAAAAATCCCCTCAGAGCTTCTATCAACACTTATAAATATCAACTACAATTTCAACCTAAATAAGTGAGACAGAAGTGAATATGATGAACATATATGTAAATTTCAATCTCATTTAATTTATCTGGTTAAACAATTAAGCACGTAGAAAAATAATCTAGATAAAATGATCAAATCGTTTAACTCGATAATCAATAAGGACATATATTTCAAAGCACACGAGTCTTAGAAAAATGATTCTTCAATTGTTAAGTTTTAGATAATAAACAAAATTGTTATATTTCATATTCAAACTTGAGTATTTAAAACACTAAAATCTAGGCATAGATTATCACATATATTACTTAGAAAGATCAAGAGATGAACATACAAATTTTTGACAAGATCTTAATAAAGATAAATCTCACTAGAATTTGAAGATGTAGATCAACAATCAAATGAAGTTCAGCATGGAAATACAATTCAACTCAATCATGCAATGTTTTTAACAAAATTTTGATCTTAGAATAGTATTTTCAATAATATGAGTTCTTTGATGAATTTTCTCTCTTCCTCTTAATTTTAAATAAATTTTTGTGATAAAGATGGTATTAAATAAAGAATTTTTTATTTTATTTTATTTATTATTATTTTTTTATTTTTTTTAGAGAAACAACTGCCTATAAAAAGGTAGTCACTTCTCCACTTTAAGGGGGACTTAGGGAAAAGGTGAGAGTCTTCACACACTATATATATAAAAGGGTTAGGGGTTGGGAGTTCAGGATTAAAAATAGTAAAAAAAAATAATATAGACAGTAGGAAGAGAAGAAGAAAGGGAGAAGAAAATGAAGAGAAAAATGAGAAGAACCATTTGTGTCCGGGTAAGTTTTTTCTACTCTCCAACTACACTTTTATTTTTTTTCTTAAACCACTTAAAAGGATGGCCCCAAAAATTGGACAAAACTTAAAAGGACGTTCCTCTTGAACATTTAAAATTGGTTTACTTTTCTGCATTTATTTTTTTTGTTTTGCGTCTTTCTGCACTTTTATTTTGTTGTATTTATTTCCTATTCTGCGTCTTTTTGTGCTTTATATTGTTGTATTTATTTATTATTCTACGCATTTTTGCGCTTTGTATTTATTTATTGTTCTACGTCTTTCCACGCTTTATATTGTTGTATTTATTTACTACTCCGCTCTTTTCCACGCTTTTATTTTGTTGTATTTATTTATTATTCTACATATTTTTGCACTTTTATTATATTGTATTTATTTACTGTTTTGCGTCTTTCCGTATTTTTATTTTCTGTATGTATTCATTTATTTCGCGCCTTTACGCGTTTTTATTTCTATAATTTCATTTTACGCACATTATGTACTGTGTTGTATTCTATAAATATTTATTTTCTCACAAAACAATAAAATGAAATAGTCTTTTTTTTTTATTTTTTTTTTTTAAAAAAAAAAATATTAAAAACATAAAAAAAGAAAAAACCTTTAAAATCTGAGAAATTGAGAGTTTTCCATATCATTGTTTCAGATTTTCTAACCAATGCGAAATTTTCAAATGATAGGTTTAGGAAAGCATTTCCCTAAGCCGGATTTTGAATTTGGGATAAGTTGATAAAATGGAAGGAATAAAAAATTTATTTCACATTTCACACATATTTAAAAAAAAAATGAAATGAAAATAACTTTTTTTGTAAAATGAGTTTTTCTAAAAAAAAAAATAATTAAAAAACATTTTTTTTAAAAAGTAAAAAAAAAAAAATTGTGGAATTAAAAAAAAAAAAAAAAAATCTAGTCTTTGAAAACAGAGTATTTTGAAAAGTTAATAAAAGGAAATCATTCCAAATAATTTTTTAAAAATTCTTTAAAAATGAAATTTTCTTAAAATACATTTCGTTATGTTATTTTTTTTTTCCAAATCAATCAATTCCCTTGTATTTAAAAAAAAAAAAAATCTTTAAAATATTTTTAACACGTGTCCACATTCCTTCCATTTATCAAAATAACAAAAAATTAAAACTCGAAACATTAAATCCCCCCGAGGACTATCCTTGTCGAATCCTTAAGGTTGCATTTGGATAAGAGATTTGTGAAATGAAGGAATTTCAAAACCCTGGATTTTGAAATTGTTTTTTCTTTTTTTTTAAAAAAAATAAAATTCGGTGACCTAGCACACTATTTAAACTCAATACTAGGTGGCAACTCCTAATTTTTAAAATGGCCTAACTATTTTTTGAGAAAACCGACATTTGAAAAAAAAAAAACCTTCTCATTTTACACCTTATATTTGTTTCTTTTCCTTTTGGAAAATCGTAGTGCTTCAATACTTATTTCAAATTCTTCTTGTATTATCTTGAAAAAATCTTGGGATAGATCCTCATTGGTAGAACCAAATTTTATATCATCCACATATATTTGAACAGTTTGTTGGATAAAAAAAATGTAATAGCACTCTCAGTCCATGTTGAAAATCATTTTCAATAAAATATCTACCTTAATCTTTCATACCAAGGGCAGGGAGCTTGTTTGTGACCATAAAGTATTTTTCTTAATTTAAAAACATGATTGGCAAATTTATCACTTTTAAAACCTGGTAGTTGTTCAACATAAACTTCTTCAGATATAAAACCATTTAGGAAAGTGTTTTTTACATCCATTTGAAATAGTTTAAAGTTACGTAAACATGCGAATGCAAAAAGCATATGAATAGATTCTAGTCTAGTTACTGGTGCATAAGTTTCCTCATAATCAATTTTTTTTCTCAATTTAAAAACATGATTGGCAAATTTATCACTTTCAAAATCTAGTGATTGTTCAACATAAACTTCTTCAAATGTAAAACCGTTTAGGAAAGTGCTTTTTACATCCATTTGAAATAGTTTAAAGTTACATGAACATGCAAATGCTAAAAGCATATGAATAGATTCTAGTCTAGCTAATGGTGCTTAAGTTTCCTCATAATCAATTCTTTTCTTCTTCTTTTTCTAATTCAATCCTTGAGCTACTAATCTTACTTTATTTCTAATTACTATATCAGATTCATCCTTTTTATTTCGATAAATCCATTTAGTGTCAATAACAATATGAAAATCAGGTCTAAGAACTAGAGAACAAACTTTATTTCTTTCAAGTTGAATTAATTCTTCTTGTATTGCTAAAATCCATGATTCATCATTTATAGACTCTTTAACATTCTTAGGTTCAATTTGAGAAAGAAATGGAGATTTATAACATTACGAATTAAAGAACAAGTACTTACATTTTTTTTATGTCTCCAATGATTTGATTGGACGGGTGACCGAAAACACATTTCATGATTTTAAGAGTTACGGGTTCCTCTACAAGTTGTGGTTCTTTAGGAGGATTAGATTGATCATCAAATGGCTCTAATCTTTGATCCTTCAGTTTTGATAGAATTCTTGCATCATCTTCATCCAAATATCTTCTAAACATAAAAGGATTAGCTTCTAAAAAAACAACATGCATAAACTTTTCAGTTATAAGTGTTCTTTAGTTATAGACCCTATAAGCTTTATTATTGGAGGCATAACCAAGAAAAAACATGTTATCAAATTTTTTCAAATTATCTTTATCATTTAAAATAGAACATTTGCATCCAAAAACTTGAAAATAGGAGATAATTCGGATTGTTCCGTTTCAAATCTCATAAGGTGTTCTGTTTAATCCTTCACGAATAGAAAAACGATTAAGAACATGGCAAGCAATACTTGCAGCTTCTATGAGAAATGCTTAGGTAGAGTATTTTCTTTAATCATAGTCCTTTCCATTTCCTAAAAAGACCTATTTTTTTATTTCAACAACACCATTTTTTTAGGAGTTTTAGGAGTTGATAAATTATGATTATATCCATGCTCATCCCAATAGTTAGCAAATTTTCCATTTTTAAATTCTCTACCTCTATCTCTAGGAATGTTAATAATTCATGATTGTTTTTTATTTTGAGCACATATGCAGAACATGAAAAATGCAAATGCAACATCACTCATCTTAGTTAAGGACTCATGTATAACGTGAGAAATCATCAACAATGTCAAATGCATAGAATTTTCCAACTTGGCTAGCAATAGGATTAGGTCTAAACATATCAAGATTCATCACTTCCATTGATTTAGATGTAGACGTATGCAATTTCTTTTAAAGAAATACTTAACCTGTTTACTAAGTTGACATGCATCACAAATTTTCTCATTAACAAATTTAATCTCAGGTAATCCTCTAACAAGATTTTTCTTAGATAGAGTAGATAACGATTCCATGCTTGCAATGCTCTAGATGTTTATGCCATAACTAACTATTTTCAAATAGTGTATTTAAGCATGAATTTTGAGATGTTATTTCATCAAATGAACTTGTGTATACATTTTGAAAACGTGATGCTACCTATAAAATTATACTTACCTCCATTTATAATGCACTGGTTATTATTAAAGATGACATTATACCCTTTATCAACTAGTCGACGGATGCTAAGAAGATTATATTTTAGGCGGTGAACTAATAAAATGTCTTCAATAAGAGTAGATGAATTACCAATGTTACATATACCATTTGCATTATCTACAAACATCACGTGACCTCCGTTTTTAGCTGTCAAAGAATTTCTTGTGTTATGTGTCGAGAGTAGTCACAATGTGGGAACCATTTGTCCTTACTTATAGAAACTTTGAAATGAACCTGCAAGGAGCACCTCAAATAATTTTTAAGTGGTACCCAATCTACGTGGGTCCGATTTGGTTAGTTTGAAAATTTAATGTTCCTTTGTTGTTTAATGTTTTTTCTAAAACCAAGTCTTGCTTTGTTGAAAACACTCCTTGAGCTACCCAAGAGTAAATAATTTTCTCCTTTTGTGAATTTTGGAACAATAGAATTCAAATCGTCAACTTTAGATTTCAACTCTCTATTTTCTTTTTTGAAAATTGGATAGAGAAATTTTTGAAATTTGTGTTTTAAATAGGGTGTTTTCAGCTTAACAAACTTCAATTTGTTTGTTCAATGATAGAATCGTATTTTTTAGGGCATTAATTTTTGAAAATTGATTTTTATAATCATTTAGTAATACACATCAAAAAGCTCATCAAAATTTACACAAGAAGTAGAAAATTGTAAATCTGATACCTTATCATTTTTAGCCATCAAGGCTAGCATGTTGGAATTCTCGTCACTGCTGAAACTGTCAGAGCTACTAGATGTTGAGTCATCTCGTGTGGCATTCATGGACTTCTTCTTTCCTTTTCTGGATCTCCTTTTCTCACCTCTTCTGTTTTCTTTCTTTGATTCAAGACAATCAGACCAGAAGTGCCTTATTTTTTTGGCAATCTAAGCATTCATTGTTATTCACATTGAAGTTTCTTTTGCCACGAAAGAATTGTCAATCCATCTTTCTAAATTTCTTTGTCGTGAGCGTTAGATTACGTTTTTTTGTCACTGTCTAAGCTCTCTTCATCTTCCTCTTCATCGTCTTTTTTTTTTTTTTTTTCTTTCCATGTAGTGATTTTTGTCAATTGGTGCTTGACTCCTCTTCATATCATCTAATTGAGGGCTCATCAATGGCGTAGGTGTTCAAATCCTTTGCTTTTTGAATGGATGTTACTTTTGGATCCCACACTTTGGACAAAGATCTCAAGATCTTTTAGACTTTCTCTATCATAGAGTAAGATTTTTTTAGGGCACTGAGACTGTTGATTTAGAATCTTGTGTACATTTCCTGAATTGATTCAGAATCTCCCATTTTGAAGAGCTCGAATTGATGAACCAATGCGCAGATTTTAGACTCTTTAACTTGAGTAGTTCCCTCATGTGTGACTTATTGAGTGTCCCACATTTCTTTTAGCAGATGAGCAACCTGATAATCTTGTTATATTGATTGACATCTAATCCACAGGACAACATGTTAATAACTTGGGCATTAATAGACAATCGTTTATAATCTTCTTTGTCACACTTTTCTTCCTTTTAAATGATACCAATTATTGAAGAAACATGTGAACCATTTCTAATAAAAAGTCAAGCATCATAGTTTGTAACTTGCAAAAACGCTCTCATTCTGGGTTTGCAGAAGATGTAATTGTTTCCGATGAACAATGGTGGTCTCTACATAGACTAACCTTCAACGAGAGTGGTGCCCATATGATGTGTCATGTGACTGTTTAGCTGAGTTATCAAACCAATTAAGCTAATCTAACTCTAATACCAATTGTTGGCCCAAAGTAACACCCAAGATAAGGGTAATGGAATAGTTTAAAAATTATATCTTAAGTGTTCGTGACCTATTCAATTTTGACCCGATTTTAAATTTCTTAGAGAAAATATTTTAATGAATGCACATACAAACACAATAACACAAAGTAAGGATAAAGAAAATGATACGTTGATTTTAATAGTAGTTCCGCAAGCTACTCTTACCTACGTTTATTTCCTTGAGCACTTGAGGTGTGGTGGAGAGGTTGTTGATGCCTTGATGATGTGTTTGATGGAGTTGAGGTATGCTTGCCAAAGTTGCAGAAGACAGAAGAAGGTGAGAGTGAAATGAGCCTAGACTTTTGTCGTGTGGTGTAATCACAAGTGGCCATTCGCCTCCTTTGGGGGTAGAGTTAGCAGTAGTGGTGGTGCCGGCGAAAGAGAGAGAGAAGAATCCCTCTATGCCACCTTGCCCGAAATCCCAGTTAAAAATAGTGGGTTCAAACTCAATTTAAGGAATAGAAGTTGGGTAAGAAATATTGATTGAATAGAGAGAGATTAGGGAGGAGAGAATTACAATGGCGAAAGTACAAAGCCAAAAGAAGATGGCATTTTTGTGGTGGCAGGGTTGTTGATGCCTTGATGGTGTGTTCGTAGGAGTTGAGGTGTGTTTGTCAGAGTTGCAGAAGAAAGAAAAAGGTAGAGTAAATAGGAAAAAAATACATTTTTACACTGAAAACTTTGAAAAACTTTATAAATAGATCTCATTGAATTAGTTGAAACAAAATGACAAAATTTACCTTATTTTTTAAGTAGAATGATGAAAATACTCTCAATTTTGTTAAATTTTTAACCGTTACACTTAAGTCTTATACACAAAAGCTGTAAGTGATGGCGAAAATATCACAGGGGTGCTAAGTACAATTTGGTCTAACCACAGGGATACAAAATAACATTAAACCTAAAATATTTTAGAAAGATATTCTGTTAAAAAAACAATGAAATTTTCTTTAAAAAAAAAACTTTAACAAAAATTCAAATCGGGTCAACTAGATGGTCTATTCGGTTGATCGACCTAATCAAAGTTCAACCAACTTGAACACAATAGATTAAATGTTCGACTGACATGCCAATGCGGCTGAATGAATTGATTAGATTTTATTACAACACAACTTTTTGTTTTAACTGGTCGACCGTTCTATACTTGTGGTTGACCATTTCATTTCAAAGTTCAATTCAATAGACTCTCTGTATAATTCGATCAATTAACCTATTGAAGTGGTCGAACATTTGAACTAGAAACTTCCAATTTCAAAAATCAATTTCAATCAGTTGGCTGTTTTAGCAATTTGGTTGATCGTTTTAAACTTAAACATCAATTTATGCATGAAAAGTTATCTTAACACTTTTATATTCAAACACAATCATAATTGATGATTAAACACACAAAATAAAATATTTAAGATATATTTGAGTGTAGTATGTGATCCCAATCGGGTCGAAATGTAACTGACAAATATAAGAGTTATTTACCTTACAAAAATTTAAAAAAAAAAAAAAACAAATCCTTTGAAAAACTTGATCATCCAATCGAATTGCACGCGTTTTTTTGTTTCGAATACGTATTAATTCATCTTAATTCATCATCAAATCATAATTAAATCTTTTAGGTTAACAAGTCGGATGTCAAGAATGCGTTTGTCAACGGCGATCTGTATGAAACTGTCAAGAAGAAGAATATTCGGTTGAGATTTATTGTTGATTTGGCTAAGATTAATTGTTGATCTCTAGGGATCGCTAGTTGTATTTTATGTTTAATATGGGCTAGTTAACTCTGTAAATTAGAAAAATTAGATGTATGATTATTTTGTTCCTTTATAGTGCTTTGTACAATCTACAAGTAGTGTACATGTATTCTAAGTAGTGTTACATGTATTCTACATTTTATATCAATGAAATACCATTTCACGTAAACTATTCTTTCTTAATTACTTGATTCTTTAGATGGTATCATAGATGAAACTTTATTTCTTACTCTTGTCCATGTTTGATTAGAACGTATTCCTTGATATTGAAACCCTAACCTCCCATGATGTCTGAATCCAAGCTTACTCAAAACCGTGGTCCCAATTTTGATTCACACTCTATTCAAATTACCACTATACACCTTAATGGAGACATTTTTAAAACATGTCTCAATCAGTGATTATGTATATCCGAGGGAAAGGAGAGACTGGGTACCTGATTTGTGATATGAGGCTCTTGAATTAAAGAATGCGACTTACGCCATTTGGGATACAAAAAAATTCATGGTTATGGAATGGCATGTTAATTCCAAGGATGACGACATTGCTTTTAATTATATATACTATCCAATTGGGGATAATGATTTTTTTGATATCTCACAAATATAGTCGATACTTAATTGGCTCCTCGTATTTGAAAATAGACACATTTGACATTTTATTTTTGTTTCAAATTGGCCTCTTTATTAAGTCAAGGTTAACAGTCAATATTTTAGTAACGGTAATTTAGTTATTTTCGATCCTAACTCAAAATTGTTTAAAAATTAAAAATAAAGGTACAAAATAAAATATGAGAAAACTTTAAGGATAGTTATTGTAATTGAGTTATTTCCTTTTCCCCTACTTCTCTTCACGCACCAGCACACCTACCCACCACCACACCTGGCCATTGTCTCCTACACCACCACCCCTTCTCTCATCTTCTCTTCCACCAATGACTATCATCCTCTGCTTTTTCTGTTGGTGATTGCGTGCGCGCGCACACACATATAATCTTCATCCTCCTCTTCTTGCTTGGATGACGACGGGTTCTCTTGCAACTCTCCAATGACGTCTCTCTCTTTCTCTAGAACACAATAATCATCACCACAAAATCCCTCTCTTCTCTCTCTATAACACAATAATCATTAATGATTGAACATTTGAGAAATCACAATTTTTTGTTGCTCAAAATTTCCCAAAAAATCATATAAAATAAAATCAAAATCATAGGTACTAACAAAAGCAATTTCAACTAAAAACCGATCAAAATTGACAATGCAAAGTCCAAAATCAGTTGCTTATAGAAATGCAAGCAAGAATTTGCAGAAGAAGAACCCTGGAAATGGCGAAACAAGTGATCACACACGTATCTAGCAGCCTCGGAACCTCCATGCCCGTTATAGACTCCAACAAATGTCTCGAATTGGCCAGACTCAATCTGGCTTTGGTCCTCCAGCACCTGATTCGCCTGAACCACCGCCATCGAGAACTTTCTGGTCCGACACTTCCCAACATCCCAATACCACAACAACCCATCCCGACTGAAATCGCCATTGTCAGTGGAAGTCCCAATACTGTCGCAACAGGCGTTGCAATTACCGCCTCAAAATGGCTTCTGACAGAGCGACATGAGGAGATTCATCAACCTTCCCAACATACGACATCTCTCAAGCAAAACCCTAACCCTACTCTCCTATTCTCCCCACTCCACCACTCTCTCCCCTTCCCCAAATCCATGGCGTCATGAATCAAATTGCTTATCATAACTCTCTAAAGAAATGGCGGTGGGGGTTGGTTGATCAGTGGGGAAGGAGACGATGGCCATAGATGTAGTAGTGGTGGTGGTGGGTGGGTTAGTGTGTGAAGAGAGGAAGCAGGGGAAAGATAGGGGATTTTGTGCCTTTATTTTTAATTTTTGAACAATTTTGAGCTGGGATAAAAAATGAGTGAATTGCGCTTACTAAAACATTGATTGTTAACCTTGATTTAATAGAGGGGCCAATTTGAAACGAAAATGAAATGTCAAGTACTAAATGTGTATTTTCAATTGAGTATCGACTGCATTTGTGAGAGACCAAAAGTTATTATCCCATCCAATTGCCAATGAAGTCTAGAATAATGTTAATTCCATGTATTCCGATCTCAGAAATCAATTCCAAATGTATGAACAACAAATACAACTTGGAGGAATTCGACAAGAGGAAACTTCAACAAATACTTCAATGCTATCATAAGGTTGTAGTAGGATCTGGATATTTTCAATGACTATGAATGAAAATCTCCAGATGATTAATTGCAAACACCACAAGAAGACAGTGAAAAACGATCAAATTTACAAATTGCTTGTTGGCCTAAACGTGGAATTTGATGAGGTAAGAGGAAGGACCATTGGTCGTGGCCCACTTCATTCACTTAGAGAGGTATTTGTTGAGGTATGGAGGGAGAAAAGTCATCGAAGTGTTATGCGATTAAAAGAAGTAGGTTGGGGCACCAATTGAAAATTTTGCCGTAGTCGCCACTAATGCACAAGCAAACAGAGCTCCCATAACTAGCAGAGAACTAAGGACAAGCCTTGGATTTGGCGTGATTTCTGAAGAAAAAAAATCTCACCATACATTTGAGACGTGCTAGAAGATGCATGGTAAACCTGCCAACTAGAAGAGCAGCAAGCTTGGAGACCGACCTATTCGTCCAAATAAGGCTGGTGTTGGTCCCATCAGTGAAGAGCAGATGGATCATCTTCTGAAGCTACTGAAATCCAATCCAGAGTCTAGTATTCCTAGTGCTTCTCTAGCTTAAGTTGGTAGCAACTCTAGTGCTTTCTCATGTCATTTTAATTCTACACCTAGGATAATTGATTCAATTGCTTCTAATCACATGAAAAATCTCTCCTGCATTTCATTCTTATTCGCGTTTGTTCTGGTGATAAAAAAAAAAAAAAATAAGGGTCAGAATTGCATATGGGAATTTTTCATCGATTGCAAGAAAAGGTTCTATCAAAGTTTATGAAAAAAAAATACCTTAAAATCTATCATTTACGTCCCTAATCTTGACTGTAATATCTTCACTGTAAGTCAACTCTCTAAAGATTGTAATTGCCGTGCTACCTCTTTTTATTCAAGTTTATGAAAAAAAAAAAAAAAATACCTTAAAATCTGTCATTTACGTCCCTAATCTTGACTGTAATCTCTTACATGTAAGTCAACTCTCTAAAGATTGTAATTGTCATGCTACCTTTTTTTATTCCCACTGTGATTTTTAGGATTTAAGCACGGGGATGATCTAAGCTGGATGTCAAGAATGCGTTCATTAACGGCAATCCATGAATAAAGAATGATTTCTTACCTTAGACTAGGACATCCAAATTTTTCTTATTTGAAGTATATATTTCCAATTCTATTTAAAAATGTGGATTGTTCATATTTTCAATGTGAAAGTTTTCATTTACCAAAGAGTCATCGCACTACTTACAGTTCAAAACCATATTGTGCCTCAAAACTATTTTACTTGATTCACAGGGATGTTTGGGGCCCTTCGAAAATTACCACATCCTCTAAAAAAAACAAAAATTAAAAATTAAAAAATAGTATAACTTTCGTGGTTGATCAGACTCTATTATGTTGGGTGTACTTGATGAATGGTAAATTTGAAGCTAAAAACTTGATCACAAATTTTTTCAATAAGGCTGAAAACCAATATCGAACAAATAAAAAAAATGCTTCATTCTGATAATGGAACTGCATATTTCAATCAATTTTCGAAAAATTATTTTAAGGAAAAGGGACTCAACATTAATCTACTTCTAATGATACTCCCCAACAAAATAGTATTGCCGAAAAAAAAATAACAAAGACATTTACTTGAAGTTGCATGTTCCATTATGTTCTCAATAAGTGTTCCAAAATATCTATGGGAAGATGCGTTTTTTACAGCATCTTATTTGATAAGTAGAATGCCTACTCGTGTTTTAAAATATATTACACCCTTAGAAAGCTTCAACATTTTATTCCCTGAATATCGATTTTTCTCTGACTTACCCTTGAAAGTTTTTGGATGTACTGTGTTTATTCACATACCAAGTAGGCTTTAATGCAAACTTGATCATAAGACTGAAAAATATGTGTTCATCAGTTATGCTTGAGGATACAAGTATTATAAACCTTAAAAATAAACTTTTGTGAGTATAGATATCTCATTAGTGGAAACTCAACCTTATCTTGGAAAAAACTATCTTCAAGAGGAGATAGAGATAGAAAATAGTGAAGCTTCGTTTTGGGAAACAATTGTTCCTCAACCTAATACCTTCTTCCCCATACAAGTTCGTGATCTTTCCACCTCTAGTAGTCAAGAAATTTGTAGTCAAGTTAATGGGAAAAAAAAAAAAAAAAAAAGGGAAGGGGGGGGAGGGGAAATACTAGCCCACCATTGTCAAAATTAGATGACTCACAAATAGGAGGAGAAATACAAAGACATGATCACATAAATCCTGCCTCAGAGCTTCGTGTTTACACTCGAAGGGATACATATAAATAAAAAAAGACTTGCCTAAAACTCTAGCACAAGACCAATCATTGTCTCCAAGCGATGATCCACCTACTACTCCAGGTACTTATAATCCTTTTTTGTCAAATTCCACTCCTATTGCTTTCAATTTTGATATACTTATAACACATAGAAAGAGAGTCTGAACCTTTACAAAATATCCTATCGCTAAATATGTGTCTTACCCCAAGCTTTATAAGTTTCATACAGCCTTTACCTCAAAAATCTCCCATATGTTTATCCCAAGAACCATTCGGGAAGCCTTAGATAATCCAAATTACAAATTAGTAGTTTTGGAATAGATGAACGCTCTAAAAAAGATGGAACGTGAGAGATAGTTAAGTTAACGAGGGAGAAGAAAACAGTAGGATGCAAATAGGGTTTACAGTTAAGTGTAGAGCTAATAGAAGTATAGAAAGATAAAAAGCACGTTTAGTGGCCAAAGGGTATTGATTACTGGGAGACTTTTTCCCCAGTCACAAAGATTGATTCAATCCCTGTCTTACTATCCTTAGCCACTAGTCTTGACATGCCCTTACCCCAACTAGATGTAAAGAACACATTTGGTAGGATCATAAAGACTTCCTATTCCAAATCCTAGTATGGCCTCAAACAATCGTTTAGAGCATAATTTGAGCGATTTTGGAAAGTTGTAAAGGGTCTACGGATATACGCAAAGCCATACAAATCACATTATGTTCTATAAGCATTCAATAGAAGGGAAGATTGTTATTTTAATTATTTATGTTGATGATATAATATTAACAAGTGATAATCATGATGAGCACAAAAGACTCGAAGGAGTTCTTGCTAAAAAGACGTTGATATCAAGAACTTGGGAGTCCTAAAGTATTTTCTTGGAATGGAGTTTGCGAGGTCAAAAAAGGGCATCTTCATGTCTCAATGAAAATATATGTTAGATCTTCTTGGAGAAAACGGTCTAATCGGTTTCAAAGTAGCAGAGACACCAATTGAACCTAATTTGAAGCTCCAATCTACTAAACCCGAAGATGTGAAGAACATGGAACAGTTTCAGATGATGGTTGGTAGACTAATTTACCTATCACATACCCACCCAGATATAGCTTTTGCAATGAGCATGGAAACCAATTTATGCACTCACTAGGTCCAAAACACTTCGAGATAGTACAAAATTCTAACATACTTAAAGGGATCAGCAGGGAAGCACTTGCTATTTTGAAAGCACGGTCACCTACAAATTGAAGTACATACAGATGCAGACTGGGCTAGGAGTATAATCGATAAAAGGTCAACCTATGACTACTGTGATTTTGTTGGAAGAAACCTTGTTACTTGGCGTATTAAAAAGCAAAATGTGGTGGCAAGAAGTAGTGCTAAAGCTTAATTTAGATTAGTTGCCACAAAATTGTGAGGTGTTGTGGATTAAGATAATCTTAAATGAACTAAAGGTCCCAAGTTTCTCTCTGGTAAAGGCATATTGTGATAACAAACAACAATCTCAATAGCATATAACCCTGTTCTTCATGACAGAACCAAGCACATTGAGGTAAACAAGCACTTCATCAAAGAAAAAATAGAGAACAAGCAACTTTGTATGACCTATCTACCAACGGATGAACATGGTGTCTTTTGTATGACTTTTGGTCTACCTCATCTAATTGACTAACACAAGGTCAGAGCTTACCTATGTCATAAGCGTTGTGAGCTAGTGTACACTCATCACACACATCTCACTTGGATGCAGTCTATCACATCCTCCGGGAACTTAAGACATGTCATAGTCTTGTTCTTTGTTATGTGGTCAAATCACAGGAAGGGCACTTCTGCATTACAGATGCCGATTATGCAAAATATATTGATAGCAGATGATTAACTTCTAGCCAATGCACCTTTCGAGACAGTCGTCTTATCCCGTAAAAAAGAAAAAAGGAACTTTTTTTTTATCCTAATATTCTGACAAAGCTGAGTATCGTGTTATGACTTAGGGAAAGTGTGAACTTTTTTGGGTACGTTCTCTCCAGGTTGAATTAAGATTCTCCTTGCGATAGCCTAATCCACACTATTGTATGATAACAAGTTTGCCATAATTTTATCTTTCAACTCGGTCCTTCACGAGAGAACCAAACACATATAAGTTGATATCCACGTCATCCGGGAGGAAGTTCAATCAAGTGTGTCATTATTCCTACCTTCGTCTCATCTTCCGAGCAGGCAACTGACATGTTCACGAAATCAATCAGAGTATCCCTTCTTCAGTCACCATTGTCAATGTTGTGCTCCTCATTATCTTCGCCTCAACTTGAGGAGAGTTTTGAAATATTTATTTATTATTTAATTAATATTTAATATTTTACAGGTAATATTTACCATTTTTTATAGTTTTCCTATTCGTTTTATTTACCTATTCATTAGAGCAATATTCTTCCATATTTAGTCTATAATTTTGACTATATAATAGAGAGTGTAGAACTTTGATGTATCATAACAATACAATAAAAATAATTCTCTTCCTCTCCTATATCGTTTTGCCCATATCCTTTTATCGTCTTTGCCCATTTTTATCCGATTAATAAATAGTCAAATCAATACCCAACCAATGTGCTCATATCCGCGTGATCATATCCGTTAGCGACCAATCCCTTTTTTACCCATATCCAAGCGTCTACCACCTTAAGTCGTAATAATAAAAACCCTTACGAACTTCCCCCTGGCACGTAAGAAATTATTATTTGCCCAACAACTGTTTCTATCCACTCACCAGAAAAAAATGTGAGAGAACTTCAACAAACAACTAAAGAACCCATTTTCTCTTTTTTACACTGTCCACCATGGAAAGAATTCGAGAAGATGAGATATATAAATGTTGAAATTAGCGGAAAGATTGAAGTACTAATATGTTATGTTGCTTCTTTAGAAACTAAAGAGTCAAACTATAAAATTTCTAGCCATTTCCATAGATATGTACGAAGTGTGTGAGAAGCATACTGAATCTATTTGGAAAAAAATATATATATAAAATTACCAAACTTCCCCGTACTCCCGGTCTTTCTGCTCATACTCACCATTCCTATGAGAAGCATTTGGTATGATCACTCTTGTGCCGTTCATGCCTGCCTTCTTCCAACATCTGCTTCAAAAGTGTACAGATGCTGCTAAATCCGTCAATGCAGAAGTCTGTAAAATTTTCAGTTTTCAAAGCTATGATATTACATTGCAGTCCAAAGGAACACTGTAAAAATTCTGCATGCATAAGCAAGGGGGAAATATTTATCATTACCTGCTTCTGTTTTTTACGGTCACTGCTATGTCTGTGGGTGTTCTTAGACCGCTCTCTATCATTAGCATCCAAATGTATATCATCTGAAGAACTTAGATGACGCTTACGATGTTTCTTATCCTTGTCTCTTCCAGAGCTTCTGCTTTCTTCATAACCATAATATTCAGTTCTACCAGCATTGTCATCGTCTCTTTCGTCCTTCACTCTCTCTTTACCTTTTTTGCTGTCACGTTCTCTTTCCTTTTCCCTTCTCTGTTTTCCTTTCTTCTTCTCTCCATCCTTTTCCTCTTTATCCTTTCTAGCCTGCCAATTGGAAAAAAAAAAAAAAAAAATTATACCTTTAAGTGCTTTAACTAGCATGAATCTAATCTACCTCAGGAACAAAAGATGCTTAATTGAAGAATTAGTTTGATGCTATGGGACATTTATTTGTATCTACATTTTTGCAGCTTTATGCGGAATTTGAGGAGGAGACGAAAGGGGGGGGGGGGGGAACATATGTGGAAAACTGCACAACAGACGTAAAACAAAACATGCGCAGAGAACTTTTTCAAACTTCAAATTCCAACTAAAGGATTAGTAAAGGTGCACTAATCTTACAGTTCAAAATTTCAATTTGCCATAGGAAGTTAAGGAGGAATTTTGGTTTTTCTGTTATTAAGCAGCAGAAACCGAAAAAGAAGGAAAAGGAAAAGAACAAAATCTGATTCTCTTTCAGTATAAGGCATCTCTCCACATTACTTCTTTAGCCAAACGAGGTACTTCTACTGTTTGTCTTTTGATCCACCCTTCCCTTCACACACCCTGGGTTATCGATTGTGTAGCCTCTAATCACAAGTCAGGTACCTCTAACCTATTCACACATATTCAGCTATCTCCTTCATTGTCCCTGTCAATGTCAATGATGGTTCCACAATCTCTAATTGTGGCTATTAGAGTATTCCAAAATATACAAAAGGAATGTTTCCTTTTGTATATCTTCCATAATGTCCTTTCCTTATTTACTTTAGTATTAATGTTGTTTCCTTATTATATTTCGTATTACCTTTTATTGTTCTTCATCCCTTGTATAAATAGTGAAGTTTGAATCAATAAAATATACGAGTTATATTATTCTCCTTCTATTATTCTTTACATGGTATCAGAGCTAAAATCCAGAATTTTCTTTTCTAAACCCTAGCCGCTCTCAAAGAGAGTTTATAGCCGCCACCGGCCTTCGTGGCCTCAAGCTGCGAACACCGACGGCGGCTGCATTGAAACAACTACCATGTCCCCCCTTACTCTAATCTTCTCCACTTAAAACACCCTTTCTCCGTCTCCATTCCTTGTTAACCGATCTTCACAATCAAGCCTCTCTATCTCGGCGGCTGCATTGAAACAACTACCATGTCCCCCCTTACTCTAATCTTCTCCACTTAAAATACCCTTTCTCCATCTCCATTCCTTGTTAACCAATCTTCACGATCAAGCCTCTCTATCTCTCAAGTGCTGATCGGTGAAGTTTAGTAGTGTGTTTGTATGGGTTTGGACCACGTTTTGTTGCTACTTTGAAATCTTTGTTTGATGCTCATCTCTCTCCCACCCACTACTCTCTCTAGCAAACCCTATTCACATTTTCCTATCATCCATTCTCTCTCTACAAGATCTGTCCATTAGCCACCACCGGCAGTGTTCTTGGCTGCAAGTTCAGCCATGGCCTCCCACTTCCACTTCCATCCTCCCTCTTCTTATGATTCATACAATTTACATCTCGAATTCAACAGCACACCATCCTGATTGATTTTCCACATTGAATCATCATAGCTACAGTTTGAAACCTTATGAATGACCAGTTCCTGGAGTTCTTTCTTCAAGAACTCCATTTTCTCGATCGGATTTTTCATCGCGCATGGTTTTTCGCCCAGATTCTTCACTATCTCCGGCGATAACTCCGGTACTAGAACCCCGGAAACGATCCAAGAGAATCCATATTCCATGCTGAAGATCAAGCTAAGAATCAGACCCAGTCTCATCCGATTAATCACTGCAGCCTCTCCTCTCCCTAAGGCTATCAAAAGCACTGCTGCCGCCGCCAAATTTACGCCCATCATCTTCCTTCCTCCTCAGCCAGTTCTCTGAATCAGCACCGCCGTTTGATTTGAACCCCACGAAAAAAAAAATTCATCTCCATCCCACGCCCACCCACCCCCCTACTCCATCCCCGAGGGCCCCGACCCTCCTCTTCTCTCCTCTCTCGTCTTTCTCTCTCTAAAATGCAGTCCTTTCATGGTCGTCAAAAACCCGCACCATTGCGGTCATCAAATCTATACTCTCAATCGGTTTTCTTACCATCAGTGTAGTTTCTTCCATTCCAACCAACAAGGTGTAGCAGTTGAGGGGCCCCTGCAAGTCGAGGGTTCGTACCTGTGGCAAAACACTTGTTTGGAGAGACAACCATGACATGTTACGCACTACAGCGCGCTTCCCAGCATCCAGAAGCTGACAACACCAAGCCACTAGCTCGGGCTCGTTTTCCACTACTCAGAGACAAGATTGGACTCTCTTCCCAAAGTTTCATCTTGCGGGGGCATGTTTAGTATTCCAAATATACAAAAAGAATGTTTCATTTTGTATATTTGGAATAATGTCATTTCCTTATTTACTTTAGTATTAATGTTGTTTCCTTATTGTATTTTGTATTACCTTTTATTGTTCTTCATCCCTTGTATAAATGGTGAAGTTTGAATCAATAAAATATATTCTCTACAGTGGCATCAGCACTGTGGAATCACCACCTTACTTCTGTTCCTGCATTCTCATTTAATTTGCTGTCACTAAGTAAGCTTACTAAGTATCTTAATTGCTCTATTTAATTTTTTCCAAATTATGTCATTATCCAGGATTTGAGGATGTGGAAGACGATTAGCACAGAGCGTGAGGAAAATGGTCTTTACTACTCTAATGAGCACGACAAGAGTCCTGCAATCCCACCTCCTACATGTCTGTTGTTCCATCGGCCTACCAGATTCATTGTCGCCTAGCTCATCCCTGCCTTGCAAACCTTAAGTTACTTGTTCCTAATTTACGTCATTTATCTACCTTTGACTGTGAGTCTTGTCAGGTGGCAAAGCATCATCGTAGTTCATTTACATCCCAATCTCCTACTCGAGCATCGAGTCCTTTTAGTTTAGTTCATTCAGATGTTTGGGGTCCCTCTAGTGTTACTTCTACGTTAGGTTTTCATTACTTTGGTGGATGATATTTCAAAAGTTTCATGGCTTTATTTAATGAAATATTGTTTGGAATTATTTTTCATTTTTAGTGCATTTTGTGCTGAAATTAAAACCCAATTTAATGTACGATTGCATAAACTTCGAGAGTTTTTCTCAGGTATATGGTCTTGATTGCTCACAGACTTTTTCTCCCGTTTTCAAGCTCGCATTTGTTCATTTGTTTATCTCCCTGGCTGCCACCTTTAGTTGGCGGTTATATCAGCTCGACATAAAAAATGTCTTCTTAAAAGGCAATCTGACTGGGGAAGTATACATAAAGCAACCACCAGGGTTTGTTGCTCAGGGGAAGTCCTATTTGGCATGTCGCTAGAAGAAATTCATTTATAACCTCAAGCAGTCGCCTCGAGCATGGTTTGGGAGATTCAATGAAATGGTCACTAAATTTGATCTTTGGCATTGTGTTCTACACGCACAATACGATTGGGAGAATATTGTTGATTGTGTATATGGATGACATCGTGATTATTGGGGATGATAACTCTGGTATTCAAGAACTGAAAAAGGTTTTGCATAGTAAATTTCAAACAAAAGATTCAGGTCAATTGTAGTATTTCTTGGGTATTGAAGTTTCTCGATCAAGTCAATGCATTTACCAGTCTCACAGGAAATGTCCTTGATCCGTTGAGCAAAACAAGAATAGTAGTAGCTAAATCCATTGACTCGCCCTATGAATGCAAAAACCAAATTGTTGATAGATTAAGGAGTACCACTAACGTATTCAGCATAATATAGACGGTGAGTTGGGAAGTTGAACTACCTAACAATTACAAGACCAAATATCTCTTTTATTGTTAATGTTATCAGTCAGTTCATAGATCGTTCCATGAGTTGTCATTGGGATACAATAATTCGTATTCTCTAATATTTGAAAGGTGCTACAGGATATTGTGTGTTTATTGTAGATAATCTTGTCTCTTGGAATAGTAAAAAGTAAATGGTAGTGGCTCCGTCAAGTGCAAAATCAGAATACAGGGTAATAACTCATAGCACATGTGAGCTAACTTCGTCGAAACATTTGTTGGAAGAAGTTGAATTTAAACACTCTTCACCGACGGACCTTGTATGTGATACTCAAGCAACACTTCACATTGCATCCAATTTTCATGAGAGAACGAAACACATTGAAATCGATTGTCACTTCATACCGGAACGTCTATTGCAGAAAAATTGATTGAGACTAGACATATGAATTCATTTGATCAGTTAGTTGATTTATTTATCAAACCATTAGGGGGCTCAAGGATAAAGCACATCTGTAACAAGTTATGAGCATATACAATATATATTCTCCAACTTGAGTGGGAGTGTTAAGGGGTATTTATGTCATCTTTGTACTAATTAGGGTTTCTGCACTAATTCTATTATAAATATATAGAGAGGCTAACACATAAGTTAATCTATCTCATTCTTTTCTTACTGTTATTTTACTTTATCAAAAACTAACGAAGCAAAAAATGTCACACTGAAATTGAAGCCTAAAGCACCATCCATGCATTAAAATAAGGAAAATGAATAACGAAAAACTCAACACTAAACTACCCTTGGTGTGACGTAATTGTGATAATACCTTATCTTCCCTTCGTTTACGTTCCTTTTCTTTAATTTTTTCTTCCAGCTCTGTGACATATTTCTCAAATATCTCCCTGAAGCAGCTCTCTTCTCCAACAGAACTGCATAAGGCCACATAAAAACCCAATATTTGATAACAGGGAGGAGAAAATTTATATAATATTAGATCATAGAAGTTAGTAAGAATTAAAAAGGATAATTGTCCAAAAATATGGTATGAAATGTTAAAAATTGATTTTCGGGGCAATTTCATACTTCACAATAATAAAAACTACCACTCCAATAAGATGCTGATTTGCCAAAAGATATATATATTATTAAAAAAAAAAAATGCAAATTCTACATATATATTTTTCCCAGGTCTGACTATTATATAATCAAAAGATATGAATGAAAGGGTTCATGCAGAAAGCCATCTCAGACATTTATATTAGATGAACAAGCAAAAAAGAAATGGAAGCAAGTATTGGTTGGCACTAATGAATCATAAATTTCAAAATATTTCTGTAGCAAGCAAAATTAACATAATTCCGCACCATCAAGGAACCAAACATGTCAATGCTACTGGAGGTGAATATAAATCTACAAAATTTATGGCTTTTAGAGATTAATATACGTCAACAAATTTGTGCAAGTCTTGCACAAAGTAAGCACTAAGCGGAATCTAATGGTATATACTAAAAGCGGAGGCCTATGTTTGAGAATGATTGAGGGATTAGAACATATATTTCTCTCTCTTTTCGTGAATTTGGCAAAAATATATGCTATTGCATGGTGGAATAAATACATAATTTAATAATAATTTAATATGTTATTTTTTCAATTATAATGACAATAAAATATACTATTGAAAATCTACTTAAGTTATACAATAGACATATTGTAAATTAATAAAATTTAAATAGACATATTTATACTACAACTTATTTAAATTATATATTAATAAAATAAACAATTCAAATTAAACCATAAATCATATGTACTAAAAAAATGTAAATAAAAAATTCAATATCCCGCGCATTGCTTGCGCGAGTATAAACTAGTATATCTTTACATTAAAACCATCAGAAGGTTCATATTTGAAGCCTTGGGGAGGGGGATGCTCA
This sequence comes from Eucommia ulmoides, assembly GCA_016647705.1. Classification (NCBI taxonomy): domain Eukaryota; kingdom Viridiplantae; phylum Streptophyta; class Magnoliopsida; order Garryales; family Eucommiaceae; genus Eucommia; species Eucommia ulmoides. Next base: position 23,967,206 of record CM028331.1, read on the forward strand.
GGATGGGGCTTTAGCTGCCCCCCACCCCAACCAAAACAAAATGTTGTGGTCACTAACCCAAACTTTTCAGACACCCATAGATTCCTTGCCAATCAAAATGTAAAAGATCAAAAGGGGAACAAAATAATTTCAACATTTAAAGATGATAACTGACAGCAGTAAGCAAGTACCAGCTCTCCTGTCTATCTTGCAAGAGCAACTTGCAGTCCTCCCATCTCGAAGATGCAGTGATTTCCTGAAATAAAGCAAATTGAAAAGGATGAGAAGTAATATTCAAGTGTTCCCAGACCATCACAACGTGACACCATGAATGTATTCCTAGCAAAACACAAATTGCAACACCTTAGACTTGGACAGAAATTCATAAAAGTCATTCGCAAGACGTTTACGCTTTTTAGCTTCTTTCTCCTCCTTTTCCTTGACTCTTTCTAGTAACTCATCAAACAAAAGCTGCAAAAGTAGATAAAGAGAAGGTCAGCAATAGGAAGAAAACCCTCAATTATGAAGGAAACAATAAGAAGATGGAAAAAGGTGACTGAAATTACTCGAAAGTAGGTATATAAAACTTTTTGACATTCTGCTACCTCCAGGATCATATCTGTAGTAAGGACCAACATTACCAACATTACCCTACCTTTTTCTAATTACCTCCATGTTCATGGTGGAACTGTTGGTGGTGGAACGAGGAAATCTAAAAAGCCATTTGTGACAAGAAAATAACTTATAAAGAATGACAAAAATGTCGAAGCAGAGAGAGTTGGAATAAGTATAAACATGCAAAAATGGAGGCAAGAAAAGTAATTAAAAGAATCAAAATTTCGGACGTACGATAATTTGTATCAAAATTTATATACAAAGGCTAGAGAAGGGGACATATTTAGACTCATTAAGCGACGTGAACGAAAGACTAGAGATATAGGAAGTGTCAGATGCATCAAAGACAATGATGACAAGGTTCTGGTGAAGGATGAAGAGATTAGAGAACGATGGAAAATTTATTTAATGAGAACAATGTTGGGGAATCTGCCTGACCCACCCGCTCCATCCGCCTAGCCCGCACCCGCCAAACGCAGGTTTCTGCCTTATATTCGGCCGGATCAGGTTTGATCCAATCAATTTTCCATATTTTGGATCGTCTTTCGGATTCTCATTCATACCCACCCGCCAAACCTGATCCGACCGACCACCTTTACTAAAGAGTCTCTAGGGTTTGTCAATTCACTCATTCACTGCCGCTTTAAGCTCGTTGCCTCATTCATCATCCAAAGACATCATTCTTGAACACGTCGCTCCTCTTTAATGCTTCGTGCATGCCTTCGCAATTTCCAAGTTTCCGCCACTAATTTACTCTTCTTCTTCCAAGTTCCAATCTCCAGCCATCCTCTAGCCTCCAATCCTCCATCCCTAGCCTCTTTGTTTTTCGTTTTCGACTTTTCAGATCACGACCATTACTTGGGTTTGGGGCTAAATTCTTTAATTTGTTCAATACCTCATCCGAAAATGGCTTATCATGTAAAATAGTCATCTTCATCTAGATCTATATCTACAGGCTGTGACGGTGGAGACTAACGGTGCCGGGGACAAAGAAATTGATGGTAAGTCTGTTTTTCGAAATCAATTCGTTAGTTAGGGTTTTATGTTCTGTTTTGCGAAAAATGAAACCAAATTTCTTTAGTTCTGATTTCCGAAATCAAATAGGTTTTAGTTTCTGATTTCTTAATCTAGCTAATTTTCGTTCAACATTTGAATGCGCCTTTTGTTTCTTTGTTGTATCTGTTTATATTGTTTCTGTTCTTTATCCGACCTCACCCGATTAGAATCCGACCGGATCCGACTACACCCAACGACATCGGATTACCATGTAATTTCGGTCGAAATTGGATCCATAAATTTCTTATCCAACACATTCGGGTCGAGTCTTGGATTTGCCCAAAATAGCCCCCACCCCGTACACACCCCTAAGTCATACTATGAAACTTTGGAAGAGAGTAATAGAATATAGAATAAGACATGAAATGAGCATAGAAGAGAACCAATTTGGATTTGTGCCCAGTCGACCAACCACTGAAGCTATCTATCTAATCAGGAGATTAATTGAAAAATATAGAGAAAAAAAAAGGAAGATTTATATATGGTATTTATGGACTTGGAAAAGACTTATGATCGGGTATCCAGAAAAGTTTTGTGGTGGGTACTAGAAAAGAAACATGTATCCAATGTATATATTGAAGTAATTAAGGATATATACGAAGGTATAGTCACTAGTGTTCGAATAGGAGGAGGCGATACTTGTGCATTTCCTATTAATATAGGCTTACATTAAGGATCATCTTTAAGTTCTTACATCTTCGTTCTAGTGATGGATGAGCTAACAAAACATATTCGATATGGAGTACCATGGAGTATATTGTTTGCGGATGACATAATACTAGTTGATGAAAATAGTTTAGGTCTTAATACTAAGTTAGAAAGATGGAAAAAATTCTTAGAGTCTAAAAATTTGAAGGTTAGCAGAAGTAAGATGGAATACATACATTGAAATTTTAGTAATGCCCGAAATAATGATGGTGCGGTTAAAATTGGAGATGAGAAGGTTCCAAAAGTTGACCATTTTAGATATTTAGATTCAATTATTCAAAGCAGTAGTGAAATCGATGAGGATATTACTCAGAGCCCAAGGAGAATGGTTGAAGTGGAGAAGTGCAGTTGGAGTAATATGCGATCGTAGGATACCGCTGAAACTCAAAGGAAAATTCTACAAAATTACAATAAGACCAGCACTTCTGTATGATTCAAAATGTTGGGCAGCCAAAACACAGCATGTCTAAAAAATTGGTGTGGCAGAAATAAGGATGCTACAGTGGATGAGTGAAAAGACGAGAATGGATAAAATTAAGAATGAAACTATTAGAGAGAATTTAGAAATAACTCCCATCAAACAGAAAATGAGTGAAAAACATTTACGATGGTTCGGACATGTGCATAGAAGACCTATAGAAGCACTAATAAGAAAATGCGAATTAGTGCAAGTGCGGGGGACTACTAGAGGGAGAGGTAGGCCTATGAAGACTTGGGACGAGGCAATTAGAATTGATTTGATGACACTGAACCTGACTGAGGAGATGGCCCTTGATCGTTCATTATGGTATAAACGGATTCATCCAGCCGACCCTACTTAAGTGAGACAAAGGCTTAGTTATTGTTGTTATTGTTGTTATTTATGGCGGAACTACTAAGGGGCTTAGGGGACTCCTGGAACTTTCGAAAATGTTTGACGATTATGTTTCTTGATATCCTTACTAATTTTTACCTTTACTTTAAATTATATTAAAATGGCTCCATTTGGCACTCAAAATCTAGTTCTTTGCTTTTTTCAAATTTAGTTAGTACAGTCTATTTATAGTACAAATTTTACTCTAAAAATTTATAATTAGTTATCGAAATAACCCTTTGAATTAAATCACATTTTTCTCTCTTGTATCACCTTCAACTTAAATTAAATCACATTTTTTATCTAGTGGTTTTGCAAGTCTTCTGTGCAAATGTCCAAACGATTTTCTCTTACCTTAACTTCAATGGGTGTTATTACTAAGCTATATCTAATAACCTCATTCATAATTTTATTCATTTTTCTGATACCACTCATTCACCTTAAAATCCTGATCCATGCTATACTTCTCTACACTTGCTTCTTATTTACTATCAGACATTCCAAAGCATATAAAATTGTTCATCTTGTTGTACTAAATTTTCCCATCAAATTCAACGGTCAATGTTGTAAAAGGCTTTCGTGGGGCTCGCCCAGAGGCGGGGTTGTCCTAAACTGCCTGGGGCTATGAGGGGAGGCTATTTTCTAGTTGGGCTTGCGCCCAAATGCCGTGGGCAAAGCCCAACTTCGCCCAGGGCTAAATCCGTTTGGGCTTATGCCCTATGTTTCCATCACCAGAAAATCAGGAGACAAAACTTGACTTTGCACTTGTTTGATATGTTCATCTTGGTCTTCATCACTTCATCGGTGCCAGAAAACGAAGGCTGGAGATGTGACCAAAGTTTGGGGTAGTAGAGGTTATTATTCAGATAGGAAGCAGAGGTCGATAGTGGCGAAAATATGAGAACTATGATTAAGTCATGCAGTTTTTTTATGTTTTATTTGGAAATAAAGTAGTTGTCGCCTCTAATTGATATTTTTTTTTTAAATTAATAAAGGAGAAATTTAGAGTGTTTGACCAGATTTCAAGAAATATTATTATTTGTTAGAGAATAGATAAACAAAAAAAACAATATTTAATAGGATCCCCAAATAGGTTGGTCTCATATGAAAAATAAAATTTCAATTAAATTACTATTTATGATTTATAACTTTTGTCATCTTATAATTTTATCTATATTTATTTTTCATATATATTTTTTTTATTTATTTTTTTATATCTTTTAATTATATATAATATTTTAAAATATTAAAAATTTAGGTATCATGGGGCTTACGTCTTGCCCCGGACAAGCCAAAACACTCCGCCCAACGCCCTCGCCTTTTACAATGGTATTCTACCATCACATATCATACCAACTGAATTTCTCAACTTTAAGTGTCATGACTCGACTCTAAGCAAAGCATAATATTCCCCTCGATTTCTCCAATATTTTTGAAGTATAGAACCTAAGGCCCTGTTTTGTAACACAATGCAGCACTTAAAACTAAATGCACTAAGTAATTATCAAATTAAGTGAGTTTGATAACAAAATGAAATTACTTAAATATAAGTATTACTTAAAAACTTATCAAAATTTTAAGTAAAATGTGACTCACTTATTTTTTTTTTAGCACTTTCAACTTAAAACAATCAAACATCTATCTACCGCAATCATCATTCAACATCAATACTATAAAATTTTACAAAAAAATTGTATACAAACAATTATAGATAGAGAGAGTACTATATTGATTAAAAAAAAAAAAGAGAGATCAATTTGTAGATAAAAAATATTTTAGAAAAAGAAAATAGTAAAAATTATTTTAGGGACAACAATTTATATAAAAATAATGCTTTTGAAGCTAAAAGTATTAAAATGATAAAATACTTAATATATTCAGCACTTAAAATTCAGCACTTACCAGTTCTCACCTCTTAATTTTCAGTGTCATCAAACAAGCCCTAAGTGTCTAAAACAATGAACCCTAGGGACCGCTTGATCTCCATTTTTTATCATATCATCTCTCTAAGTATTAATAAAATTGCAATGCATCTCCATCATAGTTGTACTCAACTTTAAACCTTTAGACTCTAAAACTTATGTCCTACTTACTAACTTATTGTTAAGACCTCTAGTTTCATCAACTAGTACACTATGATCCACAAATAATTTACTCCATCTTGAGTTGAAACTGCTGCTGTCATTTAGCACCATTCAGACTCCATAATGCAATTTCTTAAATTCCATCCCAATTTAGAAGCGAACGTTAGCACTGTCAAAAGTTTCCTTCAACAAAAATATGGGTCCAATGGGGAGTAAAGTTATCTGTTGTTGAAATTAGGAAATCGCTAAAGAAAAAAAAGAAGAACATACCTTCAAGTTAACATCTGATACAGGTGGCGAGCTAATATCATCTAAAATCGCAGCCTTAATATCTTGAAAAGTCCAGGTTGATGACAGAGTAATCTGAAAGCATACAACGTAAGGTACCAAAATAAACAGTAATGTCACATTTCCTTTTTCGTATATCGAGTGATGGAGGCTAGGAGGGTGAGGAGACTACAAACAAAACCAGGAATGTAGCACGTTAAGGAGTCACGAATAAAATTTTCTCTCTTAAACTATGTTGAAACATGACACTTATAAGTGCAGATATATACCCGTCTGAACTTCAATGCTTCTTTTATCCGATCCTTGTCCTCAAGATACTGCAAAGTACAATCATATGTGAGTCTTAATTTGCATGATACATTATTAACAATTCAATCAATTATAGCTATGCACAGGCAACATTCTACACAAATGAGATCGTTAGTTTAATCTCGACGCCGGGGGAAAGAGTTTCTGGAATATACACAATAGGAAGTAAGGTGCATTCCATGTGCCAATAATTGGCAATCGAATGCACATAGTAGCATGTTAGATCAACTCCAAAAAAAAAAAAAAAAAAAAAAAAAATCATGACACAAGGGTACAGATTTTAACTGTGTTGTAATTTAATTGAACATTACGATCTTTTGTGAAAATTCAATGTCATTTTTATTAATTTCACTTATGCAATGTCTTTTATCCAAGCAGCCGTCGGTGGCTAGGGAAGGCGGGGAGATGGTAGCGGCAATAAAAAGGTTCAGCAGTGACTGGAGCAACAGCCGTGTTCTGGTATCGTGTTTTTTTTTTTTTTTTTTTTTTTTTTTTTTAAGTATGATAAATGAAGGACAAGAAAATTGAAAATTAAGAGGAACGGGTCTATGGAATTAATCTCCCATTAGAACCTACTCTTGATACAATGTTTAAGTAAAAAGAGAGTAGGAAAAGATTTAACTCCAACGGCCAGCTTCTCCCTCTATTCATAACAAAAATAAGAGCAATTTATTATCCTAATAGAAAAAACAAAGACCAAAATACCCTCAAACAGTTAAATTTATTTTGTTGCATAATTTTTCAAAAAGGCAGTATTGTAATTCTTCCTCATGTTGCAACATAGAAACACTTTAACTAACATTGAACAATATAAAACTTCATGAAAGCAGCTGCCCAAAAATTCAACCGGGAATATCTGTAGTTATTTTGAACACTGACAAGCTTTTCTTTACCTTCAAATCCATAAACATGACACTTTCTGTAACTTTTGTCACTACTTCATTAATCTAAACTAGCACTTTTCCTACCTCTCATGTATGTTCATATGGCTTTACACAGAATTACTGGAGAAGAAGAATCAGAACAGAAAAAATAGTTTTTACAATAAAAAGTGGTTGAGATATGAGGCAATTAAAGAAGAGTACCTGTTTTCCTAACTCCTCAGTAACATCTTCAAATAGATCTTTTGCAGTCGAACCTGAGGTGTTTGACGAGACTGCCAGATATGCAGGTAAATCTTTTACCTAAAAGCCAAGATTGGGTTAATTAAGATGAAAACCATATAAATAGGCCGAACACAGACATTATAAAACTAATTTTGTTCTTCTTCCATCAAGATAAAATAACAAACCTTCAAGCAATACTCACGCCAGTTAGTTTTGGCGGTAAGGATGCCTCCAGCAACATGCTCTTCCATCAACTTTCGGAACTCATCCCGATTTTTACGCTCCAATTTCCTCATTTCATCCTATTTTACATGAGATGTTAGAAAGATAACAGTTAAATGCTGGAAACCTTAATCATAAAGGCATGAGACTGTAACTTATGTACCATCCGTAATTTCCTCTGTTCCTCCTCTTCCTTCTCTAAATCACGTATATATTCCTGAGGAACATCAATATTATTAGTTAGGCTGAAAATATAAAATCATAAGCTCTCTCTTCTTTTTCTCTTCTAGAAAGAGGCTAGGAATATCACCTGGAAAATTTCCAAGCGGTCAATTTTTTCAAGGCGTGCACATCTTTCATCGGCCTCTAAACGGTCTTGAACTTTTCTCCATTGGCTGCTTGCCTAAACAAAGGGAGATGACATATGAATTAGAATCCAGGTCTCAAGAAAAATCCCATTTGGAGATCTTGCAAAAATTTGTAACCCAACAAATAGTACCTTGATGAAGGAGCAAGATTTCAGAAATTCAATGTACTCCAATTTATTCCGCTTATGCTCCTCAAATGCTTTTGCCCGGTCCTAACATAAGGTCAATTTCAAAAGAAATCAGAGCACACACAATTTTAAGGAGTATATTAACCCAGAATTCAGGTCTAAAACTACAGATCATTCTACGACCTGCGTAGAAGCCATTAGTTTGAGGTTTATAGACAGTGGAATGTAGAAAATCTTATCGGGGGTGCAGTAAGGTGTCTACTCTAGTATGTATTGATTCCTCTGAGCCTGAGCAAATCAAGCATAGGCTTCTACATGTTGAATTACATCCTCATTTAACAAGTTCCAAGATACTCCAATTGTCCTCCATTTATTTTTTGGGTGTATTAATTGATGCTAAGCTTTTACGAGAAGTAATTGCAGCAACCAGAAATTTTTTTCACTGGAGAGGGGGTTACCTCGACGAAGCGAGGAAGGCTTTATTGATCTCTAGAAAAGAATAAAAAAATTCCGAGGGGGCACAACCTGACCTTTGAACCAAAGCATCTAACAACTTTTTAATAATAAAAATACAAATAACAAGATAAATGAATAAAAAGAATTAAAACATAAAAAATAAAAAATAAAATTTGAGCACTTCCCTTTAATTTCCAGATGTTAGGGAAATGAAGTTTATCCAGTCTTAAACTTCACGAACAGATGCCAGACATTTTGTTTCAAACCAAAAAGTTCGATTTTCACGAGCACTCCCAATCTTAGCCAACATGTCAACAGTCGTGTTAGCTTACCTATAACAATGCAAATTAGAAGCATAAACCTGATAAGTCAGAATCCTTATATTCCTAATCGATGATATCAATCTCCATGGCGCCAGAGATTTTCCGGCAACCATTGCGACCAACAGAGCATTGTCAGTGACCATATCCACATAAACCCAATTGATATCAACACAATGCTGAAGCACGATCTGCAAGGTTTTTGTCTCCACCATCAAACTAGAACCAAACCCAATAAATTGAGAGAATCCAAACACTAAGGTACCCTTAGCATCCCGTAGAGTACCACTACCACCAATATAAGCAAAGTTACCTCTAAAACTTCCATCCAAATTGAACTTCAGTTTATCACAAGGAGAGTTCCAAAAAAATCAATTGAATCTTAGATTTCTTTTTCCCCAACAGAAAAGAAAGATGACCCATGATTTGATGGATATTGAATAAAACTTGTTGAACATCAAGCTGAGCCCCATCAAATCTAACATTATTTCTCATCTTCCAAACCTCCCAACAAAGCACAAAAGTCAAAAGTAAGGCATTGATGTTTCTAAAGAGTTAGAGATCTATGGAGCTTCCACCAACCAACTAATCTACCAAAAACATCTCTAATCCACAGGATTGTCCGAAAAGTGACCCACACTCTCTCAGCCAACCCCCCTTGAGAGAACAGATGGTTCAATGACTCAGCCTGAGGCATACAACAATAATTATATCTAGAGCAGGTTTTCATGCCTTTCTTCTAGATCACCTCATCCACCAAAACAATATGATGTAAGAGCCTCCACATAAAGTTAGAAAACTTAATGGGAAGGAACTTATGCCAGTTCCTAGCCTTCAGAACTGCATTATGATTGTATTAGACCAGGTCTGTTGTAAACCAGAATCAAGTACGTACTAGCATCTACTACTCTAGATCCCTGAACCACTTTGACAAAAGAAGTCTTAACTTTGTCTATAACACAGTGATTCATCTGTGGCATATGAAATTAGTGAGCTTCAAACTTCATTTGATACATTTTACGACAGATTTGTTAACTACACTGCAAAATCAAAAAAGGTTCGTTAAACCCCGATTTTAATATTGATGCCTTTGACTCATCTACTCAATGTCATAGACCAGTTGACTCCACATGTGATAGCTTTATTCCTTCTACTTCAAATCTGCAATACCTTCATATTTGAAATCTGAACAAGTGTGAGAATAAAGAGATTGGTTGCCCACAAATTGGCATAGACATGCATGAAAGAGAGGGATCAATTTCTTGTGACACGATACTAGATTCTCCTCAAGAACATAATGAGGAACCATCAAAGCATCCACTATTGCCAATTCCAGAGCCTAGTTGTGATGGTTTGTACTTTCATTTCTAGGCTACTTCGGATTCTACCTTCAACACAATTGTAGAATCTATTCTTGTTCCTACCCTAACTTTTGACAATCTCTCCATTGTTACCCCCCCACAAGAAAGGTATGCTGACCTTCCTAGTTTTCCTCAATCCAGCATTGACTATCTAGTCAGTCTACTTTGTGATTCCACTTTATTGTCATCTGTCTCATGTCACTCCACACCCACATCATGCCTAAATCATTTGGATCATTCTCTTCCTTTTTTGTAAATAGAACTTAAAGCATAGTTACTTGAAATTCCACTTGGTTTTAGTATTAATTCAATTTTCACTATGGAGGATATATTGACTAACCGAGGGACCTTGGAGTCTAATTTTCTGGTTGCTCACTTTCTTGCAAGTGGAACAGTTATTTAAATTCTCTCGCCCTTAGATGCAAGAAGAGAGGACGGGGACAAGGAATCCTTCTAGGGCAGAAGGTTCAAAGGTTTGGAGTATTAAAGATGTTCATAAGATTTAAAGAAAAATATTATCAACTTTTACTATATATAAAGGAAGAGCAGATAGTTGATAGACTTTGGTGTCACCATATTGTTTTTAATATATTAATTAAATTTTCAATATGGAGGACATATTGACTAACCAAGGTACCTTGGAGTCTCATGTTTTGCTTGCTCACTTTCTTGCAAGTGGATCTGTTTTTTCTATTCTCTCACCTTTAGATATATGAAGCGGGGACAGGGACGGAATCATTTTAGTGCAGAAGGTTCAAAGGTTTTGGAGTACTTAAGATGCGCGTAAGATTTAAAGAAATATATTATCTATCTTATACTATATATAAAGGGTATCACCATATATTGCTTTATTTTTTTCATTTAAATTATTAGTAAAACATAATTAATAAAAGAGAGGGTTAAAATAACTCTTGTGACTAAAATAATTGAATAAACCACTCACATTGTGTGTGTCACCCCTAGTGTATTTGATTAGTAAAGGGTTTTGGTTTGAAATTATATGTTTATCAATGCAATTAGGTTTACGAAAAACCTTATTTTGTGTTTTCCTATATAGAATTATTTTCTGGCTAAAATGTCTGAACAAAAGTAACTTTTGAGGTTTAGTTATGATAGTGATAGCAATATGGTGGCATCAATGTTCCAACATGATAGAAGCGAGTTTGGTGCGAAGTGCAAAATCACGAGTCTAACACAGAAGCATGACCATTTTTTAAGGATCCTACAACTAAGACATCACTATCAACTTCCATCCTTCCACCGATTCAGAAGCAAAGTGCTATTTCTATTAAGCATGTTCTTGAGGATCAGTGTAGAACTTCTATCCTCATAATTTCAAGTGATTTTTCATTGGTTTGGGTGATTGTTTCGGTTCTCTTCATTTCAAATGGCACTGGCTTATACCAAATACATCAAGTTCTTTGCTCACAACTCATCATCGTAGAGTTCTTCTCATTTGGGGACAAATAATGGGGAGCTAAAAGGCAATGGCTGATTCTTGAAAATTTATTTGTTAGAGATTAACAATATTAATAACAAGTTATTTATTATTCAATAAAATATGGAATTAATTTGTCAATTTAGAATTTTTGGGTATTAGATAAGGTTACTATCTGTGGGCCAACAAGGATATTTTTTCTCGTTCAAAGGGTGGTTCCCACCTGGAAGCTTGTGTAATTCTGGATCTCCTCTTTCCTAAATTTCTAGAGAGACAGTTACTTCTTAGCTTTTCTCTTTTGCTTGTGAACAAATATTGCCCCATGTGTCTTTTAATGACATTTTAATTGACCCTTTCGCCTTGTGAATGCACAAGAATACAAAGTGCTCCCTCAACCGGTCAAGGAGGAAAGGAGTATCTTCCTCTTAATCAACTACATATGAAGGAAGAGCAAAGGATTGGTGCATTTTCACACTCCATTACAATAAGCACCCACTAATTATACATTAGTAACAACTTTTAGAATATAAATTGTTAAAGCGTACCTTTCGCCTTGTGAATGCACAAGAATACAAAGTGCTCCCTCAACCGGTCAAGGAGGAAAGGAGTATCTTCCTCTTAATCAACTACATATGAAGGAAGAGCAAAGGATTGGTGCATTTTCACACTCCATTACAATAAGCACCCACTAATTATACATTAGTAACAACTTTTAGAATATAAATTGTTAAAGTGTATTTTTGTCATTCCTATTGTTTAGGGTTTCTGTATTGTTCCATTATTTCTATTATAAATAGAGGGAGAGAGTCACATATTAGTCAACCCGTCTCACTCTTTTCGTATTCTTTTCTTACTTTAACATGGTAACAAAAGCAAGTTATAGGGCACTAATCTCATAGTTTTGTTCGACCATTATTTTTATTTTATTTTTTCCTTTCTTTAACCTCCCGTGTACAAAAAAAAAAAAAAGGTTGAAACCCTAGATCCGATCGTCCACTCGCCACCACTATCCTTCCTTACCGATCTAACCTCCAGCTACCTGCTCCGATCATCTCTTGCTTTCGCCACTGTCATTCAGGCCTTCCTGCTACTTTTCCAAACAGATCTCTCTCTGTGCAGCCCTTCACAACTACTTTTTGGAACAAATCTCCCTTCTTGTTCCAATTAGCTCTCCGCCACCGCCGGTCAACCGTTCACCACCGTTTTGCAGTACATATCTCCCTCTGTCGGTGCTTTTCCGACCAGATCCTGGCTTTCCAAAACAGATCTAGGTCAGATCTCGCCTCGCCGTCATAGTCCAAACCATAATCAGCCTCCTCTGCCCTTCTCCACCTCCAATGGCAGCAACAGTGCCCTTTTATTCCACTCATAGCCCAAGTCTGTAAGTAGCCCAAAAAAAAAGAGTCTTCAATTTAAGCTTTACAGTTGTTCTTGTTTGTTTGTTTCCCTTGTCCATTCTTGTTTAGTTATAGTTAGTTGTTGCATTCACCGTCACTAATGTTGACAGATTCAACCCAACCGTCAACTGCCCGCAAGTTAAATGGGATCAACTATTTAAATTGGTCCAAAGTAGTAAAAGTTACCCTTGCCGAACAAGGTAAACATTGCCATCTCACCAAATCTAACTTGCCCAAGATGATAAGAAGTACGAGGAGTGGATTCAAGCTGATGCGCAGATTGTATCGATGTTATGGAATTCGACGAAGCCTCAGATTACTGATATGCGTACTCGTTTGGATACATGTAAAGTGATCTGGGAATATCTTCGTGTATTATAATCCAGTAATCTTACTCGGATGTATGATTAATATTTTTGTGTATTATATTCCAGTAACCTCACTCGGATGTATGATTATTTGTCGAGTATTTCCAACTCCATCAAGCCACACAATCCATTGTGGACTACATTGCAATGTTGAACAGACTTCATGAGGAGAAATACAATCCTTCCAATGACTACTGATGTGCAAGAAATACAAAAGCAACGTGAGCAGATGAAAGTTATGAAATTTTCTGCACGCTTACGCCAGGAATTTGAGCCCATCTGATCTCAAATCTTGGCCAGTGTTACCCTTCCATCCATCGTTGAAACCTATTCATGCTTCATGCACAGCACAACTCAAGAAGCTGCTTTTACCTCTGGTTTATCTTCATCATCAGAACATTCAACCCTGATTACACAGATTCCTCATGGCGACCGTAGTGATCAATCTAGTGGTAATGGCCCTTAGGGTGGCCAAGGTAGCAGGGGTGGTAGCTTTCGGGGTGGTCATGGACGCAATCAACATCGTTAGTACTCTTTTTGTGATATGGAAAATCATATCAGAAATACTTGGTGGGACCTTGTTGGTCGTCCTTCGAAGTATACTCATGCAATAACCTCTGATCAAGCCGGTCCCATCCCACCGTCTCTCTCTTTCATTGCCAAGGGAATTTCTGATGACGAGCATGCTTAGTTCCTTTAATTTAAGGCATCCCAATAGGCCTCTACCCCCATTGCTTCTCTAACTCAATGAGGTACCTCTATTGCATGTCTCTCCTTTCGTCCTTCCCCTTCAACACTATCGGTTATAGACTTTGTTGCCACTAACCCCATGTTTGGTACCTCCCATTTACACATATTTAGTCATCTCCCTCATTGTCTCCTATTACTGTTGTTGATGGTTTCACAATCCCTATTTGTAGTATCGGCACCGTGGAACACATGCTTCTGTTCTTTATCATCTGTTTTGTATATTCCTTTATTTTCTTTTAATTTGATGTCAGTGAGTAAACTTACTAAACATCTTAATTGCTCTGTTTTTTTTCTCCCTGATTCTGTCATTATCCAAGGTTTGAGGACAGTGGAAGACGATTGTCGCAGGGCATGAGAAATGTGACCTTTACTACTTTGACAATCACAATGAGAGTCCTATTATCCCACCCACTGCCTTTCCTATTGTTGCATTGGCTCACCAGATTCATTGTTGCCTAGGTCACCCCTTCCTTTCAAATCTCAAGTTACTTGTTCCTAGTTTACATTGATTGTCTTCCTCAGATTGTGATTCTTGCCGGTCGGGAAAGCATCAATGTAGTTCATTCGGTTCTTAAGCTCCTGTTCGAGCATCTAGTCCTTTTAGTTTAGTCCATTTAAATATTTGGGGTCCTTCTCGTGTTGTTTCTACATTAGGTTTTCATTACTTTGTTACTTTTGTGGATGATTTCTCAGGAATTACATGGCTCTATTTAATAAAAGAACATTCTGAATTATTCTCCATTTTTTGTGACTTTTATGTTGAAATCAAAACTCAATTTAATGTGTCAGTACGATACTTCGAATGATAATGCTTGGTAATATTTTTCACAATCCTTTACTTCCTTTATTCCATCCCCGGGCATCCTACATCAGTCCTCATGTCCTCCCACAACGCAGCAAAATGGAGTAGCTGAGCATAAGATTTGATATCTCCTAGAGGCATACTCTATTTTTTGAGATAAATGTTCCTTAAGACTTCGGAAGTGATGCGGTTCTCAAAGCTTGCTACACTCTTTTTCTTACAGTTTGCTTCTTGATCAAATAGGATGTCATCTTCTACGTTACATGCAAGGTTTCCCCATTCAATCTTTTTTCCCATTTCCCCTTGTTTTGAATCCCAGTAAAAATAAGTTAGATTCCCGTGTCTCAAAATGTGTCTTTGTTGGTTATTCTCGCACCCAAAAGGGCTATCGTCATTATAGTCCATCTTTTCGCTGTACACTTCCGTCTACCAATGTTACCTTCTTTTAGTCCACCCTTTACTTTCTACGCCCTCCTCTCAGGATGATCTAGAGGTTACGCTTCCTTTGCCGAGCCTTCCAACCCTATACCATGTCCCTCCGCTCCAGATGTTGCACCGCCCAGTCTTTCTTCACCTCCTTCGTAGGTATACTTTCGTCGCCAGAAGGTAGCTTCCATCGTTGCGCCCATTGTCCCTATGTGCTGAAATTCTTCTCCAGTTTATCCATCCACTTCTAATTTGGACATGCATGTTGCCCTCCAAAAGGGTAAGTGCTCATTATTGACCCTCCTATTTCTATGTTTGTCTCTTATGCACATTTATCTCTTTCATACTTTTCTGTTGTTGCTTCTTTATCCTCCATTTCTCTTCCTAACTCTATCTCATAGGTTTTCTCTCACCCTGATTGGACGACCAAAATAGAAGAGGAAATGCTAGCCTTACATCAAAATGTTATTGGGGACCTCATCTCGCTTCTGCCTGGCAAAACGGTAGTTGGATATAAATGGGTGTACATAATCAAAATTCATCTAGGTGGCACCATTGATCGACTCAAGACTCGCTTTGTTGCCAAAGGTTATACTCGGTATGCAGTCTTGATTACTCTGAGACTTTTTCTCTAATTACCAGGCTCGCATATGTTCGCTTGTTCATCTCTCTAGATGCCACCTTTTGTTGGCCATTATATCAGCTCAACATCAAGAATGCCTTCTTGAATGGCAACAGACAGAGAAAATATTCATGGAGCAACCTCCCGAGTGTGATGCTCAGAAGGAGTCCGATTCGGTATGTCGCTTGAAGAACTCCCTTTATAGTCTCAAGCGGTCTCCTCGAGTATGGTTTGGGAGATTAGCCACCGAGTTTGGTCATCTACGTTGTAGAGTTGATCATTCGGTGTTCAACAGGCATATTACAATCAGAAAAATATTGTTGATTGTGTGTGTGGATGACATTGTGATTAACAGAAACAACCACAATGGTTCAAGAACTCTAACAGATTTTGCATTGTAAGTTCCAAAACAAAAGATTTGGGTCAATTGAAGTATTTCTTGGGTATTAAAATTACTCGATCGAATCAAGGCATTTACCTTGCTTAGAGGAAATCAAGGAGTACCACTGACAGATTTAGCACAATATAGATGGTTAGTTGGGAAGTTGAACTACTTGACTACTACGAGAGTGGATGTCGCTTTGTTGTTAGTGTTATCATCTAGTTCATGGATCATCCCACAACTTGTCACTGGAATGCAGTGATTCGAATCCTCAAGTATCTGAAAAGTGCTCTTGGTTGTGGTTTGATATATCAGAATTTTGGTCACACTCAAATAAAAGGATATACAGATGCAGATTGGGCCGGACCTCCCTCAAATTGGAATTATACTTCAGGTTAATGTGCATTTGTTGGAGGTAGCCTCATCTCTTGAAAAGGTAAAAAAGAGATGGTAGGGGCCCGGTCAAGTGCACAATCGGAATTCAGAACAATGGCCCATACCACTTGTGAGTTAATTTGGCTAAAACACTTATTGGAAGAATTTGGATTTGAACATTTTTTACTAATGGACCTAGCATGTGATAATCAAGTTACACTTCACATTGTATCCAATCCAGTCTTTAATGAGATAACGAAGAACATTGAAGTTGATTGTCACTTCATACGAAAAAAATTGTTATAGAAGTTGATTGAGACTAGACATGTAATTTAGCAGATCAGTTAGCTTATTTATTTACTAAATCATTAGGGGACTGAAGAATAAAATAAATTTGTAACAAGTAAAAGAGCATACAATATATATGTTCCAACTTTGGGGAGTGTTAAAGGGTGGTATTTTTGTCATCCCTAGTGTTTAGCGTTTCTGTATTGTTCCCTTATTTATATTATAAAAAGAGGGAGAGACTGACACATTAGTCAAGCCATCTCATTCTTTTTGTATTCTCTTCTTAGTTTAAGATAAATAAATTGTTCCCTCATATTCTCCTTAAATATATCATTTTTAATACTAAATAGATGATGAAAGAAAAAATTATGTAAAACACTATTTATTTAAAACTATCTATGTTCATCGGACTAGCATTATCTACCAGTGGTTCAAGCATAAACGAACAGAAGCACAAAATTGTGGGTCAGATTTTCAAAAGAAAAAAAAAATTAAGAAATGGGACAAGAGATGAGGAAGAAAAATTTCATATACTAATATGCACATAGTTTCCATACACAAAAATGAATAAAAATCACCTTTTTCTCAAGTTCCGACTTATAGTCTTCAAAGATGTCCTCACGGTCTTTAGCTCGTTCAACAGCTTTGAATCGTTCATCCTCTTCGAATATAGTTATTGCTTTGCTGAATAATTTATGAGAAGTCAAATAATTTTTCAACACCATTGATTGCAAGACTAAACAGTGCCAACAAACTGCCCTTATCAATAACATTGCCAAAAAAAAAATTAGCACTAGAAAGAAGTTGACAACAAAAAAGATAATAACCTCCATCTTGTTGAAGATGTCAGCTCTTTAGACTCCTGTAAGGAAATCAGGAAAAAAAAAAAAAAAAAAAACTGATTGCATCAGAAAAAGAAAAAAAAATATTGATTTTTTTGGATGAAGACAATGAAGAACTAGAGCTGACTTGTTAGATTGTGATAAACTACTTACTTCTAACATTGTCTTAAAATCCTCCCGCGCTTTTTTCTGCTTCACACGTCTCTCTTCAGATTCTTGTTTTTTCTTTTGTCCCAGATACTAGAAGAGATTACCGTACTCAGAAGTTGTACATCCATAAATGGAAAGTAGCAGGCTTAATTGAAAAATCTATAGTTGGGAATCAGGAGGTTAATGAATAATGCAGGATGATATTTTAAAACAAGTGTTCTAGGAATTTACCTCATTAAAAGCTTGTTTCCGCTCTCCACTGGTCCTAAGTGCGCCATATCTTCGATCGTTAATTATTTCTCTCATGGCCTAATAAATTCACTATTGAAGTCAGTGACTCACCCGAACAGCAGAGCTATCAAAGTGTACACTATGTTGAAATTACCATATCCCATGTCCAATCAGAGCCGACATTTGAGGATTCCAGAAGGGCTTTGAATGCATTTTTTGCCTCCTTAAACCAAAACAGAAAACATTATTTTAAAAATCACAAAAAGAATGAGACAAGGAATTGTAATTCTGACTCCAACTGCTACCAGTTTAGTCTCGTATACTAGAGGCTCCTGCTCAACTGTTCTCTCTTCTGTTGTTCTGGCAATCTCCATGCTTTTCTTGGCCTCCTTCAACATAAAACAGATCACGAAAGGATTCCAAAAGTTATTTTTTTGTGTGAACAAAAAATATACTCACATTTTCCTCTATACCACCAGAAGAAACACAATCAGCAGAAGTTACAACATCCTGAACTGAATTGCTTTCAGAATGAGTCCTAACAGAATTCATTTAAAAAATCAATTAAAAGCAATTGGCTATTAGTAAAAGGAATTCACAATAACACAGTCATTTATAGCTTGCAATACATTGGTGTAGCAACCATATTAACCAAATTGACAGAAACTCCAGCGCCTCTAGAAATAGTGGATGTAGGGGCTGCAGATTCTAAAGGTGTCTCTACTTCAGTTGCATTGGTTGCTACAGTAGCAGGTTCCGTAGGTAAGGCTGGGGATCCACTAATTGCAACAGTCTCAGGGTCAATAATAGCAGTAACAGGTGAAACGGCAGTCGGACTTGAAACCACTTCCTTAGCTGTAGCTGAACGAGATGAGTTATCATCACTAGGGGACACTGCTATGGCTCCAGAAAGGGAAACAGCATCTGGAGCAGAACTCACATCTCCCTCTGTTTGTGTTCCCCGGACAGATTCCATTTTCACTTGTGCCCGAGCTAACTGAGAGTCACACAGCGGAAGCAGAATAAGAGAACAACCAGCAAAAAAAAAAAAAAAAAAAAAGAAAAAAGAAAAAAAATAGGATCAGCACATAGGTTTTGCTAAGCATAAGAAACCTTTAACTCCTCAGGGATCTTCCATTTTGATTGCTTGGAAATTCTATTATAGTAATACCTAAAAGAGAGTAAAAAAAATATGAATTTGAAAGAGTAAGAAATGGAGAAGACAGACATTGATACATTAGTATCTATGATAAAATAAGTAATTACCACTGACTTCCAAATCTGCAAAGAAAATCAAATGAAAATCTAAAAAGTGTACAGGAATTACATACTTCCTTCCACCAGGACTCGTAAATTCTCTCCACTCAGTGGATGCATCTGCCCTCTGTAGGAAGAAATTTAATAGAAGGAAAACAATAATTGAATATCAACTCATCTATCATAATGAGCCAATTCAAGGCATAATGATTACATGATTAAATATCGATAGGATGCATATAATTGACATGATAAAAAAAAACAGGTGTTATAAAATCTATTTGAAGGCATCAATGACAGGATATTTCAAATTATATTATCGCTAGGAACAAATCTAAATAATTCATATCAACTCTAACAACATGAATAAGGAAGGCATTCTGGCACACCAAGCAAATTTTTATTTCCACTACTAGACAACAACAGTGCACGGGGTAAACAGCATATCTTAGATTACACAAGGAAAACTTCGAACATAGTTTGGAAATGAGATCTGGGAAGGAAGATCTCGAATTTGAACGGAAACGAAATCAGTAATACAATGCTTAAAAGAACAAATAAATAGATACAGAACACACACATCATGGTTAGAGGCACATGCAATGGATGGACAATTTTTTCAGTTATTATTTTACTACTCCATTTGTTACAATATTATTGTCCTCTTTGACTTTGCACAAATTTTTAGGTATTGTCTGAATATTTTGAACTTCCCTATATTGCCCTTGAAGGGAAAGCTGGAAAAGTATTCTAACTTTTTGACTTTTGAATAAGTGGTTGAGAAGAACGTAACTTCGGGAAATGTCATAACTTTTATTTCTTAAAAGAGAAAGTGGACAACTATTTTGGAACATCCAAAAAAGGAAAGTAAGACAACTATAGTACATCGGAAAGAGAACTTTTTATGCACTCAACTTTAAATATATATATATTAGGAACGTGTAGATCGGAATGATTGTCCAACCGCTCAAACAAAAGCGAAAAAGAACAAAAAATTAAGAGCAATAAGGAAGGAGGTGTTTCAGCCTGGGGACCATCGAGGCATACATGGCTAAAGTTCAAGATTTCAACCCAATATAATATTCAACTCGATGAAATTCTTGGGGTGGCATTCACGGTTTATATCGTGCTTGCTCATATCTATATAATATTTGTCGTCGCCTTCAGGCTCAGTGCATCATAACCTCTGTCTATGAGTTGATTTTATCATTACAAAAGATGACACGAAAGTATTTATCGTGTAAAGAGTGATCTCAAAAAGTTTTTCGACATTAAGGACTTGGGTCCACTCTGATACTTCTTTTGTATTGAGGTTGCTCAATCTCGCCAAGATATATATCCCTATCCCAATAAAAATATGCTCTCGATCTTCTTTAGGATACGAGAATGCTTGGATGCAGTCCTACCTCTACTGCTATGGACCCAAACCTTAAGTTGACAGTAGAATTGGGGGAACTATTACCGGAGCCATCAGTATATCATCAACTTGTGGGCCATCTCAGCTGCCTGACTAACACAAGGCTGGATCTTCCCTATGTTGTGCGCGTTGATAACCAATTTATGCCCTCACCACGCACATCTAATTCGAATGCATTCTATCACATCCTTTGGTTTCTTAAGACATACTCTGGTCTTGGTCTCTTCTATTTAACCGGGTCGCAGGAAGGTCTCTCCTGCTTTACAGATGCCGACTATGCGGGGTCAAAGGATGATAGGTGGTCGACTTGTGGTCAGTGCACCTTTCGAGGCAATCATCTTATCTTGTGGAAAAGTAAGAAACAAGTTGTATCTCGATCTTTCGTCGAAGTTGAGTACTATGCCATGGCTCCCAAAACATGTGAACTTCTTTAGCATCATCCTCTCTTTACTAAATTAGGGTTTCTTGTGCCAAACTCATCTATGTTATTCTCAGATAATAAATTTGTCATAATGTTATCTTCTAACTCAATCCTTCATGACAAAACTAAATACATTGAAGTTGATATTCACTTCATTCGGGAGAAAGTTCGGTCAGGAATTATTACACCTACCTTTGTTTCATATCCAAGCAGGCCACTGACATGTTTTCCAAATCAATATGACCATCCCTTTTTTCAGTCAGTCAATGTCAGGCTAAAGCTCATTCACATTTTCGCCTCACCTTGAGGGGAAGTGTTGAAATATTTATTTTCTCTCTTGAGTAGCCTTAAGTAGTATTTATTAATTTACAGGTCATGTTAACCATTTTTGGTAACTTCCTTTTTGCATCTATTGGCCCATTTTTTAGGACAATGTTCTTCCTAATTTAGCCCATCGTTTTCGTTAAATGGTATTCCTGTCATTTGTAATATTCGTAGTGTTTAGGGTTTATGTATTGTTCCTTTAGGATTTTCGTATTGTTCCCTTATTTCTATTATAAATAGAAGGAGAAGCAAACACATTAGTCACGCCATCTCATTCTTTTCCTACTATCCATTTACTTTATCATGGTATTCAAAGTAGGTACGATGGAAAAGTAATTTCGTAGTTGTTAAAAGGGTAATCATGTCTTATCAGTACTGTTTAGGGTTTCCCACATTGTTTAGGGTCTCTTGTATTGTTCCCTAATTATTAATATAAATAGATGAAGAGGCTAAATCAATGTTAAGCCTTCTCATTCTTCTCATATCACTTTTTTACTTTATATCCAGAGCAAGTTATGGAAGATTGATTCCATAGATATGTTTAAACCCAATTTTTTTTTCTCTTTTCTTCTTTTTCTCTACCTACTGTTTATACGAAAAAAAAAAAAAAAAAAAGGGAAATCTGGAACCCTAGCAGCTCACCGTCGATAACCACCATGCTACTCCATCAAATCTATCTTGCCGCCGTCACAAATCCACATCGCCCAGGCTTGTTCGAGCCTCGCCGACCGTCGCTCAGCCACCGTCATCGTCACGAACCCTAATCGACCTCGCCAACCGTTGCCCAGCTACCGTCATCATCGCGAACCCTAATTGACCTCAAAATCGAGTCATACCACCATCGCGAACCAAGATCTCCTACTTGTTGTCCACCATCGACGTCGTCCACGTCGCCGACCATCACCGACGCCTCTCCGGACCTTCGCCGGCCACCGCTAACCTTCGTCAAACTTTCGCCGACCATCCCAGACCTTCTCCGGCTTCGTCGAACCTTCGCCGGCCTTCCCGGACCTTCATCGGCCTTCGATTACTCTGATTTGAGACTCACAAACTTCGCCGTTGCTCCACTACTTCTGTCCCGATCTGCTACTAACATAAGGGTTATTGTTCGTGAAAATATCCCAAATGTTCGTGAGCATTGTTCTGATTCTCATGTTCTTTGTTTAAGCCCTACAATTGTTTGTGTTGTTGATTTATTTCCCTTGTGCACGTTGTTTGTTAGTTGTTGTATTGGCGAGAATTAAGGTCGACGGCTATCCCCCGACTGTTAACAACCAGCAAGTTGAATGGGACCAATTACTTACAATGGTCCGAAGTTGTACAAGTAGTCGCTACCAATCAAGAGAAACGAGGTGACCAAGAAAGTAGTAGTAATGAATTTCGAGGTGGCCATTGTCGTGGTCAACATCGTCAGTGTTTACTTTGTGGCAAGAAAAATCATACCCAAGATACTTGTGGGTCCAGAGTTGCTCCCGTTTCATCATCTAACTCTTCAACTCCCAAGGCTATTTCTGATGACGAGTACGTTCAGTTCCTCCAGTTTAAGGCGTCCAAGCAGACATCTACCCGCATGACTTCACTACCTCAACGAGATAATCCTACCGCATGTCTTTTTTTTCATCCTTTCCCTTCCACACCTTGGATCATAGACTCCGCTGCCACTGATCACATGTCAGGTACATCTTTTTTATTTACGCATATTCAGTCATCTCCCTCATTGACCCCTGTTATTGTTGTTGATGGTTCCACCGTCCCTGATCCTGGTATTGGCACTGTGGAACTTTCACCCTCTTTCTCTTTATCCTCTATCTTATATATTCCTTCTTTTGCTTTTAATTCGATATCCGTGAGTTAGCTTACTCAACAACTTAATTGTTTTGTTTGCTTATTTCTTAATTCTGTCATTATCCAGGATTTGAAAACACAGAAGACGATTGGCATGGGACGTAAGAAAAATGGCCTTTATTACTTCGACAATCACGACGAGACACATGTTATCCCGCCCACTGCTTGTCCTGCTGTTGCATCTGCCCACCAAATTCATTCCCGCCTAGGTCATCCCTGTCTTGCCAATCTAAAGGTACTTGTTCCTAGTTTACGTCATTTGTCCTCCTTAGATTGTGAGTCTTGTCAGTTGGTAAAGCATCATTGTACTTCATTTACTTCCCCAGCTCAGTATCGAGCATGGAGTCCCTTTTGTTTAGTTTATTCAGACGTTTGGGGTCCTTCTCGTAATGCCTCTACATTAGGCTTTCGTTATTTTGTCACATTTGTTGATGATTTCTCTAGGGTTACGTGGCTCTATTTAATGAAAGATCGTTCTGAATTGTTCTCTATTTTTTCTGCCTTCTGTGTTGAAATTAAAACTCAATTTAATGCGTCCGTGCGTATACTTCGTAGTGACAATACTCGAGAATATTTTTCTCAACCCTTTACTTCATTCATGTCATAGTCTGGTATACTGCATCAGTCTTCTTGTCCTCACACACCATAGCAAAATAGAGTTGTTGAGCGTAAGAATCGACATCTCCTAGAAGTGGCTCGAACTCTGATGTTTGAGATAAATGTTCTCAAACACTTCTGGGCAGATGTAGTTCTTACAGCTCGCTTCTTGATCAAAAGAATGTCGTCTTCTACCCTGAATGGCAAAGTCCCTCATTCTATTCTTTTTCCTCGATCACCCTGGTTTGTTTTACCTCCCCATATCTTTGAATGTGTCTGTTTTGTCCACCAGTTGACTCCTGGCAAGGATAAGTTAGATTCTCGTGCTCTCAAATGTGTCTTCCATGGTTATTCTCGCATACAAAAGGGTTATCGGTGTTATAGTCCTTCTTTACGTCGCTCTTTTATCTGTGCAGATGTCACCCTCTTTGAGTCCACCCCTTACTTTTCTGGCCTATCCTCTAGGGACGATCTAGATGTCACCCTTCCTTTACCAAGCCTCCCTGACTCAACACCATCCTCTTCCGCTCCCGCACTTGCCCCACCTAGTCGTCGTTCACCACCTTTACACGTATACTGTCGTCGCCAGAAAGTAGTCCCCGCTGTTAAGCCAATCGTCTCTGTGTCATCAGATTCTTCGCCAGCTCATCCATCCGCGTCTGATTTGGACATACTCATTACTGTCTGGAAGGGTAAGCATACATGTACTCAACATCCTATTTCTAACTTTATTTCGTATGCACACCTATCTCCTTCCTATTCCTCTTTTGTTGCTACTCTATCCTCTGTTTCTATTCCACAGTCTGTCACAAAAACTCTTACTCACCCTGGTTGGACGATCGCAATGGAAGAGGAAATACTAGCCTTACATCAGAATGGTACTTGAGATCTCGTCTCGCTTCCGCCTGACAAAACAATCGTTGGATGTAAATGGGCATACACAGTCAAAGTTCATCCAAATGGCACCATTGATCGACTCAAGGCTCATTTAATTTCCAAAAGTTACACTCAGGTATATGGTCTTGATTATTCTGAGACCTTTTCTCCTGTTGCCAAACTCGCTTCTGTTCGCTTGTTCATCTCTTTGGCTGCCACCTTTCGTTGGCCGTTGCATCAACTTGATATCAAGAATGTGTTCTTACATGGTGATTTGACTAAGGAAGTATACATGGAGCAACCTCTTGGGTTTGTTGCTCAGAGAGGAGTCTGGTTTGGTATGTCGCTTGAAGAAATCCATCTATGGCCTCAAACGGTCTCCTCGAGCATGGTTAGGGAGATTCAGGGAAGTTGTCATTGAATTTGGTCTTCGCCGTTGTGGAGTCGATCACTCTGTATTCAATAAGCACAGTATAGTCGGGCGAATATTGTTAATTGTGTATGTGGATGACATCGTGATTACCGGAGACGACCACCAGGGTATTCAGGAACTCAAAACGTTTTTGCATAGCAAATTTCAAACCAAAGATTTGAGTCAATTAAAGTATTTTTTGGGGATTGAAATTATTCGATCAAGTCAAGGTATTTACCTGTGTCGGAGGAAATATGTTCTCGATCTGTTGAGTGAAACAGGAATGATAGGAGCTAAACCGATTGATTCACCTATGGATCCAAACAACAAACTATTAGCAAATCAAGGTGTACCATTGACAGATGCAGCGCAATACAGACGATTGGTTGGAAAGTTGAACTACTTAACGGTTACTAGACCAGATATTTCGTTTGTTGTGAGTATTATCAGTCAATTTTTGGATCGTCCCACAACTTGTCACTGGGATGCAGTAATTCGTATTCTTCGATATTTAAAAGGTTCTCCAGGATGTGGTTTGTTGTACCAAAACTTTGGTCACACTCAAATTAAGGGATATACAGATATAGATTGAGCCGGATCTCCCTCGGATAGAAAGTTGGGTATTGTGTATTTGTTGGAGGTAATCTCGTTTCTTAGAAGAGTAAAAAGTAGACAGTTGTAACTCGGTCAAATGCAGAATCAGAATATAGGGCGATGGCCCATACTACTTGTGAGTTAACTTGGTTGAAACATTTGTTAAAAGAACTCAGATTCGAACACTCTTCACCAATGGATCTGATATGTGATAATCAAGCAGCACTTCACATTGCATCTAACCCAGTCTTCCATGAGAGGACAAAACACATTGAAGTTGATTGCTACTTCATTCAAGAAAAGTATTGCAAAAACAGATTGAGACCAAATATGTAAAGTTAGTTGATCAGTTGATTTATTCACTAAACTGTTAGGAGACTTAAGTATAAAGTATATTTGTAACAACTAGGAGCATACAATATATATGCTCCAGCTTGAGGGGATGTGTTAAAAGGTATTTATGTCTTTCCTATATTACAGTTTCTTGTATGGTTTAGGGTTTGTTATATGGTTTCCTAATTTCTATTATAAATAGAGGGAGAGGCTAATAGAAATATTAAGCCTTCTCATTCTTTTTTCTCTTTAACAAGGAGAAATGATCTTAGTCAACAAAGAAGCAATTCTATTAGGCACGATCTTAGTTACCACCTTATTTGAGAAATTGCATAAACTAATCGGTTTGAAGTCAGTAGCAGATGCAGGAGTATCTTCTTAGGGATAAGAGCAATCAATGTGCTAGTTACAATAGTAGGTAAATTCCCACCACCGAATAAACTTGTCACCATATTAAGCAGATCCTCGACAATCTCCCAGCAAGTTACAAAGAATCTCCATGTGAAGCCATCTGGGCCTAGGGCACTCTCTCTATCCATATCCTTGACAACCTGTTGCAGTTCTTCAATCTCAGGGAACTTCAACAATTCTTGATTCTCCGTTTTTGATACAAACTAAGGGATACACTAGATCAACTCACTATAATCTGTGGCCGAGTGATCAGAAAGGCAGTCTTGAGAATGATTAACCAATATATTTTGAATACCTTCATCAACCTCTATCCATTCTTCCATATTGCTTTTCAGCTTCTTGATGTGCATCTTTTTTCTCTTCTAGTTGATTACAAGCATGGAAATATTTTTGTTTATATCTCCTTTCAGCTACTTGATTCCCAATTTTTGCTTTCAGTACGCTTTCTCCAGAAATGAGGCTTTATTGAGCTAAGCCTCAATTTCTTACAAACGCGAAACAATGCTCGAGTCAGTTACAGGTTGCACTTCCAGTTCATCCACCTTTCTCTCTATCATCACGACATGGTCAAAATATTTCCGTAAGTTTTGAAACTCCATTTGTGTAACACTGACTTAAGCCTTTTCAATTTCTAATGCATCCTTTGCAATGAGTTTCCTGAGATTGGTTGAGTCCAAAATTCCTTTACAGTCTTAACAAACTCATGATGTTGGCAGTTGGCAATTGGCACAGAAAAATCAGAAATTTAAAAGAACCTTTACCTCGATGTTGATCCCCCCCCACACATAATCAGTTGTAGACTATCATCTGCGCAAGCTTTAATCAAATAACGAACCTCCAAAGCTTGAAAGAAATTATGTCATTCATTATTCACCAACATTATTTCGAATCTGCTCAATTTCTTCCTCGATTGATGTTTAGAGCTACACCAAGTGAATCTATTACCTGTGAACGACACCTCAACTAGACCACACATATCAATCCAACCCAACATATACAACTTGGCTGTCAAACCGAGAACATCAGAGCCGTTTCGAATTTTCCAGGGTGATATTAAAATCTCCTACTATAATCCATGGATAAGCGAAATTATTATGTACCTCTTCAATCTGCTTCCACAGTTTCATTCTATCCCTTCTCGGACATTTTGCATAAACCACTGTTACTAAAAACTCCTTTTGCATCAGCCTATGATTTATTTTACAACCACGAGCTAATCTTTGCTAACTAGAACTTTACATTGAATTGGATCTCTCCAAAACAACCAAATCTTACTAGCTTCATTATTGAAGCCATCATCGAACGAACCATATCTTCTTAGCTTACTCGCAACTGGAAATTCCACTCGAGGGTCCAACGAAGTCAATGAAAGAACAAGAAAAAAGCCGAGAAACTTTTCAAGCCTTCCTCTGGTGGCTGAGTTGACAACCCCCAAGCATTCCAAATAAGCAAGTTAAACATTGGTAGAGTTGGAGCATTGGGCCTGACCCTTACTTGTCGTCGATCTGGTCTGGATTATAGGTTCAAAATCTAACTTCATCAATTTCCTTTTTTTCATAGTTTTCCACTCCAAATCTCCCTAAGCTATAGAATTTTTGTTATCCACTACTCTCGCTGATACGGAGAGACGTTGAAATATATCCTCGGTGTCTTTCACCACCAAAATCCCTGCAATGTTTCTTGATCTTCCTTGGATGCTTCCTCGTATTATTTCTTATATCCTATGTATAACTTGCTTTATATTTTTACTTTGATACACTATAAGTATATCTTTCTCTGTCTCTTAATTTTCAATAATCCACTCTGGCTCATACTTAGTCTCATCTTCTTTATTTCCTTTACATCTTCCTAATGAATAGCTTGTTTTAGCCTATACCCTTGTTGCTCCAAATTTTGCTTTCCTGCTAGCACATGTTCTTTCGCTGCATCTCCAACTCTCTTGTAAATCTACTCCACCTTCTTTTCTTTTTCCAAAGTTTTCCTATGTCTTCTAAGTATCTTTCGCCTTCGCAATTTTTGAAAGGCAAATTTTTGGGTTTGCACTTTGCACTCTTGCACTGAGTGACCCTGTCTACAACAATAGGAACAATATTTAGGCAGTGCTTCATATTTGATCGATTACCAAAAGCCTGATGTCCCTTGTTCTATCCAAACTCTGCTTGGGGGTTCCGTTTAGTCCACTTCAACACATACTCAAAGGGTCAACGGCTAGGGATGGCCTGGAAAGCAGCCGATCGAAAGGATGCTTATTGGGTCAAAGTCAAGCTAGAAAGCAATCACCAAGGGATCCACCGGCAAGGGTTGAGTCGCTGGAGAGTGGTGAGGGCTGGAGGAGAGGTGAAAAGAAAAAGCGGTGGCGGCAGCTAGGGTTTAGGCTAGAAACGAAGGCTAGGGTTTAGGTTAGGGTTCGCCAAACATTGGTGACGGCGGGAGGAAACTAGGGTTTCGGTTTGGGGGTTTGCCAGAAGTTGGTGACGGCGAGAGATTGAGCGGTGAGAAAGGGTTGAACTAGGGTTGGCCGCTGAAAGCAATGAGATGCGATGGCGAGAGCTTGGGCTAAGTTGCTGGAGGCCAACGACAGTGAGGGGCTTGGCCGAAGAGGGCATCAGATTTTCCCTTAGATTCTTCTTAAATTTATCCATCCAGTTCTTATTTAGACAATGTCTATTGTCATCTGAAAAGGTAAGCACTCATGTCAACCATCCTATTTCTATGTGTCTCCTATGCACACCTATCTCCTTTATACTTTTCTTTTGTTGCTTCTGTCCTTTGTTTCTCTCCCTAACTCGGTCTCAAAAGCCCTCACCCACCCTAGCTGGACGACTACAATAGAAGAAGAAATTATTATTGTACATCAAAATCGTACTTGGGACCTTGTCTCGCTTCCGCCGACAAAACGGCAATCGGATGTAAATGGGTGTACATAGTCAAAGTTCATCCAAATGGCATCATTGATCTACTCAAGACTCACTTAATTACCAAAGGTTATAATCAGGTATACGGTACTCTGAGACCTTTTATCCCATTGTGAAGCTCGAATCTATTCGCTTGTTCATTTCTCTGGCCGCTACATTTCGTTTGACGTTACACCAGCTCGACTTCAAGAATGTCTTCTTAAATGACAATCTGACTGAGGAAGTATACATAGAGTAACCTCCTGGAATTGTTGCTCATGGAGAGTCCGGTTTGGTATGCCGCTTGAAGAATTCTATTTATAGTCTCAAACAGTCTCCCCGAGCATGGTTTAGGAGAGACAGTGACGTGGTCACCGAGTTCGATCCCTTACGCTATGGAGTCTATCATTCAATGTTCTACAGGCATTGTACAGTCGGGAAAACATTATTGATTATGTATATGGATGACATTTTTTTTTGCATAGTAAGTTTCAACAAAAGATTTAGGATAGTTGAAGTATTTCCTGCATATTGAAGTTGCTCGATCGAATCAAGGCATTTACCTTTCTCAGAGAAAATATATCTTTGATCTGTTGAGCGAAATAAGAATGCTTGGAGCAAAAACGATTGACTTGCCTATGTATCCAAATACAAAACTATTAGCAGATGAGAGAGTACCACTGCCAGATTTAGCGCGATACAAACGGTTAGTTGGAAAGTTGAACTAAATTGTTACGAGACCAAATATCCTTTTTACTGTTAGTGTTATCAACCAATTCATGGATCATCCCACGACTTGTCACTATGATGCAATGATTCGTAACCTCAGATAAAAGTGCACCTGGTTGTGATTTGCTATATAAAAACTTCGGCCACATTCAAATATAAGGATATACAAAAACAGATTGGGTTGGATCTCCCTCAGATATGAATTCTACTACAAGCCATTATGTATGTGTTGGAGGTAATCTTGTTTCCTCGGAAAATAAAAAGCAGACGGTAGTGGTCCGGACAATTGCAAAATCCAAATACATAGCGATGGCCCATACCACCTGTAAGCTAACTTGGTTGAATTACTTGTTGGAAGAATTTGGATTTAAACACTCTTCACTGATGAACCTAGTATGTGATAATCTAGTTGCACTTCACATTGCATCCAATTCAATCTTCCGTAAGAGAAAGAAACACATAGAAATTGATTATCACTTCATACGAGAAAAATTATTGCAGAAGTTGATTGAGATTAGACATGTAAATCCTGATGATCAGTTCGTTGATTTATTTACTAAACCATTAGAGAGCTCAAGAATAACATACATTAGTAATAAGTTAGAAGCATACAGTATACATAATCCAGCTTGAGGGGGGATTGTTAAAGGTTATTTATGTTATTCCTAGTGTTTAGGATTTCTGTATTGTTCCTTTAGACTTTCTGTTTTGTTCCCTTATTTACATTATAAATAGAGGAAGAGTCTGACACATTAGTCAAACTGTCTCATTCTTTTTCTACTTCCTTTTACTTTATCTGTTTTGGCTATATAATAGGGAGAGAAGAGTTTTATTGTATCAATAATAAAATAATTCTCTTCTGTCCTATAACCTTTTGTCACCAAGAAAAACAAGAAGGATTGCATATTAAAAATGAAATGACAAAGATCTCCAAATGATATCCTCCACATACAGGAGGCAATTATGGAAATATAACTGTAGGCATGAAGAAAGGAACTGGTCAATATGTAACTCACCTCAGTCGCTGACATCAATTCTAGAGGTTTCTCCCAGCTAGACAACTTTGTCCTTATGTTGTAGTAATATCTAAATGAGTGAGATAAAAACGAACTCCATAAGTGTAATCAAAAAGTAGAAGGCTTATTTCTAGCATCAACTCCCAGTCAATTGACTCATAATTAAGCAATTTATTATCGTAAGCTAAAAGTAATATAAAACCTTTGTGAGCAAACATAAGACTTGTACCATCGGGCCATAAGGCACCAGGGAAATAAACAATTAAAGTAGATTTTCAGAAATTGACAGCAACATGAGGAGCAAAATAAAATGTTACACACAATTTATTTAAAAGAGACATGCCAAAGAATTTTCTTTCACAGTCCAGTTGTAGCTAACAATATTCGTATTAATTAAAAATAGCAACTCATAAATACCGTTATAGGAACTTCTTCCAATAAATATTTCTCCATTATAGGAACTTCCTACCCAGATAAGACCAATTAGCTAAAAGTTAAGAGAGACCCGTAGATAGCCCAATATCAAGGGTGTCGTTCTGTTGGAATAGGCATTTATTTAGTTACCATTTAAATCATTGTATTTTTAGTATTGTTATTGTAGGACTTTATTGGCCCATTGACTCCGATGATATTTTCCGAATTTAACCGACTATTGTGCCCATATAATTGGGAGAATAGAGCCTCTTCTAATAAATAAGAATTATTCTCTTCCTTCTCTTTATCCTTTTTGGTATCCAGAGCTAAAAAGTTTGTTTCTTCCCAAAACTCTAAACCTACCTCTCGGCCAACACCACCAAAACAAGCCCTAACCCCTACCTCTCGACCATACCACCAGAACAGCTAGTCGTGGCCTCTGCCAGCGCCGCCATACATCATGTTGTCTAGTGCAGAACACCACCAAAATACACCCTAACCCCTACCTCTTGGCCACACCACCAGAACAGTAGGTCGCAGCCTCCGCCAGCGCCAGCCGCAAATTGCACTATCCAGCACAGGTCATGGCTTCTGTCGGCACGCCAACCGAGTGGTGTAGCACCGTCGTCGTCCACCGCTACATGTCGTAGCTTCACTGCCCACTGCCGCACGTCGTGGTTGCTCTGTCCACTGCCGCACGTAGCGGCCTATTGGTCATTTCAATGTCATCAT
The DNA here is from genome assembly GCA_016647705.1 of Eucommia ulmoides. Taxonomy (NCBI): domain Eukaryota; kingdom Viridiplantae; phylum Streptophyta; class Magnoliopsida; order Garryales; family Eucommiaceae; genus Eucommia; species Eucommia ulmoides. The sequence continues at coordinate 23,999,402 of CM028331.1, forward strand.
CCCGCAGCTGCTGCCCATCGCCATTGTTCAGCGTCCTTCGGTGTTCCGGATGTACTAAGCACACGCTAGTTCCTTTTATTTATTTTAGGTAACCACGTACCTGGTTACCCTTGTTACATTGCTCCCTCTTTTTCTAGAACCCAATTAGTCCTCTCTTGCACCTGTCGGATTGTTTGTTGCCAAAATCTCATATATTATGTACACATGGCTTCCGAAAAAGTTGTTGTTCAATTAGACACCGAACCTGCACTGCTTTCAACAACCCATCCAGATCCGTCTCGTGACACTAACACCCCAATCAAGCGTTTGACAACTGTGTTACTAAATGGGACGGATCCATGCATGGTCTCGTTCCCTACATCTCTACCTTGGTGGAAAATGCCAGACCAGATGGGTCGTGGGCATTGGGCCAAAGCCAGTCATCACCAATCCCATGTTCGTCCAGCAGGATGCGAACAACTGTACCATCATCCTACGGTGGACGTTCAACTCTATGGAGTAACGGATATATCATATGTTCATGTACCATGAGACAGTAAAAAGACTGTCGTCTGCTCTAACGAAGATATATGCCTATGCACGCAACAAATCAAGGATCTTTGAGTTCTGTCGAGAGATCTCTCACGCCTCCCAGGCACCCTTGGGGCTATCCGTTGCAGACTACTTCGGGTACCTTCAAATTCAAAGGGAGGAACTACCACAGCATGAACCTTTTAGCAAATTTTCCGAGAATGTTGCTGATATTGAGTCCAAGCACTAGGATCGCCATCATGTATTACACTTCTTGATGGGTTTAAATCCTGAGTGTAAGAATATTTGCACTCAGATTTTAAACATATCGCCATGCTGGAACTATATGGAGCATTCTCTATTGTAGATGGAGATGCAAGACGACTTAGTCTCCTTCCACCTTTAGTCACTCCTTTAGTACCCGAGTAGATGGCCTTTGCGGCACCCTACAATTTTCGCTAAACGGGACGGCATTTAGTCAATCAACACTGTCGAAGGCCCAATCATCACATTGATCGTTCTCATGACCTTCATCCTGAGTTGAAACCTCGGAACCACAAAGGTAGGAAAAGAAAAAGGAGCACCACGTACTAACATTGTAGCTAATGTTGCACCCCGTCTACTAGATCGACCACCATCTCAACCAGATTTTGCCCAAGTTCAAGCCTAGATTGCCCAACTTCAGGCCCATTTGCAAATATTGACATGGTCTTCCGGGACCAATAATCACATAATTGGTGAGTTCTCCACCTTTAGCTCCCTTATTTTGTCTGTCAATCAATCTGTTTTTATTGCTGATGGGACCCTATCCCAATTCGTTGCCAGGGAGAAGCACGTTTATCCCCAGATATCACCCTTCACTGAAGCACGTTTGTCTCTAGATATCACCCTTCACTTCGTTTACTATGTCCCTAAATTTACCTATAATCTTTTATCTATTAGTCGCCTTGCGAAGAACCTTAATTATGCCATTGTTTTCTTACCTGACCATTGCTTCTTGCAAGACCTGACTCCAAAGCAATGTTTTAAAAATCGGACCGGACTGTCCGGTTCAACCAGTTGAATCGCCACCCGGGCTTGTTTCCGATCCGGTTAACCACTAAAAACCAGTGTAGGCCAAAACCCGGTGAACCGGCCGATTTGAACCGGTTCAACCATTGAACCAGAGCGGGTCTCTATGAACCGGCGCGGTTCTCCCTCATTTCCATCTTATGAGTTGTTCCTAAAAGAAAAACCCTAAATCGCTGCACCAGCTCACAGCCTCACACCTCTCTTGTCTAGCCTCTCTCACATTCCAGCCATCACCGTCTCAGGTCCTCAATCTTTCTCCTCTCTCTCTCTCTCTCTCTCACACACACACACACACAATGTTTAAATCTAGACCAACGATATTCAAAATCTAAGGGTGATGTTCAAAATCCAACGGTGAAGCTCCAAGCAACCGTAAGCCTCCAGTGATGATGTCTCTCCCAACGGAAACTGTTGGGAGAAATAAAGAAAAAATAAGAATAAGGAAATTAGAATTTTTGGAAAGTCTATTAAATAGCTGTAAAGTCCTAGAATATGTTGATTCATTGTATTTTCTAGAACAATCCCTTGATTAGGGGTGTTTGATTTATTTTCCTTATTCTGCAGCTAAGGTTGCCTATATTAACCCACTGTTGTTGTACAGATAATTATCAAGAAAGAATTTCTTCTCTCAATATTTTTTTTCCACATGGCATCAGAGCTTTAGGTTTTCTCTAAAGCATAAAATCGCTTTTGTCTGGCATTCATAGCTGACCATACCTGTTCAACCTTCGTAGCTGGCCTTAATCGCCACCCAATCCTCGTTCTCTTCGTCTACTGTTTTCGGCCTTAATCACCATCCTCAATCGGCCTTCATTGCCGACAAAAATTATGGGTTTGGACACCACCACTGTCACAGAAATCCGTTTGCGCCCTAGCCACAGCTGCTAGATCTGTTGCCGAAACCAAGAAGTGCCCTAGCCTCCGTCGCCGGCATCAGATCCGTCGCCGGCATCAGATCCTTCGCCAAGTCAGTCTGCATCGCACGATTCCAGCCTTGTCGCCGACGAAATCAGACGACGAATCCCTTTGTCTTCGATTCCAGTTTAGTCGTTGTTCAAGATTCGCCTTCGAATCGTCGACTATCCTTCGAAGACTCGGTTGGTTCAAACCACGTTAAGCCTACCCACTGACCAAATCGATTGGCCTTTTAAACATCAAGTAAGTCAACTCGATGAATCAACTCAGTGAGTCAACTCAGCAACTCAGCATCAAGTGACATCTTAAGCATACCAATTGACAAATACGTTACTACGCTTCCCACGGTATAGTAACGTATTCAGTTAAACTATGTCAGAGACATCCAAAATCACCAACACTGCTGGCCGAATTAAAGAAGTAGCACAGCATCAAGCAGCTAAGGAATTGTAACAAATTCAATCAGCATACCGATTGCTAGGAACTCTTGAGAGGCCCTCAGGTACTTGCTCTTTGGTACATTCAGGTAAATTTCCTACTTCCATTGGATTTAATACTTCGGACAAAACCTTCGTCAACTCATGGATCATAGAC